>JADMNL010000024.1:281845000-282555000 GCA_016271365.2 Neoceratodus forsteri | reverse complement strand
TAGTGGTGTGGGGAGCCACAACAAGAAAGTGGGTTCATTCTTCCAATGGACCACCATTCAAGTGGCCGGCAGGGGAGCCGGGCCAGTCAGGCTGTGTACCCAAAGCACGTGCAAGTCCGGGCTGTGTGTCTGGTGGGTCCAGAGCCTGAAAACAGTAGAATTGGTTCATTCTTCCAGTGGACCACCTTGTAGTCTCTAATCTGCATTACCAGTAAATGTAGCCCCATGGGGGTCCATCTATGCTTTGTTGTGTTCAGCTAGTTGTGAATAAAAGCCGCACTGTAAAATCCCATTCCTGGTTCTGGACATTACAGTTCTTGCTTCCTGTTTTCAGATTTACTTGGGTGCCCCTGTGCAGAGTAGCCAAACCTAGGTCCCCTTGTGCCAGGTAACCTCATCTTCCCCGAACCCAGGTCCCCACCAGGTATTGCTGCCAGTGCCAACAGCATGCCACCTGTCGTTTTGGCAAAAAGGCAGGGGTGAGGGGTTACAAAAATGGAGGCATCACTTTGAATTTTGTTTGGGAAGGAAGGTGCTTGGGCAAGGGGGCTAGCATTTTGGCTATCTGGCAGTGGGTAGCCCAAAAAGCTGAAGCAATTTCCCTAGTGTGTTGCTGTGTGCTGTGAATCTTGTGCTGATGTTTAAAAAATGCCAACTGTTTACCAAGGAGTTGTGAAGCCAAAGAGTGTGCCCTTGTCCTGCATCAAAACTGTTTACAGCATTTTTGCCTGCTTTAAAAATGAACTATGGTAAATAAAAGTGTGGAAGACTAGGGGTAGCAACAGAGAAATTGTACCCTGGACATTTGAAATGCTTCTGAAATGAATTATTGTGAAGAAAAGTGTGGAAGACTAGGGGTAGCAACAGAGAAATTGTGTCCTGGACGTTTGAAATTCTTTTAAAATGAATTCTTGTGAAGAAAAGTGTGGAAGACTAGGGGTAGCAACAGAGAAATTATGCCCTGGACATTTGAAATGCTTTTAAAATGAATTCTTGTGAAGAAAAGTGTGGAAGACTAGGGGTAGCAACAGAGAAATTGTGCCCTGGACGTTTGAAATGCTTTTTAAAATGAATTCTTGTGAAGGAAAATGTTGAAGACTAGGGGTAGCAAAAGGAAGATTATGCCCTGGACATTGGAAATGCTTTCTGTGTAAATTGAGAGACTGCAGAGTAAATGGCTGGATTATATGGCTGAAAACGGCCCCCGCCGTGGAGTCAGTTGAAAAAAAAAAAAGTGCATTCTGCAGTTTAAATTTGCCTGCTCGACAATCGCCGTGAGGAGAAGAGCCCTCGTGAGGAAGAAGAGGCTCATTTGCATGGCGTCGTGTGGTTGGTCAGGCTGCAATCAATCCAGCCCCTCAGCCAGCTCTACTGAGACTGCCCCAGCATTCGAGAGGGAGTGAGAGTAGAGTGCATGTACTGGCAGTGGAGGAGCATCGCAGAGTATTCAAAACGCTGTGAACAGTTAAAAAATAGACATTTTAGTTTAAAATCGGGCTCAACCCGTAAATCGGTCGTGGAAATAGCGAGTTTGGTGTTTAAAACGACGATCGCTAAGACTGCCTGCCCGTTTGTGTACAGAGGCCTTCAAGAACTGGCTGCAGGCCGTTTTACCCTATCGCAGCAAGCTGCTACTGATAATAGTAAGTAAACAACCCAAAAACTGCTCAATCAGTGATTTTCAGTTATGCCATTTAAAATGTGTGTGCAGCAGTGTAGTCGCTTTGCAAGTAATGACTGTGTGAAGTCCTGCCAGCAAGCGCAAGTCTGTTAAGCCATTGAATGTGTGCATGGAAGTGAAAATTAGCCTCAGTTTAAAGTCTGCAGCCAGAGAGAGACTGTGGGTTGTAGCAAAATGCAACACTAGTAAAAGCAGGCAACCCTGTGCTAAAACCTGAAGCTTTTAAGGGACTGTGAATAAAATAAATGTTACCAGCTTGTAAAAAGTCCAAGGAAATCCTGTAAATGTGTGTAAAGCCAGATCAGAGTAAGTTGTGCAGTTTGAGTAAAAGCTATCAGTAGCTGGTGTCAATCGGGTGTGCAGTGGCTTGACCCAGATTCTAAATGTTGATGCACAGGAGTGCTGCCGCCGCCATTACAGGGTGGGGTAGTAAAGTAAACACAGCAGCAGAGGAGCCATTTTAAAACTACAGAGTGTGTTCAGTAAAGTGGGACTTTCAGTTACAGTGAACTTTTATTTATTTTTCTGCAGTTATGGCCTCAGGACCAGCTCGTTACCCAGATCCCCAGATCATGCCCGGGTTTCAGTAACAGCAGCAGTAAATAGACTGAGAGATATTGAAAAGTGGTGCTATGGAGGGCAACTACCTCCTGATGTGGCAATTCCTAATTATCCAGTGCGTGTATGCCAAATATGCTTGAGTGCTGGAAGGGACATCTTCATGATTCCTCACTGTGCTGGATGCCTACAAAAATATGGCTTGTATAAAGTGCCTCCAATTCGTTTGGCCCCCACACGGACAAAAATTCAGGAATCTGCAGTTGGGCAGCACACAGCACCAGGCAGAGCCTGTGGAAGAAGGTCCCTCAGGGGAGTGTGGCACAAAGCTAGAGGATGCAGAGTTAGAAACTGAACCAGAAGCTGAAGTTTTGGATGCTGAATCCCAGAAAGAAAGTTTGGATAAAGCATCAATAGACCCCTGGGTGGGGGGGCCTAGCCCAAGTCTCTTAGGTGAAGATGAGATGCGGGAGGCCTTTAAATGGGAGGTGTAGACCTCCGCACCTAGTGATGAATGGATACTCTCGGGGGTGAGAACGACTGCTCACTCCTGGGCTCAGATCCTCAGTGAAGAGGAAGATGAGGGGGAACCTATGTGGCCTTGTGAGAAAGGAATGGGTACACAGCCTCAAGATCTTGCCTCGGAGGAATGTATTGAAGAAGGTGGTGATGCCACTGCCCTGGCTTTACAGGAGGAAGAAGTCAGGGATCCGTTTCTAATTTCCTTGAGGATGCGAAGCTGGCCAGAACCAGGACTGGCCACCCCCAAGCCAGGCCAGCGGTCTCAGATTGACCAAAGCAAGTAAAGAGGAGAGACTGGTTCATAGAAAGGCAAATGAGATCTATGAAATGACCTTTCCTACCTTTCCTCGAAAAGTCTGGGAAGAGATTGAGAACTGCAGGAAATCCTGGATCTGGGATGAAGCAATGAAAAGTGTGCATCCTGGGGTCAACCAGCATGTAAAGAATAGACTGTTCCATGAAAAGTATACCCAGTAGAAGAGAGGCAGGACACTGTTTATGGACAGAGTGAGAGTGGTGGACGGATAGGGACGTGAAATCTCCCACTGTGTGAATTATGTGCACCCAGATGGGGTAATAATTCAAGGCCCTGACCCCCGGTACTATTGGCCTCAGTGCAAGGACCTCCCAGCAATTAAACCTGCGCCTACAAAATGGAGAGCCGAGCAGTGGTAGTCAATACTGCCACACCAGACTGTGAAGTGCCCTTATTGATCTGCCAATATGAATAACCAGGACTCAGGTGCCCCACATTCATCAGTCTACAGTGTACTGTCCTGTCCAGCAACCATCCACTGGCCCACCAGATGACTTCAGGTCCAGAGAGGACACCAGCCCAGCTGTTTCCTGTTCATCACCTGTTAATCGGATGACATTGGACTGGCTGTTTTCTTTTTGTTTCTGTTCTAAGGTTCCGTCTCCAGAGATGACATCAGCCCAGCTGTTCCCAGATGTGCCCTCCTGTGGTTCCTGGAAGATGTCCGCCCAGCTGTATCAGAAGAAATGCTGCCATGGGGAGTCTTTGGCTTCGGTGCAGGTTAGGTGCCTAGTATTGTACTACAAGTGGCTGGTAAGTCTGAACTTTTCTATCGTTATGACATTGCAGTACACACCCTACACTACAGACTTCAAAAATGTGTGAACTGTCCGCAAAGACTCCCCCCTTCGGGACTTTGGCCTGTTAGAACTGTGCTTCACCGGGCTCCGGCCCAGGAAAGACTCCTTATTGGACTAGCCTTCCGGCCTTGTGGCCACTAGTTGGGACTTTTAGGGCACTCCATCCCCCAAATGTGAATTGTAAATAATGTCATTATTGTATTCTAATGTAAATACTGTTTTTCTACCTTTTTCTAAAAAATCTTTTTGGGATTTTTCAGTGTTTTGATGGTAGGGTTTTAGGTAGACTGTGTATGCAGATTAGGAGTGTGTTTTGTCTTTCTTTTTCTTACAGGTGTTCCTGGGAAGACAGAAGAGAAGACAAGAAGAGGAGGAAGGGCTCATCAGAGTTCCTCGTCAGTGCTTTATTGTGTAGAAATTTAAAGTACTGTGGTGTTATTGTTATGGTTATTGCTGTATCAACCCTTTCCTTCCACAGGTGTGGTTGTGGGGGTAGGGAGGAGGCAGTAATTTGGTATTTTAATGGTGTGGTTGCAGGTTGCCCAAGGTCGGGGATGCCCCCGGATTGTTTTTTGTTTTTGGGAATATTATGTTAGAGGCAGATAGGTTTTCCCTAGAGGGTTATGGGGGATGGACAGGCTGTGGCCCTGACCTACAGTAGGGACCGCAGTGCTGTTTTATCAGGGCTATGCTCTGGATGGTTCTACCAGAGCCACTGGGTGTCCATAGTAAGTGGATAGTGTAGAGGCTGATATGTCAGCTACAGGCCTCTAGGCCCTTAGTGTTGCCTGCCTGTGCTTGCACATGGTAGGAGGGGGCCTGATCACCCCACTCTGCAGGTAGCACATAGGGTGGGATGGCCTAAGGCTGGGTGCATAATGACTGGGGACAGTCATTTTCCTGGTCAAGGGTGAGTGTAACCCCTTGTTACCTGGGGTTACTAGAATCCCAGCAAGACCTAGTGGTAGGCAGGGAAGGCGGCTTATGAAACTCCAGTTAAATGGGTTTCACACTGTCTCACTCTGTTCTCAGTCTCAGCTGAGACTGAGAGATGACATCACCAATAGAACTGTCGCAGCTGCATAAGCCACATTGGAATCTGCAGCAGAGGGAGTTAGATAGAATGTTGGGAGTTTTCAAAGTCAGTCTTCTGTTTGCTTTCAAAGAGGAAGGAGCAGTTCCAGTTTTGCCTTCAAGTGGTGGAGACCGCTGTTCGGGTCTCAGTGCCCCTCCCTCTGGGGGGGAGTAAAGATCCCCATGTAGATTCCAGGGGCAATCCCCTTATTTCTGCAGAAGAAAGAAAGCTGCCTAGTTTAGTTTCAGTCTGTGTTTGGAAAGTGGGAAGAGTTGAAATTCGCCTGTGGGGCACCTGCAACAAAAGGGTGAGTGTTTGCTATAATTTGAGACGGCAAAAAATGTGTTTCTTCAGCCTGGGATATGTGAAGAAATCTAGGAATTAAATTACTATTTGGGAAGTCAATAGGAATAGGACAAACAAATTAAGTAGTGTCAAAAGCTAGAGTACTGTGTGAATTCAAGTAATATTGTAGAGGGGGTGCGACAGTTCATCCACCATTTAATCTACATTCAGAAGTTTCAGTTTTTCCAGAGAAATGGCCGGGTATGGGCTGTGGGTGCTGGAGGTGGGAACACCCCCCATCTTTAGTAACCAGGTCCACCTCTATGGATTTCTGCTGTGATTGATACTTGCCTCATGCGCTTGGCCAGTGATGAGGGAAGTACCCAGATGTGGGTCTCAAATGGGAAAATCTCTCTAGGAGTCACAGACTTTAAGTGGTGTGGGGAGCCACAACAAGTGTAAGGAAAATTCTCTTTGTGAGATGGGAGTTAGAAGAAGTAAGAAGGAAATCTCTGTAGGAGTCGCAGACTCTAAGTTGTGTGGGGAGCCACAACAAGAAAGTGGGTTCATTCTTCCAATGGACTGCCATTCAAGTTGCCGGCAGGGGAGCTGGGCCAGTCAGGCTGTGTACACAAAGCACGTGCAAGTTCGGGCTGTGTGCCCGGTGGGTCCAGAGCCCGATAACAGTAGAATTGGTTCATTCTTCCAGTGGACCGCCTTGTAGTCTCTAATCTGCGTTACCAGTAAATGTAGACCCATGGGGGTCCATCTATACTTTGTTGTGTTCAGCTAGTTGTGAATAAAAGCCACACTGTAAAGTCCCATTCCTGGTTCTGGACATTACAGTTATTGCTTCCTGTGTTTGGATTTACTTGGGTGCCCCTGTGCAGAGTAGCCAAACCTAGGTCCCCTTGAGCCAGGTAACCTCATCCTCTCCGAACCCAGGTCCCCACCAGGTATTGCTGCCAGTGCCAACAGCATGCCACCTGTCATTTTGGCAAAAAGGCAGGGGTGAGGGGTTACACAAAGGTTCCAAGTCAGGCATAGTACAAGACATACAAACCAACAACAACATTAAATATATGGGTACAAACAGATACAATGAAGTGTACAGGATTACATTTATGTACAGTAGGATTCCATAGGTTTCAGGTTGCTCAGGTTAATTGATAGAGGATATTCCTCAGATCAAGTTAATTACACTTTTATTTCCATCTGCTTAGAAATTCACAAGGTGATTACACTGTCAGTTTATCAAGTGGGAAGGTAGTATAGAATGGCTGCAGACGTAGGCTGCTTAGTGCTAGGTGCTAGGTGCACTGGGAGCATGAGAGCAAGGGATTTCATGAGTGAGGGGTGTGGTTGAGTAAGGCAGCCAGAGAGAGGCTTTATTCAGGATGAGTAAGAGTGGCAGTCTGAGTAGGCTTTGTCCAGGGAGGTGGGGGGGGTCAAGGGAGATAGAGGAGGATAAGAAGATAGGGAGGGGTGGTAGTGTGGGTAGGAGGTGAAGTGGGAGATGGGTGGGTCAATGCTGAGGGAAAGGGGAAGGAAGTAGTAGGGAGGGTGGGTGGAAAGAGGGGTAGGAGTTGAAATGGGAAGGATGAGGCAAAGGTGATGGCGAGTAGGAGTTGAGGAGGTGGGAGGAAGGAGGTGCATGACAGGAGAGCTTAAGGAGAAGACAGTAAACAGGGCAAGAGAGGATGTGGAGGTAGTAAGGGGTGTTAAGCGGGGGGCTGGAGGAAAGAGGGGGAAGAGAGAGGGGTAGAGGGATTAGCTTAAGTAAGTCCTACATATGAAGATAGTTTGGGCATTCAGGGTAATTCGATTGTATGAAGTATGTTCAGGTTATGTTAGGGAACTCACATATATGAGAGAGAGCTAATTGCGATTGAAGTTCAGCTTTGAACAATTGCACATATCCCAATAATACAAAGCATCATGAGAAACATATGCAAACTCCCATGAGAGAATTTGGACTGGCTCAACTTTAAGCAGAATTGCATGGTACCAAAAGGCCTCACAGTACACACATACACATGTTTCATCCTCATTTGGACTCATCAGTGTGCCATATCTGTGTCTTAGCCCAGGGAGAGGGAGCCAGTCGCCCCTTAAGGAGGATATTATTTGTTTGTGTCATGGGGAGCCCAAAATAGAGAAGGAAAAGAACTACAAAAGAACCCTAGAGCAAATGCCCTGAGGCATGGGTTATCCTGGAGGATACTGGTCGTACAGTGACATTTTAAAGAAAACACAATTGCACATATCCCAATAATGCAAAGCATCATGGGAAACATATGCAAACCCCATGAGAGAATTTGGACTGGCTCAACTTTAAGCAGAATTGCATGGTGCAGAAAGGCCTCACAGTACAATCAGCAAAGGCTAGGAACAGCAGACACATACATGTGTTTCGTTCACAATTGGACTCATCAGTGTGCCATATTTGTGTCTTAGCTCTAGGAGAGGGAGCCAGCCACCCTTTAAGGGAGATGTTATTTGTTTGGGTCATGGGAGCTCAAAAAAGCCCCAAATACCACCAACAGCTTAATCTGGTTCAATTTCAGTTGCTTACCATCTGTATCCCCCTTCCCCCAGTCACCCCTGAAAAAGGGACTTCTAGGCCCAGTGAGCTTACCAGGTCAACAAAATTCAATCAGTCAATCAATCAATCAATCAATCAATCAATCAAAATAGAGAAGGAAAAGAACTACAAAAGAACCCCAGAGCAAATGCCCTGAGGCATGGGTTATCCCAGAGGATACTGGCAGTACAGCCAAATTTTAAAGAAAACACAATTGCACATATCCCAATTATATATTTTATTTATATATATATATATATATATATATATATATAATAAAATATATAAAATATATATATATATAAATAATACACAATTAGGGCCTGTTGGATACATGATTTATTTTCATGAGTGCTGCTTCACCTTGGGTAACCTCATGAGTGGTGTAAGCCACGATGATGTGCCCAAGGTCAAAAAGCATGAGTGAAAATAAATCATGTATTCCACAAGGTCCCTGTTGTATATTTCATTTATGCAATAGGCAGGGACCTCATGGATTGTAGTTCTTACTCGTAAATATTTTATTATTTTTGAAAATTATTAAAAGTTTTAGGATTATTTTTAGGAAAAGTGCTATTACACATTTTGTGTTTTCGGTTGCTAGGGTAGGCTTCAAGACGTCTTTCATAATTGGTGTGTTTTGTTTATGTGGGTGAGTGTTCATGAAAAAAAATGGCAGCATTGTTTCTCTGTTTCGGAGAAGTTACTGTTTCGTGTGCAGTTTCATGCTTGCTGGTTAGGAATATCACTGTCCGGTGAGAGAAAGAGCAAGAAGCAATGCAAGAGCTCACACCAAGTAAATCAGTTTTGTTTCTTAAATTAAAATTGCATGCTATAACTATAGTCCCGTCTGCCCTCCCCCCCAGTGAGGCTTGAAGTCTCTCAGTTTGCCACTGCAGTCCCCTTCTGATGCTCTCTCTAAACAGACATTGCCAGTTTTGTTCACAAAATCGTTTGGAAAAAAACTAATACTCATCTGTTTTTTAACTTAGTGCACTCTTCAGGCTGCCAGTAGGTGCCTGCATCCCTCCCACCCACCTCGACTTCATTATCATCCCGTGACTTCACTGTCACTATTGGATTGCTACTTACAGCTCTTGTTCCTCCAAAGGATGTGCTGGGATTTATATATATATATAAAAAAAAAAAAAACTGAATACCCTAATTTAATTTGGACACAGTCTCTTCTCCTTGAGCAGTTTCCATTCCATCAGGTCTGCTCTTTCCAGTCAAAGAAAATTGTTCCAGTTACACATGGTGCTTGCTCTGCTCCTTTCCAGACTGAGCCCCAACTACACAGAGCAGTAGTTGAAGAAAAAGCAAAAACTGTAACTCACTGGTGCCAGCTCCTTCAGAGATGAGGTGGATGCTAGCAATCAGTTTCTAGCAGTGGCTCCAACACACCTGTTAAACCCAGGAACCATATTTTTTCACATTTTTTGGAGCAAGCTACTACTTCAAATAGAGCTCATACAGCAAAATGAAACTAAAGGTTTGCACAGCAAGTGCCGGCAGGAGGGGGGGGTGTTTGATGACAGGGTGTTGAATAAACGGTGGTTGATTGATGTTAGGGTGTTGGATAAATGTTAAAAAACACCATTTATTCAACACTAGTGAGAATAAATGAATTTATATAACTGGTTATCCCTTCAAGCCTATTGCATATATATATAAATATATATATATATATATATATATATATATATATATAGATATATAGATATAGATATGATATGATATGATATGATATGATATGATATGATATGATATGATATGATATGATATGATATGGCCTGGCTGAAGATAAATTTGACATCTTAAGTCAGGCTATGTCATGTTCTGTTTATACAGACATGGATCAAAATAAGATAAGAAATTGTATAGTAATGCTGTCTGTTTACATGTTTCTCTCAGAGTCAATTTCTTTTATAGTGGTTGCAGGCTTGGTGCTGAGAGGGGGGATTCAGAACTTGGCCAATCACAACATTTCACTTGCAAATCATTGTAATTGGCTAATTCTGCATGCTGCTACTCTCTGATTGGTTATATTAGTACAATGGGCATGATGCTGCCAGGGTTTAGTTGTATTGCTGAAAGAATACACTATGATACAGTGCATCACAAAAACATACGACGATGACATACTGCATCATGAGGAAGATATTAGTATAGTGTATGGTAGAGTGCAGTTGCGTATGGAAAACCATATATTGTAAAAAGTGGTTCTGCTTCAGTAGTGACGTAGCTACTAACGCAGAACGACGTTTCATTCTGCATTAGTAGCCACATGATAATGCAACTGGCCCCATCAGCACTGATCATAGCACAGGGCCGGTTGAAGCACTGTGTGTGCAGCGTGAGCTGGAAGGATATCCCACGGCAGCGAAATGGGTCACAGACAACAAAGGCTGGCTCCCTCATAAGTAAGCTAATGTGTTTTTGGGACCATACACTACATAGAATAGTGCATGACTTCCCGAACGCAACTCGGCTATTCTTCCCCTTTGTATTTTCGATGATGATAGAGTGACCTCTCGTGCTTTGCTCTCGAGGTCATCAGCCATCATCAAAAACACTTGGGGGAAGAATAGCCTTGTTGTGTATGGGACGCCATACACTATCCTATATATCTTTCCAAGATGACTGAGATAGCAAATTTTTATCTTGCAGGATATCCCAAAAAAATGTGTCATATATATATATATATATACCTTTATATATTTATTATATTATATTGTATTGCATTATATTATATTATATTATATTATATTATATTATATTATATTATATTATATTATATTATGTTATACTATAACTACTGTATATGCATCCAGAATAAAAATAGGTTACAAACATATCCATCACTTAAAAGATTTTTAATGTGGTTTGCATCTTACTTAAAAGGATGTTGAACATACATTTTTAAGCTACTTACTGTATATTGCAAGCAACTAGAGGAAGAGAGATATTTTGCATTATTTAAAGAATGGCCAGATGGTTTAGCATAATGGTGAAAATGTTTGACTCTTTAAACGGAATATTTTAAAATGAAATTATAGACTAACCCATCAGTATGATTCAGCTATGTTTTGAAATATACATGCATTATAAACAAAATCCTCATCTTGAGGTCATACAGGTGTGGAGCAAAAACTGTAATTATTCCACACTGGACACACTTGTCCACAAAACTCAAAATGCTTGGTTTTGAGCATCACCCTGAGCCCTACACATACTCTCAAGTCTCATTTCCAGTACAATGCATCATGGGTACACAAATTCTGCCAGAACAGACATTGCCCTTTAAACAGGCTTGTACTTCTGCTCCAGTATAGATGGAGAAAGACAAAGTAGAGACATGTTTCATTCACATGGGAATACTCAGGTACTACAGTCATTCATTTCAATTAGGCATCACGTCAGAGCCTCAAGGCAAGATACGTTTAGAACAGTTGGAGTGAAAATTCTGTCGAGGCAGTATATGGGATCTTTACAAAGGTGATGGGGTGGAGAAATAGCCAAACTGTTTGGTGTTTGCGCATCTCTCCAAACTGCGTACATGCTCTCGAGCCTTACTGTCAGCATAAAGCATGACTGGTATGTACATCCTCGTGCAAGACAAGTCAGGCTGACAAGGCTTTACCAGGACAGACATCAATCTTTAAGCAACGATGTACTGTATGTCTTATTTAGCACTATCTGAAAATGTTGAAGTTCAGACATGTGTTTCATACTCCTGGGACTCCTCAGTGCACTGTAGTCATTATCCCAACCAGGATCCACGTCAGCAGTGCTTTAAGGCAATGCATGGTTAGAACACTTTCATGGAGCACCACAAAATGCAAAAGGTTATGCTAGGAGTCTTTGGTCCAATGAACTCAGATTGAATCACATGGTCAAGTTCAATGCCATGCTAAGGCACCATCTGCAGTTAGATGTCATTCTCGCTATCTGAAATCTTTCTACATGCACTAATAAAAATCTGCAGATGTGTTCCTTCAAATATTAAAGTAGTAGTACACTCAAAATTTGCAAAAACATGTGCTGAATGTTTTGATTCATCTGTGCAGCTCTAGTGTGTCATTCCCTTTGTCTCCTACTAGGATTTTTTTTCTAAATTAGACTGCTAGTTTTATGGTACTTTTGTGGCCCCTGGGGATCTCTATTTTAGCATGGTTTATTGATCTTCTTGTTCCTACAATGCCTCCTGTCCCATGTGACAGTGATGTGTCCAGGACCATGGATTCAGCAGGTACTGGTTTAGAGTCAATTTATAACACCTGTGCTGTGATATTAAGTAACTTTCCTTATCTAATGAGCACTAATGGCTACATTTACAGTTTAGCAAATACTTGAGTGCTAACTGAGCGGGTTATTAATACTGAGTTCAATACTGAGTTATTAGAACTAGCAGAAGGCTCTTGGCACATAGAATCAGTCCCCCATGTTAACAGGCATTAACTACCCTGTTTTTGGAGAAGGTAATTATCCAGCCTAATCTTAAAGATGTCAAAGCTCTCTGTCTCTACAACATGTCTTGGCAAGCAGTTCCATACTGGAATAATTCTCTGTGTAAAATAGGATCTTCTTAGGTTTGTCTTAGGGTAAGTTAACTTAAGTTTTTTCTTATGACTTCTTAGTTCACCAAATCGGTCAACAGTTGACAAGCCCAGATTTTCAGTTAGAATACTATCGTGTGTAAGCCTAAACATCTGCAGGAGATCACCTCTAATTTGTCTTGTCTCCAAAGTATACAGTTCCAAGGACCGTAGTCTACCCTCGTAAATTACATCCCATAATCCTTCTACCAACTTAGTCATTTTCCGTTGGACCCTCTCCACCCCATCAGTATCCCTTCTCAGATATGAACTCCAGAGGGGGGTACAATAATCTAAATGTGGTCTAACAAATGTACGACATAGAGGGATTAAGCATGCTCTGGTCCATGACAAAAACAATCTTTTTGTACATTGAATTATTCTATTACTTTTCCTAATAACTTCCTGACAATGGTGACTAAAGGTCAGGTCATTGCTTATAAATACCCCTAGGTCCTTTTTGCCTGCCACAGTTTTCATACAAGCGCCATATAATTTATAAACATGTCTAATGTTGTCCCTACCTAGGTGTATCACTGTCCATTTACTCGAACTGCATACCATTTTGATTGACCCACTCTTCTATTCTTTCTAAGTCTTGCTGTAGATAAGCTATTTGATTTATGGTCCCCACTTCTGCTCCTAATTTTGCATCATTAGCAAACTTGGTACATGTACTAACCACATTCAGATTCATGTCTCATATGAAGGTGGAGACGAGTGCCAGGCCCAACACAGACCCCTGTGGCACCCCATTCATCACCTTGCCCCCATCTGAGATGTACCCCCTAATTCTTACTTTCTGGGTTCTACCCAGAAGCCATGCCTTTATCCACTTAATTAGATGATACTGGATGCCTTTCTTATCCAGTTTCTGAACCAAAATATCATGAGGGACTTTGTCAAATGCTTTCTTATAGTCCAAAAATATTACATCAACTGTTTTTTTCCTATCCAATAGTTCACTAACCCTTTCATAGAATACTAATGTGTTAGTTGTACATGAGCAATGCTTTTTAGACCCTTGCTGGGTATGATCTATGTGTTGTAACTTGATTAGATTCTGTTCGAGTCTAACCTTAATTATAGTTTCCAACATTTTACCCACTATTGCTGTAAGGCTAATAGGCCTGTGGTTGGACATATCAGTCCTATCACCCTTTTTAAAAATGGGGACTACTATAGCTGTCCTCCAGTCCATTAGAATATATTTATTTTATTTATTTGTCTTTGATAACTGGGCAGGACTTATGAAATCGATCCTTATGGACTGATCCATAAGGATCGATTTCAGCCATGACCTGAGCCCCAAAAGAGGCAGCAAGGTGGACATTAGTAGTTGTACAAAAGTGAAATTATTTCAGAACCCAACTTAATGAATGAGCACGTTCCTGTATGCACTCATTCATTAAGCTCAGTTGACGGGCCAGCTGTGGAGAAAGAGGAGGGCTGTGCCAGTCCACCTGCTTTGACGGGAGGTTTACGATGGGGGTGGGAGCCGGGCGGTAGGCACCTGCGGGGGGGGCACTAGACCACCAGGGATAACTATAGGACTAAGGATCGGGGATGGGGAGGGGTTGGGACAAGGGGTTACTTTTACTTGTCAATTACCACTAAACCATCAGGGATTAGAAAGAATACAATATGGAGATGGGGGGGGTTACTGTACAGTTTTGGCAGTAGCTGGCCCGGAGTGGAGGGAGGGACCACTAGCCACCAGGGATATTGTTTACATATGGGGTGGGTGGGAGGAGGGATACTAGCCACAGGGGCTTGGGGACGTCCAGCCACTGGAGAATTTCCTTGAGTTGGAATTTCAAACTTCCTGAGCGAAGATCAGACTTCCACTTGAATTCTGCCTGCAGAATTAAATTTTTGCACACCTCTACTGTCACATGGGATGGGAGACACTGTAGGAAAAAGAAGAGCAATAAACCTTGTTAAGATGGAGATCCCCAGGGGCCATAAAACTACCATTTAACTAGAAGGCTAATTTAGAAAATGCTCTTAACAGCAAACAAATGGAAGGAGACACCAGGACTACACACACAAATCAAAACACTGCACAATATATGATTTTGCAGATGTTGACTGTACTACTCCTTTAACTGTCCAAACATAGCCTCTAGGATCTGCAGCTTATCCTGTAGGTAGGGAAATGGGCAGACTAGGTGAGCCAAGAGGTCCTTATCTGCCATCAAAGTCTATGTTTCTACATTTCTATGTTTCTCTGTTTCTTCCAGGAGTCCAAACTAACAAACAGCTTCTTAGAAAAACATTTCCAGTAGTATGCTTAATGAGTTATACACTGTTACTAGGCTCACTAAGCCCTGGAAATGTTCTCCCAAAATTCTTTAATGGAGTCATTGTCCGATATATTGAAATTAGAAATGCTAGGGTGGTGTTAACCATTTATTTTGTAGGTGAAGTTGCAATAAAAGAGAATAGTAGATTTTTTGCTTAATTCTGATCCCCTATTTCCATTTAGACCTCACCCTCCCACCCCCTCTTCCCTTTCCTAAACCATATAATACTTCAGGTCACACCACTGTTTACCCCATCCATATTTTCTCCTCATCCCATCCAGTGGTATTGGTGGTGGGATCCATCAAGGTTATTTAACTTAGTTACAGCTATTTGAAAATGCCCCATTCATTGCTTTCCCATATGTTTGGTAATCTGTAAGAGGGAGATGGATTTTTAGCCTCTGATGGGGTGTACAGGATGTCTGTCATGCTCCCTATGCATGAAATCCCAGCTCAACACAGCAACACATGGTTTCACAGGGGCTGGATGTCACTCAGGGGGAAGGGTGCTAAGCAACACCTAAGCTCAATAAAGGAAGAGCGAGGGAGAGAGAGAGAGCGAGAGAGAGAGACAGGAAGTTGGTGGTGCATGTGAGAGCTAGAGAATGAAATGCAGAGTCTTTGTGTAAATCTGCATGTAGGTCTTTTGTTGTGTTTTTCTTTTGTTTTTGTTTTTTGCTTTTTTTGTTGCTAAAGTAATGCTGAATTTTCATTTAATTTGAACTGGTGTCCTAGAGGGTTTCATCACTGAGTGTTACCTGAAGAGCCACATGGTTCACTACCCTGACAAATGACCCATCTGAGATAAGGGTCTCATGACAGGACAATCATGATACTGTCATTGTGCTCTCCAGAGTTCACTGCTGAATACTGAAATAAGTGCCATTACCCCTCCCCCCTTTGTAGATTGCCCACTGTGTGCATCATTTGCCAGGGTAGACTGGAACAGGTTACATTGTCTGAATTCACTACCTTACTGCTGCATTGATAGATTGCTTTCCATCAACTGCAGTCTCTTTCTCTTCTCCATGCCAGGATATAATTACCAAAGAGTACTGCATGTTCATTACCTCCCAACTACCACCCCACACTAAAATCCCTGTCCAAAAAATAGGGGAACTAAATGTATGATAGCCCTTACAGACAATTACTTCATTTTGCCTTTTTGTGGCTGTGATTTCAATATGGAAAGGGAGTAAAAGCATTAAAACATTCTATAGAAACCCAAAAATTAGAATGATATACAACACCGTTTAAGAAGCCAAAATCAGGACATTTATCATGAAAATGTACTCCCTTCCCCAGGCTGAAAAAATTATGCATGCACAATACGTGGGATCAGTAGCACAAGAGAAACACTCGAGTTGAAAATGGGAGTCCTGAATCTGGTCATGATCCCTTTCCCAGTCCAAGCACGGACATATTCATAGTAGAAACCTACTGTAGAATTTGTCGACAAAAAAGGTCTGATTGGCCCTCTCAGTCTGCCCAGATGTTTCCTGCCTAGTCTGTCTTGCAGACTGTAACAGGTCTCTGGCAACCATCCCTCCTCCCTGCCTATTTACTAATATTCCCCTTCGTCCATCCCATGCATGCTTGAAGCCCCTACTGTATTTGCCACCACCACTTCCACTGGCAATCTATTCCAGATGTCCACCACTCCTTCAGTGATATGGCGCTTCCTCACATTCCTCCTAAACATAGAAACATACAATATGACGGTAGATAAGGACTGCTTGGCCCACCCAGTCTGTCCATTTTCCCTACCTACATTATTACTGCAGTCCATACTTAACCTACAGCTCATTCTCCCTTCTCCACTTCCTTTTCGCTATGATTCTCTTGTGCCTATCCCATACATTCTTGAACCCCACCACTGTTTTTGCCCCCACACTCTCTGCTGGAAGACTGTTCCAGGAATCCACTGCTGTTTCTGCAGTGTCACTTTTAAAGATATTAAAGAGGACCAGTCCCAGCACTGATGCCTGATGCAACCTGCTGGTCACCCTCCCTTCCTCAGAATTAACTCCATTAACCACCATCGTCTGTCCCCTATCCCCTAACTAATTTCTTATTCAGTTTACCACCTTTGTACCTACTCCTAAGCTACTCAGCTTGTTTACTTGTCTCCTGTGTGGAACAATGTTGAAAGCCTTACTGAAATCTTGGCAAGCCATGTCCATGTTACACCCTGATCTAATTCCTTTGTCACCCAGTCAAAGAAATCTATCAGATTAATTTGACATGATCTCCTCCCTGTGAACCCATGCTGCCTTGGATCTTGTACCCCACTGAATTCAAGATATTCCACAACTCTTTCTTTCAGCAGTGATTTAATTAACTCTCCCACTGCTGATGTCAGGCTGACAGAACTAGAATTGCCAGCCTCTTCCCTGCTACCACTTTTGTGTAGTGGGACTACAATTGCCATTCTCCAGTCCTCCAGAACCTCTCCTGTTTCAGTGAGCTGTCAGAGGTGCAACCAGTACCTACCTGAGCTCTCTCAATACCCTTGGATGCACTCCATTTGGCCCCATTGTTTTGTCTACCTTCAGATTAGGGAATCTCTTCAGTGCTCTCTCTCTCCTTTTAAAATGGACTAGCGTCCACCTCCTTACCTCCAAAGTTTCTGTTACCTTTTTGTGGCTCCTCCTCTTCTACTGTGAACACTGAACAAAAGCATTTGTTCAGGATGTCTGCCTTTTCCTGCTCCTGCTCCTCCTTTGAACAGTTCTCCCCTTCCCTTTTTAACCTTACAGTCCCATCCAAGTTCTTGCTCTTTTCGCTTACATACCTAAAAAATGTCCCCTTCATTTTATTTATTTTTTTTATTTTATTTAAGTCTTTGGTGACTGGCTAAGTGCACTGATCCAGGGGACCATTTTCAGGCATGACCCGGGCCACACAGGTGACAGTTAAAGGTAGTGACAAGTAGTACACTGAGCACAAGCCATGTGGATAGACAGACATCATTGGTGAACAACGTGGAAATACAGACATCATTGGTGAACAAAGAAAGTAACATAGGAAAGAAAATTAATGAGAGCCTGAAAAAAAACCAATCAGTACATCATGATGAGCAACAATTATAATACAATTATTTACAAAGGATAAGTGAATATTAATGCATGATGTAAAAAAACAAACAAAAAAACACATACAAGACAATAGCCAAGTGGGAGAGACTGAGAAACAGGTAGCAAGGGATGTAAGAAAGGAGCCCAAAGAAATGAGAGGCATTTCATTTCCTCCTAGGTTATTTTCTCTTCAGTTTGCACCTTTGCACTCCCTAGTACTTTCCCTGTTTCCCTGATATGCCTCCCTATCCTCCTTGCTCTGCATCTTCTCATACCTTCTGAATGCTACCCTTTTAGCCTTTACCTTTTCAGCAATCTCTTTCAAGACCAATAATGGTCTCTTTTACCACTTGCTTTTTCCCACTTGTTTGATGCAGATATTTGTTGCCTTTACTATGCTTCCTTTTAGCTTCACCCACTGTTCCTCCACCCCACCCAGGCCATCCATGTGGCATTCACTCATCTTTATAAGATCCGCCCTCCTGAAGTGCAGGTCCCTCGCCCTAGTTTGGTTCAGTTCCACAACCATCCTTATATTGCACCACTCCATATGGTGATTACTGGTCACCAAGTGACCTCCCGCCTTGATGTCTACAACACTGTCCCTATTACTGAGTACCAGGTCCGGTGTTGGACATTCACGTGTGGGTTCTTTGACTAGTTGCCTGAGGAATGCCCCCTGCAGAGATTCCAGGATGCCCCTGCTTCTAACTGATTCTGCTGCTGGGAGGCTCAAATCTATATCCAGCAGGTTGAAATCCCCCACCACCAGCAGCACCTCCCCTTTTCTGCCATCTTGCCAGTGGATTCCATCAGTACCTTATCTAATTCCTCCCTCTATCCTGGATGTCTATAAATCACTCCAGTGTGAATAATGGCTCTATTCACCATGTCGAGGGTGACCCACAATATCTCTGCCTCCCCCTGTATTCCCTGTATCTCCAATGCTTTTATTCTTTCCCTCACATAAAGCACCACAATCCCTCCTTTCCTTCTCACCCAGTCCTTCCTGAACAGAGTATAGCCCAGTATGGCCATGTCCCAGTTATGGTTCCCAGTGCACTATGACTTGGTAATGGCCACAATATCCAGGTCAGCCTCTGCCACGATGGCTTCTAGACTCAGAATCTTATTTCCCAGACTTCTAGCAGTTGCATACATAGTTTTCTAGATTTTGTTTCCACTCTCCTTTTTGCTTCCATTTCCCTTTTTGATCTCCCTCCTTCCTCCCCTCTCTTTTTAATGCTCCATTTTCCTTTCCCCTTTGTCTCTACCACCATGCTTCATTTATTAATTTGCAGCCTAGAGATTCCTCTCATCTTGGGTTCTTCTTACTCTGTACTTCAGCTTGGGGGGGGGTGCAGTTTCTGCCTCCATGGTTCCTTCTGCCATACCCCTCAGCTAGTTTAAATGTTCATTGAAGTGACATTTAAGCCATCCACCGAGGACTGTGGTTCCCCTTCCCTGATGGATGCAGGCCATCACCCCCTGTATAGGTCCTTATCCTCACAGGTCGGTCCTCAGTCCCTAATGTAGCTGAACCCCTCCTCTCTACACCATTCCTTCAGCCATGAGTTGAAGCTCCCAATGCAGAGATCCATCTCCTCTCCCCTGTCTAGACAGGCAGCATGTATATGTAAGTCACTGAGTGAACTACTTGTCTAAGACCACTTCCCAGCTCCCTAAACTCCCCCAGCATTATTTCAACCCAATCTCTAGCCAGGATGTTAGTCCCCAGGTGGACAATAACATCCAGTTCTCTCTCCTGTCCTGCTGCCCTAGTGATCCTTAGGATCCAGTTCCCATCCCTTGAGGCTGTGGTGCCATGTAGGCACCAAACCTGCCCGGCCCTCCTTTAATATTCCCCAAACTGTCCCCCTGCCAGTAGAGTCCCCCACAAGAAGTTGCATCCTCCTCCTCCTCTGGGGTCCTCTACCACCCTACTAGGGGTCTCCACTATGGAGATCCCCCACATCCTACTCCTCTCAGATCACAACCACAGGTGCTTCCTTCTGGCAGTCCCACTCCACCAGAATGGCATAGGAATTACATAGTGGTCCTTTTGAGGAATGTGCCTCTGTCTCAACTCTCAGCCTTCCAGAGTCCACCATAGTCCAGCTGTACTTTTCCCCCTCCAGCTTCAATGTATGCCCTCTGCTCCTGGTGCTCTTTATCATGTGACAGAGACTCCCCTCCTACACACTGTTTGTCCCCTCTTGCTCTCCTGTCTTCCAGGGTATACATGTTGAGATACCATAGTCTCTCCTCAGAAGGCTTTTGATGCAACCCCTGAACCATTTTAGTTGCCTTCCTCTGGAGTACATAAGCAGTTTTCTATAGCCTCCCTCCCCAATTTTGTTTATTGATTTCAAAGGTTTTACCAGGAAAGACATACTGAGCTGGTATCAGTTCTTTTCCAGATGTGTCCTGTGGGGAGGGGAAGAGAGGAGAAGAAAACAGATACAAAATACAATGCGTAAAATACAGTGGAATGGAAATAAGCATGTCAAAATATACAATAATGTTTCAAGAATAAACTGACAATCAGTAAGTTACCATACAGTAAATTATGCAACTGGCAAAAAAAAATAAATAGTAATCAACACAACAAAATAAGTAATAGAGGGAATGACTTATAAGAAAAGTGGGGAAGTGCTGATGTCAGGGACTGGGTGAGTTACAGGTGAAAAGAGTCCAACCCAGTATCTGAAGCAACTGCAGGAGTGAATACAAAACTCATGGAGGAAAGATTTAAGAGCAGGAAATGAAGGAGCAGAGTGAATAGGTGGGGGAAGAGACCCTAAAGTTTAGGGAAATTAAATGAGAAGGTAGCTTGGATAGCACTAGATTTTCATTTGAGGGAGAGCAAAAGAGCATTGTGAAGAGAGAAAGAGGATGAAGAGGGGACGGACAGGAGAGAGGAAGACATGAAAGCAGAGAGCCTAACCAACATTGAAAGATACAGGAAGCACCATGTGTAAGGCACTTGGCATCATGAGAGGGAAAAAAAACCGAGGTACAGTTATGTGTATGCATAGGTTTATCAAGGGCAAAGTGACAGAAGGAGTGAAAGAAAGGGTCCAGTCTAGCTGAAGTGGACATAGATAAAGTGTTGAAACTTGGCATACAATGGATCATAGGAAACAGGGTCCAGCACTAATACCACAATCGTTATGGCATAGCAGGACTAAATCAGATGCATGTTTTAAATTTAAAAAAATGAACATGCTTAATACTGGGGATCAGGGGAAACATTGCAAACCACAGCATCATGTTTAGTAAATATGGACAGCATTCCGGACCATCTTATATCATAATAAGCTCACTCGTGCACTTTATAAAAACTAAAACATTTGCATTTTAAATTCAAGTTCCTTTTTTTAAATTTTTTTTAACATGACATAATATGTTTGCAAGTTGAAATTTTAACATATGATTAAAATACTGTTCTGCCCAAAACTGCAGGTCTATAATGATCAACTTGTGCAAAGTTGATTCAGCATATTTATTTGGTGTACTATATTTGGTGATTGTTGCAACATATGTGTAAGCCTCCACCCCAGCATCTAGGGGTATGTGGTGGTAATTTTCCAAGGGGAAGGGGCACTCACAGCAGCAGAAACCAAACAGCTGCACCTTACCAGGATGGCTGGCATTAGGAGGGTCCACAGCAGGGGGAGCCATCTTCTGGTGCTGGACTGTAATGTAATTCATGTTATTAGGCAAAAGCAGTCCCATGAAGAAATAACTGAAGTCTACACAAGCATAATGGTAAAAAAAGGGATCCCATTTAATACACAACGTCACTGGTGCCATAGCAATCAATATTGTACATAGGGACCGCAGGGTCCTTACATGGGGTTAGTGGATGCATTTTCTAGCTGAAATGGCCCCTCAAATCCTGGGTGGCTGCCTTCTGGGCCAAATTGGCCACTGATACAGTTAGGCAGCAATTCTCTGGGCTGAATCAGGCCTTAAGCAGCAGCAGCAGACTATCTCTTGGTTCTGCAACACTGGTTCAACAAAAATATGTCGACCTGACATTACAGTGATGGTTGTATCTTGACCACAATTGCAGTTAGCATTGTGCCATCCAGAAAATAAGTGTTTTTTAGTAGGGGCAGTGCCCACCGCACCACCCGAATTCTAATAAAACTAACTCTGAGTTGGAGCTGTTTTGAGGAGAGGGAGCAGGTTCCAGAAAAGCCATGCTGGGGTCCCACACGACCATCACAGCAATCTGCCAGTGTTGTTGCTGTAATGGTCTTCGGCAAAAATGTTGTGCTTTAGCAACTGCATACTCAATCTCTTTCCCTTTCACCACATCTTGGCTCCCAAAAACTTTTCTGTCACTCCAAACTGGGTTGACACTGTTCTTCCAATTCCAACCACTGGATCTCCATACAGGCTGGTCATAGTGAGCAACTCCACCCTGGCACACAGGCAGATGTGCCAACAGATCAGCACCCTCCGGGAGGGCATAGTGAACTCAAGGCTTTAGCTTTCAAGCCCAGGCTCCCAGAGACCCCTGACTGAACTACTCTTCTTGCACTGGAACTGGCTGTCATCTTGAACCATGGACACTGCTGTGACCCCTGTCCATCTTGAGGCCCAACAGAGCTGCCACAACTGGGTTGGCATATCTGCTCCAGGGCTACTATTTTCTCTTTCTCTCTCTCTCTTTCTTGCTGTCTCTCTCTTTCTCTCCCCCTCTCATAGGTTCCAATTGTAAGCCCCCCAACCCAGGTTGTGCTTACCTTGTGGAGCTCTGGCCCCAGAGCATCGTGTTCAGTGGCTGTGGGTGGAATTTGGGCCTGCATGCCCAGCTGATCTTCACAGCTACAGCCTCTTACATGCTGAAGTCTTCAGCCCTTTTAAAGAAAGGGGCTGAGATCTGGGTGTGTTTTTTATACTTTATTTCATTTATTATAAAGAGAAGAACAATATAATCATTGACATTCCACAGTGTCTTTCCGCCAGTGTTTCACACCGGGACTACTGAATCTTACACTAAAACACAGAGATATTTTATGTCATATGTTCTGTCTGGGTAATTGTTTTAAGGCCAATATTATGAGATCCATTAGAAATCCAGGTTGGCAAAAGTCCATAGTGGGATGTACAAAATGTATGTCAATAAGGCACTTAAGATGATAAGTACAGACCTTTTTGCAATGAAAACTGATCTGTGGCTGAACACCCTTACAGTAACAATTAACCAAGAAAACCTTCAAATTAACATTCACACTAACCTTCAAACTAAAGCAGCAGGTAGTGGTAGCAAAAATGTTATTCAACTGAGAAAAGCAGTAAATTGGTATAACTCAACTGAGAAAAACTCATTTCTAGTGAGACCCTTAATGCATCTTAAATTTAGTATCAAAATTTAGTTACAAAATCAAAAATACAGCAAACTCTGTCGGTACAGCATATAAAACAACAAATATTGTCATCATACATAAAACACGTAACATTATACAACACAAAGGTAAACAGAACATCATGATCACTCAAAAAAAATTTAAAAAAGCATTCTGTGGCATCGTAGGTGGTCATCCAACTCATAGTAAAGAGTCCAGACTATAGACATCTCTAGTTTAGTTCCCCTCCCTCCTCACAGGAGAGACATCTCTTAAAGTTGTCTGACCAATCGTTGTATTTACCATGTCAGTCCCTGTTTATGTGTGCTGTCAGCTCTCCTATCCATTTTATAACAACCATCTAGTTCACCTTTGCATAAACTTTGGGGTTCTGTCTTGCATTAGATATGTTAGCCTTTCAATGTCCTGAATTTCTTCCACTATCAATTCCCATTCTGCCATTGTGGGAGGGTCCTCATTTAGCCATTTGCAAGTAATGGCCTTCCTAGCCGATGCCACACAGATGTACCACAGGCAACGGGCCTTCACTCCTTTTACTGAATGGGAGGTAGTCTCAGCATAATGTGGCACATCCAAAGTGGTTCATTTATTTGTAATATGGCTGCCAATGTTTGGGACACCTGTGCTAGAAATCCTCCTAATTTTGGCCAAGTATGAAAGATTTGAGAGTGTGTGTGGCTTTAGTCGTGCCACAATTTCTCCAACACCCAGCTCCAGAAGCCCCATCCCATTTAGCTTTATAATGAGGGGTTAAAAAATACCACACTCTCACTTTCTATGCAAACTCTTGCCACCTAGGTGCAGATGTGGTTCTAAAAGCCCCTTTCCAAATATGCTGCCATTCCCTTATAGATAACCGGAAAGCTGCCTCCTCCTCCCACCTCATTTCTAAATAATGAACAGTGGTTTCCCTATGTCCCTGCAGGGTCCGATAGATACTAGAAATTGCCTCTTCAGAGTATCCCAAGAAAGCAAATCTCTGACAGCAGGGACATCCACGGAGTGAGGGATATCTGCTGAATGTCTTCTGATTTGTGTTTGTATATAATTATATACCTGAAGGTAGTGGAACCTTTCAGTCGAGCTCCACCCAAATTCTCTCTGGTATTCTGCGAATGTTAAAATAGAATCTCCCTGCAAGATCTGAGCTTGGTATTTCGGCCCTCTCCATGCCTGTCTTTCATACCAGGAAACCAGGAGGCCTGGTGGAATATTGTCATTCTTCCAGAGGCTCTGATATTTCCATATTTCCCTTCCAATCAACAGATACCTCAAAAATCTGTCTGAGGCCGCCAATGTAACTTTCATTCCCAGGAACCAATTACCCACCAAAGGTCTATATCTAGGTTGAACAGACATACTCTCAAAGGGGGACCAATCACCTGCTTGAACCTCTTCCATTGTACACCAATGAGATGTTATTCAGGATGGAGGATGCCCACACAACAGGCCATTTAAACTTGGAAGTCAGCCAGTATTCCAACAGGTCCTGGATAGGCCATCCTCCCCCATGGCTTCCTGGCCTCCAAGATGGTCCTGAGCACCCTAGGTCTCTTGTTAGCCCATATAAATTTATTTATTACCTTCTGCATGCCCATCATCCATTGAGATGGGAGCTCAACAGCAACACTCTGGAACACTGATAAGAAACACGACAATAAATTCATCTTCACTGCCTGGATGAGTGTGTGCACACATGGAAAAGGAAGTGAGGACCATCTCTTAATATCAGCATTCAGCTGCTTACCTAGTGGGATATAATTATCCTGAAACAGGCATCTACCTGTGTGTCTTAGGGTAATACCCAAATATTTTATAGCCGGTAATGTTCATTTCATTGGGTACATATTTTGCAGGTATTGCGTTGGCATAAAATTAAATTGTAATGTCTCAGTTTTAGTGGAATTTAATGTGTAGTCAGACAGTTAAGAATATTCTTGTATTATCTACATTAAACAGGTTAGGGACTCACCAGAGGTGGTCATATATATTAAAACATCATCGGCATAAAGGACTATTTTATGCTCTCATTGGCCAAAGTCTACCCCCTTATCCCTGGGTTCTGACATATCCTTTGTGCTAAGGATTCAATATACAGGGTGAAGAGCAATGGGTAAAGGGGACACCCTTGACGAGTCCCCCTCTCCAATTCAAAATTAGAAGAAAGCTGTCCATTTGCTTTAACATATGCCCGGGACCTAGCATATAATCTTTGTATTATATCCACAAATGAGGATATGAAACCAAACCCAGCAAGGATCCCATATAAAAACCTCCAGTCAACCTGATCAAATGCCTTTTCAATGTCTAAGCTTAAGATCAGGGCTGGAGTTTTGGTAGTATTTAGGTGGTCAATAATATTCAAGGTATGGCACACACTGTCAGCTGCTTGTCTCCCCATAACAAAACCTGTCTGGTCTGGATCCACTGACAAGAGGATCAGTTGTTCTAATCACTTAGCTAATATGAATGTAAAGATTTTATAGTCTACCTTTAAGATCGAGATGGGGTGATATGACGCGAAAAGCATAGGATTCTTGCTGGGCTTGGGTAGGACCGACATCATAGCCTACACCCATGATGGGGAAGGTTGTCCTTCCTTTGCCATGACTTCATGAAAAACATTTTGTAGGATAGGAACAGTTTTGGCTTTTAATTTCTTATGAAATTCGGATGGCAGGCCATCCATTCCCGGACATTTGCCCGTCTTGCTGTTTCCTATAGTATGCACTATTTCTTGCATTGTAATTGGGTGACACAAAGCTTCATTTTGCTCTGAAGAGAGCTTGGGGAAACTTAATAGATCTCAGAAAAGATGTTATCTGCTCAGAAGAAACCCTGGCTTAGCTTTAAAGAGCTGCTTGTAATACTACTGAAAGGCCTGTATGATGGCTTCCCCTGTTTGTTGTCTCTGATTTGTGGTTGGGTGAGTGACAGCTATTATGTGTGCCTTAGCTCTCCTAGCAAGGAGATGGCAAGCCAACAGTTTTAAGGCTCTAGGACCCCCCTTATAATACTTTCATCTAAGAAATTTCAGTTGTTGCTCGACTTTCCAATCATGGAGCCCATTCAGCTCCTTCTTTAAGGACCCTTAATTCCTTCGCTCTATGTTTATCTAGTTTATGTTGTTTTGCTATTTCTAGCTGTGCTGTCCTGTCCTCCAATTCCTTCTGCTGTAAATTTCTTTGGTTTTCCCTCACACTGCTTATAGCTATAAGCTTTTCCTTTATCATAGCCTTAACAGTGTTGTACAGCACCCCTGCTCTCACATCTGGAGAGACATTATCATGTAGTGACTGATCTACCAATTGGGAGATTTGTTCCTGTACTTCTTTATTTTGGAGTAGAGAAAGGTTTAGTCTCCAGAAGGTCTGCCTTGGGTTTGGGAGTAATGTGAATTTCACTGTAACAGGAGCATGGTCGGCTAAGACCTTGGTTCCTACTGTACATTTGGTCAGTCTGGATAAATGCTCCTTACTGACCAAAAAGGGGATTGATTCTGGAGTAAATTTGATGTGCATGTGAAAAGAAGGTATACCCTGGTGTTGAACCTTCTAGGTAATCCCATGCATCATGTAACCATAACTTGCCTATCAACAATTTCACTTGTTTTGCCACATTGGGCTCCCTTCTTGACATTCTGGAGGTACTATTTCTATGTGGATCCAAAGTTACATTCCAATCCCCCCACACATGATCAGCCCCTCTGCCATGTCCACTATCTTTAGCTGCACTAAAAGATTCCTATAAAAAGTATATGTTTAACCTGGTGGGGCATAAACAGCGGCCAATGTTGAGGGTTGTCCCTCTTGTCTATCTTTAAGAAGAACATAACTGCCCTCCTTGTCCACAAATGTGTCTTGTATTTCAAAAGGGACCCCCGGAGCAATTAATATTACTGTGCCCCTTCTCCTTCCCCCCTTATAAGAAGAGGCAAAGACCTTCTCAAATTCACCCTGTCTCAACTTTTGATGTTCCAAATCTGATAGGTGTGTTTCTTGTAGCATCACAAGTTGCTTTGGATTGCCTCGCAAAAGTCAGCACTTTTTTCCTTTTTATAGGACTAGTCAGATTATTAACATTATAAGAGAGAATCTTCAGCCCAGGACAACTCATAACCTTCAGCTATCAATTCCCCAACCTCCTCAAGTTTTCCCTGGGGGAAGTATACAGTAATTCCCTGGAGACCAATACACCACTGCGCTACTTTTGTTCAGATACAGGGAGGCAGTATACCGCAGTGGTTTAAGGCTCTGAGCTGCAAATCTGGTGACATCCAGCAGACCAGACCTGGGTTTGAACCCCACAACTTCCACTTGCATAGTGTGTGACCCTGAGCGAGTCACTTAACTTTCCTGTGCTCCCAGGTTGCACCTGTAAACAAGCTTTCAGCTTAGTGTGCTAGTCCTGGTTAAATAACTAACAACAAAAAAAAAAGATACCTTCCACCTTAAAGATTTTTGAATAATAAGACAACCTGCTGCCAACTGGGCATAGAAAACTGTTGGGAATGCAATATTAATAACAATAAAAGAAATAAAGACAGAAATATTCAACCTTCCAAGGTACAGGGGGATACCAATAACTTCCCTTGCTTTGAGTTCAGGGTCCTCCCCATTCCACTCTTGACCCTGTGCCAAAGTAGCAGTGTTTGCCTCGTCCCCGATTCTGGGGGCCACTGCCATAGCAACCCTTCCCATAGAGCACCCACACAGTGTAAACCATGGGAGCAGGTAGCCAAATATCAGGTATTGCCACAGCCCACTTTGCCCTTCCAACCTCGATACTGCCATTATCTTCTCTTTTCCCTCTCCCCTTCCGGGTCACCATGCTCTAGAGCCAGCATGATTCGTAGACAACTCTCCTCATCATACCGTAGATGTCTCCAGATATTCATCTATTATGTGACCCAATTCCCCACGCACCCACCCACTGAGTGGGATGGGAGACACATCACCTGATTGTCTGGGGTTAAAATTCCTCCCGTTCGTTTTTAAACTCATGTCCTGTTTCTCAGACCCATAGGCTGTTTCCATTTCACCTCCCCTAATTGTGGGTTAAGGCCTGTAAAATGGCACTGTAAGACTCTCTTAAATATCTGAGTTGTAACCCTCCCCCGTTTGAAAACAGAATTAATTAGCAATGGTTCCAGTGTTGAAAGTAGTGAGAGCCCTTCCTTTAAATGAATCCCCTTAGACCCCAGTCCTATTAGGAGCTAACTAGACTCCTTGATCACTGTTCAAACACCACAAGGAAACATCTCCAAATTGAATAGTATTATCTAAATCCCCTCTGCCCCCCAACACTTCTTTAAATCAAGGCAAATAAAAGAACATTGTTAACTATGTACAGTATGAACTTGTGAGAATAATCTAGCCCTTGTGAGTTCCAGTCCTCCCCTTGTATCTCACTCCCACAAGGTTGTCAAAGCCTGCTCCACAAACGGTTTGAGCTGATATAGCTCCCATTGTGATCAGAGGGAAAAGTACCTGCCATTTGGGGTATAAACAAAGTCACAAGGTTCCACAATCACTTCTTCTGAGGAATCAGCAAAACGCATTAACAAAAGTAAGGAGGGAATGGGAGACCATCCAGAAAGTCCAAAGAGAGCCTGCAATAATTTCCCTTAACCTTCCCCTGATTACCACGTTTATGTCTTGTGGAGGAAGGAAGGGAGGCCAACCCAAAAAGAAAACAGTACCTCGTGAAGTGTACTCTTCACCCCGATTAGCTGCTTCTCCCATGTCGCATATGGCAAGAAAAAGCAAGACCTGCTTAAAGGCTCCAGTTGGTTCAGGTGGCAGAAACAGAAGATTCAGCATTCTGTTCATTCTGCTGCATCTTTACTAGCAGTCATCTAATGTCCGCTAGGGCTCATGGGGCGGAAGTACATCTAGCCACTTTTATGCTCCTCCTAGAAACTGGATGCCAGTCCTCAGATGTTCCTCTCACCCACAGTTGCCTCAGTCTGTGGCCGTTCTAATGGGATGTCTCTCTGCTTTAATGCCTCTGCAGCTGCCTGCACTGACTGATATAGCTGGGCGTCATCTTCCCAGAAGATTCAGATTTAGGCAGGATATGGTGTTTGAAATTTTATCTTTTTGGACCATAATGCCTTCATGATGTCCAGGTATTTAAGCCTTTCCTTTTGAATCTCTGGGGAACAGTCTTGATCAAAACAAAGGCATGCTCCATTATGTCGAAGGTCTCCTTTCTGCCAGGCCATCCACAAGAGATCTGGCCCTGTGTAGAGATCTATGAAATTTTGAAATTTCATTATTCAAAATATTTCATGAAATACACACTTTCACAAAATATTTCAGTAGTGCGAAATGCGAAATTTCGTCTATGAAACAGTGAAATGTTGCTGTTTTGGGTGAAATTGCACATTTTGTGGCAAAATTCCACATTTCGTGGATGCAATTTAGCAGTTTTGCACCCGGCAAAAAATTTTGTGGAATGGCAGAATTTCACAAAATGTTTCATGCAGCGAAATTGCTAGTTTCATGGCAATTTCGCCGGAGAAATGTAATTTTGCAAAATCTCTAGTCTTGTGAGCATGCTCAATCTGAAAGTTGAAGGAAGGAGGAAACTCTAAGACATCTCTCAGCAGATCATGCATGAAGTCGCACATATTACTGACCTCAGAATCCTCCAGAAGCCCCGACATCCAGAGGTTCTTTCTCTGAAACCTGGCCTCCAAGTCAACACATTTATCTTGCAGGGTTTCTCTGGTGGCTACAAGTACATCCAAGGATGTATGCATATGAGAGGCCCCCTCCTCCAAGCCACCACATGGGTTTCATTTTCAGTAATCCACTGCTCCAGTTGATTGAATTGGGCATGAACTTTCTGAAAATCAGCCTGATTTTCTGCTCTGGACCTTCTGATCTCTTGTAAGAGTGTCTCAGAATGATTCCTGGTTAAATGTTCCTCTTCCTTATCAGTGTCCTCTATAGGCCCTCTGATGCTGGCTGGGGATGGACTTCTGCTACCATCTGAACTGAGAAGTCGATATATGGAGCCATCTTCATTCGTTTTAAGCTTTTTTGCCCATGAACATATTTGTCTAGGTTCATCTTTTGTTTTAGATGCCATTTTGAAAATTATTAGGTTATTTTAATGTAAAGGATGAACTGGTTTTACCCCAGGAGGGCCAGGAGCTTGCAACTTAAGCTGCTAGGCAGTTTGTGGCAAAATAGGAAGTTCTGATCTGGGTGTGTTTTGTGTGCCTCCAGGCATTTCGGGGGAGAAGTTTACCAGTTTGAGGAGCTGTCAAGGTTTGGACTAGTGAAAATGTAAACAAACATAATCGCACTGTGCTCCTTGTTCATGTGTAGCCACCGAAGGTAACTATTAATGAAGCCATGGCTCCAAAGTGGTTCTTAGCCATGCAGCCATGATTTAATGATATCCTCAGCTCCACGGCAGTCAGTGGAGCTGAAGATTGAGGGGATTCATAATTGGAGTGCTTCCAGGCACAGTCACAATGGTTTGTAGCCCTTTTAAGGGCAAATATTAAATAAAGTAAGGGCTGAGTTGTATTGGGAGAACTATAAACAAATATGGTGGCCTCCATAGGACTCCACGGAATGGGAGCTGCTGGGAACGTGTCAGAGGGCAGCCAAAGTGCCCAGGAAATGAATGAGCAGCCAATAGATGAGGACTTTGAGGAAAGTTATTAAAAGGACTGTTTGGTTGCCGAAAGGGGAGATTCCAGAGGATCCAGAGCGTGAGGAGAGAAGAGAAACTGCTGTGTGCTGCTATCCCCAAGGCCTATTTGTTTGCCCAAGGGCCTTGCTGGTCCTAGAGGCTCATCAAGAGGGTAGCATCTGAGGAGAACAAGTGGTAGCAGGCAGAGAATTGTCCCTCCTGCTGAGAGTGGAATCTATTGTTGAGAATTGAACCTGCTGCTGAGATTTGAACCTGTGGCTGTGGGTAAGCACTTAAGACTCCGCAGCCTGAGAATTGACAGCCTGAGAGAGAGAGAGAGAGACTGTTGAGATTTGCTGCCATAGTGGGAGAGTTTGAATGTCCTTCAGCCTAGAAAGAAAAACTGGAGTTTGTATCTGGAGAGCAGAAACTGTAAGGTTGCAGCCTTAACTCAAGCAGTGTCTACAGCTAATACAGTGACTTGCAACTTGTGCTTCCCCTTGGTGAGGTGAGTGCATTAGAGACTGCTGTTGCTACAAACCAGAGCAACTCTTTGTGCTGGGGCTAGAGAATGAACCAAAGCCCAGCCACAGTACTCTAGCAGAGAAAAGAGTGTGCCAAGCGACAAGGCTGGGGAACATCCAGCTTAGCCCATCCCCCAGACCAACAGAGAAGAAGACCAGCGAGGAAGACATTGAAAGGCCTGCCTGGTGAAAACCACATATAAAGGCCTCAGAGGTGAAGATCTGAAAGGCCAGGCAAGTGAAGATCAGCGCCCATCAACTCTTTTTCCAACTGCTGTTCATCAGCAACCTGTTGCTGTGGTGCGCCACCAACAACTCCAGATGCCAGAGGTACTGTTGAAGCAAGTTTCTGCAAAACCTTGTGAATCTACAGACTGTAAGTACCCCTGGGCTGCAGCTCAGGGAGTTCTTATTTAGCTAGCTAGCTAGTCAGGAAAAGGGGGTTAAGATCTGGGCAGGACTGCGCCAAGTCTAAAACTGCACCCTGGCAGAAAAGTTAAAGTTTGCATCTGTTTAAAATTTATTGGGCCCCCATGAAAGTTTGTTCTCCAAGTTAAAGACTCTTTAAGCCTACAAATTCCCAGCCTCTTGGAATCATCATCCCAGTGAGGTACCCAGTGCAACCTAGTAACTCCGGATAATGGCTGTGTGTGTGTGTGTGTGTGTGTGTGTGGCGGGTGAGCCAGGTGCACCCGCAGGTGGGAGGTGTGAGATACAGTGTGAGGTATATTTGTTGTTGCTATTTATTATTGTTGTTCTGTTTTCCTCCCCTGTTCACCCCCTCCCTATAATAAATCCAAAAATTTGTTTGTGATACACTTTAGTATTGCTGGTTATTGGAAAGTATGTGCTTTTAGTGTGTGTGTGTGTGTGTGTGTGTGTGTGTGTGTGTGTATGGCAGTGGGTACTGTAGGGGCATTTACTATATTTTCCTGGGGGGTGGTAACCTGCAGTTTATCCACAGGTATTCTACATCACTACCCCAGGTGGAGGCACCGTGTCATTTCTTCTTCTGTCCACTTGTAATCCTGGCCAGCCCCCCTCGGAGATGTGCGCAGTGTGCACACAAGGGCCCCCAAAACAGCCGAGGTGAGTCAGAGTGGCTGCTACACAATTCCTCTGTCAAGTCATTCTCTCTCTCTCTGTCTCTTTCCCAGAAAGTTGGAGCACCAAATGGAGCATTGCTGCACTCTGGACATCACTTCCACCAGGGTTACACTGGAAAGGGGTAACTGTGATGGCAGAAAACAAAGGTCACCACCATGTCTACTGTCAGACTGGTTTTCAGATGCCCCAAACATGATCTGCTGAACCTGAGAGCAGGCAAATGACCCAGCTGTCCTCCACCACCTCTCCGCTCCTTTTTCTGCATCTCACACTGTTGTCTCCCCATGCACCTCCCCTAAGGTGCCAAAAATCCAGATTTATTGCCTTGCACACCAGCACTGACCTCCAACCCATGGAGCTCCTGCCAGTGCAGAGAGGCAAAATTAACCTTTTAACTGATGCCCCAAAACTTAACATCTCCCTAATTTTATGTACACACCCACAGGAGGGTGTTGCATATACATAACACCTTTGACCCCCTACCCCATAAAAGAATCATACAGTAGGCGAAAGGTACTGCAGTGCACTGTTCATAAGTAAAAGTGTACATGTTGAGCAGTGCTGAAAACGGTAGAACCCACCACCACTGATGTAGGACTGAACATACCTGACAGGGATCTGGGGTCCATTTCCTAATTAAAATCATTATAATGCATGTTGTATTTTCACCACCCCTATTTCCACCACTGATAGAGGAAAGATACAGCTAAACTTTAATAGCAGGGAGGGGGCAGCTAATATACTGTATATGCAAACAGTAGTAGGGAAGGGGCAGTTAATTCAGAAATACAGTGCAGTACTGTAGTGGTCATTGTGCACAGTATGCAGACACAAAACATGCCCACAGGTGAGTACCTCCCCACACAGACCATATCAAACATATGAATTTCAACTGGTGGATGACACATGAGCAACGAGAACTGCACAGAATGCCATCTGCAGAGAAATGAGAAAGAAAACCGTATATGGAAAAAATGACTACAAAAAAATTAAAACAATACCAGTTATAGTGTCATGATGGTGTCCCTGTGACTCTCATTGCAGTTGTGGCACAGATTTAACTGTCTGCCAATCATTTTTATGGCAGACTCCAGCAAGCTGTGAGCCTTTTTTTATATGAGGTTTGATCTGTATGCTTCAAATGATTATAATAATACTAGACCCCCTCCCCCCACAAACACACATTTATACACACACATACTAAGGTTTAGTTTTAGGCCTAGCAGAATCATAGGAGAGAGTGTAAAGTATATGTGACCCTTTATCTTATTTTTATGTAGTTTGTTCCATAACAAATGGCATATTTTTATTCATTGGTGGAAGGTGAGTGAGTGAGTGAGTGAGTGAGTGAGTGAGTGAGTGAGAAAAAATAGGTTCCAGCTTGAAGGGCAGTAACTATATTATCCAGTGTAACATGACCACAATTGGGCCAAATCAAGGTTCAATAATGTAGTACACTTTATAATACAAAGTAATAGACAATGATGCTCTGGTGTATGATGTTTTGGATGAACTGAAACCTCAGATGTCTTGCAACATGAATGTTCATTATCACCCCATATACTTTACTTTGATGACAATAATTGTGATGATGAATATGATAGCTCTTCATTCAATCCCGCCTCTGCCTTTGATGTATGCAACGTTTATTCATCTTTGGCTGCAGTGCCAACAAGTACAACTGCCGACAATGATGTTACTAATCATACTGTTCCCCAGTCCTCTTCATCTGGGATTCATATATTTAAATTTATTGTTAAATGTTTACTGCATTGAGATGCTCTATCCCACTTACAAATATGTGCTGTTTAAGTCAGCAATAAATTATATCAGAAAAGAAAGAAAGCAAATACTGTACAACCAACAAACTAAAATATTTATAACATTAAGTGAAAAATACTAAAATCAGTAGCAAACATTTTCCTTTTTAACACACAGAAACTTTATCTGCCATTGAATATGTTTCTGAAGGCAGTTGATACCATATAATTCAACAGTACTTGTAGGTACAGGAGCTGTTTGATGTCGCACTGTAATTGCTATTGAGTTATTCAGAAGCTAGCAGATAAGAACTTGTTAAACCTTTAATCCTCTTGAGAAGTTATCATGAAGCAATTTATCGGGTGCCTATCTTTAAATTAGAGCCAGTTTTTGTGACACATATTAAAATCAAAAGAAAGGCCATGGACTGTGAGCCTGTTGTAGAACTGTTTGGAGTTTCTTACAAGTACTATATTTGCTGATCTGAGGATAGACTTCCTTAATCAGCCATGGGAAATAAAGTAGGGCATACTGATTTCTATTTCCCCATACAGTACTTGCACTCCGTAGTAGTACGGTACGTTAATATGATATACTGTAGGCATCACACATCAAGGGTGTGTAAAATGAATGAGAAATGTACAACACCTCATAATATATGCTGTTTAAACTTAATAAGGAAGAAATTAACTTGCTATATGACTCCCCATATTTTATTTGACATTTGATATTATTAGTATTAAATAAATATCTATTGATTGGTGTGATTAGGGAGGTGGAAGACATTAAAAATATGTTATCAGGTGGGGACTAGCAGGAGGACAGATATGATTATGGTACGGAGGGGAGGCACTGGAGGCCTCAATAGGGGAAAAAGACCTAGGGGTCATGGTGGATACATGTATGAATAACTCTGAGCAGTGCAGGAGAGCAGCTAGCAAGGCAAACAGGATGTTGGGATGCATCGTGAGGGGATCACCTCTAGGAGCAAGGAAGTGATTCTGCCACTGTACAATGGACTGGTTAGACACACCTTGAGTACTGTGTACAGTACTGGAGACCACATTTGAAGAGGGACAACAGCTCCTGGAGAGGGTAGAGAGGAGGGCAACAAAGATGATACAAGGGCTAGGGATTTGACTTATGAGGACAGACTTGAGGAGCTCTGCCTGTTTTTCATTGGAGGAGAGGAGAGACAGGGGGACATGATAGAGGTCTTCAAGTACCTCAAGGGAATAAATAGGGTAAACATGGAGGGATCTTAGACTAAAGCAGGAGGTATTACCAGAGGGCATGGTTTGAAGTTGGAAGGTGGAAGGGTGAGGGGGAAAAGAGGAGGAGTTTTTTCACCGAGAGGTGGTGGACCCTTGGAATGCACTGCCTGGTGAGCTGGTTCAGAGATCCACTGTAGAGGGCTTCAAGAGAGGGTGGGACAGACACAGAAAGTGGATGTATCAGATGATGGCCTGTCCCGGGGGGGTGGGGATGGATGATAGGGGTTTCTAGAGAACAAGGGATGGGAGGGTCTCGGCACCCAACTAAGGATCTAAGTTCAAGCAGACTCGATAGACCGTAAGGCCTTATCTGCTGGCAAATAGTATGTTAGTATGTTAGTACAGTATAGAAGGACTGGGTAGAGTTGCTGGAGTGGGTGATGACTGAGCAGGGTGGGGAAACTAACCCTGACCACCAGGTGGATGCAAATTGTGTTTTACATCAGGTTTGCTACATAATGCAGTCTCGACTCAACAAGGAATATCGAATAATGCAGACAATACAGACTGAATTGAAGTTTTTGCAGTGCATTACAAAATCATTACGAGTCTGAAGAGACAATTTATTTTGTATTGGCTTCCAAGAATGTTCAGTTGCATTTTGAATGCATTGTTAATTGAGTGCCTGTAAGGCAAGGCAAGGCAATTTTATTTGTAAGGCACCCAACCCCAGAGGATCTGGGCACTGAACATGAATAAAAGATACAACAATAAATTAAAACATATAATACAACTTCATTAAAACCATAATAAAATTAATATTCTGCAACAATAAAGAGGTTCCCAGAAGTCATACTTCAAGGGACTGGCCAAAACTAAGGATGACAACAGTCAAAAGCCAGACTGAAGAGGTTGGCCTTTAGCCTCCCCTTAAACACCTCTATTGAGGTAGCAAAGCACATGAAAAAACAGAATGCACAGTTACTGACAACTCGGTTAAAACTCATTATCATTCTTACTGTCAGTGCACCTGCAGCTCAGATCACTTCTCATTAACAACAAAATGTATAGTTGCTTAAAAGAAGTCTGCGAATGTCCTTGCAAATATTTTATGGTTCCAAATACAAATATTTATCTAAATGTATTCTCACACTTTGTTTTTATGAGCTCACATCTCTAGTGTGGGGCTTGAACCCATAGTTCTACCCTCTGTATACCCTCTGTGTACTGTTTATCAAGGTGAGCCAGCATATAGTCTACCAAAGTGAGGTACAATAGCTCTACATGTTTTTAGTTTTTTTCCCCTGTATAATACCATATTTCAATAATCGCTTTAAAAAGTACAATAATTTATTTTTATTATTTATTTATTATTTATTTCTTTGATGAGTGGGTTGGCCCACTGAGACATGACAGTCCCCTTTTCAGGGGCAACATAGAATTAGTTACATACATTAAGTGAGAAAGAAAAATACACAACATCTACAGAGTAGAAAATAAATGATAAGAGAAGTAATTATACACACAAAAGTACAACAGGTTAGTTACAATCAAGAGCATCATGGACTATACAAGGCACAACAGAATAGTTACAGTCAGGAGCATCATAAAGTTTGCATCAGAGACAAGTATCAGGATCCCATATTACAGTAACACAGTTTTGCATGAGTAGGAAAGCTGGAGAAAGTCCAGGGTCCATCTAGAGGATGGTGAGCATTCAGGTCCAGCCTAAGGATGCAACTGGTCATCGACTGCACTTACAGGGGATCACCACACTGGTGAAGGCTTTGAGCCTCTTTCTGAAGTGTGTAAGAATGGGGCAGCTAAGAATTTTGTGGGTAGTGAGTTCCATAGAGAGAGGGAAATGAAGGAGAGGGTGTCCTACCAGGTGCTAATTGTATACTGAGGATATCTAGCAATAGGCTAGCAATGGATCTCAGGAGCCTTGCATGCTGTTTAAGTTTGATTATTACGGTAAGACTGGGGGTGTAGTATTTTTCATTAGCTTAAAAGTTATGCAGTACATAGGATAATGCAGTCTAGTTTCAAAAGGGTGCCATCCCAATGCAGCAAACACCCCTATTTCTTGACTGAAAACTTCAGAGATTACCTTATTAATATGTGGATTGAGTTTCCAGCTCTTAGAACTGAATGACCATGACAGGTAATGGGTTACATAAATAAAGCTGTCATGGATGATTGAAACTGGGATAATATACTTCTACTTTAAATTTAGTAATCCACCAGGACTTGACAAAAACATATGATAAAGCCAACGTGATTCAGACTATGCATGCAATTTATATGTACAGTATGGCATGAAGTGAGGGAATTGTGAAGGAAAGAATACACAAAAGTCTCCAAAGTTCTACAGTTTTAAAGCCATTAAGAAAACAAAATTGATGAAACGTCATAATAGGTACTGTAACAGATGTATCACCGAGGATGTGTTTTTTTTAATTTGACCATTTTCTTTGTAAATATTTTAAAGTCATGTGAGAAATGAGAATACAGTTTCTTTCAAGTCTGATCTGGCTGGGAAAACAAGTGGGTGTGCATAACAGGCATTTCTAATAAATAATTGTCCTGCAAGATATGTAAATATTGTGGAGCATTAAATGTTATTTTATATACTGCATGCTTTCTGTGACTGAGTCATTTCATGCATAGACAACCATAGTAAACTGGCAAGTTTGTCTCCATTTCTGAAGAAAAAGACTATAGAGCAACTGTATCTAAAGCAAAGCATTCTCAGCTGTGACAAAAGGGGCGGGTCCTTTGCCCTTTCAGAAAGAACACTGTACTGTGTGAGCAGTGACCCTTGAGGGATTCAGACCTAGAGATAACCCAAATGAGAGTCACGCTGAGTGGTGGTAATCAGCCAAGGTAACACTTTCAGGCATCTGAATGGTTGTGAATACTGGTAGAAGTGGAGACTGAGTTCTTAGAGAGAGCCAGTCTGTGATAAATTGGTTGGCAGCAGTTGGGGTCTGAAATAAAAAGGTTATCTATCCAGTCATAGAACAGGATATACGAAAGGGATACTGTACACACTACCATTTTTATTTTGTTGTAAGAGTAGATAGCTAGAAGACACTATGTCTGGACCATATAAAAAGAAAGGACATTTGTACACATTGAGGAGTTGTGCAAAAGGAAAGGGAATGTCTTTGAGGAAGTCTAGCCATGGGCAGACATAATAGACCTACTTGAGAAATGTGACCAGGGAAGCAGTGCAATGGTGGTCACAGCTAGCAAAAGTCATGAGACAGACACAAGGGAAAGTGAAGATGAGCCACAGCCTATAACTGGGGCAATGGTGCAAGCATATCAATCAATCAATCAATCAATCAATCAATCAATCAGTTTTATTTATAAAAAGGCACCTTTCTAAAACCAAGATGCCTGTACAATAAAATACATAAAATAAAATTAATTATTTTAAACATGTAAGTTACAACAAAGAATAATATAAAACTACATAATAAATAAACACATCAATCAACAAAAGCCAGGTTAAAAAGATACGTTTTTAAAGCAGTTTCAAAACTCTGAATGGTCAGGCAATTTTGTACCCGATGAGGTAGACAGTTCCACAGGGACAGAGCAACAAAGCTAAATGCTCTTGCTCCCGATGTCTGCAAATGTACCCTGGGAACATCCAGCAATCCCTCATCAGTGGATCGGAGAGGACGGGAGGGACAGTAGGGACAAAGGAGATCTTTCGGGTAGTTCAGTCCCTGGTCACGTAGGGCCTTATAGGCTAGCAAAGCAACCTTAAAGGTGATCCGACACTTAATCAGTGCAGACAGCAGAACACAGGTGTTATATGACTGGCTCTTGAAACACCAGTCAACAACCTGGCAGCCATGTTCTGCACCAGCTGCAAGTGGCGGATATCAACGCCTGACAGCCCTAGGTAAAGGGCATTGCAGTAGTCAAGGTGGGAGGTAACGAAGGCGTGAACCAACGTTGGAAGATCATCGGGAGGAACCAGATGGTTCACCCAGGCGACATTTCTCAGATGCTAAAAAGAGGTTTTCACAACTGCTGGCACTTGTAATTTCAAGGTCAAACAGTCATCAAACATAATGCCCAGGTTCCGTACCCAGTCTGAGGTGGCTAGCTGGACACCTCCAAGCCATAAGCCCGTAGGTGAACCTGCCAGCACACCCACCTCACGACAGCCTGGGTTCACAACCAACATCTCAGTTTTATCAGGGTTCAGCCTCAGCCAGCTCATGTTCATCCAGGCCTGGATTTCAGTTAGACAGCTGTTAAGCACCGCTACAGCATCGTCTTGTTCAGGGACAAAAGACATGTATAGCTGAGTATCATCTGCATAGCAGTGAAAACTCAAGCCATACCATCTAATAATTGCTCCTAATGGCAGCATATACACTGCAAACAACGTGGGCACTAAAATGGATACCTGGGGAACCCCACAGGACAGGGAGAATGGAGCTGAGGTACAAACCCCAGACACCACTCTCTGATTCCTACCCATGGGGTAAGATTGAAGCCATCTGAGGACAGTCCCCGACAGTCCACAGATAAGCTGCAGGCAATCCAAAAGCACACCATGGTCCATAGTATCAAAGGCTGCAGAGAGATCAAGAAGGACCAGAATGGAACGGGTCCTTTGATGTCTCGCTATCAGGAGGTCATTTAGTACCCGAACAAGAGCTGTCTCTGTACTATGTCTCTTCCTGAAACCAGACTGGACAGAATCATAGATATTGTGGCTGGTCAAATGGTCCTCCAGCTGTAAAGCCACCACCTTCTCGATAACCTTACCCAAAAAGGGAAGGTTAGAGACTGGCCTGTAGTTTGTAAGACTGTCAGGGTCCAAAGAGGGTTTCTTAACGTACCACAGCCTCCTTAAGGGGAGCTGGAAAAATTCCCCACTCCAAGGATAACCAGACTATCTCAGCAAGGACCGGATGATAACATCTACGCAGCCAACAAGCAAGCGCATTGGGCCCGGATCCAAACTACAGTTGGTAGGACATAAAGTCTGGATAACCATCACAATATCATTGATTGTAGGCTGGCCAAAGTCGCACCACTCAAACCAGGCATCTGATATCTCCTGCCAACCACTGTTACTCCCTAGAGAAAGGATCAGGTGGATATTGGACCTGATCATGGCAACCTTATCCGTGAAGAATCGAGCAATCTCCTCACACTGCTCTTGTGAAAAAGTATTTCTGGGCTGAAGACAGAGTGGATTGCACAATCTGTCTACAGTCCAGAAAAGCTGAGCTGATTGATTCTGCGCAACAGCAATCTCCCTAGACAGGAATTCTTCCTTCTTATGGGAGATTGTTGATTGATAGACCAAATAATGGTCCATCAAACTAAGCCTGTCATATACTAGGCTGGACCTCTGCCATCACCTCTGTAGCCTTCGTCCAACTCTCCTCAGCTCCCTCAGGTCCTCATCAAACCATAGAGACCTAGGGTGAAGAGAGAGTGGATGAACATGAACAGGAGCAATGGAATCCAGATTCTCTGTCACAGCCCTATTATAGGCAAGTACAAGATTCCCTGGATCCACGCATTCCCTTGGCATGCCCGATAGGTCAAGCACCGCCATCAAGCCATCTGGGGATACGCCCCTCAAAGTGTGGTACTTGACCATCTCCATAGGGGCAGGCCTCTTAGGGGGGACCTTAAAACTGAAGCTGATGGTATGATGATCCGACCATCTGACTGGTTCCACTGCCACGTCAGATATCTCCATCCCCAGGGGAAACACCAAGTCCAATGAATGACCACCAATGTGGGTCGAGGAGGAAACAACCTGTGTGAGGCCCAGTAAACTCATTAACTGGAGGAAGTCTTGTCCAAACTGCGAGAGTTCATCATCGACCCAAGCATTGAAATCCCCAAGGATCAGCCATCTATGTGGTCCCAATGTTAGGTCAGTGATGAAGTCCCCGACTTCCTGCAGGAAAACATTCCAGTCTCCTGGTGGATGGTAAATGAGAAGAATCCTGCACCCCACACCCTCGCTCATGATGCATTCAAAGGAGTTGGTGGTTCTCACTGGAATTTCCCTCAGGTTCACTTCTGATTTAAAACAAAGGACCACACACCCCCACAATCAATCCTCGGGCAGTGTATCACTGAGTACCCAGGTGGAACCTCTGAAGCCAAAACAGGGCCAGCGTTCCCATCTAACCAGGTCTCGGTGATGCAAGCCAGGTCGGTTGAATTAACAAGATCTGCAATTATAGCGGTCTTGTTTTTAATCGACCTGGCATTGCATAACACTGCCTGAGTTCGATGATCAGCCAAGAAAGACTGAGTTTCCTGTCTGCAATAGGCAGAACCCTTGGGTATGGGAACCAGACAGGGAGGATCCCTTTCCTGGACCCATTTCACCCCAGAGCGTCTCCTTATCCCCACTATTCCAATCCGTCCCCTCCTCTCCATTCCCCCACCAGGCTGAGTCCCCACCTGACCCCTCCTTGCTATTCCAAAACCCCTACATCGTCTACACACCTCTGGGGACAAAGGTAGACAAAAGAAAGGGTGGAGATCTCTCAGCCTGGTGGGGGAATAATGCCTAACCATCAACCCTGGCCAACACATTTTTTTTAAACAAATAACCCAAACTAAGTAATATATGACCACCCCAAACAACACAATCTATAATAAATATAACCCCCACCCCCAAAATAAAACAAACTAAAACAAAACACAAAAACTTCACTAAAATGAAACCAACTTTAAAAATGTTGTCCTAGCCCCTGTATACTGGATTAGAAACTTCTGCACATATATAAAATTATTTCAATCTTTCCTCCTATAGTGTCATTGTAAGGCACTCTTACTGACCTACAAAGTCCAAAACTGTAAAGGAAAAAGAAAAGAAAAAGAAAAATAAGTAAAATAAGTTCAAGCCCTCTCACTGCCTGAACAAATTTATGAAGCATAAAACAAACAATAAATCAGAAGAATAAATAAAATAAATAAGATAAGTTCAAGCCCTCTCACTGCCTGAACAAATTTATAAAACATCAAACAAACAATAAATCACAAAATAAATATAAAAGTCAAATTGAGGACCACTGGTATATGATACCATATACCAATCATACAGCTTTCACTCACCCTGTTTAAGGTGAAGGCAGAGGCTGAGAGGCAAAATGCAGATGTGAACTGCGAAGGTCAAAGCTAGAAGCTGAGGAGCAAGAGAACAAAAGAGGAATGAGAAAGGCAGTAGCAGAATGAAATCCAGCTGAGAGAACATGAGATCTTGATATGAGAGGAGTGAGAGTGAGAGTGAGAGAGTAAACACAAGAGGGAGAGAGGCGATTCTGTGCCAGAAGGTACTGCCACATACTAGCATCAGAGGTTGGACCGAAGAAGCTAAAATGAATTCCAAAATGTTTGCCAAGTATCAGAAGGAAGATGATCTTGATTTGTTTTTAAAATCTTTTGAGAGAATTTTGAATTGGACAGGGTTTCTTGGGCAACTTACTTTCTGCCACTCCTAATTGGCAGGACATTATAATCCTTCATCAAAGCTGACAGTGAGAACTGTATAAATTATAACAAAGTGAAAAATGCCTCACTAGAATATTTAGAACTGACTGCCAAGACCTATTGACAAAACCTCAGAGGTTTAAAGAAGGCACAGGGAGATAACTATTCTGAAATGTGTGTGCAGCAAGGCAGTCTGTTAGAACAATGGCTAGAAGGTGCAAAGGCTAGCTCTGTGGAACAGTTAAATTATTTTTCCTTTATTGAACAGTTCTTACAGACTGTACCAGAGGAGTTGAGAATATGGTTGCAGCCAGGATTCCGAGCTCCACGAAGAAGATGGCTGAGGGTATTGCTCAGTTTGTATCCAGCCGACCATACATTCAATGCAAAAACTATAGGGGAGGGTAATTAGGTGGTTTTAATGGAAAACTGCACCCTCAGTTCTTGTAAATTTTATTTGTCTTCATGGTTTTTTTTGTAGACTTTATTTATATGCTCACCCTGTTGGACTTTCTGAGGAGCAGTTGCTCGGTGGTGGTTCTGCTGCTGGTCTGAAGCCTCCAACTCTGGTGCTCACCAGTTCTGGACCCCTTCTCCTACCTCTTCTGGCCACTCAATCACCCAGATCTGAGCCCCCAGGGGTAGGACCGCCAACTCCTCCAGTGCTCTATCTACAATTTAATGGAGTGATCGAAGAGACGGAGGGAGACTGGGAGCACCAGGTCAGATGGCCCGACATTGGCCCCACTGAACCACACCATCACCTGCCAGTATGGCAAGGGATTTTCTCTGGTTGTTTCCCCCAGGAGTGTGGTCATGCAATGATGTCAGCATGGCTACCCATAGATGTCCGCCATGCTCCTCCCTCTTAGCTGCTCTATGTTAGTAGCACCTCTGGTCTACACCAGAATATCTACCGCACCAGAGGCACCCAGGGAGAGGAGAGCAGTCCATCGGATGCTCAATCCACTCCCTCTCCTGCCAACCCCTGGCGCCTGAGCTCATTCCTGAACTTGGCTCGCCTGCATGGCGCAAGGTGTGGTGTTCAGTACCTCAACCCTCAGCACCACTGGGCCTATATTTGTCTCCATGTTAACAGACAAATCTTTTCCTGTAGCTGATAGGGATATATGTGACTGCTTTAGTTTATTTTCACTGTTTATACTAATCTCTGTAACTATCCTGGGAGTCTTCATTTTCTGGTTGTTGTAATCTCATTGTCCCCTAGAGCTGCATTAGCATATGAGAACATGGTGTGTCAGTACCCTTTAGATGCCACAGTATGCCTGTCTGTTAATTAGATTTCAAGAAAACAAGTTGCAGCTAGGTGTGAAATACTACATTTACCTTCAGTTAGCTTTGCAAATTGTCTGGTGTTGTAATATGGGGTTTTCCCTTTAAATTGCTTTCAATTTGTGTGTTTTCAGAGGTTTTTTGTTTTTTTTGTCCGGGATATATGTACTTTCAGCACAGAGATACATAGTATGAATGGATGATTTGACATCATGTTCTTATATGCTAATGCAATTCTCATGGACAATGGGATTTCAACAACCATAAAATGGAACTGCTCAGGATAGTTACAGTGGACTAGCATGAACAGTGAAAAAAACTACCACAAACAATTACATCCCCATCAGCTATTAGAAAAGAGTTGTGTGTTAAGGAAACAAATACAATTTACAAGATATGAGTGTGTAGCTTTTCTTTAAGGGAACTCCGGGGGAAACCTAAGGGAAGGCATCCTATGCTGAAACAAAAAGTGAAGCCAAATGGTTTGAAAAGTAAGGAGTCATGAGAACACAGGTGCGATATCTGCCAATAACTGGGGCACCTGTTGTGTGCCTGTCTGAAAAACATAACTAAAGGGGTGAGTGCAGCTAGAGGGGGTAGCTCTGGAAGCTTCTAGCAGCTAGTGGCCTGTACCCATAACATAGGTCCCACTAACTCAAATACACACATACAGTACACCCTGTGTTGGTAAATGGGATGGCAACCCAGGGACTGAGGGACACTGGGGCCTCCACTTCGATGGTAAAACATGATTTGATTCACAAGGAACAGATCCTGCCAGGCCAGTTTCCCAGAATTACAGAAGTGACAGGTCCTGATGCCTCAGTGCCAATGGCTCAGATCTTTCTAAACTGGGAAGCTGGCCAGGGCATATGAGAGGTGGGTGTTGTAGTGAACCTGCCTGTTGATGTAATTATGGGTAATGACTTTGACAGCTGGGCCAAAACTGCATCTGTCACTATCTGTAGTAAAGCCAGAGTACCAGTTCTGAGGATGCAGAGGGGACAGTGCAGCTGAAAGTGGCCCCTCCCTCAGCAGCAGGAGAAGTTGTAGCTTAAGAATGAGCTGGCAGCTGCAGTTCCAAGCCACAGCTACAGATGGCAGAGAGCAGTTCTGAGCAGCTCTCCTATTGAAGAATGTGTTTTATTGATTTTGTTAGTTTTTGTTTACTAGGTGGGTGCACTATACAATACAATTCCTATTTTCAGGCACAACCTGGGAGAGTACAACATTACAGAAATTGAGGGAGTTGGCCACAGGGGTGGAAGGTAACCCTCAGGGTTCAGAGAACAGGGAAGTATACTGGAAGAATGGGCTCCTGTATCATGGTGAATTTGAAAGGGTGGACCAGAGAAAGGGTTACTGTGGAAAACAGTTTCTAAGGAAAATAGGATGCAGCTTCTGGCTTTATTTTTAGTTTAGTCTTTGGTAACTGGGTAAGGCCCACTAGGCACAAGTGCCTGTTTTCAGGGGCAACCGGGGAGCACTGGGCAGTTAAGTGGCTTGCTCAGAGTCACACAGTATGCAAGTGGATGTTGTGAGAATCAAATCAAGGTCTGGTCTGCTAGATGTACCAAGCTCATTCAATTGCTCATTACTCTAACCTCTAGGCTATACTGCCAGCCCGGCTTTAGCTCATTATATACCATTTCCAGACAATTAGGTGTCAGCTGTACAAAAAGGCAGCTGGCAAACAGTTTTGATTTGGTAAGGGAAAAATGGATGAATGGGAGGGTGAGTTTGTTCTCCAAGGGGAATCTGTCGAAGAGTATATCCTGCATTTCAAGTCATGACTCAAGGAGCTTTTATCAGGTTTGCCCAGGAACACCTAGCTACTGCACAACGGAGACAGAAGACATGGTACAACCGTGAAATCAGAGACCAGTAGCATGAAGTCAGGCAGTGGGTGATGATACTCAACACTATCCAGCAGAATTAATTACAGGCAGCTTGGGAGGTTCTGTATTCTGCCATCAACTCTGTAAGCAATAAAATAAACAATGTGGTGAAGCTATCCAACAGGTGGCACAAGTGGAGAATCTACAGCATAAACATGAAGATGCCCTATGCATACCTGCCCAACAGAATAAATTACAGGTGGCTTATGAGCAGGGCCAGTGGAAAATTGTGGAAAAGGTTACCCAAATTTGTGGAGCATTTTGCAAAAATTGCCGGAAATTGTGGGGGTTCTACTATAGACCCTGAGTGCCTCACAATAAATCTTTTAATGTTTTCTGCAGCATATGTTAATCAGTATAAATTGCTAAATGAATACACTGACACCTGAATATGTTTAAAACATAAAGAAAAATGTATGTTCCTAAAAAGAATACTAAACTGATAAACCATTATAAGTGTTGCCAATCTTCCAAAATGTAAAAGCATCTGCCTCATACAGTGCTAAATAGATTCTATAAAGTGAGCCACAGCAAATCAATATTAAATAAAGCCAAAAGAAATATATTTTTTTGTTTCTGGCTGTAGAATAATAAAGCCTAATCAACAGCTGTCTACAGTGCTCTGCCAGCTATTCACCCACTTTGGTACAAGAAAAAATAAGCAGATAGAGTGGTGAATAATTGAGTTTTAATAAAATGTTGTTAAAGTATTTAATGGTCATAATTTGTACTGTAGGTACTATACACACTTTTTGAAATCACATATTTAAACATTAAATCTGGGGGTTATTGGGGCTGGCAGTATAATCTAGAGGTTAGAGTAACAAACTGTGAATGAGTTGATGACATCTAGCAGACCTGGGTTTCATTCCCACAACCTCCACTTGCATATTGTGTGATTTGGAGCAAGTTACTTAACTTCCTCAGGGCTCCTGGGTTGTACCTGAAAACAGGCACTTGTGCCTAGTGGGCCTTACGCGGTTACCAACAAATGTAAAAAAATACCAATATATTTTTACTGCATCATACAGTAGTCAGGGTACCCTGTAATTTGCCTTTGTTTTACTCTGGCTGAAAAAAATGTGTTTAGTTAAACATAAATGTTCAGATACATTTTGTGTTTTATAAGCTTGTTTTTAGACTTTAGTCAGGTTTTTATTGTAGTATTTGCATGTGAGCATCTGGGGGTAGTTGCTAAGAGTGAGATCACTGTTAGCAACTAGCTTATTCAAGTTTAAAATCAGCAGGACCATCCAAAAATCCTCAGCTGTTTGAATCAAACTAGTCTGAATGAAAGTATGATCTCAAGGAAAAACCTGCCCTGCCACTTACAAAAAGGTTTCATAGTTAGCACCCCATTTAAGTGAATGGGATAGTTTGCACCTTTTTCCCATCTTTTGTTTCAGTCTGTGTGGCAAAAAACATTTTCTGACAGACTACTTCAACACAAAACAAATGTTAAGTGTTTAAGTGTACTTATGCTTGGCCAGTGGATTTTGAAACCAAACAAGACAAGGATTCAAAAGAAATCAGTGTCACATAAAACTCTTGCCCTACCTTGCACTGCATTGTTTCAGCCAAACCCAAGTCTGCATGCAAAACTGTCAATATATTTGAGAGTATGTTATTAAAAATGTTATTACTTTTTACACAGTTCAATATAAAAACTCAAAAATTGCAAGAAATTGAGGAACATGTCAGTTTTTGCGGAGAATGGTGAAAACTGCAGATTCTGCACAAAAATTGCGGGCACAATATTCCAGTGGCTCCACTTATGAGAGACCTTACTCAGTGGTAAGGAGGGTGAATGATATTAATTATGTGGTGGAGCCACTGACAGGAGGTGCAAGCAGTGAATCTACCACATAAGCATGATGGAGCCTTAACATGACAATGATAAGATGGTCCTGGCTGTGTGCAGCTATCGGGAGGAGGTAGAAGCAATTCCACTGGTGGAATACCTGGGAGAGGATAAAGGAGAATCATCAGTGGATGCTGTCACCCTCCCAAAGCAGCTGACACAGGCCCAAGCTGCTGAGCTGAATGCAGAGCTACATACATTTGGGGAAATGTTCACAGGGAAACCAGGGCCTACAATGCTGGTGAGGTACCATGTTGTTAAAGGGTCCCAGGCTACACTGAGGCAGACAACTTACATAGTTCCTGAAGGAGTGAAGGATGCCATTGAGGAGGCAATCAAGGAAATGCTGGCTCATAGGGTAATTTGTGAGTTCAGTTGTCCCTGGGCCTCCCTGTTGGTACTGATCCCTTTGAAGCATTCAACCATGAGATTTCACAATGACAGCCACAGGCTCAATAGTTGTACAGAATCAGACACATACTCCATGCCCAGAACAGATGAGATCCTAGAGAGATCAAGAAGGTACAGTGTACCTAACCTCCATAGACCTGACAAAGGGCTACTGGCAGGTACCCCTGACCCCAGAAGCTTGAGGAAGGTTGGCCTTTTTTACTCTGTGTGCCCTGTTCAAGCTTCAGGTAATGCCATTTGGGATGAAGAATGTGCCAGCCACTTTTCAATGGCTTGTGGAATGCATTCTGTTTGGAGCAGGAGACTTTGCTTTGGTGTACATTAATAATATCATCATCTACAGCCAGACATGGGAGAATCACATCAGGCATGTGACCAAGGTACTCCTCTGACTGAAGGCTGCAGGGCTTGCAGTCAAGGCAGGGAAATGCCAAATAGGGATGACAGAGGAGTTATACCTTGGGCACATGTTGGGGAGTGGGTACATCCAGTCAGAGCAAGTAAACCAAGGCCAGATAGGGATGGGCAATGCCCATAATGAACAGAAAAGTTTGGGCCTTTCTAGGGATGGCAAGGTACTACTGAACATTTCTGTCAACCTTCAGTAGCACAGCCAAACCCCACCAATCTTACAAGGAACAAAATGCCAGAAAAAGTTCAGGAGATGCATCACTGTGAAACAGCATTCCACCCCCCGAAGGAAGCATCGTGTCGGGCATTTGTGATTGTGGGCCCTAACTAGTTTCTGGAGTTCATTGAGCATGTGGATGCTTTTGATCATAGGTGCTAGTGGTGATTCTGAAATAGGCCATGCACCAGGGAGGAACACTCAATCATGTACTGGAGCAGGAAGTTGTTGCCAGGGAGGTGGCCTATGCTTCAGCTGAGAAAGAGTGTCCAGGTATCTTCTGGACTCTGCAGAAGCTGCAATCATATTTGTATGTGAGTCCTTCACACTGGTCACTGACCACAAGCCCCTCTTATGGCTCCACAGGATCCCCAGGCATAACCCCAAATTGTTAAGATGAAGCCTGGTGCTATGGTCTTATAACATGGACATTAGGAACTGCAGTGGATCACAGCATGGCAAAGATGCTGGTTTGTCTAGGCAATAACCAGTAATGAACAGGAGGTCCTCTAGAGAATTATGGATTGTTAAATAAGAGGAAGAACTGGGGACATAGCAAGTAGAGCAAACCTGCTAGAATGAAGAACAAAGTCATCATTTAGGGTCACTGAAAGATTTGTTTTTCATTTTTCTGAGGGATACAAGTGTAACAGCTGTATCACCCAGGATTTTATTTGTTTACTATTTTCTTTGTAAAATATTTTTAAGTCATGTGTGAAATAAGATTAGTTTCTTTCAAATCTGCTGTCCCTGGGAGAACAAGTAGGTGCAAGTAGCTGATGATTTTTTTTGTCTAAAAGGCTTTTATTTTGGTTAAACTTCAAAAGGTTGAGCCCCTTTCAGAATAAAACTCATGCATTGAATAAAAACAGTGGTTTTGGTAAGGCATTGTTTCCATCTGGCCAGACAGTGATGATAACACAATGACCATAGTCTAAATAACAAATCTGGTTTGGACTAGTGTGTGAAAATGGTAGTCCCCAAGAGATCAAAACCAGACACAGGTGTGATGTCAGAATGGCCAGTGCAGTGATGTGGGGATGGTGGCCTGGCAAGCCGAGGGTATTTCTGTCATATGTTTACAATGAGAATTCAGTTATGGTTTGGGACGTTAAAGTAATAACATCACAGGTTCAAGACTACCACAACTCACCCATTCCCAATTGTGGGTCAGCTTACTCTGCTTAGAGATTTAGATAGAGTTGAGTTGGGTTTTTCTGTGTGACCTCTGCCTTTTCAAATGTGTTTATTTCAGTCTCTGCAGAAATAATATATTCCCCATAGCGTTTAGTGTATATTATCCAACAACATACTGTATGTAAATATCATGGATTATTAACTGTTATTTTTGTATACTTCATGATTTCTGTGACTGAGTCATTTCAGGAGTAGATAACCAGGAGTAAACTGACAAGTCTGTGATATATTTCCAAAGAGACAGGCTACAAAGTTACCATGTCTAAAGCAGTGTTCTCATCTGTGTCAAAAGGGGTGAGTCATTTGCCCTTTGGAAAAGAGCACTGTACTGAATGTGCAGTTGCTGTAATGGCATTCAGATAGTGTTGTGCAAAACTGAGAAATTTTGTTACATGAAATATTTAGCGAAATTCATACATTACTTGATATATTTTATGGGTGCAAAATATGAAATTTTGTCCAAAAATTGCAAAATTTCACCAGCAAATTACAAAATTTCACTGCAAATATGAAAGTTCACCCAAAAATAATGTGAAATTTTGCAGGTTTGCCCCCCACAAAATATTTCGCAGAACAGCAGAATTTTTCAAAATATTTCACACTGTGAAATTGCTGATTTTGCTGCAATTTTGCTGGTAAAATGTTATTTTGCGGCATCTCTAGATTTGGACCTAGAGATACCTCAAATGAGAGTCACACTTGGTAGTGGTGGCATACCAATATAACCCTTTCAGGCATCTGAAGTGTTGTGAAAACTGGTAGCAATGTAAACTGAGTTCTAGTAGAGAACCACCTTGTGACAGTCCCTTTCTTTATATTTATGGGCATAACCCTGAAAACAAAGGATCATTCCAAGTCTATGTAATGGCCAATTGTATTCATTAAAAATGCCAGGAGAGTTCAATTTACTATCTAACTCACTGATGCAAGATCTTATTACCAGGAGAAACTTAAATCATTTAGTGCGGGAAAGGTTGATATTTGCACTTGATACTGGGGTTTTAATCACCCATTAAATGTCATTGCATGAACTTCTGAAGAGTTTGACATCTATAGAAATGAAAAGAAGTGCTAAGCATTGACACTACAGTACAACCTTTCTTTATTAAGGACACCATTTACCTAACCTTAATATAATGGGGTCACTACAGGTTGTACCTTTATTAGCCAGCACATAAAAACTTACACACTTGGCAAGGAAACAACTAATGCCATGGAAACAGTCTGCAAAAAGATCAGTTCTGAGATCTAACTTATTTAGTCAGCTTTGAAAGCAAGGAAATTCACAGGTTTGATTTTGATGTATATACACAGAGCATTGCACATCATTACTGCTCCAGCTCTCCCAGATAAGTAAGTTTGACAATCATTTTATATTTGATACCCAGGCAGAACAAATCAGTAAAATTTGCAAGAGTGAGGGCAACTGAGATAACATCTAGTCATCATCCAGTATATTTCTAGCATTGCAGCTGCCTTTTCAAAAAATTCTAAATTCAGGCCACCTGCTATGTCTAGAAGGACAATCTTAGAGTCATTACTCTGTACCATTCTCATCAGCCACAGAAAGCTTAACACATATAAAAAATTGTAATGACCTTTAAAGCTTGAGGCCACAATCCAAGCCATCACAAGTCTTAATGCAGAAAGATGACTGGTTATCTAACTGAGACATACTATAAGAGTGCAATATCAGATTTGTCTCTCTGTTTTTTTTTACCAGGGAAACAAAACCTGTTTTGACAACCAAGACATAAAATATTGTGTGGTCATCTTGCTGGATGATTAGAAAACAGCCTACCAGCTGAGTGTAGATCCAGTGGGGCAGATTTTCAGCACCCCTCTGGATGTGCGGTCTGCTGTGTTTCACTGTTGGTGTGCAATTTCACAACAGATAAATCACATAAAACATTTTCTAACTTCTTGTGACAAGTGACTTGTATTGCACTTGGAAAATGATGCTTGTCTCAAAATAGTGATGCATGTGCCACTTTTTACTGTAATGCAGGTGAAGTGCTGTAAATGCAACAAATGTTTGAAACTAGCAATCACACATTTTGATGCATTTGTTTTGATGCAGGCTCAGTCCAAATTTAGGAACTGCACCTGAGTCAAGAGCTTTGAACCTCCCACCCAGTATCACTGGTGATGGTATATCTGCTTCCTGAAGTAGCACAGACTCTGAGCATGTAGAAGCATGGACAAATTTGAAAGCAATTCTGCCTGAAGTACTATATTGGTACCCAACATATAATTTACTGGATATGAGAATGACTTAAAATAATGCTTCATTCTGGCTCTGCAAGATTGAGTGTGAGATGTACTGACAACTAAATAAAATAAAAAGGCATGACTTGCAATCAACAGAGTAAGACAGAGCAACAGTTCTGTGAACAGTCAATATAGTTCATTTTATAAATACCAGTATGTACAGTATATGTATTATCTTGAAACTAGGCCAAGACCTTTTTACATCTCTGTTGAAGAGATCCTTTTACATCTTTATTGAAAAAGTAACTTAAATATTTTTATTTAAAAATGATAAAACCTTTTTTGAAAGACTTCCTGTTTGAAGCTGACCAAGACTGTCACTTAAGTTTGCTTGTCTGTCCCTGCCCTTATAATAAACTTCTGCTTTCACTCATTTTACCAGCAGCTTATTGTGCAGTGATACAATGTTCAGTGCAGAAAGATGTCTGCTTACTGCATCTAACAGGGCCATAACAGTGCTCTACAGCAAGTTTAGGAATTTAGGATTATCTTCTCCCGCTCTCTTGGTTTGCTGATTACCAGAGCAATAGACAACATAGTCAAATTTGGGTCCTCCTTCTCCGATCTCACTGTTACTTCCATCAGAGTACTTCAAGGGTCAGTTGTTGTACCCACCTGTTCTTGCCGCATATGAATGATGCCCATCATTGTCTGACCTGCAGTAATTTAATACTTTATGCAGATGACCTTGTCCTAAAAATACTGATACCATCACCCTTTTAATGGTTCAGAATTGGCTGTCTCTAAATTGTTAATGAGTGAGTAGAAACTCAGGCTACATTTTTTGGTACTGCATCTATATTATGAAATTGCCCACCACTGCTTCAGGTATCATGCATTGGTGGGAACACAATAGGCATGGCACCATCTTTCAGTTATCTTGGTGTTACTTTGACTCCATCCTTTGATTTCTCACTTCATGTTAACGGCATATGCAAATCTATTTTTTCTGCTATATTTTTATTTTTAACTTAAAAAGTACAATACATTCATAAATGAATACAGATGTAATTTCATGACTTTTAACAAGAACAGAACATAAAACCAGTCACTAATTCAATATTAAATAAGCAGAGGTAAACTCTACAGTAAACCTTAACCAGACTAAAGATACAATACTGCAAACATTACCATGTAATTATTAGGTTAAAGAAAGCATAACTTTCAGTGTTACAATTGGGCTCCCTCATAAATTCATTCACAATCTACCCCAAAGGCCCATCTAGCCATTGCCAATGGCATCCTTCTTCCTAGATCATTTATGGGATTTCAGTGTTTTCTTCTGCTGCTAAAGCTTCTTTAAGGAACTGGGATCTGACTTATAATAATATTTGTCCTTTGACCTTGCCACAAACTGCCTTGTACATCACTATTCCCTTTATACCAGGCTCAGTTGGCTTCCCCCTCACTCTGAGTGATCCTACCCTGGGTGTCATTGTATTTGAAGTGCTCAGCAATCAAGTTCCAGGGTCCCTTGCATCCCTTATTCTACCTACTATATGCAGAGTGCACATACTGTACTATAAGTAGAGACCCATGTTTTTCTTAAATAAGAAATAACAAGAAATTCAAGAGAAAAAGAAATAAAATGAAAACAAACCTCATGAAAAATAGTTACAGAATTGCTTTATTTTTGGCAAAAACTAAATACATTTTTGCAGAAGCTGTTGTTTAGTCTCGGTTGTCACCAGAGATGGTCCACAAGGAAGCATCAGCGGAATGGTTTGATTCACAAAACCTTTCAAGATCAAAGCATGATGCTGCTTAATATGATGTAGTATACTAAGAATGTGATTTCTAGTGTGTATAAGGTCATTTTGAGGTATTTTATGAATGTAGAAGTGATAAGAAGTAAAGCTATATTCTCAATGAATAAAAAGAAATAACACGAAATTCCAGAAAAATAAGAATGATAAAAATTAAAAGAATTTCACAGGGCTCAAACTATAAGATCCTCTGATCAGGCTGTTCTATCTGTGCCTAAAATGAAATCAACCACTGAGAATACTGTGTTTTTGTGTCTAGCTCTTAGGTATAGGATGTAATTCATCGTCAATAGAGGGCATGGGATGAAGTTGGAGGGAGGACGATTCAGAGGAAATGTGAGGAAGAATTTCTTCACAGAACGGGTGGTGGACAAGTGGAACACTCTGCCAGAGGAAGTGGTGGGGGCTGAAACAATCACAGGATTTAAGAATGCATGGGATAGACATAAAGGAATTCTGGAGGTCAGGAGTAAGGGGTAACAGACTTCTAGAAAAACATAAACTGAACTTACAAGCTCAAATGGGCAGACTGGGTGGGCCATAGGCCCTTATCTGCCGACACTGTCTATGTATCTATGTATCTATGTCAATACAGAAGTGTCAGTCTGCTCTAAATTTTGGATCTGCCTACCATAGGTACTTACATGATATATTCTCTTGTAAAAAGCAGTGGCTGCCTCAGTCAGTTGGTATTATAGTCCCTTGGCAAATTTTGTGTACATTGTGTTATTCTGTGCTTCCAATTTTACAGCTGTGTGTTCTATGCATTTTGTACTACCAGACTGTCACATCCTGTACCTACTGTGTAACTTACATTTTGTATCTTGTAACTTTCTACCAATCCTGTGTGTATGTCTTGCTCCTTGGTGCAATAATTGATATGTCAATATATATTACTTTATGTACAACTGTAACCTCCCGGGTCATGCCTGAAAATAGGCAGACCTTTGTCAACTGGTTTCACCTGGCCATCAAAAAGCTAAATAAAGTTCAGGTGTGTGGCAGCTCCATGGCAACTTATTCCTCAGTGGTGATATTGGTCCCACAGCAATACAAAGCATTAATACAGTTCATGACTTTCCCTCACACTGCACCATCAGTGGGAAACATCAGAGGGCTAGTTTCAGGCCCGAACAAGGAGTCGCAACCAGCTCATCACCACTAAAGCTGCAACAGCCAACATGTCCTCATGGGCCAGTATAGCGGGGAGTAATGGACATGGCAGCTCTGATCATGGACACCGTTGATACTGTATCTCTGAAATAACCCCACTGCTGCAGACACAAGCAATGCCATGACAACTGACATGCATAAACTGAGTGAACTGCTGTATTCTTTTTCTAAATTTGCTAATAGTAACTCATGCAATTTTTTTCTCACTTGACATGGGTTAGTTACAGTAACTTTTGATGATGTTATGCTGTGGAACCCAAAGTAACTAAGACAGGGTTCCTATGGTGTTAGGGTAGGGAGGGTCAAAGAGGGGATTGTTTGATTCTGGCAGAATGCTGGACAGGTTCAAAATCATTCTACTGTACCTGATACACTGAAAAGTTTACAGATCACAGCTGGTACATCAGGAAACCCTCTCTCCACCCTGGTAAAGATACTTGCCCCAGAGCTTTGGACGAGTCATACTTCCCTATTGTCTCATCACCAGGATCACAAGAGCACTTTTTTGCACTAGTTTATTACCCATCTCTCCAGTGTATGCTAATCACCTGACCCTTGCAGAGTTGCACTGGGGATATGGTCGATGCAAAGAAACAATCATGCAGAGATTCCTGTGGCAATGACCACTGCTAGTTGCTCACTGTGCTCACAGGGAACCGCCCCACCTTACCTCGGTATTCCGATTCAAGACTGAGGTCATAATCATAGACCCTAGTCACACCATATGACTGCTCCAATCCTTACATCTCTGGAACCTGTTAAGGTGTAAATGGCTGGGTACTCTCTCACCTCCTTTGTACCCCTGGAGAAAAGGTTAAAGCATCAAAATGATCCTCTACAAAACATCCTCGCTGGTTACCTGATGGTAACTGCCCATCATAAAGTGCAAACCTGGCCATTCTGATAACTTGGGCTGGGATAGACATCCCTATAGGAAGTTTCTTTTTGCCATAACTAGTACCTCTGTGGCAGGACCCAGAGGCAGTGCTCTCCTCTCTGCATACATAGCTGGTACTTCACTTTCCCAGCTAGCCAGGTTTCAGATTCACTTATTTTAGGTTAACACTACTCAACGTTCATCTTAATTTCTTGTTGGAGGTGCCTCAAAGTCATAGTTTAAATACCCCCCAATACAGGGGATACTCAGATTATTACAATTAAGAAAAACTAAGGTTCACATTAATTAGTCAGATTATTTATCCCAGTGTTGCATTTTTGTTGTTTTCTGTACTTTCAACAATATTAGGTAGCATTTTTTTTGTCTCACAAAGATATCCACCCTCCCACACACACAAGAGGGGGATAGGGCCAATTGCTGAACCCAAAAGTTGGTACTTGACATATGCCCCCCCCCCCCGTTGTCTTTAACTTGATGGAGACCCATGAAAAACACAGTGTGAGGTTGGTCTCCTGGAATGTGAATGGACTTAATCATCCAGTCTAGAGAGTTAAAGTGTTAAACTATCTAAAAGCACTCAAATCCAACATTGCTCTGATCCAGGAGCCCTACATCACAGAAAAAATGAATCACTGGCTCCAAAAGGGATGGGTAGGCAACCTAGTGCACAGCTCCACTCAGACAAAAATTGGAGAAGTACCCATTGTCATCCACTAATCACTTCAGTAGGTAGTCAATAAATTCCAGGCTAACTCCCAAGGTAGATGGGTGTCTGGCTTTCCTCTTTTATCTGGGAAGTAAGACACTAAAGCTTAATCAGTACACCCCTAACATGTACAACGTGGATGTCTTCCTCCAACTTAACCAAGTCGCCACTGACCAGCCTGCTCCTTTATTGATAGGAAGGGACTTCAGTTTAACTCATGACCTGTTTCTGGATTGCTTCAAACTTATCCTGGATAGCCATCCACGTGTCAGAGCTGCCCTGCATGATATGGTGGCAGAATGGGGAGAGATGGATGTGTGGAGAATAAACAATCCCACCAGCTACAATTTCACAGTTTACTCCCATGTTCACAACTCCCACAGTCGAAAAGACAGTGACTGGAACCCATACCTCCTCAACTGAGTATATGCTGGTCTCTGACCACGCTCCCATCTCAATTTATTATCAACCAAATGTTCAGGACAGCAAGTCACCCAGGTGGAGGTACAATCCTCTGTTAACTGCCGACTCAGAATTCAAAAGGTGGGTTACCCAAGAAGTTGAACTGTACAGTACTTTTCCCTAAAAATGCCAGTGAGGTCTCTGCAAGCTCCATATGGGCAATCTTTAAGGCCACCGTATGGGGAAGAATCAACTCAGCCACAGAATGGCAAAAATGGGAGGCAGAATTCAAAGCCATCCAAGATAAGCCAGGCCCATTGAAAATGCTTCGTAAGAGCAATGCTTCCCAGAATCAACCCTTGCTAGCATAGGTCATGGGCCTAAAATATAAAATATACACAATTCTACACTCAAAGGCGGAATGGCAGCTACTTAGGCCAAAACACAAATTTGTGTAGTTGGGGAGAAAGGGGCAAGCTTTTAGCCTACAAACACAGAAAGCAAAAAGAGGAATCACATATAACCACCTTAGGGAAACCAGATGGTTCCTGAGCCATTAACGCCAAGGAAGTTAATGAGGTCATGAGGAACTTTTATGAACAATTATATAAATCAGATCTTTCTGCTCCTTCACTCTACTTGCAACAATTCCTAGGTGAAGTATCACTCACTACACTAGTAGACAACCTCAAGGCAGAGCTGGATCATTCACTGACTGAGTCAGAATTGTGCACAGCAGTCCATCAGCGTACGAAAGGTACAACACCTGACAAGGATGGCAACATGCATCAACTCATGCCACAGATTATCACAGCACCCCTACTGGCATCCCTGCAATTCTCAGGAGAATGGTATCCTCCTACCTAGTATGCAGGAAACCATTGTGGCACTGCTACCTGAAACAAATCTAATGATCCTCTCAACTGTGCCAACTTCCATCCTATATCCTTAATCTCTATGGACTCAAATATATTTGTGATGGCCCTAGCCACTAAGCTTGAAAAGGCCCTTCCCGTTCTGATGCACTGAACACATGTAGGTTTTAGAAAAGGGAAAATGGGAATTGCCAATATTTGCACAGTCCTGAACCTCAATGGTTTGTGGGGAATTTGGATTCCCCAATGGCTGCCTCAGCAGTGGATCTTCACAGGGTGTTTGATTCCATCAAGGGGCCACACTTACACAAAACCCATGCTGTTTATGGCTTTGGCCCCAAATTCAGTGCCTAAATAGTGACTCTTTACCAAGCCACACTGCTGTGGTCCTCATCAACTGCACCATCTCTGCTTGATTCACCGTGTACAGAGGAACCACGCAGGGGTGCCCCATCCCCTCTTCTATTCTTTCTTGAACTAGACCCCCTCACCAGAAAACTTCTGAGCAGCGCGCAGATCCAGGGAATCAAAGTTAAAGACCAAAACATTTTAGTCAACATGTATGTGGATCATGTGCTCCTCACCATCATGGATCTTGCTACCTCAATACCTTCATTAGGAACACTCTGGTGGCTTACACCAGTGTATCCCGCTTAACATTTAACTGGAAAAGACTACACTGTCGTCACTCAACCAGCTCTGCCAGGCGGTGGGAGGCAGTATAGAATACTGATTAAGAGCACTGAGTTGCAAACCTAGAGAACAGGGTTTGAATCCCACAGTCACCACTTGTGTACTGTGTGACTATGAGCAAGTCACTTAACTTACATGTGCTCCTAGGACACACCTGGAAACAAGCTTCAGCTTAGTGTGTCTTTCCTGGCCAAAAAGTAAAAAAAAACACAAAAAATAAAAATAATATGAAATTAAACACTGGTTTTTTGCTTCACTTAACCCTAAAAGGCAAGATCAAGGTAATTCACAAGTTCATGTTTTCTAAGCCATACTATGTCTTTAGTAATGTACCCTTAGAGGTGAAGGATAAATACTTCAGTAAGAAAGATCATCTGGTGAACCACCTCCTACGGGAAGACAAGACACCCAGACACAGTAATGGGAAGCTAAGGACACACTGATCAAAAGGGGGTTTATGGCTCCCCTGGTTCCACAGCTATGGTCTTGCTTACAGAATGACACAGGCCATTAAATGACTACAGCCCATGTCCACACATTCTCCATAATGGGTCACACTCAAAACCTTGCTAACTGGCACCCCTTGCCTCAGCTTTCTCCTGAACCCCAGTGGTAGAAAACATGTTATTTTTATTTTTTTAATTTTTTACAACTCTTTTTCACTCTGGTTGCCAACTCACGGAGCCCCATCAGTTGACTCCTGCCTGATCCTACCCAGCCTGAAACCCACCAGACTGTGATCCTTGCTCTTCTGTCCCACCACTTGCAGGTTACCTCCTGGTCATTACCCCCCAGGGTGGGGCTGCCATCACCTACTTGGCGCTCTGTGAATCTAATGACCTGCCAAGGGAGTGGAGCAGTTGAAGGTTGACGAGACCCGGGAGGAAGAAGTATGACTGTGGGAGTGGTGGCAGTGGAGCAACATCTTCCCCCATGCATCAGGGTGTTTCCAGTTGCTTGTTATGTTGCCCCCTCAGAGGCTCAGACATGCAATGACGTCAACATGTCCTGGGCACATGCCCGCACCCGGTCCACGGACATCCGGCATCACCTCCACCCATGTTTCTGTGGCACTGTTTTTTGCGCATCCAGCATCTGCTTGGTATCACTGCTAGATGGGAAGCCACAACCTTCCCTCACCGGAGGAGGAGGAGAGCTGTCCGATGGACGCTCATCCTACCCCCCCCCCAGCCAACCACTGGCCGCCCAAGCTCGCTCCTTGTCCCAGGTTTCCTGCGTGGTAAGAGGTAAGGTGTTGGATGCCTCAGCCCTCTACACAACTGAGCCAGCTAGAAAACATGTTATTGCCCATTCTATCCTGATGGGCACCAGGAAGGCATGGCTTCATTGTTTAGCCTCAAACATGGTACCTAAATAGAATAGAGCCCCCCCCCCCCCAAAAAAAAACTAATTACTTTTCTTTGGCATAATCTGCTGATTGAAGTGGAACCCAGATCTATACACACTGGCCCTCGTGGAAGCAGGCAGGCATCCGCAATCTAGCAGACTTGCACATCCCTGAGTCATCAGTTCTGTTTTCATTCTAACAAATAAAAGACAAGTACCTGCTTCCAAAGTCCAATTTGTAGAAATACCTTCAACTTAGGGTGGCCAGCCAAGCCCTTGACTCGATCACAATTAAGTCACAGCCCTGCATGTGGCTTCACTAACTGTCTAAGTCCACGGTAGTCAAAGGCATTGCAGGCAAGGGGTACCACTCCATAAGGGATAGCCAACCTCCTCCTATAGAGAAACATAAATCTGACCAGGAGAAAGAACTGGGTATTGTTATATCTCAAAATGCATGGGTTGAATGTCTTAGAGTAGCACACCACACTTACAGTGACACCAAATGGCAACTAATTCAACCTAAACTTTTGCATAGATGGCATAGGACCCCCCCCCCCAGCACTACACAAGGTAGTACTGTTCTCCCACTTGAACTGCTGGAGCTGTGCACAACTGCATGCCAGATTGCTTTACATCTTGTAGGAATGCCCCTTACTGCACACATACTGGCTGGAGTCTCATAGGACTGTTCCCCAGTCATGAGCAGATCCATCCCCAATAACTAGAACTATTCCTAATGGAAGAAATCACCCAGATGGGTGACATGACACAACGACCTCAGTACTGGTTGCTAGCTGCAGTCATGGAGACTAAAAGAGCCACACTTAAAAAATGGTGCCAGCCATCTCCCCCATCATTGACTGCATGACATGTAGCTCTGTCGAAACTGGCACTGTTTCAATGATTAACAGCAGTGGAAACACAGACTACAACAATGCCACCTGAAATAGACCCTGTATCTCAGGTCTCACCTCTGCTCAGTTCTACCTCCAGTACCCATGAATCCTCCAGACTAATCCGCACTGGTTGAATGAAGCCTGTTTAGGAGATGAAAGTCAGAAGCAGACCCTCCAGCCCACTAGTCACATGATAATTTCCACACAATTACATATAATGCCAAACTGTTTCTCCCTAATCATATGGTAAGAACATAAAGATCATTTATGTTAACATCCATAGTACTTGTCCCCCCTCCCCATAAATACCTCTCCTCATAAAATCCTATAATGTTGAATAGGATACAAACACAGTCTTCATAAACATTGAGTGGCACCTGTATAATCTTGTTAAATGTGAAAAGGACTTAGTTGCAGATACACAGCATTCTCCCTGCCTCAGTTCATGTAATGTTACCTAACTCTTATAAACTTCATAATGATATGGATGTATTAAGATGTATCAATGGAATAAAAAATAAAAAGAATGATATATGTAATTCTTCCTCTTGTAAAAAGCTATACTTATACTGGATGAAATACTGTTGCAGTTCTTTGTGACCATACGAACATACAAGACTGCCAGCAGAAACAGGCCTTGCAGTCTATCGAGTCTGCTTTACTGTGCAGCTAGCCCCCTCACACTGCAGCTGCCCTCCTCCCCTCCTCACAGCCACCCTCACCCTCACCCTGTCCCATCCCCTCTTAAAACTGCCCACTGTCTTACAGGATACCACCTCCTCGGATGGAGTGTTCTACATATCTACCACCCTCTCCGTGAAAAAATGTCTACTCATCTCTCTCCTGTACCCCCAAATCTGAGACCATGCCCTCTAGGTATCCAGTGATTAAAGCAACTGTAAATGAGTGACTGTCAAAACAGTGACTCATTTACAGTGCTGTCCTGTTGGGCTACCCTGTAAGGGTAGCGACCTTATACAACCTCGACTGTAGGGGACGATGACTGGAAGGAGAGGGATAGGGAGGGGAAGGGGAGGGATAGGGAAGAGGGTTTGTCTGGGGTAGTGTGCCTGCTGCGGCTAAGGTAGCTGTATTGTGTGGTGGTGAGGGTGGCTAGCTCTGGTGTAGCAGGTACTGGATTCGGGCTGGGGACTGGGGGGAGAAAATTTTGCTGCTGCCTGCTGCTGTCATTTTTTTTTTTTTATTTATTTTGGAGTGTCACTCCCCCCTCACCCACATGCACCCCCTGGAGTTGATAATCCTTAATCGGGGGTGCAGGAGGGCAGAGTGGCACAGCCCCTCCCTCCCACATAAACACTAAGTTTACTTGCCGGATGTCTTTTCTCCGGCATGTGTATATCACCAATCTGCTTTTTGGTGATATACACTCACCATAACAGCGATCACTATTTTGCGATTGCTGTTATGACATGGAACCTGCCCTCTCATGTCCGTCCCTTCCTCTTTGCTATCCTGACTGTGATGTTGATTTGAAAATCTCAGTAACATTTGTCATGTTTAAAAAAATTAAAGAGTTCCAGTTCTGCCTCTCATTCATGTGGTCATGCGTGCTATCAGCTCTGGCACCCTGGTAGCAAAATCAGTGGTACTCCATGGCCATGTGTCAGCCTAGACAGCAAAATAGTAAGAAAATAGATGCATGAACATGCCAGCTAAAGTTAAGCTTAAGGATGGCTTGGCACAACAGAAGAAATCAGCAGTTCAGCCCAACCTACCTGACACCATGCCCTGCAGCCGCAGCCTCAGCATCTATTGCTTCAGATTGGGCCAGCTGCTACACCGAGGATGAACCTGCTGATCAATTCAAAACTACCTCTAAGAAGCTTTTATATGAGCTGAAGTGATGGAGCAGAACACCATGGAGTCCTCTTTGAGTTGTTCCCACAGGAACTCCTAAGCTGTCCAGAAGATATCCCCAATGACATGGTGTGGGTACATAGTGCTCTGGTGCCAGAACTGGTAACAAAAGCACACCTGAGATCGATAGTGCTCAAGTCATTAGACTATTTTGTTAAAACCAAAGATCTGCAGCTAGCTTGGGCAAAAAAAGAACTGACATTTGGAGGCACAAGCTTATACTTTAAACATGATTTCATTCTGTTGACCCTCCTTAAATGCCTCTTTCTCCTAGCTACCCACAAATATGTGGCATACCGCAACACTAAAACGCAGCTTGATACACTGGTCCAATTCAGAATATACATCTCGGAGGGCCCCCAATTTTTTCCAGACTCTGGCAGAGGCCTGGCCAATGTTAAAAGAATTTGAAATACCAGAATAACTAGTTTCCTCCCCAGTCCAGGGCTTTCAGCACTGCCAGACACTGAACCATAGAGGTACTGTAGATCACCAAGCCTTGGAAAAGAAGCCCCCAGCCTCAGACTTCAAAGAATCCATCAATAAGCAGGTCACCTGAGGAACCCTCAATCCTCCACATTCAGGAGATGAAAACACCTGAGTTCAGTAACCTCATCTACAGAAGGCTCACTGTAATCAGGGGGAGATGTATTGTTTTTCTTTTTTCTTCCCTGATGAACTCTCTGCCCCATAAAGACATGAAATTTATTTAATCGAAGAGACTGGAGCTGAGAAACGCAGAGTGTGATATCAGACTGGAGAGCACAATGTGAGACTGAGTGATCTCATTTCTGCTCAGATCCCTTGATATGGGACTATTGACTTTTGACTTCAGCATAATATCCTTTACTTGTCTGTCTGAATGTTAACCACATAGGCACCAAGAGGTTATGATACTGTCAGCTTGGGGTGGGGGGCAGCGGCCTGTCCACAGCCTGGGGCCACCTAAATACTCTTCACAAATAGTGGTGTTTACCAGAGCAGCAAACAGAGCAACATTAATACTGTAACACAGGAGGCAGCTATAGCATTTACAGTTGAAGGAGGGGAGATCTACAATGCTCAGATGGAGGGGGTCGGGTCACAGCTTACCTGCGCTGATCAAGCCATAAGCTTAAAAGGTGGGAAACTGACAATTAAGTATTAGTGTCGAGGGCATGGGGGGTGGGATCTGCCCTTGGCACTGCGGTGCTTCTCACCACACCCACTAAACATTCCTGCTGTGGTCTCCATTTACAGGCTTCCAAGGCATAGCAATGGAGGAGTGGGTATCTAGGCAGAACTGGAATGGGGGCAGACCATTTGGCAGTAGCCCCTCCTGTGAGGCACGGTCTAACAACAGGTATATACAGGGTTAGACATACAAACATACGTATATGAAAACTGCCTGCAGAAAAGTCCATTTGGTCTATCGAGTCTGCTTTATTTTGCGCTAGCACCCTATTCTGCAACTGCCCTCCCTCCCTACCCCTCCCTTGACCCCCCCTTGCCCTGTCCCAGCCTGTCTTGAAGCATCCCACTGTTCTACCAGTCACCACTTCTGCTTGTAGCTCTTTCCATTCTGCCACCACCCTCTCTGTAAAAAAGTGCCTTCTCAATTCCTTCCTAAACCTTCCACCCTCTAATCTCATATCATGGCCTTGAGTGTCCTTCCCCTCCCTCCCTGCTTGTCTTGTTTATTTCTCTCATGTGCTTGAAGGTCTCAATCATATCTCCCCTCTCCCTCCTCTCCTCCAGTGAGTACATGTTCAGCTCTCTCAGTCTACTTTCATATGGTAGCTGCCCCAGCCCCTGGATCACCTTTGTTGCTCTGTGTTGTACCCCTTCTAGTAATCTAATGTCTCACTTTAGGTACGGGTGCCAGAACTGCATGCAGTACTATAGGTGGGGTCTGATCAGCAATCTACACAATGGCAGGATCACCTCCTCCCTCCTTGAGGTTATACCCCTTGCAATACAACCCAGCATTGTGTTGGCCATTGCTGTTGCCTTCCTACACTGTGCAGAGTTGTTCATTGCTCCTGTAATGAGCACCCCCAGATCTTTCTCCTCCTCCTCCATCTCAGCTAGTGGTATTTGAGAAATTGAGAAGTTGAGAAAGGTGGCCTGGGACCATATGATGCCAAAGTGGAGTAGACATCCTCTATCTTGATTTCAGCAAGGCCTTTGGCTGTATGCCCCACAAAAGGTTGATCAGGAAGTTGGTGAATCTTGGGGTTGGGGAAAAGATGGCCAAATAGGTGGAAAACTAGCTGAGGGACAGAACCCAGAGGGTAGTTGTGGAGGGAGAGTTATGTGATACCAGAGAGGTAACCAGTGGGGTAGCACAGGGCTCTATTCTGGGGTCAGTGTTGTTCAATGTCTTCATCAATGACACTGGGGATGGCATTAAGGGTAAAATGTACCTATTCGTGGATGACACCAAGCTCTGTTGGAGAGTGGACACAGCTGAATGGATACAGGACCTACAGGAAGATCTGGAAAAGCTGGGGAGGTGGTCCAGGATCTGGCAGCTTGGCTTCAATGCCAAGAAATGCAAAGTTATGCATATTGGAGCCTATAATCCCAGGACATAGTAGTGCCTGGGTGGAGTCTGAGTATCTGCATCAGAGGAGGAGAAGGACCTGGCAGTGATGATTACTAGTGACCTGAAGTACTCCACGCAGTGCAAGAAAGCAGCAGCAAAGGCAATCAAGATGCTGGGATGCGTATCTAGGGGGATCAGTAGTAGGAAAGAGGAGGTTATACTGCCCTTGTACAGGTCACTGGTAAGGCTGCATCTAGAGTATGGAGTTCAGTACTGGTGCCCACACCTCAAAAAGGACATTAACCTGCTGGAGAAGGTCCAGAGGAGGGCTACAAAGATGATAGTGGGTCAGCAGGGTAGGCACATGAGGAGAGGTTGAGGGCACTGAACATGTACTCCCTGGAAGACAGGAGAGAGAGAGAGAGAGAGAGAGAGAGAGAGAGAGGGGACATGATTGGGACCTTCAAGTACTTGAAAGGGATAAATAAGGTTGATAAGGAGAATCTCTTTAAGCTGAGTGACAACCATAACACTAGGAGGCACAGTCTTAAGCTGGAGTGTGGGAGGTTTAGGAGGGCGGTCAGGAAGCACTTCTTCACAGAGAGGGTGGTGGACACTTGTAATGGACTGCTGGAAGGGGTCATCTCATTGAAGACAGTGGGCAGCTTTAAGAGAGCATGGGATAGACATAGGGTGAAAGTAAGGATCATGGGTAGGGATGATGAGAGAAGTGGGGAGGGAGGGCAGGGACATTAGCTCAAGCTGTGGAGTCTGCAATACAAGCAGACTTGATAGACCAAATAGCCTTCTGCTGGCTTCTTTATATGTCCGCATATATGTTTGTATGTGGGGGGTACTGTTGGGTTGGGGGTTGCATCGCTCCCTCCTGTGTCATGCACTGGAGGTTGCAGGGCATTGTGATCAGGTTAGTGGGAGGTCTGGAGTGGCCTGTCCATGCCAGGCACATAATAATATTAACATATTGTGGTCTGATATTTGCTAGTTGTCTGTGAAGTTGTACCTCAGTTTATTCCAGGTATGCACCTATGATGTATTTATACACTATAACTGTGCCTGCACTTCATTGCTGTATCATGTATTGCACTTTATTATCTTTCACTATTTCTGCTGTTTCGCTTCCTCTGGATTATACCTGGAAAAGAACATCAGCTCAGTGTGCCCTTCCTGGGCACCAATTTTCAACTAACTAACTAACTAACTAACTAACTAACTGACTGACTGACTAAACTTTACACAACATTTTAATACCAGGAGATTCCAACTTCTGTTGGAGAGGGTGTGGGGGAGTAGGCTCACACTTCCACATCTTCTGGGCCTGCCCCATACTTAGGCCATCCTGGCAGCAAGTGCATGGCAAACTGAGTAGGATCTGGGACACCCCTATCCTAATTGCATTTAAGAATCTGGTTCTAGGAATTAAAACCAAAGACCTAGGGACCTAAAACAGGAGGTCATGCTCTGGATACCATGCACTGTGGTATGAAAGGAAATAACTTCTAATTGGCTATAGGCCTCTGTTCCCTTGTTTATGTCGAGGAATAACAGAACAGATAAAATCAACAGAATGCAAAGCATTACAGACACCCTAAGGCTTACATTAAAGAAGCACTCCGAACTCTGATCTAGGTGGGACACTGGGAATATAGAACCCTTAGATTACACAGCTGATAGTACTAACTCAGCTACCCAATCCCAAGTTTAATTGTACCCAAACTTTTTGGGGGAGGAAAGCACTCTAGTTTTTATTCTCTCTTTGTACTGAGCTCACCAGTTCCTGATAACTCCTGAAAATAGTTTGTCATTGGAATCTAAGCATAACAACAAAGGGAAAGTGTTGTGTTGATAAAGCCATGGATGGGAATGTTACTATTTCTTTGTAAATGTGTTTTCTTAAGCTTAACAAGGGAATCTCTTGTATGAGAAGAAAACATGTCATGGTTATACAATGCAAGTAACATGGACTGATCGCTATTGTAATAGAAACCTGGACTACTCCTGCATAACTACCTCTGTGCAATTATGAGTTTATAATGTCACAATATTCCTTAAAAAAAATGAGTTTTAAAAAAAGAATAAAAGGAGGATACATACTGGGAACGCACACACAAATAAATTTAAAAGAGAGGCCCATGGCTAACCACAGCTGCAGCTCTCAAAACTGTCTCCAGTAAATGGCTCAGCCTGATGCTGCCATTCCAAGAATGCTTTCTCCTTTGCTTACTAGATGAAAGGTGAATGGAGAGGTTCACAGCAATGTTAAACCTACAGATAGAAGACCTACAGATAGAATATTAGCTGATCATTGAGATGTGAACAGAAGCAATGACTTCCAAATGGACATAGTATGAACACTTTCTATTAGTCTTGAATGATACAATATAATGACCAAGATGAATCACTTCTGTATAAGATACCAGCACAATGCTGCTTCCTTGTTTGTATGTTTTTTAACTGTATGCTTAAACTCGATAAAAAGAAAGTTAAAAAAAAAACATACCCAATGCTGCCTGCCAGCCTGTCCTGCTTTTTTGAGTGGTCCCCAACTCTCCTCAGGGAGGAAGGAGACAAGAACAGCATAGACTGGGGACTGCTTAAGATATAGAGCTGGGGGTAGAGGGCTAGAGCTGAATCCTATGAGGTACGAGATCCACTCAGCTGCTCAGAGGGGGGAGAAAGACACTAGACTTCCTATAGAGAGCACATAATGGGACACATAAGATGAGAAGCAATAAATTCAAGCTACCAGGCGTGAGAGGCAGGAGGGTAGCTATAAAGCATTAGTTGTGCAGCAGGTTGACTATATGCCTGCACCTTTTGGTGCCCCAAATGACATTGATGAGGCTCATAGATAGGATACGTGGCCCTTTGAAGTCTGAGAGTTTCTGGTTCAATGTGTTAATGGTTCAGTTTTCTTGATGGTTTTTCATTTTCATATGGTCTAATTTTGTACATAGAAAAGGGAGAGGGTTGACTGGATAAGAGTTAGGGAGGAGGTATGGTCAAGTGTGTGTGAATGGCCACAAAAATATTAACCTATAATTTTAGGAGCATGAACAACTCCACACAAGGGGTATGTGGGTCCTGCAGGAATTGCAATGTAACAAAGCAACAATTGCAATGGTGCGGGAGACAAACCTCACGGCTGTGGAGCATGCCAAATTGAAACACTCCTGTGTGGGTGCAGTGTACACTTCTTTGTATGAAGAGCATCCACACCACTGGGGGAGTGGCAGCCTTAATCCATAAATTTTGCCCCTTGTTAGGTGACAAATGCAGTGTCAGACCATGAGGTGCATTTCGTATATCTTAAGAGGTTCCTAAGTTGTGGAAACATAAAAACTTGCCAGCAGAAAAGGAACCAAGACCCATCCAGTCTGCCCATCCCCCCGTCCTTTTATCTTGCCCCCTCATCTCCATGCCATTTTTTGCCTTTATTTAGTCCCATGTAGTCATCCCAAGCCCTCTTGAATTTACTCACTGAGTCTACCCCCACCACCCATTCTGGTAGCTTATTCCAAGAACCCACTCTCTCAGTGAAGAACTCCCCCCTCACATTTCCTCCAAACCTGCCCTCCTCCAGTTTGAATGTGTGTCCCCTCATTGATTTGTTTTTACTTATCCTGAATATGCTGCCCTCCCTCACCTTGTTTATTCCCTTCAGATATTTGAAGGTTTCAACCTTATCCCCCTGTCCCTCCTTATCACCAGTGTGTATAAGTTTAGTTCCTGTAACCGCTCCTTGTATGTCCTCCTATGCAGCCCTTGAACCATCTTGGTTGACCTTCTCTGAACTCTCTCCGATCTGTCTCTGTCCCCCTGCAAGTGTGGCCTCTGGAACTGGACGCCATATTCCAGATGTGGTCGGACCACAGTTTTGTATAATGGGATGATCACCTCCCTCCTCCTGCTTGTAAAGCTCCTCCCTATGCATGCCAACATTTTATTTGCCTTCCCCATTGCCTTGTTGTATTGGTTCCCCACCTCCAGGTTATTCAAAATGATCCCCAGGTCCATTTCCTGCTCTGTTACCTGTAGTTCCTCCCCCTCATCCAGGATTTTGCCCTTGGGCTCCTACTTCCTATGTGCATAACCTTGTATTTCTTTGCATTGAATTGCAGTTGCCATATTCCTGACCACTCTTCCAGCCTAACTAGATCCTCCCTCATCTTTTCCACCCCTCCTATTGTGTCCACCCTGTTACAGATCTTCATGTCATCTACAAACAGACACACCTTCCCAGTCAAGCCTTCTGAGATGTCTCCAATGTATATGTTTAATAGTATGGGTCCTAATACTGATCCCTGAGGTACCCCACTCATGTACTATGTCCTATGCACACTGCTTAATTTGTATGCACCTAAGGTGGGGAAGGAAATGGTCCATTTCTTGAAGCAGCAGCTTCTGATGTATGCTCCTCCACCAGGGGAGCTCTATTTGATAGGGGAAGATTCTAATGGGGTGTTGCAGTCATCTCTGGACTGGGCTGGGAAACATGGGGGGGGCAGTAAGATAAGGAATTGCATCAGGCACCTAGAAACATTGAAATTTGGAGGTTCCTGAACCCAGGATTCTGGGCTATACCTGTTGGTCTGCACCACACCAGGCATACTCTTGTTTGGATTTTTTTCTGCTATCCTCCAACTGGGTACATGCCACAGAAACCTCTGCTGTTCAGCTTTGGACCATGTATGACCACACGCCAGTGGTGCTTGACCTTATAGTTGCTCTGGTAGTGAAAACACTGAGCTGGCACCTATATGTATCCCCCCTAACAAACCAAGCATATACAACTGTGGTTGAGGGACAGCAGTGGAATACTAGACTTTGAACCCCAGGGGACAGCTGTCTGCAGCAGCTTTGTGGGATGACCTTAAAGTCATCATTAAGGGGCCAAATTATTAGTTTTGCATCCAACCTCAAAAAGACAAGGATTAAAGAGCACATGGGCATAACAAGTAGACTCTATGACCTGGAAGCAGAACATAGTATTGACCTCAGTGAGGAGGTTAAAAGCTGAAAGCTTGCAGAGAGAAGATTAATAGACTACTGGAGGTTAAAATAGAAGCTGTCTGGAAATAGGGCGGGTGACTCCTTGCTTGGCAGCTGTGCAGAGAGGCAGCCAGCAGGGTGATAGTAAGAATCCACAAGCAAGGGCAACCTCACCAATTTGAAACAAGCCCTAGGGGAACTGTGGATTGCACTGGTCAATTTTATAATGGTCTGTTCACTCAAGAACAGGTGGAGGGCTACCCGGAAAAAATTAACACTTTTTTGTAAAACTGTTGGAGGAAGCCGGAGAGTTTCTGGAAACCCTTATCACAGTAGAAGAAATCCAGGAGGCTGTTAAGTACCTGCAGTCTAGTAAATCTCTGGTTATGATGGATTAGCAACAGAATTTTACAGGACATTTGATGAGACCCCAGCACTATTGCTGAGCAACACTTTCAGGGCAGTGCAGGCAGCAGAAAGAATGCCTCCCCTCACCTTCCTTGCAGCAAGCACAAATTACAGTCTTCCTAAAGCCTGGGAAGGACACAACAATTTATGGCTGTTATCATACTGTCTCACTCGTCAATGTAGACCAGAAGATATTCACTGCTTGGCTGGCCCAAAGGCTGCAACAGTGTATGGGGGCTCTGGTTCACCCTGACCAAACTGGATTCTTCTGTGTCTGGTTTTTACACAACTTAAGAAGACTTCTTAATGTCATCTCCTCACAACAGCAGGCTCATGAATTCACTATGGCCATCTTTATGGACACAGAAAAGGCATTTGACAGGATGAACTGAGGCTTCCTACATAGAATTTTGGAGGAGAAGGGGATGGGATCGGTCTTTAGGCAATACATACAGACTCTCTATGTGGCCCCACAGGCTATGTGACGGTGAATGGGATACTATCAGACCAGTTCAATCTCACCAGGGGCATGTGGCAGAGCTGCCCATTGTCACTGCTGCTTTTCGGCCTGCACAGCGAGACACTGGTGGTAGCAATCCATGAAATTAGAGACATACAGGGGGTGAGAGTGGGTGGTCAGGAGCAAAAAGGTCTCCCTATATGCAGACAACTCCTTATTTTACCTTTCATCCTTAAAGAAATCTGTGCTAGCCCTCTTGGAGGTGTTGAGAGCATATAGGGCCATTTCCAGTTATAAAATTACCTGGATAAATGGGAGGTGATATGTATGGGGCACTGATGTCTACCAAACTTCAAAGCAAAACACCCACTTAAGTGGGCTCCCAACAACGTGGTACATCACTTGGGGGTAAAGATCTCATTGATTCCCTCTATGCTGTTTGCTGTCAATTACAAAAAGGTCTTTGAAGAAGTGAAGGAGGGTATGGTCGGGTGGGACATGCTGCCATTGAGCCTGGGAGGCCGCATTGCCACTCTCAAAATGAGTATCCTCCTGAGATGTTTATTCTTTTTCCAGGCATTGCCCATCTGAATTCCAGAGGGGTACTGGAGGAGGCTTCAGAAAATACTACTTTCCTTTGTCTGGGCATCTGGGAAGCACAGGGTGAGTAAAAAGTTGCTATCCCTACCCAGAGAAAGGGGGGACTGACCATGCCTGATTTGAGCCTGCATGATCTAGTGGCCCAAATGGTTCCAGTAAGCATGTGGCCAAAACAAAGACAGGATTCTAGATGGCTGGAAATAAAGGTGAGAGGGGTGACACTATCCCCACTATTTGCATTTATGTATATTCCTTCATCACCACACATGCTGTTAGAGCTCCCCAATCAAGGGACTAGACATACCATTACAATGCTATTGAAGGCCAAAATAATTATCAGCACTCCCAACTTTTGTCCTCTGTTATGTTTTATAGGTGGCCCAAATATCCTGCCACCAAAGATGGACCCCTGGTTTCGCAGATGGAACCGTCTCACCGAAACAATACTGTCACGTTCTTCATGGCACCAAATATGTGCCCTTCACATACCAGCAAAATAGATACGGCTTCCAAAACATGATTTTTATAGCTACAGTACCTCCAGATAAGGCATTACCTGACCTGCAGTAATCTGGTTGCCCAAGCTGATAGGGGCCTGATGCAATTTGAAGAATTTTTATACTTGGCTGCCATGGTAACAGGAAAAGGGGGCATTTATTTGTTCATACATTCAAAGCCTTGAGCACTTCAAAGAATTTCTCCTCATCTATGATGCCAGTATCCTGTGTATAAAGTGACCATGATTGAGCACTTTCAAAAAGGGTGACTCAATCACTGTGCTTTTCTACAGGGCTGCCTGGCAGGGAGGGCAACCAGATAGGGGGGTTCGGCAACTATAGTGACAGGATGTCACTATGTGTACATGTGTGGGGTGGGGAGGGACCATGACACGTGGTGAGTATAAGGGGAGGGAGGGTTTGTGGGGTGTAGTGTGGCAGTGGGCTGCCGCGCTGGCCATGTGGCATGGTGGGTTGGTGGCAGGCTGGGGTTGGGAAGGTGCCAGGTTCAGGTCTGGACACGCTCGTTTTTGTGCCTTTTTTCCCCCCACTTTTGCACCCCCCCGACATGCACCCCCATGGAGTTAAGAACCCTTTAGTGGGGGCGGGGTGTGTGGGGCACAGCCCCTCTCATAAAAAACACAAATCCTATATCTCAGGCACCATTTTGCTCTTCGCCACGAGTGTACATCACTGAAATTCATTTTCAGCGATGTAGACTTGCCCAAACAGCGATCGCTGTTGCACGGTCACCGTTATCACATGGAACCACTGTACCATTTAATATAAGCCACAGCAATGTTATTTATTTATTTATTTATAACAATTGGAATTACAAACTTTTGAGTCAGACTCCTTTGCAAAGGCTTCACATCAGGGTACAATAGTAAACGTTACAATATAGTAGTAAACATTACAAATGCACAAATAAGGAGAGTCCAAAAAATTACATTACAATGTATCAACCAAGGAGAGTCCAGATAACACAATCTAGGGTAGAAATTGACTCAGCGTTTACAAATTACCTAGGATAATTATACTAGGAGAAGCCCATCTGAGAGAGGGGTGCATTAGGGGTTGGAGGTTTAGAGCAGATATGGGGCTAGGTGCAGTCGCAAGCTGAGGACTCAAGGAGTAGATTCCTAAGATTGAACTTAAAGAGGTCAAGCTTGGGTTCTAGTGAGATTGTAGCAGGAAAGCCATTTAGCCAGAGGAGGGCTCCATGGAAGAAAGCCCTTTGGCCCAGGGATGTCCTGCAGCGGTGAACTAGTAGGGAGGCCCCAGCAGTACTTCTGGAGGCCCTTTGCTGAGGGGGCTGGTAGGATAAGATTGTGTAGTCCAGGTGCAGCTAGTCTGTGATAGATTTCTTGGTGAGCAAGCAGGTGTGGTACTTGAGTCTCCCATTGAAGGTTAACCAATTTGTGAGCTTGTATAGCTAACAGGTGTGGTTCCATCTGTCACATCCTGTACCAAGTCAACAGGCTTTATTCAGTGCCATTTTGGATATAATGTAGGGCAGTGGGGTTGGCAGAGCCATAAATAACTATACCGTAATCAACCAGGGAGAGGACCGACGATGATATGGCTAAGTGTATTGCCTCAGAGGGGCAGTGTTTGTGATGGTACAGGAGCCCAAGTATGGCATTGAATGCAGTGGAGAGGAGGTGGATGTGAGCATGGTAAGAGAGAGGGATGTGTCCAAGATTACACCCAGGTATTTGAAGGTGGTTGCTTATTTCAGTGGTGAGCCTTGGGAATTAAGGATGCTCAACGAGAAATCCCTGAGTGGGCTCTGGCGATGAGCAAAGACCATGATCTTAGTTTTCTTGTAGTTTAGGATTAGTTGGTGGGCCAAAAACCAGGTTTCAGCATCTGTGAAGAAACCTTGGAGGGCATGTTGGAGGGAGTCAGGGAATGGATGGCTCCAGAAGATCACTGCATTGTCTGTGTAGAGCAGGAGTTTACCTGAGCAGGAGTTGAGCAGGGAGTTAAGAAAAGGGCTAAAGATGAGGGGGTCCCAGTATGGAGCCTTGGGGTACCCCAGAGAGGACCAGGAGGCTGGAAGATAAGGTGGAGTTGATCTTGACCTGCTGGGATCTGCCGGTGAGGTAGTCCTTGAACCAGGATGTGGCTTCATGGGAAAGTCCCAGAGAACGCAGGGAGTTGAGGATCAGGACATGATTGATGGTGTTGAATGCCTTAGTTAGGTCAATGTAGACCAAACCAACTAAGTGTCCACATTTGAGGGCATTGTGGATATAGGAGGTGTATTCAAGGAGAGCTGTTGTGGTGCTGTGGCCCTTCCAAAAGCCATGCTATTCGGGACACAACAGGTTGTGTTTTGACAGATAGTCTGTAAGCTGGTCCACTACTATTTTTTTGAGAGCTTTGGAAATAGAAAGAATTGAGATGTGGCAATAGCTATTGGGGGAGGAGTGGTCACCACTTTTTTAGGATGGGGTAATTACGGCATGTTTCCAGAGTGAGGGGAATTGGCAGAGGCAGAGGGACAGGTTCAACATTTTTGTGAGAGGGGAGAGGACTTCATCAAGTGCAAGGTGGAGGAATTTCAGATCTAGAGAGTCACCACTGTATTGAGTCTTGCTCAGGGCTTTGGAGAGGTAGCTCTTGGCTGCATGGGTGGAAATGATCCAGAGCCAAAAAGGGGGTGTTAGCGGGGGCAGTGAGCAAGTATGTGATCTGGGGGTGAAGAAATTGGGGGAAGGATGCTGCCGAGGTCAGAGAATGTGGCATTCAGGACATTGGCTATAGCCAGGGGATCTTAGGTAAGGGAGCCATCAACTGAGAGTTGAGCAGGAAGGGGGGGGATACAACTTTACCACTGAGCTCTTTGATATTATCCCAAAATTTTCACCCAGAGTCACATGTGGAGGAGAGAGCTTGGTGATAGTAGGCAGCTTTGGCTTGGTGGATAGCCCAAGTTCATTTATTTCTGGCTTCTCTGTACCGTTGTCTGTTCAGGGGAAGTCATGAGTCAAGGACTTTGTATCAGAGATTATCCCATAGCTGCATTTGGTCTAGTAGTGCCTAGGAGATCAGGGATGTCTTTTTTTTTGTAATCTGTTTTGAGAATGGGGCAACAATGTCACAGGCAGCATTGAAAGTGGAGATGAAGTGGGAAAGGGTGGCATCGATGGACTGGGCTGTGTAAATGGAGGACCAGTCACAGTTTGTAAGATAGGTTTTAAAGTGGGGCAAGGAACCTTTTTAGCCGCCTATGGTAAGAAACTTTGAGGGATGCAGTGGGGCTCTTGTTGGACCACCAGCAGGTTACAGGGGAGTGGTCACTCAGGATGTCAGGGAGCACCAAGACCTTTAAGAGGTTCTTGGGGTGGCTGGTAAGGATGAGGTCCAACAGTGCTGAAGAATCCATTTTGTCATTGAGTCTAGTGGGAGACTGGACAACTTGGGTGGGATCCAAGTTGGAGATAGAGTCCTTATATGGGGTGGAGGATGGGGATAACCAATTGACATTGAAGTCCCCCAAAACAATTAACTTGCAGTTGGAAGGAAATTGGAAGATGCAGGACATAGCCACTGAGAAGGCAAGTCATTGGTTGCAGGGTGGGATGTAGACTGACATGTAACAGAGTGTTGTTTTACCAGGATTATCAAGCAGCAACTTGACAGTGAGAGTTTGGGCACTGTGGGCGGGGGGTAAGGGGGATGGGCAGGGCTTGGAGGGAGTCCTTTATGTAGAGTGTGCATCCACCTCCTCTTTTACATTGCCTGTCAGCCCAGAAGATTGAGTAGCCCTGTAAGGCCACGGCTGAGTCAGGCGTGTCTTTGGAGAGCCAAGTTTCTGATAAGGCCAGTATGTCAGGGCAGTGCTGGGCCAGCCATCCTTGGAGTGGGATAAACTTTTTTGCTAGACTACAGATATTGAGTGAGGCAAACAGGAATCCAAGCGTCCCATCACAGGGGGAGGGGCTCATGAGGGGTAGTCCGGGATTGTGGTGTACATTGCCTGATAGGAAGAGAAGACAGAGTGTATGATGGAGGATGGCTGTCTTGAGGAATTTGAATTTTGTGAGAGCATGGTGGGGGAGGGGGGGGGGTTTGGATGCAGACAGCAGGGTGGAGAGGGAGTGGACAAGCTGAGCCAGAAGAGCAGTAGGGGTGGGGTGGAGGGGGCCAGGGGTGAGGTCACAGACAGGGGGTTGGGTATAGTGTGCATGGGAGGTCTGGCAGGAGTTACCATGTGACTCAAGAATTGTAGGGGATGAATGAGGCTATAGGTAATTGGGGCAGAGTGGAGTTGGGGAGGGAGAGGAGAGGTACAGAAGGCACATAGAGAGTAGAAGGCACCAAAGGGGGGCCATGGTGGTGGGTGGGAGCAGTTGCTATCGGGATAAGTAGTTAGGAGAGAGGGAGAAAGATGAGCTAGCAGTATAGTGCGTTGGCAAGGCTGTCGACTCTGGGGCGTAAGGTACAGTGAGGCCTGGGCGGGGTGAGGTTCGGGGAGGTGCTTATTAGCTGCAGCTCTGGGCAGAAGGAGGTGGTGGAGGAGCAGGTGAGCAAGAGAAAGAAGGAGATTGGTGGGATGAGGAGCAGTGAGAACAGGGAATTTGTGAGTGTACATCTGACCCCTAGTGGTCAGACACGATAACCTGCTAATGGGGATATAGACACTTTAAAAACAGAAGCAGTCATGTGACCAGTGCTGATGTGACCAATTACATCAATAAAAGGAGGTCCCACCTTGGGTGGGGGGGGGTGACTGAGGTGGGTGGGGAGTCAACTCGAAGCGTCGATGGGAAAACACCCTCAAAACACTGCTGCAGTGCATCAGGAAATAGCCTTTACCTTTGCAGGCTATCCCTCTGTCCGCTCCTGTTGTTGCTTGCTTCTCGGTCACTTGGAAGAGTGTGTCAGGGGGTTCCAGTAGGGCACCTTTGCAGGCTATCGCTCTGTCTGATCCTGTTGTTGCTTGCAATTCTGATTGTTATAAACAAATAAAGAAAATAAATCTGTAACTGTGCTCTTTATTTTTACATATGTATGCACCTGACATCTAAACAAAGCTAAGTTAAAATAAATAAATAAATACAAATAATACCTTTTTCTAAACGGCAGCAGATTTATAACATAGACTGACATAGATTCAGGCATAGGAGCCATCAATATTACCCTGCTGACCTGAATACATTTTCAACTTCTATTCAGAACCCCCATAACGGGACAAAAATAATAAAGGCACCAGCTAGTGCAAAAAATCTTATAAGACCACAGTGTCTCAGTACAAAACAAAAAAGCTGCACCGGGTGTGAGCCACCTGATGCATTTCACACTAATTAATGTGCTTTCTCAAAGGCAAGACACACCAGGGATGACATAATTAAATACATCGCCCTTAAAGTAACACCATCTAATTACAAACCTTGGGCCCTATGCACCAAAGTACAGATTGCCTATGTGCCATGTATCTGAGGCATATAGGAAACCCTATGTGCAAATGTCATGCAAAGGGGGGTCCAGTGGCATTCACAATCATTGTGCCAAGCAGTTGTGCACCAGATCCCCCGGCTAAGCATTATGCTCTGCACCGGGGTGTGTGGGGGTGTGTGTTGGAGGTGTGCCCACACTCAGTGCACTTCACAAAGGCGTGGAATCACATGGAGTGCTGCACACTGGGGTGTTTGAGTAGTAGCAGGGGAGACCTGCCATAACTAGTGCACGTCCACACAGGTGGCACCCACCTGCCTGCCACTTCCTCTGCATAGGAATGGATATCTTTGGATCACCAGATGCTGGCACACAATTGTCAGGATGGATGTTCGGGGGGGGGGGGGGCAGTCCAGCTCAGGATATGGACCAACAGGATGGCAGGATGGCAGAACACCACTGCCCACTCGATGATAGCATCAAGTGCATGCCAGGTGGAGTCAGTGCCTCCTCATCCCAGGCATAGCGGGTTGGCTGTTCTGGTCTGTGGGTGGCTCCTGATGTAACTACCAGCCCTCCTGCCCACACTCTGGCACACTGTACCACATTGCCATTGTCCACAGTAATACCACCCTGTGACTTACATCTGACAGCCAGCTGTCTGTGCAGTCAAGCTGTCAATATGTCATGCAGTCAAACACAGAGACAGCAGGCAGGGCAGACAGCAGCTGCCAATACTGCTGGTACCCTGGTGTCCCAACTCTCCTTGCTGCCCCAGCTCACAGGGTGGATGGAAAGACTGGGGGCAGATGTTCAGGCATGTGCCCATCTTTGCTACATGTCAGATGCATGCTTTCCCACACTCCATTCCTCCCGTGGCACAAAGGATCCACTCTGGAACCCAGGACGGGCATCCGATTGGATGCCTGCCTGGGTCCACAGTTCTGCACCCATCTGCCCCCATGAACCTGTGCACCGGGGGGAGGCAGGACCATGGACATGTGGCCAACGATAGTGAATACCAACTGGTGCACACCTGTCCGCAGGTGTGGAGCACCACAGGTGGGGTACGTGCCTTTGGCACATACTTTCCACCCGTTCTTGCATATAGCCCCTTATGAGCATAAATACAACATGAAACATATAAGGGAAAGGGAGTGAGAAAGCTAAAAATGCAACACTTAAAATTCAATTATGGAGAAGAGCACATATTTGTGTATTAAATCAGTGCAAAAAGTTAAGGTACATTATTGATCCGAATAGCACTCATTCTCACTAAGGTCCCTACTGAGTGAAACACTGTGGATACCAAGACCAAAATCAAAGATGGTTCAGATGTATCCCATCTATTTCTCTTGGGTATAGAAGAAGCACTCCTCAGGCATCGGTCAAAGGACACTACTATAAAAAAAGAAAGAGGGAGAGTTAATGTAGGGTGGTGATGCATAACTGCCCTAAATCAATGTTTCAGAGGGTACTGGGTCAAAACCACAAGTGGGACCTTATTTATTTATTTAGTTTTTGTTGACCGGGTAAGTGCACTAGACAAATTCTACCTATTTTCAGGCACGACCTGGGGGATGGGATACATATCAATGCCAACTGACCTTGAACCAGATTAAGCTGTTGATGGTATTTTTAGTGAATGGAGGGAAATATGGCCAAGGCACCGGGGAAATTTCCCTACTCTTCCAGCAGAGGGAACCGCTAATCACCTTGCAAAGATTACCACTGCGTGTCCAACTCCAAGGAGGGAGGATGTGCAGGAGGAAGGGAAGCAGTTCTCCTCCCCTATCTCAACTGAATTAGGGAAAGGGGGGAAGGGGGAAATTGTTTAACCAGGAAAGGCACACTAAGCCTAAGCTTGTCTCCAGGTGCGACCTGGGAGCACAAGGAAGTTAAGTGACTTGCTCAGGGTCACACAGTATGCAAGTGGGGCTGTGGGATTCAAACCCAGGTCTCCAGGTTTGCAGCTCAGAGCCCTAAACCTCTGCGCTATACTGCCTCCAGAGACCAGACACTCCAGAGAATTAGAGACCAAAGAAGAAGAAACCATTAATTTTTTTTCTGATTTTTGAAATGGAAGCTAGTTTTGGTTACTGAACTTGGCTCAACCTGTCCAGAAGACCTCCAAATGGAGGCAGAAGTTGAGTCTGAAAATATAGAAACATTCCAGGAATTAGATCCAGAGGAGTTGTCAGCCAAAATATCCATGCAAAAGGAATGAGCACACCAGAAAGATCAGTATTCAGCTTCTGAGGAGGAAGATAAATTGCGACAGGCTTTACAGATAAAGAAAGACCAGCTACTAAAGCAAATCGAATATGAGGAGGAAAAATATTGTTTGGCATCTGCCCGACTGCAGCAAAAGACTGCACCCAGCGTTACAGCAGCTGCCATGCAAGGGAGTAGACAGCTGTCACAAACAAGCGAGCCATCCGAACAAGGTGGAAATAAAATGACAGTGTCACCGGGAGACAGTTCTAAGAAAAAAACCTTGGGTCTTGTCCCAAGGAAAAAACAGCTTAACAAAACAGCAACAGAAGGCCACCAAGTGGAGGATGAATGGTCGGCAGCCATGGCTTTGAAAGATGCAAACTGGGTGGCAGAACCGAACGGCTCATGGATCCCGGACCTGGATGATCCAGCGGTGGTGCAGTTTGCTGAGACAAGCACAGGTAAAATTATTCAATCTCCTAAAAAAATTCTTAAAGAAATCTCTGATGTAGAAATAATAGGAGCTTCTAAAGGGGATGTTTTGACTGTAGAAAAACAAACAGATAGTGCATCACTTAGAGAAAATAACAAGGAAGGAACTGTGTCCACTCAATAGTCAGGGGGTAATTTTAAAAATTTTCCTAAACCATAAGAGAACGTAGGCTCAAAAGCTGCAAGTGTTTATGAACTGAATCTATCTGCAATCATTGACAAAGGTAAATTACCTCCCCTAAGGCCCAGGATCCTATTGGGTTAAACTATGAAAATCTCCCAACTGGGGTAGGGACTCAAAGGTTACAGGACCCTTTGCAGGAAAAAGCCTTTAAACCTCTGTTAAGAATGGTGGACTTGTTCAAAAACAAAGGTGAGCCTGCTCTGAGAAGGAACGCGATCCACTTATTATACAAGGGAGGCCTAGAAACACCCCCAGACAGGATATATGTTGGTCGCACCATGCTAAAAATTCTTTAAAGTTCTATGCCTTGGAAGTTTTTGCCCTGATTCACACTTAACGATCTTAATTACGATATCAGTTTTAAAACTGTTGAAGCTAATGGATCATTTGTGTACCAAATATAACACCCTAAAAGATTTCCCATTATGGATCTCCTTCATGACTATCCCCATCATGAAGCCAGCGGTCAGAACTTTAACTATCCTTTTCAAAAATGAGGGAGTTAACATTTTAGACATTTTATTCTGGCTAAAAAAACAATATGAAGTCTTGGAACATCCCACCCCCATAATAGATTCAGAGCAGATTTGGACAGAAGGGTGGAAGGTAAAGTGCAAACTTATTATGCTGAACATTGGAATAATACACCTGTCAAGTTGTTTTTAACTAGGACAAGATTGTGGCTCATTTTTCTACCCAGGGCAGCTTCAATCATCCACAAATGTGGATCTTGGGCCCATTTAAATAATGCCTGTGACACCCCAAAGTGCACCCATTGTCTGGACACTGGCCATACAGCTGCAACATGCTTAAATACTTTTAGGTGCAATTTGTGTGAAGCAAAAGTCTGTTTCTATGTTAGATGTCCCTGGGCATCTCACAGTAATGAAGAAGGCTCAACCCATGAGTCACTGGTGACCCAAGCCCAGAAAAAGGGTTGTGCTCAGGCATCAGAAAAAAGAATGAAGGAAATCTACAAAGAAAATGAAAAGGAAAAAAAAACTAAGAAAATGAAATTGGGAGTGATATTGGGAATAAAAACAGGAAACAAATGAAGAAGAAAAACAGTTTAGCTTCCCAAAAGACAAAGCTCCACAAACAGAAACCATAGGAGGTTTGGAGAAAAGGAAGGGAAAACAAGTGGAAACAACTGCCGACATTGATTCAACAAGTTCCAGTATACAGTCAGTTCAGCCAGAACAAACTATAGCACAAGAAAAGATGGTGACTACTGAGTGGGCTATGGAAGAAGTAGATGAGCCTGTTTAAATACCAGAAGATACAAACATGGGGGAAACGTCAGCAGTGCTCCAGCAAGAACAGACAAATGTACACCCCCCAAAACCACCAGCAGAGCCAACTTTTAAACCTGTAACCTATAAGAAATGCCTGAGAGGAGTGGTAGGAAAAAAACAGAGCCAAAAGGGAAAGAAGGAAAAGTTCATAAAGGAAAACAAACACTGGCAACCTCAAATAAATATAAACCTCTACTAGATAAACAGTGTAATGAAGAGTCTGAGGAAGACTCAGAATGTGATTCATCTTCGATATCCTCTTCTACTAAAGATATTTCCTCAGGAATGGAGGATGGAGGTCAAAAAGAAAAAGGCAAAAAGAAATGAGTTACAAGATCTAAACCCTAGGTGGTCTGACATTTCTGGAAATAATACATTTTTTTGGTTCTCAGTATGGCAACCTTGCAGGTACTATCAATAAATGTAAATAGTATAAAAAGTACTAAAAGAAGGCTGACTATACTGTTGGAATTAATGCTGCAACCTTCTGATGTTGTGTATATTCAAGATACCAGACTTCAGACTCTACAGAAAATAGCACAAGCATCAAAACTATGGTGCAAGGGCACCTCCTTTAGGTCCCAGGGTCAAGACCTCTGTGACGGAGTAGGGATTTTGTTTACCAGCAATAGTTTAAAGGTTTCTAGGCTAATCGACTTAGAACCAGGGAGAACGCTGATATTGGACATCTAATATGAAGATACTAGATAGTGCATAATAAACTCTTCCGTCCCGCAAATCAAGGCCCACCGCATTTCTTTTTTCAAAAAATACAACCTTTTCTACTCACAGCTAGATTAGTTATATGGGGTGAAGACTTTAACTGTGGTCTCCACCAAATGGACAGAGGACATAAAACCCCCAAAATGTTTTGCGACTCCACTGTTTTAAAAGATATGGGCCCAGATATTCAAACTGCGCTCAAAACTGGCGCAACAGCAGGAGCAAGCGCAAACCAGTTGCGCAAATGCACAACAGGTGCGATATTCAAACATGGAGCAGAGCAAATTGCGCAAGCAACCAACGTCTGAATATCGCACATACTGCGCCATTGCGCAACCAGGAAGGAGAAGCTGAGCTAAAACAAGTTGCGCTATGGCGCAACCAGGGAAGCTCAGCTGAGCAGTCCAGAGCTGCCACAGCGCAAGCACAGCCCCCCAGAGCAATGGAACTGCACATCCAGGGAGGCAGGCTAGGGCCACCGCAGCCATGCCACACATGGGCACAGGAACACACTGCAGAACCCACACCACACCGGCACACCCAAGCACAGCATCACTGGGGGTGGGACGGATGATCCACGTGCCCATGGGGACAAGCCAACAAAGCATAGCAGAGCTCTGACACCCCAGCACAACCACTGGCAGGCGAACAGTGCCACACACAGGGGGTTGACAACCACAGTGCACATCAGCCCCCCGTATGCACAGCACACCCTGCACTGTGACCCCAAGACACCACCCATGTGCAGTGACTGGCACTGCAGGAACCCATGCAGTCCCCCCAGCACATGTCAGCCCCGTGCAACACAGAAGCCTACAAGTCAGACACACCCTGTGCACCCAGCACTGGGTGGCAGCAGATGGTAAGACCAACCGAAAGTCACTGCCATGCTGGAGATACCTCCCCATGCACACACACACACACACACACACACACACACACACACACACACACACACACACCATACCAGCCCAGATGGCATGTACACACCTGCAACTGAGCACCCATAGCCAGCTGCAAATCAGAGACCGACACAGTATTCATATGTCAAAATAGAAATGTATATTAAACATATTTCAACAAGAACAATAAAAACTATTTACAAAGGGGTGAACGGGTACAAGGAAGGGGTGTTCAAGAGGGAGGGATTAAAAACTTGGAGAGGGAAGGCAGGGTGGTAGGGATGGGAGAAGTGGGAAGGGTAATGTGGGCTATGGCCCAGCCGGCTCCTGGTCCTCCCCCTGCTGGCGCCCCGTTCCATCCTGGCCCTGATGGCGTCCATGCCTCCGGATGGCTTGCAGGATCCTGTGGTTTGCAATGCTGACCTCTGTGAGGTGACGGACATCCTGTTGCATCCTCCATAGAACCTCGAGGCCTAGGAAAATGGGAACACAGTCAATGGCTGTGACTGACCACAACCCTGAACACCACCCAACCTGCAAGCCATATAGCCCAATGTCCCGCACCTGTGATGGCATACACCCACCACAGTGAACATGCACATGGCCATCACAAACAGGCGGCACCAGCTATGCGCACCACCGCCCACACACACTGCCCACATCAATCACAGTACAAAGTAGGCTGGCAAGCGATGTGGCAACGGGTGCGATGCCAGTTACACAGCTATGTGCCCAGTGCATGCCTGACCACCAGTGACGCATACACAGACGTGCTGTGATACTGCACTGTGATGCATGTCACCTGTGTCTTGCCTACATACATGGATACATAGACAGTGTCGGCAGATAAGGGCCTATGGGCCACCCAGTCTGGCCATTTGACCTTGTAAGTTCACTCTGTTTTCCTATAAGTCTGTTGCACCTTACCCCTGACCTCCAGAATTCCTTTATGGCTATCCCATGCATTCTTAAATCCCGTGACCAAGTCAGCCCCCACCACTTCCTCTGGCAGGGTGTTCCACTTGTCCACCACCCGTTCTGTGAAGAAATTCTTTCTCATGTTTCCTCTGAATCGCCCCTCCAACTTCATCCCATGCCCTCTAGTCCTGGAACATCTTTAACGCTAAAATAGTGTTTTCCTGCACTCTGTTACCCCTGTAAGATACTTGTATGTCCCCATTATATCCCTCTCCCTCCTCCTCCAGGGAGTACATGTTCAGTTCCTTCAACCTGTCTTCATAGGACTTGTGATGCAATCCATGCACCATCCGTGATGCCTCCTCTGAACCCTCTCTACCCAGTCCATGTCCATACGTAGGTATGGTCTCCAGAATTGTACACTGTACTCCAGTGTGGGCCTCACTAGTGTCTTGTATAGTGGAATTATGACCTCCCCTTTGGTTGTGTTGTGCATGGCTGGTGGTCTTTCCCCCCCCCCAGCATGCAATAGCATCCATGAAGTAATGATGCTCACACTCCTCCAGCAGCTGGGTCTGCCGCTGCTGCTGCTGCTGCTGCTGCGGTTTGGGCACAACACCCCCCGGCACCGGGGCCCTGGCACAGCCCACCTCACCCTCGCCCGGCATCCTCAAAATCCGGCCTGTGGGAGACATATGTTGAGACAAACATCAGTGTGACTCAAAAGCAGAGTGCCCCCTGCCCCAGTGAGAGTGCCTGCCCACACAGCCATAACCATCCATCGCACAGCTGCACACACTGACACAGCCAACCGTGTCTGAGCCGGCACCTGTGCACAGCCACCCAAGCACACACACACCCCTACAGAGAATATAGGTGCATAGATGGTACACTCACCTGGCCTAGGCACCATGCCCTGCCTGGCACGCAAACGCAGCCACGTCAAGAGTTCCAGTTTCCTTCCAGTGGAGGTCACTGTACCGTGCCGCACTGCTCAGCAGACCGCCCCTGGCCAGTGACCTCCACCAGGTCAGTGGCCACTTGCTGCCACACGTGGTTCAAGGCATGGTGAGGGGCCTCACCATACAGTGCCTCACAGTGGGCTCCACCAGGGCCACCAGGTTGGCCACTTCGCTGGCTCCAGGACACCGCCTCCCAGCCATGGCACCAACTTTACAGCGCGGCAATATGGAGCGCCCGCGCCAGAATCATTAATGCGGGAGTTGTTGCTAACAGACCACCACAGGTTCCAACCGCCTGTTCGAACAGCACCATCACTTTACATGGCGCTGTCACCAGACAGCGCAAAAGGGATACACATGGCATCGAACAGCCAGAGGGCAGAGGGCATACACAAGGTCACGGCAATGACGCAAGGCTACGCACAGTGCCATAGGACGTATAGGCATCCTGCACGACTGCCAAGCTGAGCACCAGTGCCACAATGGACTATCGCGCAGTAGTGCCACAGCGCCATATAGTGCCCAGTGCTGTAGCACCACTAGCACAATGGTGGCCATGGCCTGAATTGCCTATCGCGCTCAGCAGGTCTGCAGCATGATAGATGCATGCGTAAGCTGTCTGGGCATGCGCATTGCAGTGTAGCACGCAGCCACAAACCTGCGCCATTGGCTCAGCCGGACCTTCCGTTTTGCGCAAAGCGCAAATACGCGATATTCAGCCGACATATGCAAATCATTCGATCAGCCATTCAAAGGTGCAGTGGTGCAATTAGCATGTCATTAAAGTTGCGCCACACCTCATTTGCATGTGTTGCGCTATAAAAATGCGACAGTGGGTTGTGCTGGCCAGATTTGGTTACTGCAGGTGAGAGGTGAGTTACATGCTGTGTGATGCTCAGGACAATGCTCATGGGCAGGGGTGCCGGAGGATGATAAAGGCTGAGGGAGCTGAGCATGAAAAGGGCACTTAGAAAGGGACAAAGGGCACCCTTTCTATCAGTATCTGCCATGCGGAGAGGAAACGTGGGGGGCTTCCGCCCCGGCCGGCAGCTATGCTCATGGGGAAATGCTGTTGACTGCACAGTGACAGGTGTCCACTTCCACCCATACAGATCACCATGACTGACCAGAGCCAAGCTGAGGGTGTGGACGGCGGGTGTAGGAGGAGGCCGAACTTCACCACGGCAGAGACAGAGGCCCTCTTCCAGGCCTACCTGGAGGATGAGCCACTATTGAGTGGACGGAGGGGCACCCCTCAGGAGCATGCAGCTGCATGGGAGGGGGTAGCTCGGGCCGTCAACCTGCATGGAAGCCACCAGCGCTCCATGCAGGAATGCAGGAAGAAGATGGGGACTGACCGCAGGAGGCTGAAGGAGAAGGTGGCAGCCTTCAGGGCGGCAGGTGCTGGCACTGGTGGGGGCCCACCAATGGTGTTGCAGCTGACCCCTACAAAGGAGACACTGGTCACGGCCATGCAGCCGAAAGTGCCATTCTGCGGGCGTACCAGGGGAGTTCCAGACAGGTGGAAGCCCATCACTGCAGGTATGACATGGTGGTGTTGTTGGGGGGCTGTTGTTCACATGCACTCACATGTACTCTCTTTCTGTTACAGATCCTGTTCGTCCTGCAGGAGACGGTGGTGGTGGTAGGTCCAGACAGTGAGGCAGACCTGCTGGACGTGGAGGAGGGACCATCCACCTCCACCACCAGCCTGCAGGCACTGCGCAGCATGCACACTGGGCCTACAACTCCGGTGTCAGTGATACGGGTGCAGGGGTGCACAGCCTGTGTCACAGCAGTCTGGCATGCAGGTATGCCAGCATGCTGTGCCTATGCAGTGGCACGCACCTGCACCATTGATGATAAGAGGCCTGCAATGGGCAGTGATAGGTGTGTGTCCCATGACGGACACATGGCAGGCCAGCATGTGCCCCTGGGCCTTCCTGGTTCACACCTGTGTACCAGCATGCTGGCACAGTCCCAGGCTGTGCCTGTCAGCACCAGTGGGGCAGCACCAGTGGCTGTGCAGGTGTCTGGCACTGTTGTCAGCACGGAGGTGGAACAGGTGGACCTGGGGGCTCAGCAGTTGGAGGGGCGGCAGCAGCAGTCGCACACCAGGTCTGGGGGTACAGTGTCAATCAGTGGCACATGTCCACTGCTCATTGATCCGCCCATACCTGGTCCTGGCGAACAGCGCCCACCCTCAAGGGGTGCTGTGCACCAGGACCATCCACACCCTGGGAGTCACAAGGCCATTGGGGCAGAGTACCCATTGGACGCGCACACCCGCCTGCTGCAGGACTCAGTACAGCTGCAGGGGCAGGTTTCAAGGTCCGTGGAGGCACTGTCTGTGTCCGTGGAGCGGCATAGCAGGGAGTGTGCTTGGGACTGAGCCGAGCTGGTCCTTATGCGGATGGATGTGACCGCTGCCATTGACAGGCTGACCCAGGCAGTGGTCTCTGTGGCGGACACATTGGCCACACTGTCAGGTGCCCCTGTACCACACACCCCACACAGTGCGCTCTCCACTCCCCGTTCCCGGCGTCATGCGACACTAGGCCTGTCGATGCCGGGTTCTGCTGTGGGCATCCCGAGCACCCCTGGTGCAAGTTTGTTTGGCAGGATGCAGACCTCTGAGCAGGCAAGGTCACGTTCGCACAGTGGGACCCCTGGTAGTGCACCAGCGCCACCCGATGTGGCCCCTGCTCAGCCTGCCAGTGCTGCTGAGACACGGTGGGGCCGCTCATGCATCCGTGGTGGCCGTGGAACAGTGCTACCTGACTGAGCTGTCTCCCAGTGCAGGCCCTGTCTGGTGCTTCCCTGTGTGCAATGTGTGTCATGGTGGGCAGTGCACTGCTGGGTGCTCTGCTCCTGCCGCTGACACAGGACCACCTGCACTCTCCCAACTGCTGTCCACAGGTGCGTGTGCATGATGATGCCTGCATTGCACTGTACACCAAGGTGCAAGTGTGCCCAGGTCCTGACACATGTACGTGGACAGTCCAGGTGGTGGGGGTGGTTGGTGGTGCTGTGTGTTGGCAATGTCATTTCCGCAGTGCTGTGCTGCTGCCCATGTACGCTGCCTGGTGTGTGTGTGTGTCCATATGAGTGCTCACCCCTCTCTGATGGTGTGTTAGTATGTCTGGAACTGTCAACTCCCCTGACCTTCATGCACGGTGTGTTCCCCTGTGTGCCTGTGGTTTGCGCATGGACAGTGTTGCCTGCACATGTCCCCTTGACTTACCTGTGTTGGGCATAGTGCTCTTCTGCAATGGTGTCCCGGTGCAGCTGGGCCTGCCGGGTCAGTCGGGGGTCCCTCCGTCCTAGGGGGGGCTGCTCATCACCCACATCACCGGTGCCACTGGCGTCCCCATCGCTGTCCCCCTCTTGGACCTGTACAGCTATCCCATGGTCTTTGGCCATGTTGTGCAGGATGCAACAGGCCAGGAATATCCCACAGGCCTTTTGGGGGCTGTACTGTAGGGCTCCGCCGGAGGTGTCCTGGCATCGGAAGCATGCCTTGAGTATCCCAAACACCCGCTCTATGATGTTACGTGTTGCGGCATGTGCCTCATTGAAACATAGTTGCGCTGGGATCATGGGGCGCCGGTACAGTGTGAGCAGCCAGGGACAGAGTGGGTATCCGCAGTCACCTGTGTGGAGATAGTGGAGATCAGTGTCATGTCAGGTCCATATTGCCCATATCCTTGTGTGCCACTACCATGGCACCTGTGTCATTCCCACCCTTGCCCAGAGTTTGCATTCCATACATGTGTACTCACCCACTAGATGACCTGTGGGGATGTTCCCACTCTTGAATCGATGGCACAGTGCAGGCTGGTGCCATGTGAAGGCATCATGTGCTCCACCAGGGTGTGTGGCACAGACATTGATAATGCGCCCAGTGGCATCACACACCACCTGGCAGTTGACACTGGAAAAGCCCTTTCGGTTCCGATAAGCCTGGCCGTCAGGGCCAGGTGGCGTGCGAATGGCCACATGAGTGCAGTCTATGGCCCCTAGCATCCAGGCACACATGCTACCTTGTGGAACTCCTGCATGTTTGTTGTACGCTCTGCTGCGGTGCTGGGGAAATGGATGTACTCCGCAGCATGAGGCAGCAGTGCGCTGAGGAATTGGGTGAGGATGCGTGATGTGGCCGACTGTGTAATGCCTGTGGTGTCCCCTGTCGGCCTCTGGAAGGTGCCCGTGGTGAGCAGGCACATGCAGGCTGTCACCTTGGTCTCCACGGACAGAGCATGACTCCGTCGTGAGGGTGCCTGCATCACATCACTGCACAGCTCGCAGAGCCATCTCAGTATTGCCCTGTTCAGGTGGTACCGGCCCACAATCTCGATGTCTGTGTACAGCTCGAAGCTGATGCGGGCACGATACCACCTGTCGGGGGCATACCGCCGACGGGCCCCTCCGCGGCCACGTCCCCCTGCAGCATGGTGTCTCACCCCCCTCATTACAGCTTCCATGTGGAAGCTGACACTGTCCATCTCCCTGGCTTCTGCCCCCCCAGCTGCTGTTCCTGTGTTACCCCCGCTGCCCCCACTGCTGCTTCCACTGCACCGGCACCCCCATTGGCCTCTCTGTCCTCCTGGACCCACTGTCCCTCTCTGCCTTTCCAGCTCCTGTCTCTCTCTCTCTCTCTCTCTCTCTCTCTCTCCCCAGTTTCTGCGGCCTGCTAGGGTTCTTGCACGCTTCCTTGAGCCTTTTTATTTTGGCTCAAATCTGAGTACTCGCCAACTTCGGCTGAGCCCTCTTGCACATAAGCGCAAGTGTTCAGATGCTCGCATTGCGCACTTTATTCATGGACCCGCCCCCTTCGGTTGTGCATGTCTTCATTTCCATTGCGTTGTTGCTCAGCATGTTTTCGGTGGCGCAACTGGCCCCTTCTGAATATCGCAGAATGGCGCATTTTTGGAGTTGAGCACGTGCAACCCTGTTGTGCATGGCGCAACCCTTTTGAATATCTGGGCCATAATCTCTATAGCAAATTGAAAAGATGCATACAGATAAAAGCACCCTTGAGGCAGTTTCACTTATCACAGAAGTTCTCTCCAGAAAAGGATAGACTTTCTATTTATCTCCCACATACTCAAAATCTCACAAGTAATGGTTAAAGATTTAGCTTTTTCAGACCACTTCACAGTTTGTCCAAAATGTTCCTGGAAAGACATTCCAGTATGCGTTAAAGGATTGTGGTGTTTAAATACCAGCCTTTTAACTGCAAAAGAATTGCAAAACAACATGGATAGACTATGAACAGCTAGAGAAACAGTAAAATGCATGTATGACACACTAAGTGACTGGTGGGAAGGTACAAAAAAAGAGTGTCAAGACCCTTTTTCAAAAGCATGCAGGGAAACAGTCTTTAGACAATTGTATGGGTTATTTAAAATTAAGGAAGCAATTACACAATTAATATCTGTATCAGACATCAATAAACAACATTATAGTACCCAAATTAGAGCATTAAAAAAATGACTGTACTCATACAACTATGACAGAGCAAAAGCTATTTAGCAGGAACTAAGGTTTGGTACTGAAAGTAAGAAACAGACAGACCCTTGACCCTTTCAAGGATACAAAGACAAGGACAACAAATAAAATAATAATAGACTTAGAAACACCACAAGGGAAAAAAGCAGTAAAAAGGCAAGAAATGTTGAAATTAATTGAAGAATATGTCAAAGAAGCTTTTTCTGCACCCCCTGTGATAACAGGCCAGGACAAAGATTTGCAGGGGCTACTTTAGATATCCAGAAACTAACTGAACATCAAATTTTGGAACTAACAGCAGAAATAACCAAATGGGAAGTAAGAGAATTATTAAAACCCTAAATAACAATAAAACTCCAGGTAGTGATGGTCTCACGTCAGAATTTTATAAAGCACAAATAGAGTTGGTGGTACCAGAGCTAGCATTGGTATATAATGAGATTCTACAAACTCAGAAATTGCCAGATAGTATGACAGGTGCTGACTTAATATTTGTGTACAAAAAACCAGAAAAGGCAAATATCAAAAACTGGAGACCAATTAGCATATTGAATACCGATTTTAAAATATTAAGTAAAATCCTAACAAAAAGACTTGCTAAAATTTCAAACATCTTGATAAGAGACGCAAACATGTTCTATCCCAAAAAGAGGGATACAGGATAATTTAATAATATTAAGAGAGTTAGTTCAAAGGAACCAGCCTGGAACAGAAGAAGGTTATCTATTAAGTAATGATCAATAAAAGGCTTTTGACTCAGTTTCCCACAGATACATGCTTATGGTACTAGAAGAATATGGGTTACCAGAAATGTTTATAAAATGGATACATAGTTTTTACATTTCAGCTACAGTTACACCTCAAATAAATAGTTGGACAGGGGAGAAGATCAGAGTCCGAAGAGGAGTCAGGCAGGGGTGCCCTCTTAGCCCCCTGCTTTATGTATATTCCATAGACCCTTTACTTCACAACATTCAGAAGTCTGAGAACATTCTAGGAATTCAATTAATAAGTAATGCCTCACCCCAAAAATATTGGCATATGCTGATGATGTGGTTTTGATATTTAAAAAAGAAACACTAGAAACCCAGGTAGTAGAGGAACTGACACAATTCTCAAAAGCAACAGGGTCCCAAATAAATGTGGGCAAGAGCAAAGGAGTGTTTTAAGGGCCATATGGCACAGGGAAGAATTCCTTCGCCTCTATCCCTATAACTCAAGAGCCCATTTTGATTTTGGGAGTTATGTTTTGGAACAGAGATCTGGCAGTGTTAAACTGGGAGAATAAATTGATCCAAGCAGAACAAGCCTTGAGCAAATGGATACACAGGCAGCTGGCAAAAAGGAAAGAATATTGTTAATAACGTATTTCTATATATTTGTTCTCTGTCCCTTCCCCCCAATTTGGAAACCAGGCTATATGGTGTGTTTTCAGGGCCCTGTGGGGAAGCACGCTGAATCCTGTAACGAAAGAGACCACATACAAGAGTATTTCGCAAGGAGGTGTACATATGTTGAATCCAATAACCTCCTTTTATAGTGTATTCTTAAAAACTAATTAGGAATGCAAGCATGGGAACAAAAAAAAAACCAGGATTAGTTACTAGCATACAAGTTGTCCCGTATGGTATTAAAAACATGTTTAAAAAATTAATAAAATGGAATGTGCAGTGAAGCCCACAAGGATGAAATGCTTTGTGATAGGTTTACTGCATGACAAAAGGGATTAACTCCCATTAAAACTGCATTGTTTACTGCAGTAACTGTACTGCAGAATTCTGCAGCACTGCACTTCATCCTGGTGGGCTTCACTGTACTATATAATACAAACACTCAGGTGATGAGACAGGAAAGCTACGATTCTATTATACTTTCGCAATCCCCTGGATAAGTGGTTCTGCCTTACAGTAAAGCTCACCAGAACAAAACAGTTATTTCACAGCTTCAGAATCCAAGAATACTAGCGTTTGCATGGGACTTACTATGGTTAACCATTCATAGAAAGCTCAACGTAAAAAACAACAATAAACACAAGCAGTTACAGGAAAGGTTTTGTCCAAGGCCCGAGTGCAACCAAATATTGGAAACACAAGAACATCTATTTTTTAAACATAGTTATGCAGTTAAATTATGGGAAATAGTGAAAACAAAATGGAAAATGGACTACTTTGGCTCGCTAACTTATCAAGAATTGGTATGTTGTATATATCTAGCAAGATGGAAACATTTCCGTGTGGGCCAGTTACAAGTAATCTCTTCTTTGTTTAAATACTACATTTGGCAAGCAAGATGCCAATGGTCACTGCAACAGCACTTAGTGACACAAGACACTCTTAAAAATGTACATACCATGTTACAGCAATTGTATGAACAAAAAAAATCTATGAAAAAAAGAGAAATTTCAGACAATATGGAAAGCATGCAAACAACTTTTTGATGCCTTCTGAGGAAGAGAAAGGCAAAAATAGAAATAGAATGACTTTAGTTTTCTTTTTAGTTTTAATCCATTCTGAACAGTAAGACTGAGAAAAGTTATGGAAAGATATGAATGATTTTGAATTCTGTATTCCCCTTTTTCCCCAATAAAATCCCCTGCTTTTTTCGAGAAGTGCCATGGGATCTTTAACATCCACCTGAACTACCACCAGAACAAGCAGATGGGACCTCGGTTTAACATCTCATCCGAAAGACGGCACCTCAGGAGTGCAGAACCCATCTCATGCTGCACTACAGTGTCAGTACTGGGACTTAACCCAAGTGCCTGGTGTGGGGATAGAACCCACAGCCATCTGATCTCCCAGCCTCAGAGGTGTGTGTGTGCTACCTGCTGAGCCACTGACACTGGCCTCTCATTTGCTCCCAGGGTAAATATCCAGAAGGCTTTTCTTTGCAATGTCTTCTGATCCAGGTCTCACTCTCTCCATGGATTGGGGTGTCATTTTTCAATACCACAGAATTTAAATTTGTGGATACCACCAATGTTGTGGACATGTGCTGCCATGACATATCCAGAGTTTTTACTCTGTATAGCATGGCAGTGCTCACCCACCTATGCACATAATTTCCTGGTAGGGGGAGGGCAGGGGACAACAGAAAGGGGGAGGAGAAGGGGCTGGAGATAGGGCAGACTAGATGGGCCGGTGTGGTTCTTTTCTGCTGTCAAGCTTCTATGATTCTATGATTCTTACCTACATAGTATGCTTCCCATGTGCACACAGCTAGGTAAATCACCCCATGGTATCACAGGTTATACAATTTCTTATTACCATTGGTGGCTATTCTCCAATGCACAAGGTGTCTATGCATGGGGTATCTGAGGGCACATACACACTCCGTGGCTGTCATGGCCCCTGCGCCTGATTCTCCAAGGGTGTGCGGGGCTGGCATGCACCTGATCCCCCACCCGCACACCAAGATCTGTGAAGGGGGCAGTCCAGGGGGCGTGTCTGTGCTATTCTGGAAAATGCAGAGCACTGGGCAAGGAGGGCACAGGCTACACATCCCAAGGGTAGATGTAGCCAGTAAGCACCCCCCGGGAAGTCACTGCCAGAACAGCGTGGATGCCAGGGTATGGATAGGCCCTCCAACTTGCTGTCCCAGCCCACGGGTTGCACATGGTGGGCCAGGGGCAGGTGACTGGGCACCCACCTGCTCTGATGTCATGGCTGCACCACAGCCACCTGATGTTCATTGTGCACCACGGCACAGGTGATCCAGTGGCAGACCGGATCCAGGCATCCCATTGGATGCCCACCTGCATCCACAGATGTGCCCCTGTGCACCAATGCATCGTGGGAGTGGGGCCATGGAAGGGGGCTGCATGGTGGCTGGTGGCTGAGAATATGGCCACTGTGCAGCGGTCCCCAGGTGCGGACTTCCACGGGTGGGATACACGCCCGCTGCACATACATCCTGCGCCATGGAGAATTGTTGCCAAAGTCTTACCTGTTTGGGGGTTTACAAACTCTTTACCTTGTGCAATAGTATCACAGTATGTGCACCTTTTACAGGGGTAGCAGCCCTGACTACTTGTTGGTAACCACATCTTGAAGCCACCCTCCCTTCCCTCTTTGGATTGTTTACTATGTGCAACCTGGTCTCATAGTATGGTGGCCTTGTGGTATGCCATGCATGGGGGGGGCTACTCACATATTGTTCTAAAGCTTTATCCCCCTTAAACATGGGTGGAGGCTATATCTGGGCTAATGGTAGATAGGGTAGGGCAGGCATTTCTGAAGTGCACAAGGAAGGGCAGGAAGAAACAGCATGTAATGATGCATTTGGGCACTAATGACCGGCAGGAGAGACAGTGGAAATAGTGAGGAGGAGGTTTGAGGAATTAGGAGGGTTATGTGAGGAAGTGGGGGAATTAGTGGCCTTTTCAGAGGTGCTCCCAGTACCCTGTGTGAGTATGGGAAGGAAAGGGAGGACTGGGGAGTTCAACAAATGGCTGGGGGAATGGTGTCAGTCTGAGGGGTATGGGGTAGTGGGGGACTGGGGTAGTACCTGGGAAAATAAGGATCTATATGCAGTGGATAGGCTGCACCTGAGCGGGGAAGGGAAAGGGGTATTAAAGCAGAGGTTGGAAGGGTACATAGCATCAAGGATAGATTTAAACTAGGTAGGGGGGTGGCGGGAGGACAGCTAGTAGGCCGGGATCCCAGAAGGGGGGAACCAAGCCTGCCTACCCCCCAAGCTATCAGAGAGGAATTTGAGGCGGGGACACAAGAAGAGATTAAGGGGGACGGGGAGACACAGATAGTATGGTCTTGCTGAATGCAAGAAGCTTAGATAACAAATCAGCTGAACTACAGGCTCTCTTGGCTGTGGGGAGGGTGGACATTGTGGCCATCATGGAGACATGAGCCATCCAGAATCAGAACTGGGATATGATGATCCCAGGATACAGGATATTCAGAATAGACAGGACTAGGGGGAAAGAGGGGGCCGTGGTGATCTACTTGAGGGAGGGGATAAGGTGTATGAGAGAGGAGGAGGTGGAGGGCAGGACAGAGGCCCTATGGATGCAGTTTCAAGACTCTAAAAGAAAGACACTGAGGGTGGGGGTAGTGTACAGGCCACCAACTTAAGGGGATGACCTGGATAGAGTGTTGGCTGAGCAGATTAGAAGAGTCTGTAGGAAGAAGGACACCAATGTGGTGGGGGACTTCAACCTCCCTGGGGTGGACTGGAACACCCCAACCACAGCGTGTGCAAAGAAGCAGAGATTACTAGATGCATTTCAGGACTGCTTCCTGGTGCAGTTGGTCTGTGAGTCTACTAGGGAGGCTAGGACTCTGGACCTGGTATTAACAAACGGGGAGGCTGTAAGGGATCTGGGAGTGGAGGACCTTCTGGCTGGGAGCAACCATCATACGGTGTGGCTCACACTCAATATGAGAAGAGGAACAGGAGGAACAGGTACCAGGGTGATCAATTTTAAGGGAGCTGACTTTAAAAGGATGGAGGAAATTTTGGTTGAGCATCTGGTGGGAATTCAGACATGCATGAGTGCCAGCCAAAAATGGAATATCATTAAGAAAGAGCTGGCAGAGGCTACTGAGACCTGTACCAGGACATAGCACAGGAAGGGGAGAGCAAAGAAGCCAAGCTGGCTGACTCAGGAGGTAATGGAAGGAGTGAGGGTCAAGAGAAAAGCATTCTGGAGGCTTAGGAAATCAGGAGGGCAAGGGGACAAAGATGAGTACATGAAGAAGTCCAGGGAGGTTTCCAGGCTAGTCAGAGTGGCCAAGGCTTCCAGAGAACTGAGACTGGCACAGGGAATCAAGGATGGGGAAAATGACTTCTTAAGATACATTGGCAAGAGAAGAAGAAACAAGGACCAGATTGTGAGGATTAAGAAAGATGGGGGTTGGTGGAGAAGGGCAAGGACCAGGCAGAGGCACTGAATGAGTACTTCTGCTCTGTGTTCATGAAAAAAAGAGGTGGGCAGACATCCCATGGGAAAGGTGGAGTGGGCAGAAGGGGGGCAGAGTGACTGATTTCAGAATTACGGAGGACAGGGTGCTGGAGGGATTAAGGGCACTGAAGGTGGACAAGGCTCTGGGGCCAGATGGCATTCACCTTAGGGTACTTAGGAAGCCAGCGAAGATCCTGGTAGGACCACTGGCAGACCTGTTCAGTACATTGCTGGACACAGGATGCGTGCCACAGGACTGGAGGTTGGCCCATGTTAAACCCATTCATAAAAGTGGGCCGAAGGATGATCCAGGCAACTACAGACTGGTGTGTCTCACTTCAATGTGGGGAAACACATGGAGTTAGTCCTAAAAGAGAGACTGGTGACCTTTCCGGAAGACAATGGGCTCCAAGATGGCTATCAGCACGGTTTTGTATCAGGCAGATCCTGCCAGACAAACCTAGTCGAGTACTACGATTGGGTTACCAGGGAAATGGACAGGGGCCATGCAGCTGACGTCCTATATTTGGACTCATTCAGCAAGACCTTTGACTCGGTGCCACATGGGAGGCTGGGGGGAAAACTGGAATACAATGGGGTGGGGCCAAAAATGGTCAGCTGGATCAACAGTTGGCTGAGGGGTAGGCAGCAAAGGGTGGTGGTGGGGGAACTCTCATCCCCAAGGGTCGCTATGAGTGGGGTGCTCCAGGGTTCAGTACTGGGACCAGTGCTGTTCGGGATATTCATAGCTGATATCTCACATGGGATCTAGAGTAGGATCAGTATGTTTGCAGATGATACTAAGATCGGTGCAGTGGTAGATGACATGGAGGGGTGGAAGGGGCTGCAGGAAGACCTGACCAAACTACAGGAATGGTCAGAGACATGGCAGCTGGGGTTCAACGCTAAGAAGTGCAAAGTAATGCACGTCAGAGCAAGGCATCAGGGGAGGAACTATCAGTTGGGGGGTGCAGTTGGTAAGCACAGTGTAGGAAAAGGATCTAGGGGTACCAATAATGGGGAGTATGAACCACTCAGCTTAGTGTCGGAAGGCGGCTGCAAAGGCAAACAATATGCTGGGGTGCATAGAGAGGGGAATCTCCTCCAGGCACAAAGAAGCGATCCTACCCCTGTACAGGTCACTGGTTAGGCCGTACCTGGAATACTGCAAGCAGTACTGGTGTCCATTCCTGAAGACGGACATCAGGTTGCTGGAGGGGGTGCAGTGTAGGGCAACGAAGATGATACAAGGACTTGAGGGAAAATCCTATGAGAAGAGGCTGGTAGAGCTGCAAATGTATTCCCTAGGGGAGAGAGAAGGGATGGGGTATATGATTGAAACCTTTAAGTACCTAAAGGGTATTAACAGGATTAATACAGAAGGGATTCTTCAGATCAGAAAGGGGAGGGACATGAGAGGGCATCAGCTGAGATTGGGGGGGATTCGGGAGGGAAATCAGGAGACACTTTTTCACGGAAAGGGTGGTAGATAAGTGGAACACTCTGCTCGAAGTGGTAGTATCATGTTGAATGGTAGGAGGATTTAAGAAAGGGTGGAACAGAGTGGGGGTCTAGTTATTAGGATGGTAGGGTGGGGCAGCTGCAGGTTGAGGCTAGCTGCACAATCAAAGCGAACTGAAATGAACCATGAAGGCCTGTTCCTGCTGGCATTTGTATGTTATGTTAAGTCAGTGTTTTTTGATGATACTTTCAGCATATTTAGAATAAGCCGATAAAGCAGCGACAAAATAAATTCTATTTTGATTACCCGGGGTGTTTTTAGTTGTATACTGTAGCCCTTTGTTGACTCCTAGCATACTTCTCAACTGTTTCTAGTATGCTATGTGAATACCCCCTTTCCAAATATCTTCCTCTTAAACCAGTGGCTCCTGCTTCAAAAGTTGAATCAGTGTTACAGTTTCTCATGAGTTGGAGGAACTATCCCTTTGGTATGTTGGATACCGTATGGCATGGTTGGCAGCTAGAAGATAAAAGTATGGTATTGTCTCTTTTGAATTGAATAAATGCATGTTTTTACAAAAGCATTTAGGTGCCAATGCATACTACTTTAAATACCTATTTGTATGATATGTGCTATGTTAGCAGCAAAATAAGTGAATTCTAGGTTGCCCCCTGCCATAATTCAGCAACAGTAAAATAGTTCCATTCAGGACAGCAATCTTTGTGGTACAACCACCAATAAAGAGAAAGAATGTAAATGAATTTCTGTGGAAAATTAAATATAGCATTTCATGACATCCATTGAAGAGAGGACTAAGGTTTCATGGGAAAGTCACTTCATCAGGGAAGTGGTGGTAAGCTACAGTCTGACAACATCAAGAAAACGTAGCAAATATGAAATGTAAAGCACAGCATTTTATAACACCTTTGTAAATGAATGAGTAAGCCTTGTATTTTTCAGATTGCAGCAGTGAATGAACAACAACGTTATCCCAAAAATAGTTTCTGCATGCAAGTCTTTCTATTAATATCTCATATAGCCACTTTCACATTGTTCTTGGTTGGCTTGTTAATTTATAGGTTGCTCAGACCAGTAGCATTGTGTAATACATTAAAAAAAACATCAAATATTGTTTTAGGATCAGTTTTGCATGCAACTCTTGACAACCATAGCAACAGCAATCCATAAAAGCATGAAAAGTGGCTTGCTAAATAACTCCTGTCACTGAAGGAGTCAGCAGCTCCCTTGTGTGAGTAATCAGCAAACATACAGTAAGCATGCATTACGCAATTCCCTTTTATGTGCCAGTATGACTGTTTAAAGCAGCAGTTTTGCAACCTTCATTGTATGGCTAGCATTAATTTATTTTTTGAGATTCTCTGTTCCTGGGCATGGTAAAATACTAGCTTAAATTTATTGAGAGCCTCAGAGTGTGTGTGTGTTACGGGGAGGAGGGAATGACCCTGTAACAAGTTAGGAACCAGCTAAGAGGCACAGGTATAATGTTGCTGTTTGTTCAATGGTATGAGCTGAAAAAATACAATGGTTGTCCATTATTAATTTACAAAGGTGTTATAAAAGCTATGATGTACATTTTTCTCTATTTTTTCTTTATTGTTTTTGTGTTGTGTGTTGCATTGTAGCGTGCCACCATTCTCCTGATGAAGTTGGGTTGGCCACAATATGTTGGGTCTTGCGTTGGTGGATCTAAGAAATTGCTATATTGCAGTTCATTTCTTTTCCCTCTACTAGTCTCTGGTTCAGCCGATCACCTAGAGTCACCCCAGCTCTGTCTCCCCAGCTCTCTGCTGTGACTTACGATAGTGCTTCTGCTGCACGGCCCAGGTGCTCACTGGGTGCAGGGTATGTAAGTGGCTAGAGATGGCCTACCGGCCAGGAACTCCTTTTTCTCCCCTGCTGGTTTTCTCAGTAAGGGAGTGGGCATTAAATGCCACCCAAGATAGCCCGCACACACACATTCCCATGCACAGGACATAAGCGGTTGCCACTCCTCTTGTCCTCTGCATAATGGTTCCGGGTTTCCTTGCCCCTGGCCATTGCTAGGGGCCAGGTTTGCACCAGACAACATGCCCCGCCCCCGGAGCAGAGGACTGTCCCTAGGATGCTCAATCCTCTCCCTCCTCAGCCAATCCCCTAGCAATCTTGGTCCACTCCTGATCCCCAGTCACCAGTGTTGCCGCTAAAGATGGGGCAAAGTTACAATAAGCAGGCTAATTAGCCACGAAGCAGCTGAAATTCGCCTCCACAGAGCTCCGTGAAGTTTTTGCCACATTCAGAAACTTTGAAGTGGTGAAATTGCACTGCAAAGTATGGAATTTTGCACAGGAAGTGTGGAATTTCACTTGCAAACAGCAGAATTTTAGTGAAATTCTGCAATTCGTGGGTGAAATTCTGCACTTATCGGGTGGAATTCTGCACTTTGTGGCTGAACTTCACCATGCAGAATTTGCAAAATTCCACGGAATTCATGGATTAATTCGTGAAGCAAAGTTTTTAAATTTCACCCATCTCTAGTGGCTGCAGATATGGTATCCAGTGCCTCAACCCTCCTCACCCATGGGACAGACCCCCAAAATTACTACATTAAATTTTACACAGTAGTAGAGCCTTTTTTATCTTATTCTGGCATACAGTTGTCATCCTCTGAAACCTGTAAATGAGTTATCAAGAGCACCATCTGTGCTTTGACTAAATTCTAATTAGTTTTATTTATTTAGATGTTGTTGACTGGGAAATGAGGTTTAGGCAATTACAGTATGCTTATTTTCAGACACATCCCGGTGGGCGGGGCGGGGGTACAGATGCAAACTGAGATATTGAATCAGGTTGAGCTGGTGGTATTCTTTGTAACGAATGTTTATTACTGTAGTTATTTCTAAAGTTCTAGTGAATACTTCCCCTAGAGTCAGATACTGAAAAGAAAATGCAGAGTACTTGCAGTGTCAATTAGAGAGAGCACAATGTGCACCTCTGCCTTTACTTGCTATAGTTTTAGAAAGTAAAACATTAGATTACGGAGGAAGCACTCCATGCTTAGGTATCAGGGGATTTCTTGGAGTGTAGTGGTGCTATTTTTTATTAAGCTATTACCCCCGCCCCTGGAGCTGGTTCCTTAAAGGGGCACTGACAACCCTTTCTGCATCATATAATTTCTAATTGAAAACACACATTTTATGATTGCTTACCTTCTCTAAAACTCATTGAAGTTGTAGGATGTTTAATCTGCTTCCTTTCTTAGTGGAACATAAATGCGTGGGAATGGTGCAATTACATACAACCTTGTTTTGCTTCAAATCCTTGATCTACTCTTAGTGCATACATCCTGAACATTAGGAACACCCTTAAAATGTGCAGTCACCCATGATGCAATAGTCTTCTCTTCTCCCTCAGCAACATGAGGCTAGATTGTGTTAGGGGCATTCCTAAATCCAGAAAACATGCACTGGAAGTTGGTCAAAGAATTTAAACCAACACTTTTTTGTGTCGTAACACCAGAGTAGTGGTCAGTGTGTTTTTCACTTTTAAAATGAAAAAAATGTATCTGAATCAAACTGCTAGCTACATCAACAGTCTCTACAGAATGTGAGAAATCTTAATGTGTTTTTTAATCTATGGACAATTTGAGGCCTGAGAGGGTTGACAGTGTCCCTTTAAGTTGTCACAGAACCAGTTCTGCCCCACTCTGAGGCACTTTCATCCCCACCACTGGAACACTATGCAAGGCCCAAAACTACCAGGGCAGGAATTTCATCAGCTATGCAGGAGTCTTGTCCAAAGTTCTTTTTTTTCTTTGCATGACCCCTCCACACATTGATGCCACATATGCGAGTTCAGTGATGCCCACATTTGTATCCTTTATGGTCAGAGGTTAACCTCTGTGGCCCACTGCAGTGGTTGCTGATGCAGCACAGGTGGCACCAGCCCACGATGATTGGGGAAGCACTGCCAAAGGCGGAATACCCTGACCGGCCCCTCCTCCTCAGGCTCCCGGGCGCACTCTTATCTGCCATAACAGCAGCTGTGGGACTATAATTTTTAAATGCACCTCTGTTATTTTAACTGGGTCATTTTACAACTATTTGCTTATTAAAGGGACACATTCATGCCCAGTGGCCATCATAGCTTACAAGCCCATGAAAAGTTCTTTCAAACAAGGTATTGAAATCATCTGTAGCTGTAAGCACTCCAGAGATACGTATGATTGATTCTATTCAGTATTAATATTACTTTGAAGCCATTTGTAGAACATTGTGATATCATCGAGGAATAAACTGTGCTTGACTCAATGTGGTTAAGTACAGCTTGTTCCTTGATGACATCACAATGTTCCAACAATGGCTGCAATGTGATATTAATATTGACGCAACTCAGTCCTCTAGAACTCTGAAGTGTTCCAGCTGCAGAAGAGTTCAACACATCATATGAAAGAACTGTTTCATGGGCTTTCAAACTGTGTCAGCCACTGTACAAGAATGTTTTCCTTTAATTCAAAAAAGTAACTTGACAGATGCTAATCTACATGCGGAAATAGAAGGGGCTTCAATAATTATTTCTAAATAAAACAACTTGGAAGGGAAGCTATGAAATGACCCATCTAAAATGAACAGTCATCTCATATAGGCACTGGATTTATGCCTCACTGTGGTTATCTTACTTTTCGTGTGTGTGTGTGTCTGTGTGTCTGTGTGTGGTAAGCATACAGTAGCTTAACCTTTTGTACATTTTTCTAAACATGCCGGCACTCACTTGACACATTTTTGTTTGTTAAAAATATTCTGTTCTGGCATGCTGGAGAGGTCCATGCTTATTCCTTTTTCTCTTTGGGCAGTTTTATCTTGGGAATATAGTCACAGAATCACAGAAATCAGATGGCTGAAAAGGACTTCAGTGGCCCATCTAGTCTGCCCATTCCTTCTCCCATTCACCTCCTCTTTTACAGGTCCGCCCCATTCCCCCCACTTCTCAACCCCATATGTCTGTCCCATGCCCTCTTGAATCCCTCCACCATTTTGGACACCACCACCTCTTCTAGTAGTTTATTCCAGGCCTCCACAACCCTCTCCATGAATAATTGCCCCCTCATATTGCCTCTCTATCTTCCTCCTTCTAATCTTAGGCTATGTCCTCTTGTTTTTGCCCCCACCTTCATCCTGAACAAGCTTCCCTCCTTCACCTTATTGATCCCCTTCACATACTTAAAAGTTTCAATCGTGTCTCCTCTCTCCCGTCTAGTTTCCAATGGGTACAGATTCAATTCACTCAACTTCTGTTCATATGGTTTCTTCCACGTACCATGTAACATCTTGGTTGCTCTTCTCCAAACCCTCTCTGTCTGCTCAATGTTCTTATACAGGTGCGGTCTCCAGAACTGAACACCGTACTCCAGGTGCGGCCTCACCATAGTCTTGTAAAGCAGCATCAGCATCTCCCTCCTTCTGTTAGTTATGCCCCTCACAATGCAAGTCAACATCCCATTTGCCTTCCCCACCACCTTGCTGCACTGGTTACACACCTTAAGGTTGCTTGATATTATAATCCCCAGATCCCTTTCCACCTCTGTTTGTTTGATTACCTCCCCTTCTAGGGTGTAAGCTGCTCATGGGTTTTTCTACCCCAGGTGCATCACAGCACACTTTTTGGCATAGAATTTTAGTTGCCAAGTTTCCGACCACCCCTCCAGTATCTCTAGGTCATGCTTCATGGCCTCAACCCCTCCTGGGGTGTCCACCCTGCTGAAGATTTTAGTATTATCTGTGAATAGGCACACCCTTCCCTCCAAGCCTTCCAGTATATCACTGATATATGTATTAAAAAGGAGGGGTTCCAGTACTGACCCCTGGGGCACCCCACTCGTCAACCCCCTCTCCTTGGAATGCACCCCATTCGCCACCACTCTCTGGCTTCTGCCCGCCAACCAGTTTTCCACCCACCCAATTATTTTCTGTCCCACCCCCTAAGCTTTCCAGCTTGTTTACTAGCCTTCTGTGAGGGACGGTGTCGAAGGCCTTACTGAAGTCAAGATAGGCTACGTTCACTGCCCCTCCCTGGTCAACCACCTGTGTCACCCAATTGAAGAACTCTATCAGGTTCATCTGGCATAACCTCCCATTTGTGGAGCCATGCTGCCTTTTGTCCTGCAGCCCGCTGTCCACCAGGTAGTCTACCACCCTTTCTTTTATTAGCGCCTCCATCACCTTGTCCACTACCGAGGTGAGGCTCACCGGGTGATCATTTTCCACTGCCTGTTTACTGCCCCCCTTGTGAAATAACACTGCATCTGCCCTCCTCCAGTCCCCTGGCACACATCCTGTATCCAGGGATAAGATAAACAGTCTCATAAGTGGTGTTGCCAGCTCCTCCCTCAGCTCTCGGAGTACCCTCAGATGCAAACCATCCAGCCCCATTGCCTTGTCCACCTTTAACCTGCCCAGTTCCTCCCTTATCCTGTCTATGCTGAACATGTTGGGATCCACCTTTTTGCCTTCCCTAACACTCCCCCCCTAGCTCTGGTCCCCTATCCCTCCGCTCCTCTGTGAAGACCGAACAGAAGTAGCTATTTAACACCTTTACTTTCTTAAAGTCACCCTCCAGTTGTATTCCTCCCTCACCCTGCATCCTTACTGTCCCCTGCCTCGCCTTCTTTCTTTCCTCCACATACCTAAAAAAAGTTTTATCTCCCCTTTTGGTCTGCTTAGCTATTTTCTCCTTAACCCTCTTTATCGTCTGGCCTGCAACCCTCCTCCTATAAGTCTCCCTGTCCTCCCCCTTTGTGTCTTCTTAAGGAAAGCAACTAAACTATCCCAGTTTAAATTAGGATTGAGCACTGTATTTTATGATGAATGTACTTGTTTTTAAAATGTGGATAAATGTGTTAGTTGTTGGTCTGATTGAAGATTTTTGTCTTGTATGAAGTCAAACATTATTTATTAGTTGTTTTATGTAGTCTGAATTTTTGTATGTTATATTGAATGTAATGTGTTCTTGACACAGGACAACTTTGAAAATAGGTCTAGGACCTAAAGTTTGCTATCCTGTATAAAAATAAACATTTTTACTACTACTACTACTACTTATATTTCCTGAATGCCCTTTTCCTTTCCCTGACTGCCACTGCCACCTCCCTTGTGAACCATAGAGGTCTCCTCCATTTTTTGTTCTTCTTAACCTTCTTTAGCAGATTTCAGTGGCTTTCAATGCCCCTCCTTTGATCGCTCCCCATAACTCCTCCACATCCCCTATATTCCCCTTCCCTGCCATTTCTTCCTGAAATATCCTTCACATTCTGTTAAAGTATGTATTTCTGAAGTCCGTTACCCTAGTTCTCATCCGATTTGGCTCCCTCCCAGTTTTCATTCTGACCCTTACAGTCCTGTGATCACTTGTACCTAGTCCTTCACCCACCACCACCTCTTTCACACTTTCCCCATTTGCGAGGACCACGTCCAGCAAGTTGTCACCCCTAGTGAGCTCTTTAACCAGCTGTTGCATGAATACCCCTTGTAGCACCTCTAGGATCCCCCTGCTCCTAGCAGATACTGCAGACAGGATCTCCCAGTACACGTCAGGGAGATTTAGGTCCCCCACTAGCAGAAGCTCCGCCTTGAGAGCCATCCTTGTGACTGCCTGTATCAGCTGTTTATCCCCCCTCCTCCCCATGTGTAGGAGGTCTGTAAACCACCCCATCCTCAATGATTCCCCAGTTCGTATGTCTAGTGTGACCCACATGATCTCTGTCTCTCCTTCCCCTTTGCCCTTCCATTGTACTAATGTCTTCCTTAATGTATAATGCCACCCCACCTCCCCTCTAAGTCAGGCATATTAGAAAGTATTACTTTGCATAGATGCTGATCAATATGTGAAACAGCCTAACTAATGAGGTTGGGAAAGCTGGCATTGTTCAGATACTAAGAGCAGGCCAAGACAGATTTTTGAGTGAAAATAGCAATGATGGTTACACAACAGAAAAGGGATAACATTCCAGCTGATAGCGTGGCTGTGTACCCAAACTCATATTGGGTATAGCCACTGTCATGCTGCAGAAGGTACCGACAAAATGCATACTACATCCCAGCCATTTCGTTAATAGTATGTTGCTAAGTAAGGTACACTACAGATCAATTACCCTGGCTAAGAGAATGGAATAACCTCAGATGATGGACTATACATTAACTTTAGGACAGTCTGGATAACAGGGCAAAACAATATTTGCTCAAGCCTTGTGAGAATTGACCCTGCAAAACCCAATTTTGAATAGTCTAGTCTAAATGTTGACTGCAGTACTTCCTAATCCCATCTCATTCCTGGCCAACCAGAAGGAGTTTTATGAGCAGCTGCCATTAACAGCCACAGCCACTTACATAATATCACCTGCCATGTTGTAGGGATGGGGGCAGGTCTGGAGTATGCTTGCAGTCAGCTTTCACAGTGAGCCATGTAAGCCATTATACACAACAGGGTCGTGTTGTACTGTAATAACTGCTTGCCCAGGTTGGATGTATGGCATGCAGTACAGCTGAGTTCCTTCAACCACACTGAAGTGCAGTTTTCACAGTACAAACTGTCCTTTGTAATGACACTGTGCTTAAAAAATGGGATAGGACTTCCAGTGATGTCATTCTCCATGGCGGAGTGAATTTGCAGAGATCCTCTGGGGAAAATATTTACCTATTGCCATCCTTGTCCCAGTTCTTGTTAAACTGATGCTCAAAGGATGACTCGAGGAGGTTATAATGGCCACAAGACAATACCTTTGAGATGTTTCTGCTAAAACTTAAAAAAAGACAAAATCAGCAACTGAGGAGAGAGCCCACAGTGTCATCTACTCTTCCTCATGGCTGGCTAACTCCCCTGATCCCGCTCTCAGTAGTCTGACAAGGTAGAGGAGGCCACATTTACAATAACATCAATACAGCTTTTTAAAGAGTTGAGACAGCTGAAGAACACCTTAAATAAGATCCAGTTGGATGTAGCAGGTAACAGGAAAGATACACAGGTGCTAGAGCAAAAACCACAGGGTCTGGAAAACCACACAAGGGAGCTGTCCCAGAGAGTCAACCTACAAAATGGGGTTCTCTTACAATTTCATTATAGAGAGCTGAAACTTCAAAAAAAGTTGGAAGACCTAGAAAACAGGTCTTGGAGAATCAACATCCAAATGCACGGAATCCCTGAAAAAATTTAGTGAGGCAATATGGTCACTGTTATGGAATGTTTCCTCAGAGGGCTCCTCAACTTAGACACAGACTACCCACTAAATATTATAGGAGCACATAGAACACTGACCGCAATGCTCACAGATCCTAAAGCAAGACCTCAATCTGTAAAAATTTGCTTCCTTCAATTACAAATGAAAACAAATACTTAAAAAGCCTGGGACAAAAATGAAATCCTATTTGCCGACAAATACCTTTTTCTTTCTAACATGATTACACCCCTATAATGATGGACTGGTGTAAGCAGTTATTCTCAATCCTGAGAGCTCACTGGGACAAATGAATGAAAGCTGTATAGATTACACAGCAACCCTGAATGTTTTTACAGACTTGGGGGTACAGACAGTCCTAAACATTGCTGATGCATGCAGGTTTTGCTAAAATGGGGCATAGAGGTGGACAACATCATCGCACCTGCCAAACTGAAAAAAAAAAAAAAAAACAGAAATGGCAGTGGTGGACACCAGGGAAAGCAACTCAGAAAAAAATCTGAGTCTGTGGTGGGGAAATTCCCCCAGGACAAGATGGTGACCATTAGAGGAAAGATGGCCGTGTCATCTTCATCTGAGGGAGGCAGGAAAAAAAATACTCTAACTTTGTCTGCTGTGACTTGTAGACACTGGATCACTGACAGGAGCAGACTATACATGAAAGACTTTCACAAACAGCACAAGCAGGCACCCTTGATTCTTCTGTCCCATTATGGACCCTGGTGGGGACTGCATAATGCTAAGCTTGATCTGTGAGTTTTGACTTTCTTTTTATTTCTTAAGTCCATGTACTTTAATCTTAATGGGGCTACTATTCACAAACCAAAGAGCACTACAGATAACTGCTATGTAAAGAGGGAGGAGGGAATGGACATGAGGTAGGTGCTGTCATTATAAGTTGCCTACTATTTCTATACCTACAAGGCATTTTACCAAGCGATCGTGGCTAGGACTATGACACCTTAGACTGTACGGCTGTATGTACCCAGTTGTGAGGAACACTACCTTTCATTTCTGGAAACTATTTTAGTTGCCCCACAGAAATATGTTTTATCACTGACCTAGTGCAGGCATTCTGTGTGTTTTGTATAAATGTTATTTCAAATGGTTAATCTGCATTTCAGGTTTGTCACCATGACTGGATACAGGGAGACAGCACATGGGAAATATGTGGTACCTACTGATGTATGCTTGCATTTTTCTTGTTATGTAGGATAACTGTTGGCACTGTGTTGTTTGGGGGGAAGGGGTCCTCAGCCAGTTGGCTGGAGTTAGGGCCTGGTGCCTAAGGTGCTCCTGCTTTTTACCTCCATGCATACATTTCAGTACCCCATGATGGAAGAGAGAAGAGCCCAAATTATATCCACATTGGAGGGTGGAGTAACACACCCATCGCCAGAAGAGGTCCAACTGGACAAACTGGCTGGATGCAGCTTTACAGCGTCGCATCACCCATTCCCCTGTGGGAGTCTTTTGGAGTGGGATAGGGTGACACTTTTGGAAGCAATACGGCACCCCCTAGGCTACGGGGGGAGACTAGACCAGTTACAAGTTTGAGTTTTAAGACAAGTTTCTGTTGCATTTTAGTTTTATGTATTGTTATGGATACTTAGTTCTATTGCACTGATTAGTTTATATGAGGCTGTGGTGGGGGGCTGTTGGGTGAAACCTTGTAAAATCACACTAAGTCAGTATTTTTATGTTTGCTTGCACGCATGTGCAAGAAACATAGTGCTATCATCCGAGTTTTCATAGGTGAGGCACCCGTCTTCCAATGCAGTCAGTGTGTTTGCAGGTACAGCCACACTTCCCCAATGAGTGCTGCAGCTGTCTATGACAGCAGTTGAAAATGCAGTGCTGTACAGTTGAAAGGCAGAGCTCCGCTTCAGTGAGCAGCGAGAAGCTACTGCCAGTTTCCATATCCTTGACACTGTTCTAGTTTTCTCAGGTCTGGGCTTATCCCCCAGAGTTTCCACTCTATTGCAGCTTTTGGTGTCATCCACAAAGAAGCAGACCTTCCCTTCCAGCTCCTCTGCAATGTCACTTATAAAGACATTGAAGAGGACCCATCCCAGCACTGATACCTGAGGCACCCCACTGGTCACCCTCCCTTCCTCAAAGTCAACTCCATTTACCACCAATCTCTGTTGTTATCCTCTAACCAATTTCTTATCCTGTTTACCACCTTTGGACCCACTCCCAGCTTGCTTAGTAGTCTCCTCAGTAGAACAGTCTCAAAAGCCTTACTGAAACTTAAGTTGACCACATCCATTACTCCACCCTGATCGAAGTCCTTTGTCTCCCAGTCAAAGAAATCTATCACTTTCATTTAGTATGACCCCCTCCCATGAAACCATGTTGCCTCGGGTTGTGAATAGCCTAGTGGAACAAAAATAATTCACAATCCTTCCCTTCAGCAGTGATTCTACTAACATTCCCACCACTGATGTCAGACTGACTGGCCTATAATTGCCAGCCTCCTGCCTGCTACCACTTTGTGTAGTGGGACTACATTTACCTTCCTCCTGTCCTCCGGAACCATTCCTGTTTCTTGTGTGCTAGAATGGTCAGAGGTGCAGCCAGTACCTCTCTGAGCTTCCTCAATACCCTTGGATGCATCCCATCTGACCCCATTGCCTAGATTAGTGAGTCCCTTCAGGACTCTCACCTCCAAACAAGGACTAGTGCCCACCTCCCTCCAAAGCTTCTGTTACTTTTTTGTGGCCCCTCTTCTTCTCCTTCCCCTTTCTCTGTGAACCATGAACAAAAGCATTTGTTTAGGATGGCTAGCTTTTACTGGTCCCCATCTGCACAGTCCCCTCCGTTCCCTTTTTAACCTTATAATCCCACCACCCATTCTTCCTCTTTTCACTTACATATCTAAAAAATGTCATATCCCCTCTCATTACCTCCTGGGTTATTCTCTCATCAGTTTGCTCCTTTGCGCTCCTTACTGCTTTCCCTGCTTCACTCTGTTTCCCCTGATGCACCTCCATATCCACCTCTCTCCACATCTCTTTATACCATCTGAATGCTACCCTTTTAGCCTTTACCTTTTTAGCCACCTCTTTCGAGAACCATAGCAATCTTCCTTTCCTCTTGCTTTTGCTCACTTGTCTGATGCAGTGGTTTGTTGCCTTTACTATGCTCCCTTTTATCTTTGTCCACTGTTCCTCCAATTTACCCAGGCCACCCACCTACCAGGTCATCTGTGAGGTATTTACCCATCTTTACAGAATCTGCCCTTCTGAAGTCCAAGACCCTCACCCTTGAGTGGTTCAATTCCGCAACCATCCTTATGATAAATCAGATTGTACAGTGATCACTGGTCCCCAGGTGGTCTCTTACCTTGACCATCTGCAATACTGTCCCTGTTAGTGAGTACCAGGTCCAGTATTGCCTTATCACAAGTGGGTTCACTGACTAGTTGCCTAAGGAATGCCCACTGCAGAGAGTCCAGGATGTCCTTTCTTCTATCAGAAGCCACTGCTAGGAGGCTCCAGTCTATAATAGGCAGGCTGAAGTCTCCCAACAGCACCACCTCCCAATTTCTGTCATCTTGCCTATGGCCTCCTCCATTTCCTTATCTAATTCCTCCCCCTGTGTTGGAGGTCTGTGGAGCACACCAGTGTGAATAATGGCTCCATTTCCCATCTCCAGGGTGACCAACAGTACCTCTGCATCTCCGTGTTCCCTGTATCTCTGCTGCTTTTGTGCTTTCCCTCACATAAAGCACCAAGCCCCCTCCTTTCCTTCCCACCTGGACCCTCCTGAACAAAGTATAGCATGGTATGGCCATGTCCCAGTCATGGGTTTTAGTGCATCATGACTCAGTAATATCCACGATAATCAGGATGGCCTCTGCCATGATAGCCTCTAGATCCAGAATCTTATTTCCTAGACTTCCAGCATTTGCACACATGTCCTTTCAGATTTTGTTTCCACTCTGGTTGTTGCCTCCATTTTTCTTTTTTCCTTCCCTCCTTCCCCCTCTCTTTTTAATGCTCCCATTCCATTCTTCTTTTATCTCTACCACCCTGCTTTCTTTATTATTTGCACCCTGGGGATTCATTTCTTCTCAGGTTCTCCTGACTCTCTACTTCAGCCTGTTGGGGGAAATAGTTTCTGTCTCTCTGATTCCTTCTGCCACCCTCCTCAGTTAGTTTAAATATTCATCAAAGTAATATTTAAAGGGACCCTGTCAACCTCCTTAGGTCTTAAAGTGTTCCTAGTTTAAAAAACACATTTTATGATTGCCAACATTCTGTAAAGATTGCTGATGTAACTGGTAGTTTGATTCTGACTCTTTTATTTCTTTGAAAAAGTGAGAAACAGGCTGACCACTATACTGGTGTTACCACACAAACACAGGTTTGTTTACATTCCTTGATCAGATCCAGCTGCATCTTTCCTGGACTTGGGAACACCCACAGCACAGTCTAGCCACTTGTGATGCCATGGGAGTTTAGGAGGCAACTGACTCACGAGTGACTACACTAGTTGGGTGTGTTTCTAATGCTCAGGGAGTACGCAGTAAGAACAGATCCAGGATTGTAAACAAACACAAAGTTGTTTATAAATATACATTGCCATGCATTTCAGTTCTACTAATCAAGACAGACAAACAGCAACATAAATGAATTTTATAGAAGGTAAGCAATCATAACATGTGAGTTTTTAACTAGAAATGATACGATGAAAAACAGGTTGATAGTGTCCCTTTAAACTATCCACTGAGGACTGTAGTAGTAGTTCCCCTCCCAGATGTATGAAGGCCATCACCTCTGTAGAGGTCCTTATTATCCCAGGTGGGAGGATATGGCAACCAGGAATTGCATACAGAAATCCAAGAGGGTGAACTTAAAGTGGCTACGTGGAAAAACTTATCAAAGAAGAAAATAATATTTTTAGTCAAATTTATGTTGTTGCCTATATTTTAATTTTGAAATCATGTTTTTCCTCGTCCCCCTGAGATGAAAGTAAAAATTAGAATATGCTTTTTCAGCTATTATGGGTTTTCAGAATGAACCTTATTCAGAGGAATCATCTATCCTGTAAAGAAGGAGGGTTGGATATGATAAACCCTATTACGTTTTTCTTTTCATTATTTTTTCACTGTAACATTTCAAGATTGTTCTCAGATGTAGGTCACAAATAGTTTGCTTCGTCAGGAGTTGTATGATACCTTTCTATATTAAATAGGAAAGGGAAGATGGGTTGTCCCTTCAAACCTTGAGCCTCACATATACCCTTGTATGTTTTGGGGGCATTAAGGAAGATAAAGGCTCAGAAACTGTCCCCAGATCATTTTAGGTCTACCACGCATAAACAGGTCAATACTGGATCAAAATGTTGAATGAAAAGCAGCACGGGCGAAAACCACAATGTCACAATAACTAAAACAAAAACAACTACAGGGGCAAAACAGATACAGGGACATAGCGCAGGCAAGGTTTGGCATTATCCCTGTAGCTGTTTGGGGACAGGGAGAAAGGTTCTGCTGTGGCATGTGCTGCTAACCAGCTGCCATAGTGTGGAGGGAAGGACACTGGCAACAGAAGTCAGCGAAACGAGATTGCAGCAGGGTTCGAGTCCTATGGCAGGTGATTTTTTTTTGGCTTTTATGGCACTTGGTTTATTTTGCCTCCCCCTCCTCCCGACTCAGGGCTGGGTTCCACCTCCCCTCCCCAAGGATTCCCCCCTCCCCATGATTCCTTCCCATCCCTGAGTTGCCTCCCCCCGGAGGTGATTGTATTTAGATGGGTGGGGTTTGGGGGTACAGGGGTGGCACCCCCCCCACAAACACATAATGTAGCTGGTTGTTTTGGTGGTGCTGTTACAGCACTCCATTTTTGGTGGGATGCTATTTTTGTTTTCGCTGTTGTTGCATGGTTTTTGACCCGCACTGTTTTTCATTTGAGGTTTTGACCCTGTGCCAACAGGCCTGGCCTACATCACCATAATGGATAATTTTTTTACAGAGCAGTTATTCCCTGGGGGTACGGTACACTCTACTAAGGCTACTTTAAACCAATTAAATGATTCTAGAGTTCCACTTTATGTCTGGGACATCTTATAGCTCAGTAGTGATGGGAGGCTAGGTGTATAGTCATCTCACAAGCATAAAAGTGTGAATGAAAGATTCTGTCTTAGAGATACTTGTACTGGAATTCTGGAGGCACTGCCCCACTTACATTTGGACTGTCCATTTGTTATATCATTTTGGAATAAATCTGCATTGGCTATTAAAGAAGTATTAAAGAATTTTGGCATATGTTATATGAGTGCTTAGTACTGGGGTATATGGCTCTGGGGGAACCTGTTTTTATGAAAGCAAAATAAGAATGATTCTGCCAGTTTTGCAATTTATGATTTGGCAGTTTAGGTGTAGACTTTTGCTACAGCAACAATATTTAACTCAGGAGGCACTGGTCCTGGCTATTCAAGATTACATTCATTCTTGCCACGAGAGAAATAAAAGCCAATATTCTCAGATCCAGTTGAGATCTCTCTGGAGGAACTGCAAGAATTTCCTTGGTTATAAATATTTTATGCTCCTCTTTGCTTTCTTTCTTTGTTCCCCCTTCTTTTTCTATGGTGTAGTCCTTGTGTATAAATTATAGACCGGCATTGTAATTTTGTTCTATGAGGGTGCATTTCTAAAAAAAAAAAAAAATTCCCCTCCTCTTGCAAGAAGTGCCTGGATTCTTTTACCTCCACCTGGATAGCACCACAGATGGAACCTTGGTTTAACATGTCATCTGATGGACAGCACAGCACCACAGTAGTACTGCATTCTGGTGCAAGCATTTAAGGTATGAACTCAATCCTGAGATGAGACTAGAACCCACAACCTTCTGGCCCAGATGCAGATGTGCTACCAAGTGAGCCACACTGACAGTACGTTGAGGACACCTAGAGAAGCTAGTGACAGACTCTGAGTGGAGTGTCACATGGTGTACACACTATACCACGTTCAAAGAGAGGGGTATAGTAATGTTAAATTGTATTTTGCCCCATTTTCATTAAAAGGGACTTTAATGGCTGAATAACAAATGAACAACTGAATATCTGGGGAACTGAGTATGAATATTTGCCAAGTATTTAAAAAAAGGTGATTGCACATGTAATATTGCCTAAAAAAAGCCACATTTGTTTCTGCCACTACCTAAACAAATCAGCATTCAAAAATAACAGGTGTCCATGGGAATTCCAATGCAACCATAAGCATAGCCATGCAATATTGGTTGAAATATCTACATTACATTTCAGTGCACCTACTGATATGACCTACAGCAGTAAATATTCCAATCAGGGTTGTTTTGAGGGTCTTAACAAAACATATCCATTCAACATAGCTAGCAGCTATGCTGCCGCTCATGTGATTGGTGTTTATATAAAATGTATTTTACAGTCTAAGTCATCCATATTTTGGCTCACCGGTCTTATCCAGTTAAGCAGAGGAACACAATATCTCATCCTTATCCTTTTGCTAGTACTGCACTTCTGTTATTAGCACTACAGTAGTGTAGTCCGCATTTGTGCTCTCTATCATAGATCCCTCTGATGTAGAATATTTGAAATCAATTACAACTCAGGTTCTTGTAGCTGACAATAATGAAGATCAAACTCCTGTTCTAAATATCAAATTGCAGGACTGGACACAGAAATTAATAACGGTTTATTAAATGGGCTTCAGAAATCATCGTAATTAGCTAAAAGGCATCATATGACTGTGCATCAGTCCCTCATGTACTGTACAAATGATTGAGTAAACAGGGTTCTGTATCTTAGTCATGCAAATGGCAATAATCACAAAGTCCCGTAGAACTCTGGCAACAATACATGTTCATATATTTCCTTGAGTGACTCTGTGGAGCAGCTGGACATCTTCTCATTTTGTTTTCTAAGTATATTATAAGATTCCTTGCTGTCATCAAAGAAACTGGGCATAAACTGAACCAATTAATGAAATTAATGTAGAAATTTAGTTCTGATAACATCAGACATTATAGCTGCTTTAGTTACATTTGGTTTACCAATGATTTACCAAGGGCAATAATGCTGGTTGCTTGAATTGTTTTGGAATGTGAGCACATTGATTTAGAGACTTTGTGGTTGGGCAACAAGACTGGCACTAGTAACTGCCCAGTAGTAGTTATGCCATCTACCAAGGAGCAGTAGCCAGTCAGGTACAAGATTTATTCCCTGCCATATCATAAGAATTTTGCATGTTATCTGCACAAGTCCCAAATCCCATTGGCACTTTTGAACTGGGCATAAAGTTGTGAGAAATGTATTTGTACCATCCTGCTATTCGTGCCTCAGCCAATCAGAAGCTAGACTTTTCACTACCCATTTAATTAAAGTACAGTATGCCCCTTCAGGGCAGGCAGTGTAGTCATCAATCCAGTCCTAAATGGTTAAAGACACTTAATGGTACGTTATGCCTCACAACACACACAGGACATGCATTAGTTCCCCACAATGCACCCCTCTGTGTGGCTTATTTCTTATATAAGTGATGCATATTTTATAGAAGTTCCTAAAAGGTACTCAGTGTACATGTATATGCAGATCACCCAAGTACTATATATATTGCCCTTCATTTCCAGGTACTAATACAGTATGTACAGTATGTATGTGCTGCAAAATAAAAGTAATGTGCTTCATGTCACACAAGAGGTCTATGAATATGAACAAGGCACAGTTCATACTAACAAAATATATCTTTCAACTCGATAAACCACCACAATAATTTTTCTCTTCTGGAATGTTAATAATAGATCATAAGGAAAACCTGTCAGTGTTGTACTATGCATTATGACACTGAAATGTTACACAGGATGCTTTTTCCAGTGACGATTTAATTTAGTTTTGTGGCATTCAGCGTCTCCTGAGAAAGGAAGTTATCACAGTGATCGTATGATGTATTATACATTTTGCAAACTGCAATATATGTACACTATCTCTGCCTTAGCAAGCACAGAAAAAAAACAATCTTATGTCCAGACTGACTGGTAGAAAATCATTCATTATAGTGAGAGAAGACACAAACCCACGGATGTAATGTGAAATTCTCTGTAATGTTTTACTAATGCATTATAACTGGAAAACATCAGCATGTTGAAAATTATAAGCTTTTGTTTTCTTTGTTTAATGATTTAACAGGACATACCCTTGGCCAGGGGAAAACTCCAGTCCTATGGTGGAGGCATCCATTTCTGTGGGTTTTTACGTGGTGCACTGCTTGGGGGGGGGGCACAGGGGGCAAAGTGGTCATCTGTTTTAGATCCATCTTGGGATTGATGGCTTACCCATGGTGGAGACTGACTCACTCAAATACATGACTGTTAAAGGGGTCTGGATACAGGTTGAAAAATTATTCTCATGTACCATCCTCTGGGACAAAGGAGTGAATTTTTTCAGTAACTGGAGGGTTTCTTGACTGAACTAGTTGTGGATTCATCCAGCTTGTTAGGGCTGAGTGATTTCAATGTCTGAGTTAATAATGATGACTTTCAGTTTGAATAACAGTTAATCTAGTTTGTTTTCACTAGCCCAATACAGGCAGTTGCCACCGAAACCCATCAGAAAGGTCATGGCTTAGATTTGGGTCTGATTCTCAAAGATCCCCTGAATGGTGTCAGGGGCTTGTGCCATAAAGAATGGCACAAGGTGTGGCTTGCACCAAGAGATGCAATGGGAGCTATTCACAAACTTAGCCTATGGCAAATGCTGGCTATGTGCAACAAAGGGGGCTTGTGCTGTCCCTGCAGCACAAAATTGACTGCAGTATGGCACTAGGGGGGCTTACAGCAGATGCAGGGCTGGTGTAAGGGCACTTAGAAATGTCTCCTCTGGGAGGGTTCGGACATGTGCCAATGTGCCGTAGTTCCCCCATCCCTGATCCCTTTGTTAGTAAAAGGATGCACGTCCCTGGTGGTCTAGTGGACCCCATCAGCCCTGATCCCCTGATTATTAAAAGAAATACCATCTCTGGTGGTCTAGCTGACACCCTCAGCCCTGATCCCCTTTGTATTAAAAGAAATAACGTCCCTGGTGGTCTAGTGGACTCTCCCTCCCTATCTCCAGTCTGCCTATATAATGTAAATATATCTGTGCTCAGTGATCTAGAGGATCCCCCAGCCTAGTAGACAGTGCCCCACCACCCCACTCTCCCTGTTGCATCCCCGAGCCAGTGACCAACACAGCCCTCCACGCTCCACCACAGCTGGCCACTGACTGACCTGTTAAGGAGTGTGTACTGTATACAGTATGCACTCCTTGACAGTTTAGTTGGTGGCCAGCCATGGTGGAGAGTGGAGGGCTGTGCCAGTCACTGGCTCGGGGATGGGGGAGCAGGGTGCTGGGGCACAGCCTGCTGGAGTGGAGGGGGTTCCACTAGACAACCAAGGACAGATATATTTATATTATATGGGCAGATCAGGGATGGGGGGGGGGTCTGGTGGACCACCAGGGACATAATTTATTTTAATGTAAAGGAGATTGGGGCTGGGGGGGTCTGCTAGACCACAAGGGATATTATTTCTTTTAATACAAAGGGGATCAGGGCTGGGGGACCGCTAGCCACCAGGTACATCTTAGAGTGGTGCAGGGCCACCCCGCGGTTTGCGGCACACCAGCCAGATTCACCATCTATTTGGTGCATGGCAACAGTTGCCACAGGCTGTGGGACTTTGTGGCAGGGACCCTTCCTGATAGAGAATTGGGTGCAGGGTCCCTGGTGCTCCACTGCCATAGGTGCGGCTTGTGCCAAGTTTTGAGAATCGAGGCCTTGGTCTTCACTTTAGGTCTCAACATTAATATTGTCTGGGTTGATCCGGTCGGGTGGTTGGATCATCATTATATTCAGTTCCCCTGTGGGGGTCCCCATTTTTAAACCCTCTCCTGTGGAGATGGTCAGATATTAACCCAAGAGAAATCGGGTGCCAAATGAGCTTCTGGTATGTCTGGACATTTTTGATATGGAAACAGTATGTACTGGTGGTGTGGAGAAAGCCATGGAGGGCTATAACAAAGCCCTTATGGTGATCTTTGACTTCCTTGCACCTTATCGTGGTCATTTCTTGATGTTCTACCCTATGTCACCCTGGTTTGAGGCTGACCTTAGGTGGTTGAAGACCAAGGGGCCGAAGTTGGAGCATTCCTAGCAGAGATCTGATTCTGAGGAGGATAGGTTGGCACGGAATAATCACTACAGTGATTATCAGCAGGTGATCACACTGAAAAAGACAGTGTTTTCTGTTATGTGTGATTACTGAAGGGAAAAATAGACCAACTCAGCTCCTCAGCACTGTTGACAGATTGTTAATCCTCTCTATTTGCAGTAGGGTAGAGTTTTTTCTGCAGAGAAATGTGTTGAGTTTTATCAGTTTTTCCTGCACAAAGTGTCCTCCATCGGAGCTGGTATCTTTTCAGGTGGCCTGTCGTGGAATGGCACTGTTCATGTGGAGGGTGGCATAAGCACTCGGTCTTTGTGGGAGCAGTTTGAGATAGTCCAGTCTGAGGAGGTTTCCTGAGTGGTCCTGGAGCTGCGCCCCATGCATTTGATTTTGGACCCAGGGCCTACCAGCGTCCTCTCCATTGCTGGCTGACTGCTTTGGATTATCACTGAGATCATCAGGTGGTCACTTCAGGGGAAGGTGTTTTCCCCCACTGAACTGAAGAGGGCTGTTGTGAAGCCCCTTTTGAAGAAACCATCTCTGGACCCTGATCTCTCAAACTACAAACCTATCTTGAACATTCCATTTTTAGAGAAGGTAGTAGTGACATAGTTGTATGAATGCTTGGAATGTTTAGAGATCCTTGAATCATTCCAGCTGGGATTTAGACCATGGTACAGTACAGTGACAGTACTTGTCAAGATGTTCAATGGCCTTCTCAAGGAGAGAGAGAGACAGTGGGCAGTGTTCCATCTTGGTACTACTGGATCTCTCCTCGGCATTTTGATACATGTATTAAGGGTTGCTGTTGGCTCATCTGAGGTCCTATTTGGGACTTACTGACATAGTTTTGCACTTATTCAAATCCTATTTGTCTGGAAGAGTGCAGCAGGTGGCACTGTGTGATAACATCTCAAAGGCTGCTGCTCTCTGCTGTGCAGTGCCTTAGGAATCAATTCTAACCCCCAAGTTATTTGCTATGCATATGCTGTCATTGGGGAAATCATTAGGGGGTATGATCTGGGTTTTCACTACTATCCAGATGATACACGGATTTATTTTATTTTATTTATTTATTTTAGTCTTTGGTAACTGGGTAAGGCCCACTAGGCACAAGTGCTTGTTTTCAGGGGTGACCTGGGAGCATTGGGTGGTTAAGTGACTTGCTCAGAGTCAAACAGTATGCAAGTGGAGGTTGTGAGAATAAAACTCAGGTCTGGTCTGCTGGATGTATCAAGCTCGTTCACACCTTGTTCCTCTAACCTCTATGCTATACTGCCAGCCCAAGTCCAGATGGACTTGTCCTGTGCAGCTACCATGGTCAATGTGGTGGATGTGCCAGATGAGTTTCTTGCAGAAATCCAGAACGGGATAATGACTGAATGACAACAACAAGGCACTATCACTATCATTGCTGCCGCCATAAGACCTGACCTGGTCATGTGGGGGCAGCAATGAATAGTGATAATATAATTTTTGCCATCATTAAATGGTACTAGCCTATAAGGTATTAAGAATATAAGGAATCTGGGCATCAGTGTGGAAGGCAGATTGACCTTAGAATATCAGGTATCATACGAACACACAAACATACAAATCTGTCAGCAGAAACAGGCCTCATGTTCTCTCAAGTCTACTTAAAGGTGCAGCTGGCCCCCTGCATTGCAGTTGACCCCCCTTCCCACCTCGTGCTTACCCCCCTCACCCTGTCCCATTGAGCTTTTAAAACTGCCCATCAGCCTACTGGATAACACCTCCTCGGGCAGAATGTTCCACTTAGCCACCACCCTCTCTGTGAAAAAATGTCTCCTCATCTCTCTCCTGTACCTTCTCCCCTCCAATCTGAGACCATGCCCTCTTGTCCCTACCCATCCTCAACTTAAATACCCCTTCTGTACCCATCTTGTTTATCCCTTTCATGTATTTACCCCCCTATACCCCCCTCCGCTTCCCACCCCACTTTCCAGGCAATGCCTACAGTACTTATCAAAGGACTCTTACATCTCAATCTTCCTTGCACTTTGATGTTACAGAAACTGCCACTCCTGCTCACTATCACTCCTCCAATGATGTTTACTGTATAAACTTTAGCTCATTACCTTATGCTCATATACCTGTATCCATGCAGTTGTATTTAAATGGCACTACCTCCTGTTGAACCTATTGCTATGTTCCTGTGTAAGTATCTTGTCACATGCAACGGTTATACGTTAGTCTGTTGTCATTATTCCTATATAATTGTTATGTACATTCACTCAACCTGTGATGTCTTAACCCTGTTGGCAAATGTTTTGCCCCAGGTCCATCTTGTAAATGAGCTTGTCTCAATGATGTTCTGCCTGGCAAAATAAAGATTTTGATTGATTGATTTAAAGGTTTCAATCATATCCCCCTGATCCCTTCTCTTTTCCAGTGAGTACATATGCAGCTCCCTCAGTCTGTCCTTGTAGGGTCTGTCCTCCAAACCCTGGATCATATTTGTTGTCCTGTGCTTTATCCCCTCCAGTAATCTGACATCCTTCAGAAATGGGTGCCAGAACTGCACGCAGTACTCCAGGTATGGTCTGACCAGTGACCTGTACAAATGCAGGATCACCTCCCTCCCTCCTTCTGAAGGAGATTCCTCTCACAATACACCCCAACATCCTGTTGGCTTTAGATGCCACCTTCCTGCACTGAGATGAGTTGTTCATATTCCCCAATGTAACCACCCGATCTCCTTTTCTTCCTTGGTGGTACCTAACTGAACCCCTCCCAACTGGTAGCTCCTCCCAGGGTTCCTTGCTACGAAGTGCAGTACCTTGCACTTCTTAGAATTGAACCCCAGCTGCCATGTTTCTGAACACTCCTCCAGTTTAGTTAGGTCATCCTGTAGCCCTTGCCACCTTACTATGTTGTCCATTGCTGCCTCCATCTTGGTATCATCAGTGAACAGATCTCACTCCTGATGCCATGTAGATATCCGATATGAAAATCCCCAACAGCACTGGGCCCAGTACCGAACCCTGTGGAACTCTGCTCATCACAGCCCTTGGGGATGAGAGTTCCACTCCCACCACCACCCTTTGCTGCCTACCCTTCAGCCAGTTCACAATCCAGTTCACCATCTTTGTCCCCATATACTCCAACTTCCCCCTCACCGCACATGAGGTACCGAATCAAAGGCCTTGCTGAAGTCCAAAGACAGAACATCCACTGCATGTCCCTTGTCTACTTCCTGCATCACCCAGTTATAATACTCAACTAAGTTGTTCTGGCAGGATCTCCTTGAGACAAACCCATGTTGCTGACTGTCCTGAGGTCCATTGTCTTCAAAACAGGTCACCCGTCTCTCTTTCAGAATTGTCTCCATTAGTCTCCCCACAATGAATGTGAGGCTTACTGGTCTGTAATTGCTTGGATAATCCTTTGGGCCACTTTCATGGAGGGGCACCCCATGAGCCATCCTACAGTCCTGTGGTATGCATCCTGTGTCCAGGGAGGTGTTGAACAGATCTGCCAGTGGCCCTGTCAGGACCTCCACCAGTTCTTTCAGCACCCTAGGGTGAATGTCATCCAGTCCTGGTGCCTTATCCACCCTCAGACCCTCCAGCACCCTGCTCTTTGTAATAACCTCATCTGTCACCCCTCCCCCCTTTGCCCACCTGCCCCATACCCTGAGGTAATTACCTGCCCTTCTCTTTCGTGAATACAGAACAGAAGTACTCCTTTAGTGTTTCTGCCTGCTCCACCCCTTTCTCCACCCACCCCCGTCCTTCCTAATTCTCACTATCTGGTCCTTGCAGTTCCTTCTCTCCCTGATGTACCTGAAGAAGTCCTTTTCCCCATCCTTGATGCTCCTTGCCAGCCTCAACTCTCTGGAAGCCTTGACCACCCTGACTAGTCTGGTTACCTTGTTGGACTTCTTCACATAGACTTCACTGTCCTCCCCATCCTGGATTTCCTGAATCATCTGTTGTCTGTTGTGGCTTTTACCAGTCTGTATTAATTTCTAAATTTGATATGTCTATCACTGAATGGTAGGCATTTGAATCATAAAATAATATGAGACATATGAACATACAAATCTGCCAGCAGAAACAGACCACCCAGTCTATCAATGTCTGCCCAAGTGTGCAGCTAGCCCCCTAGATTGCAGTTGACCCAACACCCCTTCCCATCTGTCATTCCCATGATGACCTCAGCCCCCTCCACTCAGACTCTCTCTCTCTCTCTCTCTCTCTCATGCTCTGTCCCACACCCTCCTAAAACTTCCTACTGTTTTACATGATATCACCCCCTCTGGTAGCGCATTCCATTTAGACACCACCCTCTCCGTGAAGTAGTGCCTCCTCATCTCTCTCTTAAATCTTCCACCCTCCAATCTTATTTCTTGCCCCCTTGTGTCCCTAAACTTCCTCAGTTTAAATACCCCTTCAGTGCTAGCTTTGTTTAGCCCCCTCAAATATTTGAACATTTCAATCACATCCCCCCATCCCTCCTCTCCTCCAGTGTGTACATATTCAGCTCATTCAGCCTGTTCTCTTAGGCCTTGCCCTCCATCCCCTATAACATTTTTGTTGCCCTCCGTTACACACCTTCCAGTAAATTAATATCCCTCTTCAGATACAGCTGCCAGTACTGCACACAGTACTCCAAGTGTGGCCTGACCAAAGATCTGTAGAGGGGCAGGATCACCTACCTATGCCTGGACGATAAACCCCTTGCAATGCAGCCCAGCATCCTATTCACCTTAGCTGCTGCTTTCCTGCATTGGGCAGAGTTGTTCATGTTCCCTATTACCAGTACCCCTAGGTCCTTCTCTTCCTCAGTGATCCCCAACCTCACCTCTCCCAACCAATAGTCCCTCCTTGGGTTCTTTGCCCCAAAGTGCATAACCTTGCACTTTTTCACAGTGAATCCCAGCTGCCACTTCTCTGATCATACCTCCAGTTTGATTAGGTCCCCTTGTAGTTGTTTCCATCCATCCGTCCTCTTCATCCACCACTGCCCCATTTTGGTATCATCTGTGAATAGACTAACCCTGTTCCCAACTTTGTTTGCAATATCTGAGATAAAGACCCCAAACAGCACCGAGCCCATCACCAAGCCCTGCGGCATACCACTCGTCACCAGTCTAGGTGTCGAGAGCTCCCCCCCCCACTATCACCCATTGCAGCCTCTCCTGCAGCCAGTTCCTTATCCAGTTTGTCAGCTTCGTCCCCACCCCCACAGCAGTCAGCTCCCCCCCCAGCCTCCCATGAGGCACTGAATTGAAGGCCTTGCTGAAGTCCAAGTACAGGACTTCTACAGCATGACCCATATCCAGCTCTCTTGTTACCCAGTCATAATATTCTATTAGATTGGTCTGACAGCATTTAATGGTGTAGTTCTCATTTAGAAAAAAATATTTACACTAAGCCACATATTACAATAGTTTCCTGAACTGAAATTAGCATTTGTAAGATGTTTAGTTACATATCTCTAAATTACTTATTTATCTATAAGCTTTGGTTAGAAAGGCACACTGAGCTGGATAGCTCATTTCCTTGTTGGTCCTGGGGAGAGAAAGATAAGCCTTATCCCTGACAAGTGAGGAAGGGGTTGAAAGGTATGGGCAAAGCATACAAAAACAAAAGCAGCAGCTACACCTCTGCTGTAGCTAGCTTGCCTTCCTACAGCTATTATGACAGACATTTATATTAATTCTCCATCTTTTTAGGCAGTATTATAAAAATAAAAACAGCAACTTTCATAGCAGTTCCTATTGCTGCAGGGCACTCACCAACACAGTCTGAAGTATGTATCATCCTTATCCAACCCACCACACACCACAGCACCCCTGACCCTACATAAAGGTTTCTGTATATACAGTATTCATGTCATTGCCACCTTTTCATTTTTTCAGTTCTATTTATGCTCTTTCTCTGACCCAGAGCAGGGCATCCTTCAGCTCTCACAGTACCTCTTCCCATCCTCCTGACGTCCTCCTACCTGATACCAGGCTCCTAGGCCACTCACGACACACCACAGTTAGGCCCTCCTGGCTTGCCCCCACCAGACTGAGTTGCCTTCTGTTCCTCAGTGACTGCCCCACTCAATGTGGTTGGGTCTTGCAGAGATGATGTTCTGGGGGGGCTCCAGGCACAGGCAGCTTTGACCCAGAGTGGACATGAGGGGAGCTTGCAGAACATCATCTCCCTGGGTTCACCAATGACAGTGCGCGGTTAACAAGAGCTATGTCTTCTAGGGTCCCGGCATTACACCATGCAGAATAACAGCACCAACCACTTCACAAATATACAAGTATGCTGCAAGTTAATTTCAACAAAAGATTTGGGAAATCGCATCCACGCAGTACAAATACAAGTCAACCACCCCACAGTACAGAGTACCACACACACGTTAAACATTAATGTTGTGGGGGGGTTACAGCTGCCATCCCCCCAAACAATTATATAACCAACTCCAGGTCTGAGCTGTAGTGGACTTGCAGGAAATTATGCGACAAATTAATCAAAAGTCAAGGTGCATAATGGGGGGTAAGAGCATGAGTTTTTTTCCGGTCATAATTGAGGTACACAATGCACACATCACTGGCAGACACCACTATTGACAAGTACCATCACGTGAGATATGCGTCACTCTATAGACAGTGACCTGTCACAATGTCCAATTAACAGGATGTCACAGTCATACAGCACCCTCAAATTACAGATGACCCAATCACTCCTGCTACAGTGCCTTCATCCACATTACAGCATCCTAATCACGGTGCCCTAACAAAGCGGGATGCCATCTCCCTGCCACCGTCTGGTGGCTTTCCACTTGTACTTGGTTGCATCAGGGGATTGGGCATGCAATGACATTAGCATGCCACCAAGCATGAGTCCATGCGTGGCACGTAAATGCCTGCCTCTCCCCTCTCCTGCCCTCCCACTGCATAAGTGATTCCATGCTCCCTTACCCCTAGCCAGTGCTAGTGTTCAGGTGAATGTCAGATGCCAAAACCTTCCCTTCCCAAAAGTGCAGATGTTCGATCCTCCTCCCCTTTTCTGGCCAGCTTTCTGACATTCCAGGCTCATACTTGAACCCAAGTCATGAATGTTGCAAGCAGTAGCACTACCGCTGTGCCAGTGGGCTGGCCTACTTTCCTTAATAGTAACTTCACTACCCCTTCCCTCCATTCTTATCTCCATCAACCACCTCATTCAATAAAAATGAATTAGTTACCAGCAGATGTGAAGCTGTTTAACCAGTGTAAAGTCACTGTAGTTCTTATTCCAATTGTTAGTTTTCTTCTACAGTTTTTCTAACGGTTATAAAAGACTGTTTGATACTGTATAACTTTTTATATATGTTGCCTGGAGCTCCCAAACCCACGCTTCTCATTCCCAGCCCTCCATCCAATAAAAGAATACCTTTTAAATGTTTTTTACCAAAATGTGGGAAAGTGTCCCTCAAAATGAGGCAAAATGTGAAATTCACCATCACATGTCAAGACAGAAGCTCAGAACTTTGAAAATTTGTTTACAAAGATTTCTGCCATTGAGTAGCATGTTGTTTCATATTTGATTTTGAATGTGTATAGCCAGTTTAGGTGTAACATGTAGTTTTCAAGAAGGTCCTGGGGGACTTGACAGAGGTATGTTGGGTCATTTACAACAATAATAATTTAAAATATACTACTGTACTGCAATATTGTATAGTATTAGAAAGTTTTGTGTTAAAATGTATGGCCCCATGACCATTTCTGCCATACAAAACTTAACGCTTCTAGTGAATTAGTGTGTGATTGTCAGGGAGGCATAGTCATACAGAGAACACAGCCTGTTTGGCATGCACTGCCTGTCTGAATATCAGGCTATGGCAGTGACTAGCAAAGTGCATATGCATGATGTACCACTGCCCCCTACTAGCAACAGACACCTAGGAGCAAATGAAGATGGTGCATCCCAACAGGGCAGATCCTTTGCTCCTGAATTCCTCATTTAGAGACTGAAATGCTAGAGACCACGTATGATATGCAAGGCACTAAAGCTTCCTTTTTCATGCTATTATTTGACCTTAAAGCAACTCCATGCAATAATATGCATGGAGGCATTCTGCAGAGCCTTGGCTATTGCCCCCCCCACCCAATACCTATTTACTAAGTATTAACCTTGGTAATCTAATGGTATACCTCCCTCCCACCCAACCCAGCCCCCATTATACTTGTCCCTCCCTTGTAGTCTAGTAGTTCCCCCTCCCATTTCTGCAGTATATCAGTTATAATTAGGCTTGTCAGGATTAGATTTAAATCAGTTAAATGTCAATAAATGTCGATTTCACTGCACACACACAAACTGATGAAAACATTTTTCCATCGATAATAATCTAAATTTACAGATAGGCAAAGTAAGTTCTATTGCTATTTTGACATATAATGATTACAATTTGTGTTTTTATCAGTTTGTAAATCTTCAGCATTTACGATCATTAGCTGCAGCTGTGAAAATTAAATAGATACAAATCAAAATAAATGCTTAAAACCGCATAATTTCACGCAACTGTGAAAATTTTAATCGATAAAACTTAGTGGGGGGGGAGGTTTAAAAATAAAAATCGCTATTTCCCATCAAAATGATAAAAAAACAAAAATCGAATTCTGCCAATCCTAGTTATAATACAGAGAGATGCCCTTGTAGTAGTAGTACTAGTAGTAATAGAAGTTTTATTATATTGTACTCATCCACATGGACTCTGCAGGCTTTACAAAGAAGCAGGCATGGTTATCAAAAAAACAAACAAGAAATACACACATAAATAAATAAACATCTAAATAAATGCTTAGGCCATGGTAAAAACAAATGGCGGACTCAATAATCTGGACAATTTACTTTCCATTTTGGGGAAGGCCTGGCAAAACAAATGAAATCTCAATCTTGTTTTAACAGAGGCCATTGTGGGGCTTTTCCTGTTTCAGGGAAAGGTGCATCAAAGATTTGGCACTGCCACAGTAAATGGTCAATCCTCAGAGTGTTTCATTCAGGCTCTCAGGACTCCAAGACACCCTGTGTCAGCAGACTGGAGCAGATAGTTTTGGCCAGTTAAGGAATTAGGAGCTCTGACAGGTAACCTGGGCTCATACCACGTAGGGCTTTATAGATGAACAAAGTGATGCCCCACTTAACAGGCAGCCAGTATAGTATTGCAGTAATCCAGCCATTATGCAATGGAAGCATGCATTGAGGTCTTCAGGTTGTCCAGTATCAAGTAAGGTTTAATCTGAGAGAGGTTTCTGAGAAGAAAAAAGTCACTTTGGATGATTGCTTACACCTGATACTCAAGCATCAAGCTAAGGTTCACAAAGATCCCCAGATATTTCACCTTCTCAGCTACCATGAGAAGGTAGCCAACAAGTAGGACCCTGATGTTCCTTCTGCCTGTGTTTTGGGACATGCAATGACCTGAATAAACCACTAACACCTCTGTCTTCATTGGGTCAAATGTCAGCTAGCTGGAGGTCATCCAATTTTGAATCTCAGCTAAGGAATAAATTTAGTAGAGAGGCAATATCAAGAATTACAGACTAGATGGACCTTTCTCCTATTTCTTCCATCATTGTCTATGTGTCTAATGCTGTAATTTATGGTTGCCATTTTTTTTAATAGAACAGTCAACCTGATTGAGAGCCATACTACCATCTTTCTGATGTCAGGAATCCATAATACTATCTACCTGACAACAAAACAGTGGTATTACAGTCAAGAATCAAATAGCAAAGTCTCTCGTACTCAGCTGTTCTCAGTGCTCACTCCTTTTGCAGCTTTCAAACTTCACTTTGAAAGTGACAGGAGTGGCACCAATAGCTGAGATGGCTGGAATTCTGTCAAAGACAGCTAGTGAAGCTGAAGTTTACCCTTTTTCACCTGCTTCCCTCACAACCTCAAGTTCAGATTCACAAATTTTGATTATTTCTAATGTTTCTTGTTTTCAGCTCTGGTCACCGCTACAGAGATTCAGGAAACAGAAAAACTCTGAGACATGCCACTGCTCCTCTATTACACCACTCATCTCCGTAGCAGGAACTAGAAATGAAAACTGAAACCATGGAAATAATCTGAATTTGTGAATCTGAACTTGAATTTGTGAGGGAGGCTGGTATGAAAGAGCAGACTTAATCCGCAGTTTTTGTAATGTGTTTCATGTGTATGCTTATTGCAGAGAAGCAATTTTCAGCTACTGGCTGAGTTAGTAAAGAGACCCGAATCTGGGAGAAAGAGCAGAAAAACAAATCTGGAACAAACAAACAGCTACTATATTTTACAAAAAACAATAAATGGTCATCCATCTGTTACGGCTGCTTTAAATTTATCTCAGGATTCCTGTGATGGCATAAACCTCTTGAGCTGTGCTCTTGAGGTTTGTGATGTCACAGGAATCCTTCGATGGATTTACAGCACTATAACAGATAGATGCACATCTGTTATTCTATTTGTGTACAGAGGATAGGTACTGTAGAACTAGCAATGCCAACTAAAGTTATACCACTGAATGACTTCACCCAGGGCCAGAATATACACTGTGAATAGCAGGAGGAACAGGATCAAACCATGTGGGATGCTAAAGCCCAGAGGAACCGACTGCATGGTAAATTTATCTCTAACAACCTGCTTCATTTGGTCTGCCAGTTAGGACTTGACCCAAGCATTTACCATTCTGGTGGTGAGTCTCCTATAGTCCCTCAAGGGATCCAGCAACAACCCATGGTCTGCAGTATCAAAAAACTGAAGAGATATTGAGGAGGACAAGAACTGATCACTCCCCTCAATCCCTCACCATAGGGAGGGCATTCTGTAGTCTGCTCAATACTGTCTTAGTGCTATTCCACTGTTGGAAACCAGACTGTAGGGGCTCATAGATATCAAAGGCATATCCTAACTCTCACATCACCATTACTGACTAAAACTACCCCCTGGCAGATGAAGTGCTTGTAGCTGATGTTGGAGATGTCTAGGCCATAATAGCCTACTAGTGGAGATCCCCAACATTATGGAAGACAGCCAGAGCAGTATCTACAAAACTCTTCACACTTTTCTGTGATCAGCACTCCTCTGGACTGAACACAGACGGTACACTATGTAAAAGTCCATCAACAATGTGGAATAACTGCACTGGATGATTCATCTCTGCTGATGTCACCCATTACGAACTCTGCCTTTTTCTGGGTAATTGCTTTCTGGTACGTACTTTAATGAGTACATAGAGCCAACATGCCTTCCATGGCTCCTGATCTCCTCCAGGATTGTTCCAGTCTTTGTCCTTTAGCTGTAAATCTGCAGAGTTTCCCATGTAATCATGGAGAGCTCCAGTAGAAGGCATAAGGGCATACATGATACAGTGCAAAACATTCAGAGATCTAGATTTGTGGCTTATGAAAAATAAAACAGAGGTGTATGGACTAAGTGCAAGTACAGTGGTGTCCACTGTCAAGTTCACAAATATCATGTGATTTGCTGATACTACTGTCACAATGTCTTTAGTGATGACTAGTCATAATGCTTGGATACACTAGGCATTTGAGGGAAATTATGTAATTAGCACAGTATTACTCTGTTTATTCAGAACAGTTTGTGCTAATGTTCCTGATTGACATGGCTAGACAAGAAGGAACCTGATATCAGGCACCACTGTAGATGGTGAGGAAGATCAGTCTATAAGGGGCAGACTTGTTGGAACACTTTTCCTGTTCCCATGATTTCTTAAGATCTTATAATTTTAATGGAGGCAACCTTTGTATCATGTCCAGCATATGTTGCTTGTATGCTATCCTGTGGAAGAACAATCCACTGGGTAAAACCGACAAGAATGTGGAAAACATGTAAATATGATGAAAAACACTTTCATTAAAAACTTGTTTGGTTAAGAAAAACAGAGGCAGATAAATGATGAAAAACAGATGAACAATGGGACTTTGTGCATAACAATTTTGCAGTTATGCCACCAGATTATAATATTCACTCTCAGGCAAATGTACCATGAATGTTAAGCTAGTCAAAAATAATTTCATTATCATAAATGGAGAATGCATTTAATGTGAACTTTACATTTTTCTCTTGATCTATTAAAGAACATAGCTAATAATAATTGATTAAAAAAACTGTCATGTGTAACATAGTTAATAACAATTAATTAAAAAAACTGTATGGTGTGTTTAAGTAAATAATGTCTATGAAACACTTGTTCCTCAGTGAGGTATGCTGAAAGAAAAAACACCATCACTTATGCTGAGGATAATAAGTTCAACTTGTGGAATGAGGTTTGATTATACTGCATCTTCATCATGAAAACTGGATTGCAATACCTTCCACTAAGAGTACTCCTAGTTCCTTAAGTACACTTAAGAGTCACTTGAGATCTATTCTTGTCATGGGATGTAAAATGTAAATTGCGTTTTAATTAATAGTGTTAACGTGACTGTTTTCTTCACAATGTGTTGCTATTACTGCAAATGAGATAAAGGAACTGAATAGGTTTTATAGTGTATAACAATTCAATAAGCTTGAAGTTGATTTGATGTACTGCCTGCTTCATCAGTAACTTTGGACTTTCCCAGTAAGTTTCTGCTCTGCTGTCCCATGTAAACTCCTTGTAACTATGGTGGTAGGCCCCAACTTGATTGTATCAGCTTCTTTCTTTTAGTTCTTAAGTTTGCAACACTTCTTTCTCTCTCTTTCACACTCATTCATTTTCTCTGTTTTCCAGCATTATAGGCACCCATGTCCCATTGTTTAACCCCCGTCAGTGTCCAGTACACTGTGTAGGGACTCTTCAAGCTGTGTACTCAGCTGTACAAGCCTGTGTTAGCTACTTTAGCATCTTCAGAGATCCCCATTCCAAGATCACAGAATGCTGAAGTTCTGTATGGTGCTTGGAAAGGGGACTGGCTGGGGATATGTCTGGCTGACATCTGCTGACATGTGCAAATTCCAAAGCTTCAAAGAGACCTACACCAGTAAAAGGAGGCTGCCTTCCATACTAGAGGATGGAGACAGGTGTATTTTCCTTAGGACCCTCTGTTCTTCGCATATTAGTTTTTGGCCGCTGGTGTCTTATTCTCACTGTTTATGCTACAGTACCCCCATTACAGATCTTTCTTTGGGGGGGGGGAAGGGATTGTCTGTGTGTGGGTAGAAAAAGATTTATGTGAAGCAACAGGCTATGAAGGTGATACATACATAAGGTTTAATCATGTAATATGCTGCACTGGTTTTAATTAATTAATTCCTGGTGGAAGTTAAAAACTGCTGTAGGTTCAAATGTTGACATCAAGATACTTTTCAGGTCCCGGATGATGGAATTTGTTAATCTAAGATGTCAGTTTTTCAATATAGATATAAAATATTACTGGTAAAAAATTCTTTAAAAAAAAAAAAAACTGTCATATTTTATTTCCATGCCTGTTTACAGGCTGTCACATTACGTGTTTCTGTTTTGGGATTCATATACTTCCTCTGTCTTTAACTTGAAAGTTTTCACAATATCATGTTTGGAAGTTAAACACTCCAAAAAGAGAAAAATATAGAATGGCCTGTGTTTCAGCACAGAGGGCTAAAACAGTAATAAGTGACTTTGCTGTATTTATTCTTAATACAAAATGTACAAAAATCTTATTTGCCATAGGCCCTATGCATGAAAAAAATAAATGCCTACATGCCACATATCTGCAGTGTGTAGGCAACCTAAAGACTGAAAGCCATGTATCAGGGGTCTCATGGACCTTCGAGGGATGCACTAAAGGGGTGGGCACCCCTCCCACATTTGATTTACCTTGCTGTTTATGCAGCTACACATGATGGTCTGACGGCCTTGGGTAGTGGCTGGGGGTGCCCACATTCTGCTCCTTTCGCAAAGGTGCAGAGTATCAGGTGAGAGGGGGACATAGCCACTGCACATCCCCATGGACATCACATGCCAGCCACAGCAGGACTAGAACCCCCAAATAATACTTCCCCAGCCCTCTGGTCTAGCAAAGAGGGCTGGGAGCAGCCATTGGAGCAATCACCCTTTTGTCTTAATGTTCTAGGACATTTGGTGTCTCACAATCTCCTGCTCTGAGTGGAGCAAGGGATACACTTGCATACCAGGATGGGCATTCAATTGGCTGCCAGCTAGAAATGTGCAAAGTTCACAAAATTCACTCCGCCAGTTAATTCACAGATTTCACAGATTTCGTGGAGCGATTTCGTGAAATTCACGGCTGCGAATTTTGAGGAGTAAGAGGTGAAATTCACACTTCATGGAAAAAAACATGACTTGTGACTGAGTTTTTGTGCAAATTGTGTGAATTGAAGTTTCGGAGTTTTTTCGAAACTCCACAAATTCTGCGAATCGCGAATTTTCAGCTCTTTGTGCAAACTTTGCAGGTTAAGTTTAACTTCGCATCATATCTACTGCCAGCCTTTATTAGCTGATCTTCCTCATGTGCACCTACAGTATGCACTGGGTGGGCCATGGAAAGGTACCCTGCAGAGGCCAGTGACTGTGAATGCCATACCCTGCATGCTTCTCTACTGGTGAAGAGCTGTGCAGGTCGAGTACATGCCTCTCGTGCGTACCTGGCACCCAGTAGTGCATAAGTTCCCATATACATTTGCAGAATGAAGCAATGTAATCTTAATTCATTGTGATTTACATCTACACCCCTGGTGCCATAGATGATAGCATGTACACAAACTTCTGCCTTAAGAACTTGAATTAGATTAAGGGATCTAGTTCGTTCAACACCTGCACCTACCCAATGATAAAAGCTGTTATTCATGCACTGCATCCAGCAAGGGAAAATTTAAGTGGGATAAGTAACAAACTAGGACCCCCCCCATGGGAAGCAATACCAACCCACTGTACATTGGTACATTCCACCTGCTTTCCACACAATCTAATGAACAGTTTCAAACTTACACATCTTAATACACCACACATAATATACTCACGGGACAAACTCTAACAAACAACAGCAGTTTTTCTTTTTTAACTTTCTGCTTATATGCTGCCTTCATCCACCCTGCTACCTTCGCCCCTGTCTCCAATCCCAACCTTGACATTTGCTTTCTCTAGAACTTACCTGCTCCATTTCTTACATCCCCGTGGCTTACCCCCCCCCCCATGGTTGGGGCACTTTCATCAGGATATGGGGGATTTGGATCCCTTGCGACAAGTCAAGCCAGTGGTAATCTGAAGCAGTGCCTCAGTCATCAGTGCAGGGCCTGTGGGCAAAGTGGCAGAATCATTCTGCTCAATTAGGGCCATATCACGGTTTTCTCCCCAGAGAAGCATGCATCCTAGGAGAATCTAGGTGCATTTGTATGCCAGTTTTGTGCATTGCAGCAGCCCTTCGGGACCTAATGATATATGTAAGACCTATTGAGTAAGGCAAGGGTACAAAGAGGCATTGCCCAGGACTCCACATTGGGGCTCACCCTATTTTTGATTTACGTAAATAATCTAGTCGAGGTAGCAACTCAAACTAATATAAGACTTTACGTAAATGATACAGTGCTCTTGGCTAGTGGGAATACTGTTGAAGAAATTGAATTGGGGCTACAAGAGGATTTTTTTAAATTAGATACGTGGCTCACACAGTCCAGACTAGTTTTGAACAGTAAAAAAAAACAAGACCATGGTTTTTAAACCTGCAATTAAGAAAAGTGTAAATAAAAAAACAAGAGATCACAATAAAAATGAATAAAAATGAAATATTGGCATAGGTGAATCAATACAGATACCTGGGAGTTTGGGTAGATGAGGGCCTGAAATTTGAACATCACATCAAAGCTATGCTGGGAAGGGTTAACAGAAGATTAGGGAATTTAGATTATCAGGTTACAGCATAGATAGAACAAGCATTTGTCAATGCCGAATGTTTGCTTGCTGGCATTAGCAGTGGAAGTGCAGGAGTTAGATAGATGCAGTATAGGAATGGCAGTGATGTATTGAACTAACACCAACTCCACCCCCACCCTGCAGAGATGGACAGGCATTGGGGTCTGCCTTTGGGTCATCACCCATAACGGTCATGACATTTCACCTCACCCCACCTTGCAGACACTGACAAGTGCTGAGTTGTGCTTTGGGGTGTTTGAGCTTTATATTCACCTCATTCCATAAGGAAATACACAGAAATGGGTGCAGTATAGGAGAATGGTGTGAGCTCTGGGGTCAAAGAGTCCAAGGTGCACCTTGATGCCTGTCACTGGCTGCAGGGGGGGTGGGGGTGGAATGGCGTGAGCATTACTGTTGACAACTCCAAGTTACACCCCTGATGTCTCTCAGTTCCTACAGGGTAGGGCGGACACCTGTCAGACCCTACAGGGTAGGGTGTTATGGTCAGAAACCCTAAGGCCCTGGGCATGTCTTGGTATTTTTACTCTAAGTTTTCAACATGGGCTTTTTGTGACCCCACCGCATGAACAGTGACACTATCAGTTCAGCCGAAAGGTGATTTTGCACAGTGACTGTGCCATTAATGCCACAGGTGTGAAAACACATTTCCAACATGATGTGAAAAATGATAGCTGTACTGTTCATGAGGAGGTGTAAAAAAATGGTAATGTTGAAAATCTGGAGCGAAAATATAAAAAAAACTGGTGAAGTCACAAATGTGCATAGAAACTGCACAACGCACACCCATAATGCAATTATTTGGGGGATATTTTTCACCAGATTTTCAATATAGGCATTTTGGGACCTCCACTCATGAACACTGTTACTGTGATTTTCTTAATCTGTCCTGAACACTGATTTCCCACAGCGACTGCGTTATTCTGCGCTGGAAGTGCGAAAACACATTTCAGCCAGGATGTGAAAAATGACAGCTGTACTGTTCATAAGAATGTGTGGAAAATGCCAATGTTGAAAATCTGGAGTGAAAATATTACAGATTTGTGAAGTTATGAGGGTGCATAAAAACTGCGCAATGCACACTTGTAACAGTTATTTTATGGACTTTTGTGACCAGATTTTTAACATAGGCATTTTAGGACCTCTGCTCATGAACAGTGTCACTGTGATTTTCTTAATCTGTCCTGAACACTGATTTCCCACAGCGACTGCTCTATTCTGCGTTGGAAGTGTGAAAACACGTTTCGGCCAGGATGTGAAAAATGACAGCTGTACTGTTCATAAGGAGGTGTGAAAAAATGCCAATGTTGAAAATCTGGAGTGAAAATATTACAAATTCATGAATTTGCGTGTGTGCATGGAAACTGCGCAATGCGCTTTCGTAACAGTCATTTTTGGGAATTCTTTCACCAAATTTGCAACATATGCTTTTTGAGAGCCCACCTCATGAACAGTGACACTGTCATTTTGTTAATCAGTCCAGAAAGGTGATTCCACGCAGTGTCCAGGAAATCACCTTTCGGGACCGAATAACCAAATGACAGTCACTGAATTCTTGAGATGGGGTCCCAAGAACCCCATGTTGAAAATTTGATGCAAACAATTTGAATAAATGACCGAAATGTGCACCAAAGTTGAAAAAAACCCTATTTATGCCATTATACAGCTTACCGACATTTCTTCAGTTTGCGGTCGGCTTTGAAGAGTGCAGACGTGTTCTTGCTCCACCGAAGATCGTCACACCAGCCTCCAGAGGTAAGTATGGGGTGAGGGAGGTGTGGGGAGGTGGGATACACAGAGGGTGGGTGTAGGTTGCGGGAGGGGGCAAGAGAGCCAATGAGGGACCATTTTCTTTCGTTACAGGTTTTTTTTTTAATTTTACATGGACGACGTGGGACTTTTACCATGCTGGGGTGGGCTCCCAGCATGGCACCTGGATGTTTTGGAGGGCAGTGGAGCCAGTGGGGGATTTGGCACCCCCGCTGGCCATACAGTGTGGGGGGGACACATGAGGACGCTGGACTTCTACCACGATGGGGTAGGCTCCCATCGTGGCACCGGGAAGTCTGTTTTTTTTGGGGAGGGGCAATGGACATCCGTTGGACATACAGTGTGCTTGGAGGGGGAGTGTGCATGAGCTGAGGGGGATTGGGCACCCCCTCAGCACACAACAAAGGGGGGGCGCATGCATACAACTACCGCTACAATCAGCAGTGGTGACATGGAGGCAATTTGCATACTGCTGATGGCAGGGCAGCATGCAAATTGCCTACACGTTACCACCGCTGATTGTAACGGTCGTTTGCTTTCAACTGTATGCCACTGCAGTCTGAACTGCTGTCATAGGCAACTGGGACATTCATTGGTGCAGTGCGGCCATGCCTGCAAAAACACTGAGGGCATTGGAAGCGGGGGTGCCACACCTACGGAAACTCGTATGGTGGCACTATATTTCTTGAGTGAGAACCACTACTGTAAATGAATTGCTGGTGCCTGTTCTTGACTATGGAATTCATGTGTATGATTTAGTGAACAAGACACTATTGAAAAGGGTAAATGTGGCATATAATGGATGGATCCATGACAATCGGTCGACAAATTCATTGTTGACCGGCTGTACAGTGACACCGTTATGTCAACTGATTTTGCAGTCGGCATAAAGGCAGTCACTTCGGACTGTTTTCTTGGGGCTTCGCCCCCAAAACTCCATGCAGGGGCTGTACTACCCCCTCGTGAACTATTATAATCAACTCTGGGTAGAGGTTGATTCGGGGGGGTGCAAGACCCCTAGAAAGCAGTGCCGGGGTCCTGCGACTACATTACAGCGACCTGGCGCTGTTGTCACTGTAATGTAGGTCGCGGTAAAATTGTCTCCATAGCGACGGCATAACATAATGGACCGGTCAGGTTTATTTTGAGGTGTGACATTCATACCCATCACTGTGATATGTACAGCTCACTCGGATGGGTGACTTAAAAGTAAAAGAAATTATATGAGTTAACCAATTATATAAAATTTTATATTTTAATCAACCAAAGTATTTGGTAGAAAAGATGGAAAAAATTGAACATAAACACAAGTATAACTTAAGAAATACTCAAATGATAACTTTCAAACCCCAAAATCAAAGAATAAATATGGAGACATGACACTCTTAGTAGTCTCCACATCCTTGTGGTATTCAATAGACAACTCCATTAAGGGTTTAAATGTAAATCCAAAACTCTTTATGAGAACATTGGAACATGAATTGAAAACTCATTGTATGTGTAATGGATAAAGTGAGTCCAAATGGGCAACACTCAAAAGATACCTGCTCTAGTTTTTGTTTTTTTTTAAATTTAAGAAATGTTTTATTAATTATCAAAAAACCAAGGGGGCTTATCACACACACATGAGAAATAGCATACAAAAATACAGCAGTAGAACCACAACAGACTTCATAGTACATGAACCAAATAAGCCCCCACCCCAACCCCCAAACCCACCCTTCCCACCCCTAGGAGTGTGCCAACACTTGAGAGTGACAGAGGAGAGAGAGACCAGCCAAACTGACAAAAAAAAACCTCTAGTTACCTAACTAGCTCTAATTAACAACACCTTTATTTTAAATACAACGCATATAGCTTACCCCATTTCCTATCAAAACCCGCCATATTGTTACGAAATCCTGCAATTAAGCGTTCTGTTCTAAAAAACACCGAAATATCATTTAACCATTCACTATAGGAAATGGTTAATTGATCCATCCAATGTTTAAGGACTAACTTTTTAGCAATGATAGATATCAACGCAATGTGGAATCTATGCTCTTTGACCTGAATACCAGAGTATTTACCTAACAGACAAATTTCAATTGTAAACAGGTCCTCCAATCCTAACCAGGGATCCAATTTAGAATGAATTTCCTGCCAAACTGGGAATACTTTTTCACAGTACCAGAATATGTGCACCATATTGCCTTCCGTTTTACCACAGTAAGTACAGTTAGAATCCGGTAATCTTCCAATTTTAGCCAATCTAACAGGTGTATAGTACATATTATTCAATATATGATATTGAGTAAGCCTAAGTCTGTCCTGGGAATGGTATAAATAAAGATCCTTCCAAATCTGAGCCCAGTCAAGGTACAGATCAGGGAGTAACATATTCCAGCTAGTTGAACCAGAGAGGGGATTGGAGCCGGCCATAGACAGCAGGAGGGAATATATTGTAGAAACGCTGTGTGTTTTCAAAGCGTAATCAAGTAATTGAACCAGTAGGGATTTAACACTTGCTGTCTTAGGCTTAAAACCAAAAAGAACACCTATGAGATGCCTTAATTGGAGCACCTTAAATATCTGATTCCTTGGGATATCAAATTTAGAAAGAATTTCAGGGGAAGAGAGCAGATTATCCTGGGAAAATAGGTCCTCCACTCTCGCCTCGATCAGTTGGGGGAGCCAATGATTCGGAAGCCAGGAACCACCTGTTCTAATTTTGGGATTTACCAGTATCGGTTGCTCCATGTCATATTTGGGGAATATCTTAAAGTATGTGCAACATTGAGAAAAAACTTTGAGCGAGGTGGCAATTACTGAGTCACGCAATATCGCCGGCAGTGAATTTTTACCCAAATAGAAAACCATGGAGGGATTAGTGAGATTAGCACTTAAAAGATTATTCTCTATTTGGAGCCAAATAGGGGTATAATTCAACTCCCTTTGAGGAAACCATTTCCCCAACTTGGTTAAATGGCTCGCCCAATAGTAGAATAGAAAGCTAGGGAGGCGAAGACCTCCCGTATTCTTGGGCAAACTGAGTTTACCGTAAGAGCGGCAAGGATGCTTACCACCCCAAATGAACCCAGAAACTAAAGAATGTAGACATTTGAAAAAGGATACCGGAAGCCACAAATTCAGCAGGTTTATAGGATAAAAGAGACGAGGCAAAACGTTCATCTTAATCACATTAATCTGTGCCCATAAGGATAAGGGCAACTTTTGCCATCTTTGGAGATCATGCTGAATGGTCACCATCAGGTCATCCAGATTAAGTTTCTTGGTATAAAAGGGGTCCCTAGTTAAATAGACGCCGAGATATTTAATTGCTTGGGAAGACCATTTAATGCCGAAATGAGCAAAATCCAATTTCACCGTATAACAGTTGAGCGGGAAAATCTCCATTTTAGAAATGTTCAGTTTGTAGTTAGATATCCTACCATACTGGCTGATAACCTCTAGCACATACGCCAGGGAATGTACCGGCTGGTCCAGATGAAGAAGAATATCATCTGCATATGCCGAGAACTTTAAGGACTGGTTAGTGATTGGAATACCCTTAATTTGAGGACAATGTTTCAACTGACGAAGGAGGGGTTCCAAATAAAGGTTAAAGAGAAAAGGTGAGAGGGGACATCCCTGCCTAGTACCGGTAAATAGTAGAAATCTAGCTGAGAAGACCCCATTACAGTAGATCTTAGCTGAGGGAGAGGAGTATATTGATTGAATCATTGCAATGAAGGGGAAGGAAAACCTAATTTCTTCAGTTACCCATAGAAATTCCCAATACACTCTGTCGAAGGCCTTCTCAGCATCAAGAGAAATTAGGGCCATTGGAGACTGAGAGGATTGGGCCATGTGAAAAATATGTGTGACAGTTCTCAAATGGTCTACTGAAGAACGACCGGGAACAAATCCTACTTGTTCCGGACTTAAGAGTGGAGTCCACAAGGCCTTACATATTGTTTGAGTTTTTGTATAACTATGTTGTAACAGGGGTTGGGGCTGGGATGGATTGATAAGCCTATTGTAAACAGTTTTGGGGTTTCATTGTGGGGAGGGAGGGTCTCTATGGTTTTCTGGACTACTGTCATTTCTTGTCATCATAACATTTATTGTCTGTATTTTGTATTTACGGCTAATGGGGGATGGGTTCTTACGGTTTCCTGGGCTGTTGCTATTTTTCTTCAATACAGTCATTAATAACAGTTTTTTGCATCTAAGTCTAAATGGGGTGGGGGTTATGGCCAAACACCAACCGCTAGCCCCCCTACCAGTTCAACCAAGGTAATAAAAAAAACATGCAAACCCTAAATCAAATTGTTCTGACCGGAAAGCGGCCCTCCATACACAGGGTCCTTGTAAAAACAGAGACACTGACCAGCGATGCACAGAGGTGTCCCAGAGTACAATCCCAAAAGAAGAACTTTGATAGTAACCTGCATTTATCAGAGAGACCCCTCTTACAAGTTTCAACTGTTTCCAAAAGGACTGATCTGATGTTACGCCGCACCAATCCTGGGGAACAAATTGGGGAAGGGAACCAAGAGTGCACCAGACGGTCCTTCCCCCAGGCAACCTCCCACCATGAACAAAAGTTCCCATATGAAACCCAAGCTCCACATCTGGGCCTACCCAGCCCAAAACCAGAGATCCCCCTCAGAACCCACCGAACCAGTATGCTCCACGTCACATCAGCAGGTAAAACAAACCAGTTTCAACATATCATTAGCAATCTAAACAAAATTAAGACAGGTCATCATTATAAAAGTTCAGTCCTGTTTAAAGAGATCCAGTAGCTGTGTAGCTAAGTCTGAAGCTGCTTGTTCAGGAGTGTCATACACCAACCAGGAGCCATACACAGATACCCTTAATTTAGCCGGGTATTGCATCCTGAAGGGGATTCCAGCAGATATTAATTTGCTGACTGTAGAATGATAAGCAGCCCTCTTCTGGCGTGTCTCCCGGGGTAAATCTTGAGTAAGCCTGAGAGTTGCGTTCTCCCATATGACTTTCTGCAGGTCTTTAATATTACTGAGGACATGCTGTCTCTCTAAATAGCTTAAGAACTTCACAATAATAGGTCTGGGGGCAGCTTCTGAAGAAGGCCGAGGTCGAAGAGAACGATGAGCCCTCTCAATTTGATAGCTAGGACTGAGAGGGGAAGGGCCTACCAATTTCTGTAAAAGCTTCTGTACGAAAAGAATAATATTGGGGCCTTCCTCTGACTTAGGCAGACCAAGAATCAAAATGTTATTCCGTCAACTCCTGCCCTCCAAATCCTTCATCTTCAGTTGGAGTTTGTGAATCTGTTGACTCAAATGGGATATCTCCAGGTCAATCTTTTCTCTCCATTTCTCTAGAGAGACCGAGCGGGCCTCAGTATCCCCCACCTGTCGTGTGAGACCAGTTAAGTCACTATGAAGAGATTTCAGCTCCGCTGATATATGTGAGAGTGATTCTTTAAAAGGGAGCATTTCCTGAAGAAAATGATCCTCCGATAACAGAGTAACAGCCGTGGATGAGGGGTTCGGCCTGTCAGAACCGGCTCCTTGGGCACGTTGCTTCTTAGGCATTTTTCTGGTGAGGCTGGCGGAGTATGCCTTGGCAAGGTCTGCTTCATGTCAGCCTCCATAAATGGCAGGAATCGCAACTTACGAGCCACGAGACCAATGCAAATCAGACCCAACAGTAGTCAGAGCTTCCTAGCTCACTTTTGATTGATGAGTATATTAATAAAACCTTCAAAATAGGCGAGATAGGTGCGAGGCAGCGGGAGCTCCGAATCAGTGCTGCTACCAGGAGCCCTGCATCATGTGATCTGGTACCTGCTCTAGTTATGAATTACGTGTATAAGAGCTATGCATTTGACTGTAGATTTTGCATTTGTATAAGTTAGATGTTTGTACCTTACTGTGGAACCAAATTGATACAGTATGTATAGAATGTTATATAAACAGGACCATCTTGAACATAGGCCCTTTGGGACCTAATGATGTATTTAAGACCTTACTCTGTATAAAAATAAATAATTTTACCACTGCTTACTACTACTACTCATGGCCTATGTCTCTCCTTCCTAGGCTCTCTCAGCTGCACTGCCACCTGTGGCCACCTGAAATGCAATATAGCAGCAAGAGGCTGGCCCTCCCTCCCTGGAGAAGGAGGACAGCACCCACTGGGATGCTCAATCCTTATCCCCCTGGCTGTCTCCTGATGACCCAGGCCCATTTCCCAAACCCAGGTTACTGGTGTCATGAGAGGTAGTGCTGCCATTATGCTGACAGCCAGCTCAACCAAAGGTGTTCTATTGGGGTTGGAAATGAGGATATGGAAGAGAAAATAATGGATTGGTTTAAATAATCATAACGTATGGACTAACAAAAGCAGGAAGCTTGCCCCTGGTTAACTATGCTTCCTCCTCCCCCAACACAGTGCTCAGCTCAACTACACTGCTGCTTACTATCCCACTACCACTGGTACCAGCACTCCCTCCATCTCGTTCAAAACTCCCCTGAAAGTCACTTGCCACCCAGGTGCCGAATCTGTGTAGGCCAGATAGTCACATGGCATTTGTTAGGCTGGTATTGGCATGCTTAAACAACAATAAACACATTCTAAATTTGCAATCCTGGCTGGATGGCATAGTCCATGTAAACCATACTGCCAGTCTGTAGCCCTAATCTAAGTAACTATAAGAAGATTGGTGTTGCAGAACCTGAAGATCTAGCTTGGTTACTCAGTCCTTCCTGCTATGAAGCCCTTATCTTGGTTCTACAGTCCTTGCTGGATAGATCAGCTCTGTCCCACAGCTCTGGCACATCTACAGTAGCTCCTCAGCTCTTCTCTGCTGGTTACTCTCTCTGGCACCCCATAATCAACTGGGCTCTCACTACATCGGTCTGTCAATACAGTTGGATGAGTGTCAGGCTGGTAAGCTCATCTCCTACAGTGCAAACCCCAGCCAGCACCTGCACTGCAGTGCAACACCAAGCTGTGGTGTGGTGTGGTGTGGTGTGGTGTGGTGTGGTGCAGTGTGGCGTGGTGTGGTGTGTGAGGGCTTCTATACCCCTCTGGCTCTGGTTACAGATCTAAGACCTGTAGCCTGTCTCTGGGGAAAAGTCTCTCTCAGTTTCTCACTCTAAGGCTTTAACTGCAGGGCAGCTCCCCTTGGACACCCAATCTCTCAGCTATTTGACAGCAGTGTTAGGTATCCTAGATATAGGAACCTCCTCCTCCTTGGATGTAGAATCACAACTTTTCTCTAAAGTATACATAATGAACCAGCACCAAAAAGTTCGGAAATGTGATAGGGATTGTCAGCCAACCAGGTGTTACTACACAGGGTGTCATTTCATTCATGAAGCAATAATGAAGAGAGCTGCACACACCAATGAGGACATGCATTTGAACTTTTGCCATTATGCCTTCATGTGTCCTTTTAATTTTTGAGGTTGGACAGAGGTGGGCAGTTGAGCGCCACAGGGGGTACTGTAGGGTACAAGTGGTTACTTGAATTATGGGGGTATGAATGGGGTGTAGGGAGTGACTGGTTACTTGTTTCAAGCAGTTGGTGGCATGGGAGATTGTACAGTTTGGCAGCTGCCATTACACATCACTGGGACTGTGAGTGGGAGAAGGAAGGTGATTGCCTAGAAATAGACTGGGTGGGGGAGATGTGTGGACAGTTATCTAGGAGATGGGTAGATGGGTGGGTGATACTTGCATACTGGGTGGGGAGGATCTGAAAATAAAAAGAAAAGTGTATTTTGAAGTTGAAGTGCAGCAATTAACATAGTTCTTTGCTGTCAAAGTTCTACTTTGCCCAATGAAAACTATGCATAGTGGCACTTCGCCAGCACTTTTTGCCAGCAAAGTGAGACTACGCATAGACTTCGAAAGGAAAATTAGGCACTTCACCAGAGGAGGAACTATGTAAAGTGGCCCTTCACCCTATGCAAAGCTGGGAAACTGCAAAGATTTTCACGTGAAAATGTTTCAAGACTTCATATATCTCCATATATCTTCTGTAAATATATCCACCTGTTGCTGTGAGATAGCATGTGCTTCAGAACAGTCCTTGTTAATGCTGTGCTTTCTTTTGTTTATCCCCTTTAGTGTCCTGTGCTGTAAAGCATGTGGTACAGGGCATTACATCCACATGGCTACTATGAGGTACTATTGTACAGCAGCACCAGCTAGCATGCAACGCAGTAATGCTGACATATATCACAAAGTGCTGCAGTATTCTGAAGAGAACAATATCATTCTATGGCAATTAATCCATTTTTTACTGCAGTATTTTGTGACATACCATTTACTACCAGTTACTGTGGTACATCATGGCTGGCTCCACTGTGGGGTTGTTAACATTATGAGCCCTTGGACCACATGACTAGTCTGGTCTCATGATCCCATGGGCATTGGTATTTGCCTTTATCACATGATTGTTCTGATAAGGACAAGTAAGTGCTTTTCTGTTTCTGGTCTAAAAATGGCCAAAGGAAAGCGCTGTAAAATACACATGAATGTATATTTTCTGTAACATGTGGTACAGGAAATGTTTCCAGTAGAGTCCTTGCACCTGAAAGTTTCAGATGAAGTCAGAACATCACCTAAAGCTAAGAACAGTTTTCAATAATACAATTGTTCATTTAAGCATTTTTTCTGTATTTTTTTTTTTTTTACTATTAATAGAAGGGGAATAGGAGGGGATATATAGATATGTAGAAACATAGAAAGGTGCTGGCAGAAAAAGAATCGAAGTCAGTCTTGACTGCCCATTTTCCTACATTGTGCCTAGGCTGAATGTCCATTGGTAGTTCAACCCCTTGCCTACCCTCACCTCACCTCACCTCACCTCCCAACATTAAAGAGTAAAAGCTACTATACAATTTCTGTAATGAGATATCAATGCATTTGTTTTAATCCAGTAGGTAATGGTGTGTGTGACTGGGAAACAAACACAGAAAACAGACACTAATGTGAAAAAGTAAGCTCACATTCCCAAATCTAAGGCCATATCCCAACATCTCATGAATGCCCCAAACCCTTACCTGGGAATGGGTACAACAATGGGGAGTATTGGAGGAGGTGTGCCATTACAGGTGAGTACACAGTACACAAATGTAGTATTTTACTGTATATGTCTGATACTTATGTACTGGTGACCACCTTCCTACAGTATGTTGTTACAGGGAAACCTCAGCCTAATCTGGACCCTGATGCTGTGAGCAGGGCTGCCAGAGATGGAGACAGAAAGATGTAACCCATATGATCCTGATAATGATAGTGACCTGGACAGGCTCTTCTATGGTGATGGCCCTGCTGGACTCAAGGAGGGAATGACACAGAGGGGGCTCCTCCAACACGTGGTGCAGCAGCAGGCAGAATGGCAAAGAGGGACATGTGCTTCCCTGTCCGCAAAATCCAGAGGGAGTAAATCCCTGGCTGAATGTGAAACTACTACACAGTCAGAACTCCAAGAGTTTTGTGGTTGTCACTGAATGGATGGTGCAGTCTCTCCTCTGTGGCGTTACCCTTCCAGACTAATAGCATTGGCACTTGACTGAAAGACTAAATGTGAATACTGTTTATATTGCCATTGTGTAAATTGCTCTAAGTAATGTACATTGTATGCTTTTACTGTTAATTTAATTGCTGTAATCAATGTAACACATCTTGCCTGTTGATATTGAAACAGCCACTGCTGTAAGTAATGCACTATACTTCAATACACGTCAAATCTGAAAATAGGACCATGGTGGCCCTAACAGTTTTATCCTGTCAAAAAAATAAAGATTTGTACTACTTTACTACACATGTGCTCCATGCCTATAACTAGGGCTTACCCAGGGTGTCATGTGAGAGATTGTTTGCCCATGGTGTGATGTGCTCTGGTAATTGAGACAAACACTGAGGTGTATATACTTCACAGAAGACAGTGGTGCCACACAGGCTATTCCTCCAGACGTGTTGTGTCCCAGTTAGTGGGACAAACACCTAGGGGAAGATGACACTTTTCATGTGTGAAGTACTGCAGCTTATAGCAGTATTAATGCATTGGTTTGATTTGTTCTTTTATATGGTGTGTCCATACGTCTATGGCCATGTGCTGTGTGGTACAGCCTGGTTTTGAATGCTACACAGCTAGAGGGGATGGGCTGTGTGACCTGTAGGATGCAAGACAGCAGCACCTGCAGTGTCTTAGTCTGTCCCTGTGTGATGTTATCTGGCCACTGTACAGTGTTGTGCATGCATACTTGGTTGGTGCCCATGGTATCTCAGTGTGAATGGTACTGATCATCTTCTCCATTATGCATAAGGGTTGTTAAAGGGATGTGCCATTGCTAATGCTTCCCTGGGTCACTTATTTTTTGAGGTGAAATTCTACTTGTGTCCTATCTCATGCTTTGGTTAGGTGTTTGCATGCAAGAAACATATTAAATGTGTTGGACTAGAAATATGGGTGTTGTTGTTCTGCAGTGTGACATCATTGTCAAACTTGATGCAAAACAAAGTGCCAATGATACTAAAGGTGCCCAATAAGATCTTTAAAGTGTGACATAATTATGCATTAAAATAAAAGTATACTGTACCTGGATTCAAACCACTGATCCTTTGCCTGCAAAAGGAGCACACATTTAGTGTATCACTGAGTTTTAGGTAAGGGAATTGTAGTTTCTGTGGTGTAGATGTTACATCACAACCTGCAAAGCAGACGACTGGGAATCTAATCCTAGCAGGTGATTTACATGCACAAATTGTTGTTCTTAGCTAAATTTACTTTTCATATCATTTACTATTCCAACTACACACCACCATGAATCCCCGCTCAAGGAGTTTCCATCTTAAAAAAAATGTTTATGTCCCTGCAAGAACTTGAACCACTGATCTTTTTTTTGCTAGGTAAATACACATTCACTGTGCAACTGAGCTGCAGGTAAGTGAATTGCAGTTCCAGTGGTTTAGAATTGATGTCACAACCTGCAAAACAGGCAACTGGGGATCTAATCCCAGCAGGCAATTTACCTGCACACAGCTTTTTGTTCTTAGTTACATTTACTTCTCATATGAATTACTGTTGCAACCACACACCACCACCATGATTCACCACTCACGTGAGTTTACATCTTACAAAATACATTTGAAAAAGTATTTAAGTTTCTACCCAGATCTGAACTGTACCTGTATTTGAACTAGTGATTCTTTGCCTGCTAAACAAACACTCATTCATTGTGACACTGAGCTACAGGTAACTGAGTAGCAGTTCCTGTGATGTAGAGGATATTTTCACATCCTGCAAAATACAGGGCTGGGAATCTAATTCCAACAAACAATTTACTGTACCTCCACACATTGTTGTACTTTTCATATAATTTAATATTCCACTCTGCACCACCATGAATCTCTACTCAACTGAGTTTCCATCTTACAAAAATAGTTGAAGAAAGTGTTCAAGCCCCTGCCAGGATAAAAACTATGTCTACCTGAATATAAACCACTGATTGTTTGCCTGTTAAACAACATACATTCAGTGGTTCACTGAGCTGCAGTTAAATGAGTTGCGTTTTCTATGGTATAGAGATTATGCCACAATCTGCAAAACAGACAACTGGGATCTAATCCCAGCAGGTGACTTACTTTCACAAATTGTTGTTTTTTTTTGCTAAATTTACTTCTCATATAATTTACTGTTCCAATTCCACACAACCATGAATCACCACTCAAGTAAGTTTCCATCTTAGAAACAATGTTTACTGGGTTTCTGCTAGGATTTTATCTACTGATTCCTTGCCTTCTTAGCAAACACACATTAAGTGTGCTACTGAATTGCAGGTTAGTGAGTTGCAGTTCCTACAGTATGATTTAGAGGTCATGCTGACTGAGGATCTAGTCCCAGCAGTCAATTTACCTTCACAGATTGTTCTTAGCTAAATTTACTTCTCATATAATTTACTATTCCACTCCATATCATTATGAATCACTATTCAAATGAGTTTCCATCTTAAAAAAGAAGTTGAAAAAATGTTCAATGCCCTTCCCGGATTCAGACTATGTCTACCTAACTTCAATTCACTGATGTTTTGCCTGCTAAGCCAACATACATTCAATGTGCCACTGAGCTGCAGGTAAGGGAGTTGAATTTCCTATGGTGTAGAGGTTGTATCACAACCTGTTGTACAGATGACTGGGGATTTAATCCCAGCAGGTGATTTACCTTCACAAATTATTGTTCTTAGCTAAATTTACTTCTCATATGAATAACTATTTCAACTTCACATCAACATGAATTGCCATTCAAGTGAATTTCCATCTTACAAATAAAATGTTGGAGTCCCTGCTAAGATCTGAACCACTGATTTTTTTTTCCCTGCTAAAGAAGCACACATTCAGTTTACCATTGAGCTGCAGATAAGGGAGTGGTATTTCCTATGGTGTAGAGGTTATATCAGAACCTGTAAAGCAGGCGACTGGGGATTTAATCCCAGTAAGTATGTACCTTTAGAAAGGGTTGTACTTAACTAAATTTACTTCTCATATGAATAACTATTTCAATTTCACATCAACAAGAACAGCCATTCAAGTGAATTTCCATCTTACAAATAAAATGTTTGAGTTCCTGCCAGGATTTGAACCACTGATTCTTTACCTGCTAAACAAACGAGCCACTGAGCTACATGTAAGTGAGTAGCAGTACCTATGGTGGAGATGTTATGTCACAGCCATTACAACAGGTGACTCAAATTGTATTCAAACCTTGACAAGCCTCAGCCAGGACTAATTTAATTGACTACAACATACTGTAGAACTAATTTCACTTATCCAAATATCCAAAAGTCTGCTGTTTAACTTTGCTGAAAACCTTCACTGCAGTGGCAATGACATCTAACAATCACTCTCATATAACAAAAGTTGTAGTGAGAACAAAAAAAAATGTGTAATACAGGGATCAAACCCAGGACTATGTAGGTCTGAAGCCCCTTGCATAGACCTAAAAAGCCTATCACTGACATCAATAACAGTATGCAGCCGAATTACTCCCACTGAATGTAACCTTAAACTTGACTAATTACACAAAAGAGTATGCATGACCACAATAGGTAAGGGAATGGTAAAATTGTTTAACCAGGAAATTCACACTATGCCAGAGCTTGTTTCCAGGTGCAACCTGGGGACACAAGGAAGTTAAGTGACTTGCTCAAGGTCACACAGTTTGCAAGTGGGGGCTGATGGGATTCATACCCAGGTCTCCAGGTTTGTAGCTCAGTGCCCTTAACCACTAGGCTACAATAGGTGCTAACAGTTATGCTGTTGGCACCTAAAAAAACAACACTATTCAGATGGCTATAGTGCTGGGGTCATTTTGCCCTTCTCAGATCCAAGTAGACCCTGCAGTAAGTAAATAGTGACATTAAACAAATCACTCACTTTCCAGAACTTCAGTCTACCCAGTTATAAAATGGACAGAAGCAAGACAGCTCGAAAATGGTGGTGTTGCATCTTAGCTGGGCAGCCTAGGCAAATGAATTGCAAAATAAAAATTAAGAACTGGCCCAGGTCTTGAGGGAGACAGCAGGCCAGCTGACTGTAAGTTTCATTTTAGTGCTGTTTGGAATTGTAAAATACCCTCACCCTTGCAGTGGTTCATAAAAGTCATACACTTACTGGACTTCCTAACCTGGCTAGCTTGCATATTTTCAACAAAATATGCTAGCATACAGGATCCATTAATTTTTCAACAATTAATGATCCTGCATTGTCTGGCACATCTTTTCCAGAACAGTGCTTTTTGCTGCCTGGCTCTAATCCATCCTTGAAACTGCTGGCCATGTTTTTGCTAATACAACTGCAAGTTAAAATCCAAGGAATATAAATTTGTAAACGAGTGTTTTTAAATGCATTACAGATACCTTATTTTAAATTTCTTAAAATGTTTCATGTTCAGGGGCCTGATTTTCACCAGGTAGCTCATTGCCTGAGCAGTATTCTAGATACAGTACAGGCCACCTGTCATATAATCAGCCCTACATCCACAATGGCTAGGGTGAGGAATCTCTTGGATGTTGAGTGATCATGCAAATTGGATAATCCAGCTGTGATCTTGAAGCACCAATTATTTTGCAAGAGCACCAGGGGCTAGTCTTCCTCTTCCTGCACCAACCCCTATCACCCCATGTGGGAGTTAATAAAGTCAGTGATCAGGGCCACATCTTTCTGGGATATGTTTGTCTTTACCTTAGTCAGTGTTTGGTTATTGAATAGGGCTTGTATACAGTAGGACTATCCTGAGCATGCAGAGATGAGTTACCCTGTAAGAGTTAAATTAATCTCATATCGACATTTCCACAACAAACCCTTTCTTTTTGGTGAAGCTGGGGATTGGGAACCTGAAAGTATGGAGGGGGCAACCTAAAGAAAAGTCAGGGTTTATGGCTGAGATGCTGAATAAATACTTTGAGTGTTCACCATGGGGCCCCCAGTGGATGGTGCTCATTGGGAGGGCCTGTGGCTTCAGAGGTAGCCACAGTGAAGCTAATATACATCACCAGAGCCATAGTCACTGACTACCTGGCAAAGATCAAGTCAGGAAAGCCTCAAGGGGCAAACAGGATGCACACCAGGATCATCAAGGAAATAAGGGAACAACTGGCTGGACCACTTGCTGTAATCTTTCAGATCCTTCAAATACATGTTGATGCTACAGCACTGAAAAATGATTATTCCTGTCCCCATTTGGAAGAGGGGGGTTAGGTCAGACCCAGGTAACAAGAGGCCTGTCATCTTGGCATCAGTGCAAGCAAGGTCCAGAAAGTCATTATTAAGTGTAAAATAATGGAGCACTTGGTGGAGCTCGATCTCCTTGCCCCCCTCCCAGTATGGAAATGTAGAAAAAGGTCCCATGGCCGATCAAATCTGTTCAATCCTCTCTATCTAATGTTGATTGTGAGGGCTCTAGTGGCCCTTCACATCTGATTACCCCTCCCCTTTTGCCACCCATTATTACTAGCCCATATGTCTGTCCCATCCATGGTTGCACTCCCTCTACTGATTTTACATAGACAACCTGCTTTGGTAGCCTATTACAACCCTTTACTACCCTCTCTATGAATAAATGCTTTTGGATCTCCCGCCAGCTTCCTTGAGTTTCCTGTAGTACTTGCATTCCCATGTAGCATGGCAACTCTTTGCTGCCTACTTTATGTATCATATGGAGATATTTGTACATCTCTATCATGTTCCTTTCTCTCTCCTTTCCTCCAGTGTGTACTTGTTAAAATCTTTCAACTTCTCCATATAACTCTTTTCCAGTTGACCCTGGATCATTTTGATCACCCTCCTCAGCACTGTCTCTGCCCTGCTCTTGTCTTTGCTCAAGTGCATGCCACAGAACTATGCAGTACTCCAGATGAGGATGAATTAGGAACACGAATAGTGGCAGAATCACCCCATTCCTCTGGCTACTGGTTCCTCTTCCTGTACATCTCAGTATCCTGGCCACCCCCCCACACACACACACACTGCCCTGTTGCACTGCGCTGATGTTTTTAAATTGTCCAGTATTATTAACCCTATGTCCTGCTCCTCAATAGCCCTTCCTGCTGTTACTCACCCTATTCTGTATTCTATGTTCAGATATTGTACCCCTACATGAATTTATGTTGCACTTGTTTGCATTGAATTTCAACTGCCAGACCTTTGACCACTTCTCTATTCTTTCCTGGTCCTCCCTCATATTTCTTACCCTTTTATCACTGTCTCTTCCACAGATCTTACTATCATACTCAAAAAGGCAGACCACCCCCCCACCCCGGCTCTCTACTTAAATATCACAGATGAAGATGCTGAAGAGGACCAAACTCAAGACTAATGCCTACGGCACACCACTAGTGACATTTTTAACCTCTGAATGTCCCCCATTAAGGAAAACCCTGTAGGTTCTGTCACTTAGTGAATTTCTTACCTATCTTGTGATCTTTTCCCTCTCTCCCGGACAAGTCAATATTTTGACCAGCAGTCCATGTGGAGCAGACATGAAGGCTTTGATGAATTCAAGGTACAGTATGTCTACTGTGTGACCCTTGTCCAATACTTTTGTTGCCCAGTCATAGAAGTTGATCAGGTTTGTCTAAAATTACCTCCTTCCTGTGAACCCATGCTGTCTGATATACTGACTTTAATTTGCCTCATGAATTTATGTGGAAAGCATCATGCCAATCCAACCTGATGCCATTCTTTGACGGGGTGACCAGGAAGGTGGGCAGGGCAATAGACACAGTCAATTTGAACTCAACATGTTTTTTAATACTGTGACACATAAGCTTATGACAAAGTACACCAGTGTGGTATACATGAGAAATACTTAAAGAGCACTTTTCTCGGTGCACTGCAAAATAAACAGGAGGCTCCCTTACCTGAATTGGAGTTCCTCTATAGCAGTTGTAAAATGTTATGTCTACCCCCCCCCAGGAAAGGAAGGGATTGTATTTTGCCACGAGGGGGATAGCTGTAGCTCTATCTAATAAAAGCTGTACATATTTACATCAAAATGATATTTTTGTCTTTTAAATACATTTGATTATACACTAATCATATATATTAGTTTTGTCTAGATGTAATGATTTTACAAAGAAAACAATTTGTAGCTATATATGAGCTTTTCAAGGAAATGTTTATAAATATGTCTGTATCTAAGGTGACAACGTGAGTTATTAGTTCTTATTCTTTTTGTAGAATATTCTTTGAGCATTCATACTTATTAAGAGGTAATTGACAATGTTCTGGCTAATTTGGTTGTAAAGATATTTTAATACCATCCTGACTTACCAGTCCATTGCTCATGACTAGAAAAAAATGTAATTGCATATTGATGCATTCAAGCTAACCCCATTTATGAGAACATCGGAACATTATAACGACTAAGTGCTCATTATACCATAGTAAAGTACTTACTGAGTAAAACCTTATCATTACTTCACCATGCTAGCATAAATAATACTGGAAAAGAATCCTCTTTTCACACCATAGTGAACAAATATTAGTTTTTCATATCTAGAAATTGTTTTAACAAATGTAATGCACAATCATATAACAGAATATGTACTTGCTTCACTGTGGGTTCAGCTCATGAAGACATTGGGTAAGAAACTGTATATGGGGTAATTCACAGACCACCAAGGAAGGGGATGAGAATGATAGGGATTGAGGGACAGAAGTAAAGAAGGGGACAGCAAAGGGGGGCAGTAGTAGTGGGGGATCTCAACCCACCAGACTTTGACTGAGACATTCCAGCAGCTAGGGGCACCAGACACCAGGCTGTTCTAGATACATTGCAGGACTGCATGCTGGTGCAGCTGGTCAAGGAACCTGCAAAGCAGGCTGTGATTTTTGACATGGTGCTCACCAACTCAGAAATAGTAGGAGGATTGTGGGTTATGGAACCACTGGGGTCCAGCAACCATAAGGCCATATGGTTTAAGCAGGCCCTTTGTACCAACAGGCCCTCAACAAAGGCTAGAGTTCTGGATTTTCAGTAATAAAGATATCAACTAATCAGTTAGTCCAGGACATGTAAACTGGAACGAACAGTATCAGGGGAGTGGGGAAAAGATGGGGAGAAATATTCTAATGAGGGGGATTGAGGGACACTCAAACTTCATATGTATGAGTTCAAGCCACCTTCCGTAAACAGTTGGCCAATGTGTTGCTGCCAAGTGCCACTTCGTCAGGGCCCATTGTGGTACTAAGAACCTAATGTGCATAATTATTCATTACATCATGAAATTAATATAATTCCTACTAAAACAAATTGCTTCCTATTTTACAAAAGTACTTGTTCGCACGTATACGCTAATATCATTGTTGGTCTCAATAATGTTATTACCCATTCCTCACAGTATGGTAATGAGATGCTAACATTCTTGTATGTTTTAAGCCATTGAAACTCTCTACAAAAATCCCAACACTGTGCATCAATTTCAGTATTCAGTATTGTCCAGTGTTAGTGAGTTAACAGGTGCTAAAGGGCCGAGGCACTGTCACAATCTGACCATGTGGTTCTTTCGTTATTCAATCTGTCCTATATTTTTCAAGCTTTAAACAGTTTTGTCAAACATCAGTGTCTGGTTAAACATTGATACAACATATACTGTACAAAAGAGGCACTCAGTAGAAAATCTATCTGCTTCCAGTCACCTTCTAGCCCAGAAGGTAGACTATAGTTTCTTATCCGCATGGAAAACACAAATTACTTTCATAGCAGGTGTTTTAAATACAATAAACTTTATCAATTAAACAGACAGTCCACAGTGCTATTTAAAAGATACCTTAGTTTTAGTAAGGGCTTTCTAAGCCACATCAGGTTCCAAAATTTTTTAGATGTCTGGTTGTCTCTGCATGCAAAAAATGATTCATAATTTGTAGCCTTGTGGTTAAACTTATTAATTGCAGAGTTAAATGAGTTATGAAGCTATGTAACTTTGCTTTCTCTTTTTGTGCCTCCATTTTCTACATGTGACATCGCTATCATTCATCACTTTAAACAATACATAGCACTACTTTTTCACTCATGCTGTCCATGAGTGAAAACACTCCAATAGGGCTTTCTGCAGTTTTGCTTTTTATCAGCCATTGTGAGCACAACCAAAAGTTCTAAAGCGTTTGTAAATCAGTCTGTGACTTTACATTGTTTAGCTAAACAGCAAAAAAGGAAGTTGCAAGGAGTAATTAAATAGCTTACTATCTCTCCCCTGCAGATCTATATATCTGCTGATAGCCCGGCTCACTACTTTCCCTGGTAGTAGTGGTGTTGCTGAGTTTTGTACCTGATTTTATGTAGTCCTTTTCCAGGGGGCATGTCTTTGAATAATGACATGTGTGCATCATGACATTATGGCCAAATAGAGCATCCCTGCCCATCGCTTGCCCTTGTGGTATAGAGGCACTTAGTAGGAGAATTGCAGGTGCATGTAGTGCCCTATAAGCACAGTTCCCCCCATGGGAGAGTGAGTGTTATTCTGTGGAGTTGGTTATATCCATGCAATTTGACAGCATGACTCATCCACAGTGCTCTGCCACCCACATACTCAACATTAAAGACTTGCCATTGAAATGGTTGGGTTTCCTAACTCAATGTACATATCTGGCCTCTTGTGAGGGGGTTGAGTGAAAAGAAAAAGAGGGGGGGTTTACGGATTCTTGGTTTTAAAGCTATATTGCAAAAAACTATGTTAATGCACCAGTTAGGGTGCCTTAACACCAAAAAAGTCAGGAAATGGGGTGTTAGAGTTTCCAACTTAACTCCCCACTCCCACCCTGCAGGCAACAGGAAAAACCACTACAGATTCACCTCTCTTGTGTCTTCGCAAATCAGGAGTGGGATGTGCCTTGGGGTTGTCAACCCTAACACTCCCCCCTTTCTTATATACTGTGCCCATCTCAGCTTATTTACTGATGGAATGGGGTGAGCATTAGGGCTGAAATCCCCAAGGCACAACCCATGCCTGATTTGTGAAGATACAAGAGAGGTGAAACCATAGTGGTTTTTCCTGTTGCTGCCTGCTGGGTGGGGATGGAGAGTTAGGGTTGGAAACCCTAATGCCCCATTTCCTGACATTTTTTGGCATTAAGGCACCCTAACTGGTGCATTAATGTAGGTTTTTGCAAAGAATTTCCTTTCTTTATGAGATAGTGAAATTGTATCTTCATTGTTCTGCTAACCGTGCCATACCACACCACTTAGGCATTCTCTTCGTCTCCATGACTCAGGATCAAACCTCCTTGCTGGCCATGTCTGTTCTACAGTAAGAATGGAGCAGGTCTTTCTGAGAGAGATGGCTGGAGAGTTCATTTGGAGAAGAGGAGGGAGGTGAACTGCTAGTCTGCATGACTGTGACGACCAAGTGTGAAGTTGTCATGATGAGTCTAGACTGGCACTAACCATTAATGGTTTGAAGACTCCTGGGCTCGGACCTACATCAAGTGGGTTCTTAGCATTAATAAAAGATGTGCAGTATTGCAGGCAGTATCCATCCTAGTACCAGACAGCAAAGGCAGCTACACTACACTGCATGCCTGACCTAAACAGTTACAACCAGAACAAAGTTAGAGACAGAAAAATTGCAAATGTTTCCAGTAATGGGGGGACATCAATGGAATTTTTTGTTTTTGCCATACACCATGGAGGGTATCAAGTGTTTACAAAATAGCCCTAAAAGATGAAAAATAAGAGCTAATCAGCTGCAAGAATGGAGATGCACTGGCGGTTATGCTAGTAAGGGGATATGTGTGACAATATAGATGGCTGGAGTCTTCAAATCTGTTTTATAAATGTACTGTCCTGCAGGTACACAATAGCATCTGAGCATTTGGCATTAAGTTGTCCTACTATGTAGTGCAGTCTTCTTGTGTTAGATTTAGTTTATTTACTTATTTAAAATACTCACCTTGGGATATGCCTATTTATGGTGCAACAATTTCTATGATGGTCCCATCTACTTGTCATTAAATTAGAAAATTGCTGAAGCACATTAAATTGTTCTTAAATCTCCAGGAAAATCGAAAAGAAAAACATATGTATAATATTCAAACACAGTTTACTTATTTGATACATTTTCTGTATTAGTGCCCCCTCCCCCCCACACACACACAATTACTGGAAACATTTGCATGAAAACAGAAGTTTTCTGTCTCTAACTTAGTTCTGGCTGAAACTATTTGGGTCAGGCATGCAGTGTAGTAGTGCTGCTTCTGCTGTCCTGTCTGGTACTGGGATGCATACTGCCTGCAATACTGCACATCTTGCATTAGTGCTAAAGAGCCTGCTTGGTGTAGGTCTGAGCCCAGGAGACTTTAAACCTTGTTTTATAATTGTACCGGCCTGCTGGTACACAACAGTACCCATACATTTGGCATTAAGCTGTCCTACCTAGGAGGAGGTCTAAGCTGCTGTTATCAAAATGACCACAAGAAGTCAAAGAAGAATTATAGTTTAACATCTAGGACTCATGCTGGACTATCTACAGTTTTGATTAGTTAGTTGTGGTAGGTGTTGTGCTAGTGACCCCGGGGTGCCTCGTATGCTTCTGCATATAAGCTGATCTGTGTATCTAAACTCATTATAAAGCAAAGCTATTTTGTTCTACCTTTTATGAAATAGCAGCACTTTAGACCCCATATCATAGTAATACTAAGATGATACGTATATCTGCACTTGTTCTAAAGCTTTGTTATTTTTTTCCCTTTAGCTTCTACTGCTTCTTCTAATTAGCAATACTTTAGATGTTATATTCTAGTAAAATAATAGGACCCTCAAGCAGACTACGCTACCTGCTACCACACAGACTTCATTAAGCCATGTAGAAGCTGCAGTTTTATTGCTCCTGGGATTCGATTAAATTTGCAGATTTACTGGAGGCATATAAAAAGTTAAGCATAGCTGCTAGCACTGAGTCACAGCAACGAAGTCTGTCAACATTATTTATTTATTTATTTCAGATTCGGATTAATATCCTTGAGCCGAGAGGCTCTTTTACAAAGGTTCCAAGTCAATTAAGCACATAATACAAGACATGAGGTACTAGCATGATTTACAAGACGGAACCGTGAGGTACACAGGTATATATAATATTGGCTGTTACATACGTGAAAAGATTTAACTTCAGCATCTACAAATACACAGTGATACTGAATTAAAATTACTCCGTTATAATGAAATGAGAACACTTGGGTTACTAAAGTGCTAGTCAAATGGAGAGGTAGCAGCTTGAGTAGACTTTGTCAGGATGAAAGGAGAGGGGTAGGGGGTTAGGAGGATGGAGAGAAAAAAGTAGTAGGGTAGGGTAGGGGTTGGACAACTGTGGTATATCACAGGAATAACACATGGTTAAGATGGGAAATCATAATGATTTGCTTGGGCTAGAAAGAGGCAGAGGCCTCTTTTGAAGGAGCCAATCTTTCCCCAATCTATGAGGGAGTCTGGGAGGTCATTTATCTACTGAGGCCCCAGAAAGAATAGGGCTTACTGCACAAATGTGGCATGCTTAAATGAGACATGGAGAACACCCTTTGATGATTTTCTAGTAGTTTTGGAGGTTTGTGAGCACTGGAAAATGCCTGCCATAGAATCAGGGGTTTGCCAAGTAGGGACATTTTACCAAACAAGCAGGCCTGGTATCTGACCCTTAGGTGCAGTGGAAGCCACCCTGCCTCAAAGTAAAGGCTACAGATATGTGTCAAGCGACCTGCCCCAGAACAAGTCTGCAGGCCTCGATAGTGGACAGTATAGAGCTCCTTGTTACCAGGCTCAAGGCTTCAGGAGTCATTGCCTGCCTATGGCAATAGAGGATTCCAAGCTTGATGTTTACTGTTTTAATAACATGGTCAATGTAGCAGGTGAAGGACAGGGTGTTGTCAAGGTGTATGCCTAGGTATTTGAAGGAGTTAACTTGCTCTAGTGTGTCTCCTTTATGGCTTAGTATGATTAACGGACTGTTTTTTTTCCTTATTGTGGGGCAGTGAGAATTGCATAACTTTTGTTTTTTTATAGTTTAGAAGGAGTCTGTTTTGAGTAAACCAAGTCCCTAGTTTTCTGAAGCTATCCTGTAAAGCTGCTGTTATTTTAATCATTTGGGAACCTGGTACAGAGATTACGGCATCATCTGAGTACAACAACATATTAGCTGGGCATGTGGAGGGTAATGAATTTTATGAATAAGCTGAAGAGCAGCGGGCTGAGTATAGACCCTTGTGGCACCCCCAGGGTCACATCCCTAGAGCTGAATGCAACTCCTCTTACAGTATTTTCACCCATTGTGATCCATAGGATAAGTAGCAACTGAACTAGGTTACCGTATCATGTGACAGGCCAATGGCCAGGAGGTTGTCAAGTAGGATCTGGTGGTTCACAGTACTGAATGCTATTGTGAGGTCTATGAAGATGGACCCCATCGACTTGTCATTGTCTAGAGCATCATACGGGCATGTAGTGTAACCTGTGAGTGTGGTGATGGTGCTACATTTTTTTTGAAACCTGTATTGTGCACACAGTAAATTGTACTTACTTAGGTACTCTATTAATTGATCAGATATGATCCTTTTGAGGGTTTTTGAAAGAGGGGGTAATACTGATATGGGTTTTTAGATACCCAGGCTAGTTCTGTCTCCACTTATAAACACTGGGGTGACATGCGCAATCATCCACTTATCTGTGAAGACTCTGGTTCTTAGGGATATATTGAATATCTTAGTGATGGGCAGAGCTATCTCATCCAGAGTGAGAGCAATGAGTTTCATGTCAATCATGACATTTCCAGTCCTTGTTTTACCTAAGACCCTCCAAATGTATTTCATGGTTTGTGTTCTAGAGATTTGTTTGAAGTAAAATAAAGGTTTTCCAGTGTTTTGGGCTGGGGGGGGGGTATCTTTAGTGGGCTTGCTAAAGGGTTGGGTTGTTAAGTACTCCAGAGGTAGTCCCATGCTGAAGTCCATAAATACAATGTTGAAGGCATTTGCCAGTTACTTAGGCTCTTGTAAAGTGCTAGTTGCTGTAATAGTCAGGTCTGGTGGTGCTTTGGAGACCCTGCCAGTCAGAGTTTTTATATTGTTCCAGAACTCTTTTCTGTTACCCAAGGACCTACCCAGTAATTCTTTATAATACTTTGCTTTCACATTCTTGACCAGCCTAGATCACTTATTTCGTGCTGCTTTATAGGCAGTATACGCGGTTTGATTACCGGTAGCCATAGCCTTGTGCCATAAGTTGTCACGTAAGTTCAGTTGTTTGATAAGGGAGCCCGAGAGCCAAGGGTTGATAGTCCCTTTGCTTTTAAGGATTTGAAGGTGGTGACTATATTGCAGGCATTGCTGATGATTGTTGTAAAGTAATCGAGGGCCTGATTTACATCAACTATGCTATCTAGTAGGGTCCAGTCAGCCTTTTTAGATATTGTTTGAAGAGTTCTAACTGCCCTTTTCTTAAAGATCAGTTTCTAGTGTAATGAGGGGAGCATTTTGAACTCTTGTTTGACCATGTGCAGACCACTAGCGAATGGTCGCTTAGGGAGTCAGAAAGAACTGATACATCAGCTATGTGTTCAGGGCAGGTGGTGAGTAGTCAGTCAATAAGGGTGTTGGTGCTAATGCAGTAGCTTCTTCTGGTTGCTTTCAGGACCATTTGTGGAAGATACAGGCTGGCAATGTGGTCTCTAATGGTCCCGGTGTCCTGGGCTAGCCAATTAATGTTGAAATCCCCTATAATAATCTGTTCCCAGTTCTGTTTGACCTGTCTAAAATGATCAATAAGCTGTTCAATACCTGTTCCTTGCATTCCAGAGGGTATATAGACTGTTGTGAGCACTAGCATTTTGCACTGGTGACCCATAGTAAGCTTGAGGGATAAAATTTGAGCCTCTTTTGAAGTGAGAATGTTAGACATCACTTGGCCTTTGATTTCATTACTGAGGTACACCAGGCAACCACCCCCATGTTTGGACAGTCTGTCCTGTCGAAAGATTGTGTAGCCATCAAGGGATACCGTGCCATCCATGACAGCCATGTTTCTGTAAGGGAGATTATGTCCGGTTTGTGCTGTACAACCCATGCCTAGAACTGGGGATGTTTAGGTAGCAGGCTTCACTGACCACCCAATTAAAACAATTAAAAAGAAATGGAGTTGGAGTGTAACTCACTCCTGTGATTTGATTCAAGATACAGAAATAGCTGGGGCATAATAAGTACAACCTAGCCGACTGCATTAAGTCCCAGCAACCAAGTCTGAACCAAGTCCATAAACTTTAAAGCACAGAGATGGCAAAGCTCTCAGAACAAAAGATATGAAATTACTTATAAGAAAGTTTATTTGAGTTCAAAGAACTTAACAGTGAAGCTGGTGGCTAATGCATGGCTACCAATTACCCACCATAAGATCATTTATACAAAGTTCACATTGAACTTAGCATGGTAAATCCATGCAATAAGCACCCTTGCAAAGATAGAGCTGACAATACAGTTTTCAGAGTGCTCAGATTGTCAGAGTGACAGCACTTTTTAGGGAAGCCTGTGTAATGCATTTAATGGTGCAGTTCCAGTAGTGAGTTGATCAAGTAAACTAATGCTTATGTAGGATTTACCATGAAACATTGAAATGCAGTTTGCTGATAGTCAGAATCCAGACACCTTAATCCTGACCCACGGTTTCCCGACATGGAAATTTTCCCTGCAGTGGCATGTTTCAGGGGGCTTCATCCCCTCACCCCCTTAATTAATATAACAAACTCCACCATGGGCAAAATCTCAAAGTCGGGAAACAGTGGGTCGGGTTTTCGGTGTCGGGATTCTGACTGTCGATAAACTGCATTTTGGTAAAACAATATACTCCGCTTATGTCTGACTGATGTAACTCAGATCCTTCTGTTTACATTAATAGATCATTTTACTGACAGGCTGCAGCCAAAGGAAAGAACAATGACTTTTCACTGTCATGCTGCAGCCTATCACAGAACACATTTTGAGAAATGTACTGATTTCTTTGAAAATTAATTTTTATTTTTTTATTGTGATAAAAAATTAAAATTGTTTGGCAAATTGTTATTAGGTGCCACAGTTAGAAAGCACAGACATCATTAACGAGTAGACCCTGTTTTCCCCATGTGAACTGAAACACTCCAAAGGAAAAAAAAGAAAGAAAAATGGTTGAGTGATGAGAACCTGACAGCATCAGTGAATGGAGTTCACATTATGATGCACTGCTCCAGTCTGTTAATGAAGAAATCTATTGATGTGCAAACAGAAGGATTTGAATTATCAAACATAAGCACTACTTTAATTGATCAACTCACTATTGAAAGTGTACCAGCAAGTGTATTAGACAGGCTTCCCTAAAGTAACAGTGTCGTCACTCTGTCAGTCTGAGCACTCATGAAACTGTATTGTCAGCTATCGCTAAGTTCCCACTCACAAGCCCTTTCATTGAAACTTTTCTGCTGTCATACGCACCAAAGAGCTTCATTTTATTTCCAGGTCAGTGACATTCTGAATATGGCTAGATATGTAGTGCTGTCAGAAAGGGGTCCGGTTGCAAAATGTCACTTTCTGTATTTAATATGAGAAGGAAACAAAGCCAATAATTAACAAAAAAAAAAAAAGATCAACAGTGCTACTGATTTCTGTAGCCATTGCAGATTCCATCCACACCTCCCTGATACCCAGTAATAGGCTTTTCGGGTCTTGGAAACATTCTTCTTATTAGAAGTACTGAATGGTTGCAGGCTAATCGTATTCGGCCTGTCAATGTGCAACAGCTAATCCCTGTCTGATCAATCATCCTATAGAAACATAGAAACATAGAAGTTGATGGCAGATAAGGACTGCAAGGCCCATCCAGTCTGCCCATTTCTTTTTCTACCTTATAAATGTGCCATTGACCTTTGTTTTGTCAGTGGCCTATCTATTCATAGTCATTTGTATTGCTCCCTTATGCCTATCCCATGCCTGTTTGAAGCCCTGCACTGTATTCATAGTGACCACTTCTTGTGGTAAGCTATTCCATGCATCCACTACCCTTTCTGTGAAAAATAATTTCCTCACATTCCCCCTTAATCGGCCCCCCTCTAATCTCATGCTGTGTCCTCTTGTCCTGCTATTCTTCTTATATTTAAACATGTTAGACTCTTTCTCCTTGTTAATGCCCTTAAGGTGTTTGAATGCCTCGATCATATCACCTCTCCCCTCCTTTGCTCAAGGGTATACATATTGAGCTCTGTTAATCTGTCCTCATATGTCTTCTGATGCAGTCCCTGCACCATTTTGGTTGCCCTTCTCTGGACTGCCTCAATTTGGTTAATGTCCTTGAAGATATGGCCTCCAATACTGCATGCAGTACTCCAGATGGGGCCTAACCAGTGTCTTGTAAAGAGGGATTATTACCTCCTTCTTACGACTTGTGATACCCCTACTAATACACCCTAACACCCCCCCTAGCCTTACCTACTGCTTTAGAGATCTGCTTGGATGATTTCAGGTCATCAGTGATGATGATGCCCAAGTCTCTTTCTTCCTTTGTGACTGCTAGCAACTCCCCTCCCAGCCTATAGGTGGCTTCAGGGTTTATCTTCCTTATGTGCATGCTTTTTCACTTCTTTGCAGTAAATCCCAGTTGCCACTCTTCTGACCATTTTGCTAGTTTATCCAGATCTCTTCTCATTCGGCTCACCCCATCTGGATCATCTACTCTGTTGCAGATCTTGGTGTCATCTGCAAACAGACAAGCCTTACCCTCTAGTCCATCTGCAAGGTCACTAATGAAGATGTTGAAGAGGACTGGCCCCAGGACTGATCCTGAGGTACCCACTTGTGACTTGCATCTCTTCTGACTGTATACCATTTACCACCACTCTCTGTTTTCTGCCCGTCAACCAGTTTGCCACCCAGTTGACCAACTTCTGACCACGAGCCTACCCAGCTTATTTATCAATCTTCTATGTGGAACAGTGTCAAAGCTTTGCTGAAGTCAAGGTGGGCGACATCAACTGCTCCCCTTGGTCCACCACTCTGGTTACCCAGTCAAATAAATCTATGAGATTAGTTTGACAGGACCTTCCTTTTGTAAACCCATGCTGTCTTGGATCCTGTGCCCCTATGGATTCCAGGTGTTGCACTATCCTTTCCTTAAGGAATGCCTCCATAATCTTGCCCACTACTGAGGTAAGACTGACTACTGTAGTTCCCCGCCTCCTCCCTGCTACCACTCTTGTGGAGCAGGATCACATGAGCCCTTCTCCAGTCTTCTGGGACCTCTCCTGTGCTCAGAGACTCCCTTAACAGTTCTGCTAATGGCTCTGCTAGTTCCACCTTTAGCTCCTTAAGTACCCTGGGATGTATGCCATCAGGTCCCATTGCCTTATCCACCCTGAGCTTAGCAAGCTCTTGTAGGACCCTTTCTTTTGTGAAGGGAGTAGTGCTCACCTCCCTCCCTCTGTGTCCATGATGCTGAGCTGTGGGCCCTGCCCTACCTACTCTTCAGTAAATACTGAGCAAAAGTATCTATTTAGGATAGATGCCTTTACGGGTCCTCCTCACATGCTCCTTTTCTCCATTAAGCTTAGCAATACCCCTCTGGACTTTCTCCTTTCACTAATGTATCTATAGAAAGTCTTGTCACCTTCTTTACTGTTCGTGCTAGTGTTTCCTCAGTTTGGGACTTTGCCTGCCTTACTGCCTTCCTCTTCCCTTAGGGCAGTTTGATATGCACCCTATTTCATCCGCTGTGTTCCCTTATATTTCCTGAAGGCCAGCCTTTTGGCTCTGACCTTTTCTGCTACTGTATTTGAGAACCAAAGTGGTTTCCTTCTTCTTTTGCACTTCCTTTTCTGTCTAACGCAATGGGATGTTGCTTCAAGTATTGCATCCTTAATGCTTGCCCACTTTGCCTGTACCCCCTCACCTGTGTTTCTTTTTGCCAGGGCTAGCTTAACTCTGTTGCCCATCTTATCAAAGTCAGCTCCTCTGAAGTCCTATATTACAATCGGTGCTGGACTGACCACACTCAGTCTCAGAATTACCCTCCACCCCTTAAAGTGTATCCCCTATGTGTGCTGCTAACATGATAGATAGATAGACAGACAGACAGACAATCATATATGATATCACATACAATTTCAGAAATCAGGAACAGTTCTAGGAAACAGTTCTCTAATATACAGAGAACTGTCTAATAACTGTTCCTGATGTCTGACATCATATTTGCTATATCAAACCTGTAAGATATCACAACAAAAACTAACCAAACATGTAGATACTATCTAGGGCTTGGTTCCACCATGCCGCAGCAATGGGAATCACAGTGATGTCCTTTACAGCGACAAACTCCTGCAGACATCCCTGACACCGCTGCATCCCAGCCATGATCTGCAACATACTGACCACATCAATGCAGAGGTGCTGTGCCTCTCCACCACCACTGGTACTTTATATATCTAACTCCATGTCCCACAGACAGTGGAGTTAGGTGCCTACCCCTATTGCCGCAAAGTCCATTGTGGAGTAATATCCGTCGCTGCACAGTCCATCACCATCAGGGTGTAGCTGGGGGGGGTAGCTGTCATTGGGTCACTGTTCCGATGGTATACGCTAGGCTTCCATTCAGTTTTCAGTTATCAGTTACTGAAACTCTATGATTATGACTAGATTAGGATTTTTTTAATTCAGTAAAAAACCTTTTAAACCTCTAATTCACCCCCCTCCTTTCTGTAGCTAAGTTATACTTGCCCTGTCAATTATAAAAGCCCATCAATTATAAACAGCCTGTTTTGTCACAAACTGTCACTGTATGGGGGTCAGAGAGCAATCCTATAGAATGATTGGACCTATATTTCATATGCAGGGCAACCAGTCCCAGAATATTTGTTCTCCTTTTAGCCTTTATGGATGCCCCTCCCCTCCAAAAAACAGACAAAAGGACCAAGAAAAAGAAACCACTAGGGACCCAGCTGTCTGAGTTCAATATTATTCACAGCCTTTTATTTTCAAATGCCAAATTTCTTTATGAAATATATCCAACATTTTGAGATCTCACCTGATCTCTTCTTCAAGGATTGGCTGGAAGGATAAACCAAAATATAGACCAATTATTACTGTTTTACAGCTCATAAGCATCAGTAGTTATTTAATAATTACTGAAACTTGGAGTGGAGAAAAAGCTCTATAGTACCTAAACATGTTCACCAGGCATATACAATGAAGTCAATCACTACTTTGTTTCTCTAAGTTCACACATATGTAATCAAAAACTGAATAAATATTAATTTGTATTAAATTCTATACAACATAATTTGTAAAGTGCCCTTCTTACTTGCTCACCTGTAATTAACATTACTTAAGCATCAAATGCAAAATATGCTCACATGACATAAATACATTTAGACCATTCACGTGGTATAAAACTAAACAAGCACACTCCATAATCTAGCCTTTTTCTTGTAAAATAAATATACAATAGCATCTTAACCACTGAGATTACTGAAACTCTCCCTGGTTCATTAATTTTATGGCTATAGGTCCAACCTTATTAATATCTTATTGCTTTACACAGTCTTTAATCTGATTTCTTTTAGGCTCATTTTGTATTACCAAAATATGATCCCGCTCACTAGGTTAACCACTTGGTCTCCTTTCTATTTTATTGTTACATCTAAATGTTTTATTTAATGTGCTCACCTTTAAACTTAATTGTTCACTGCCAAAGCAGTTCTCTTTTTTTTTTTAATATATAGAGTTTTTTCATTTTTTCTGATTTTCTCCCCTTCTTGGGGTCACAGTGTATACATGCATATGGGTGTGTGGATGCATGCATGCATGCCAGGATCTGGTGACCTCTTCCACCCCAATTCAGGCTTACGTCACCATTACTGCGCCTGTGCACTCATCGGACCTCCACCTGATGGGTGTGGGAATATGGAGGAGCAGGCGTCCACCCCTGGAGGGGAAATCCCATCCAGCCCTCCCCCTCAGCTGGCACCCCAGTGATCTGAGGTCATTTTCAAACCCATGTTGCTGGCATGACACGAGGTGTGGCATCCAGCGCCTCAACCCTCAGTGCCACCGGGCCGGCAACCAAAGCAGTTTTCATGGCTAGAAAAATAAAGTAAAAAATCCATCACTCCCATGATGTTGAAAAATAATAATAAATATCAATTTACTTCAGTTTCTCTGATTAGTAACAAACCATTACTGCAGTTACATAGTGAATAAAACAACTGTGTTTTTTTTTTTTTTACTAGGTACCTGCACTAACATTTTGTCACTAATCAAAGAAACTGTAATAAATTAATATTTCTTCTTATTTTTTAACACCATGGTAGTGATGGAATTTTTATTTTTCTAGCCATGAAAACTGCTTTGGCAATGAAAAATTAAGTTTACAGGTGAGCACATTAAATAAAACATCTAGACACTACCTGCCAGGTGGGGGTTGCACTAGACTACTAGGGAATGTTTGCTACAGACCATATGGAGGATCAGGATGGGGGGAGGTACCACTAGCCACCAGGAACTTATATGTCTATATCAGGCAGGGCATCAAGAGGAGGGGGACCACAGAACACCAAGGTAATCATTTAGTTGTGATATTGGGTGGCGATCGGCATGGGGGGAACCGCTAGACCACCAGGATATATGTTTAGTTACAGCAGACAAGGGATTGGCAACAGGGGAGAGGGACCACTAGACTGCCAGGAATTATATTTATTTGAAGTGGACTGGTGAGCAGCAAGGGGGGGACCACTGGACACCAGGGAATATTGTTCTGGATGTGGAGAGAGGGATCAGTTAGGGGGAGGAACCACTAGATTACCAGGGAAATATTTTGAGAACAACGGGACAGTGGTCAGAGAATGTGAGAGGGGGAGGGACCATTAGACTACCAGAGAAATATTTTGACAACAACGGGATGGTGATTGGAGGAGGGACTACCAGACTACCAGGGCATTTATTTTATTTATTTTTATTTTATTTTATTTATTGAGATTTTGGATTAGAAGTTCCTTTGAGCAAGGGGCTCATTTACAAAGGTTCCACATCAGTGGGTGACAGAGAACAACAAACATTTTGTGGGAGTGCATCAGATGATAACATAGAATATTTGGTTACAGGGCAGCCATTAAGCCAATACACATATAAGCAAGCAAGCAAGCAAACTTTTATTTATAAAAGGCGCTTTTCCAGTGTTCAAAGCACCTGTACAATACAGCACAATAAAATATCTAAAAACAAGTCATAATTAATATAAAAATATATACTTACAAAACCATTTATGTCCCCACAAAGGCATTCTCAAAAAATGTGTTTTAAGGGATTTTTTAAATCCCTCCACAGTCAGGCTTTCACCTATCTGACAAGGTAGAGAGCTCCACAGGGTTGGTGCCATAAAGGCAAAAGATCTTCCTCCAAAGGTCTTCAAGTCCACCATGGGAACCTCTAGCAATCTCTCACCAGAGAATCGGAGTGAGCAGGAGGGGCTACAGGGAAGTATGAGGTCTTTCAGGTACTGGACTTCACTGCAGAACAATTTATGTGGTAATGTTTATGATAATGTTGGGTAATATATATAACATTTACTATAACTATTCCAGTTAAGCTTTGCAGCCAAATAGGTCTTATCAGGGGCCTTGGTGGGCCCTGCAGGGCAGAGAGGACATGGGGACAAAGGAGGAGGAATAGGACAGGTGAGTTAGGTGTGGGGATGGAAAGTTGATGATGGGTGTGGGTGAGCAGGGGGTGAACAAGGGGGGTAAATCCTAGTGGCTGGGTAGCAAGGAAAGGGGGAGGTGAGATGTTATTAAATGGGGAGGTCAATCATAGAATGGAGGAGGGACAACTAGACTACCAGGGAATTTATTTTATTGTACAGGGATGGCAATTGGTGATCGGTGATGGGGATGGACCACTAGACTACCAGGGACTTTCTTTAATATATCTTGGACTGGCACTAGTCCACCAGGGTCATACTAGAGGAAGCAACTTTTTTTTATAGTGTGCTGCTTATATGAAATACCATACACAACACAGATAACAGATTACACAAACTTAAAGATTAAAAAAAATTGGACCCTACTCCCCTAGGAAATTATTTAATTCCATCTTAAACAACCATACTGACTTCCAGAATTTAAAATTGTTATACTTTCACCTGTACCTTATGATAAAAAATAAAATCGAAATATTGACTCTGAGCCACTTCACAGAATTGACTTCAACCTTCTGCACATGCACACGCCAACACTGAAACTGTTCAGTGCATGCTGTACGTTATCTCCCTGACTGATTGCCGATCCGACTCGGAAACCAGAAATCCCTGAGTTTTCAAAAATAAATATCTTTAAATCTACAAAACTCCTAAGCATCAACCACCCCAGAAAATCCTTCCCCACCAACCTACACAAGCATACAAAATTTCACAAGTTAAAGATTTATAGTTTTTTGTCTAGATGAGAGCAAAAATTCAGAAAAAAAACACACCATTGAAGTCAATGGGAAACATTTTTTTCACACTTTAACATCTCGCAAAATACTGAAGTGATTTCCATGAGACTTTTAGGTATTGTGGATTCTGTCATATACAGCACATCCTGAAAGGTTCATGTAAATCAGTAAAACCATCTTTCTGCAAGACGCAAACAAAAAATCGAGTTTAATATAGAACTTACCTGCCTCCCTAACTATAGGGGCATGGTATATATACATTCTGGCTCCACTATTACAGTTATTCATGAATACACAGAATAGAAACACAGAATTTGACAGCAGATAAGGACTGCTTGGCCCACCCAGTCTGCCCATTTTCCTACCTAGTGGATAAGCTGCAGATCCTAGCTAACCAACAGCCTATTTCTTCCAACCTCCACCCCCTAGAATTTCCTTATGTCTGTCCCATGCATTCTTGAATTCCACCACCGTTTTTGACTCCACAACCTCCTCAGGAAGGTCATTCCATGCATCCACAACCCTCTCCATGAAAAAATACTTTCTCACATTACCTCTGAGCCATCCCCCCTCTAGCTTCAAATTGTGCCCTTGTTCTTGCATGCCTCTTTTTCTGAAAGATGTTACCCTCTTGGACTTTGTTGATTCCCTTGAGGTATTTGAAAGTTTCTATCATGCTCCCCTCTCCCTCTTCTCCTTGAGGCTATACATATTAAGATCCTTAAGTCTCTCTTGATATGTCTTCTGGTGCAGACCCTGCACCATTTTAGTTGCCCTCCTCTGGACTGCCTCCATCCTGTCTATGTCTTTGCGGAGATTGGGTCTCCAGAACTGCCGAGTACTCAGATGGGGTCTCACCAGCTGTCTGTACAGAGGGATAACAACTTCCTGTTTTCTACTGGTGATGCCTCTCCCTATGCATCCCAGCATCCCACCAGCCCTACTTACTGCCCTCTCACATTGCTTGCTCACCTTTAGGTCATATAATATGACTACCCCCAGGTCCCTTTCCATTTTTGTTGTTGTTAGTATCTCACCCCCCATTGTGTACTCTTCCCCTGGGTTTTTGTTTCCCAGGTGCATTACTTTGCACTTCTTAGCATTGAATCTAAGCTGCCATACATTTGACCATGCCTCCAACCTTGCCAAGTCCCTTCTCATCCTTTCTACCCCACCTTGTATATCAACTCTGTTGCAGATTTTTGTGTCATCTGCAAAGAACATACTTTTCCTTCTAGTCACTCTGCAATGTTGCTTATAAAGACATTAAAGAGGACCAGTCCTAGTACTGAACCCTGCGGTACCCCACTAGTAACCCCCCTTTCTTCAGAGTGGACTCAGTTTACTATTACCCTCTGTGTCCTGTTCTCCAGCCAATTCTTTACCCAGGCTACTATCTTGGGACCCACTCCCAGGCTGGCCCACTTGCATATCAATCTTTTGTGTGGGACTGTGTCAAATGCCTTGCTAAAGCCTAGGTAGGCCATGTCTACAGCCCCTCCCTGATCTACTACTTTGGTCATCCAGTCAAAGAAATCTATTAGATTCATCTGACATGACCTTCCCGCTGTGAATCCATGCTGCCTTGGGTCCTGCGCTCCTCTGGCCTTTAGGTACTCAACAACTCTTTCCTTCAGAAGTGATTCCATCATTTTCCCAATCACTGAGGTTAAAGGAGAAGACTCCTGTATATTTATGATTTGAATATATCTGGTGTATTTATTATACATTACATCAAGTACTGTACATATGTCAATAAGAGAGCAACCATTTCTTCTGTTGCAACACATATCTAGAGTTTGAGGCTCTGACACAAGGTAGTAAAATGTCAATCAAGCCTCCATTTACATGCAAATAAGTCACTTGTAATACAGCCCCTCCCATTCCTTGATGTCACTGCAGCAACAGCGCAGAACAAAACATAAGGGTATCAATGCTGTCCATCCTGATTTTAGTTTAAGTTTGCAATAGCTTAAAATCATGCAACTCACACAGGCAGTGGTACTTGTAGCCTTAATACTGCATGTGTAGAGCAAATAATACATCTAATAGTATTTCATTCACAGGAAACAAAAGCTGTTCCTTTGTACTGCTCATTTCTCTCTGTGAGACAGTTGTAACATGTTGTGGAAAGCAGTAGACTGAATCAGGTAATCAACCAATCAGTCAATCAATCAATCAATCGAGCAGTCAATCAGTCACTCTGTAGTGAACCAGGTGAACACCTTTGAGAGGATTAATTTACAAGGTAGGCTTGAGCAGTTTCCCAAAGGATCACACAAGACTGAATTCCTCCTTTGCACAAATTATACACTCCCCTTTCAGCAGCCTGAAAGTGGACAGCTACATCACTTACTTTATAAAGTGTATTTTTTTTACATTTCAAATGCTCCTTACATCTGGGTTCTGACTGGAAATACTAAGATACAGAATGCATATGACATGGGAGGAATGAGCTAAGCAAATACAAAGTACTACAAACACTGAGACTGATTAGTTTCTTTACCTACAACAGCTGAAGTGTAGCATCTGATTTGTGAGGGACATCCTACTTCAAATGCTGGCATTGCAAATGGGGGGGGGCTGCCACAGCTTGTTTTCAGTACCTTCAAAGTGAAGTGATGTAGCTTTCACATCACTGCTAATGATTTATAATGGGAATGGGGCACTGTTAAAGTCATGGACCTGAGGGGCCATCACAGTTCCCAAGGAGGTTAGAGGAACTTGTTAAGAGTTAGAGAGTAAGGGACTTTAGTAGGATTTGAACCAGAGTTTCCCAGTTCTTCTGCCTGTGCTTTAACCACTAGATTACTTTTCTTCCATATGCTGATGTTGTCCTGGTAACCTATTCCTTATTATAGCTGAACTCTTTATTGCCTTACATCAGCCATCCAATCACTGACTGCCTAGTTACAAGAAAGGGCATTTGTGCAAGATTGTGTCTCACTGCTGGTGTCAATCAAAACAGAGAATGTTAACACACAGAACATAATACAACAGCTATATAATACCACTTAAGACTCTTGTTGTACCCAGAGTCATTTATTGGGTAAACTGTTTTTGCTAACAGAAACATTAACACAACACACAAAGGCACTTCTTTATAGGCATACTGTATATACATGTCAAATCAATGCTGAATCACACACATTTGGTCCTAGTCCCTATTAGACCTGCACTTCAGGATGTGCACAACACTTAAAGAGTTCCCCCATTACTCAAGTGGGGGACCAAACATTGTGGGTTCTGTTTACTGGTGTAACAGCATTTAGTGTAGCACCATTATCTGTTGCTCTGATGACATCATCCTCCAGCAGCATTGATGGTAAAATGGAGGACAAACACATTGATAACTTCTGGGGGCTGTATATTTTTATTTATAATCTAGATTTGGACAGCAGTAGGACTGCTGGCAGCTAGAGGAGGAACACAACAGTTACACATAAGGACTTGGGAAAATATCAGTGTGAAACTATGGGAGACTTCCCCTTTAAACTAACAGGTCTGTAGTTTCCTGCTTCTGCCCTGCTCCCACTTTTGTGAAGTGGAATAACACATGCCCTCCTCCAGTCTTCAGGTACCACCCCATCCTCCCATGATTTATTAAAGAGGGTAGTCAGTGGTGTCACTAGTTCTACCCTTAGTTCTTTTAGAATTCTGGGATGAAACCCATCAGGCCCCATTGCTTTGTCCACCTTAGTTATACTATGTTCATTATTATCCCAGCAGCTGGATGCCACTCCCTAGAAAAAGAGATGTCACTCCTCTTCTTTGCTCATTCTCCTGTTAGTGTCTATGATTCCAAGTGTATGGTTCTACCACATTTCACATTTTCTTAACTATATGTCCCAATCTGCACCCCTCTTAAGCCGTGGGACTTAAATAAAAGGTGCCATTCTTGAGACAGCAAAGACATGCATGAGAACCTTTACCAAGAGGAACAGGTAAAAGACCAATATGTTTATCTGAAAAGGTCAAGGGGGTAGTAAGGACCCAAATGAAGTCCTTCATCACTTATAAGGAAAAGCAGGGGGATGAAAAATGGGGGAAGTACCATGTAAGAACTGTGAAGGCCAAGAGAGTCTTCAAGGATACAAAAACAGACACAGAATTGCATAGTGCAGAGGGGATTAAGGGCAGAGAAAAACAGTTTTTCAGGTACATAACAGAAAAAGGAAAGATAAATTTGAGGGTTGTTAGTGTAACAGAACAAGGGAGTGTAATAGAGGAGAACAAGCAGAAAGCAGTCATTCTGAATGACTACTTCTGCTCAGTATTCAGTAGGGAGGACAGCAGGCCTTTACCAGAGAGCAGCATAAAGGTTGCTGAAAGCAGGTTTGTGAAAATGAGTCAGCAGATGTTTACTAGGAGAAGGAGGGAGTAAGATGGTGGCTCTAGTAGCAGTGTAGCTTGAAAGCCCTTGACTGACTTTGGTGAGAAAACAATAAAAAAGGTGGTTTAAATCTGTTTAGTGATTTTGTAACAAAAAAAAGGAAAAAAAGCCTTTCACTACTGTTGGAGCATATCTTCAAAATGGACAAAAAATGGAATCCTAACCTTGCTGAGGAATTTGTTATCTCTTGCGCCTGGACCATTGGATCAATGGCATTATCTTCCACAAATGGCCAGCAGAGTGGTGGTAGAGCAGAGGCTCAGAATATGCCGTCAACCCCTGCAGGCCAGATTATTGTTCCCTCCCTCAGGCAAGCCCATTTGCCAACAACTGCTAAGAGAATGAAAATGTTACATTACCTTAGACCCATCCCACTCTCATGGAACCAACGGTCAACAAGGAGTACATGACTGAAAAACCAAGCAAATCCATTGATACAATAGTTTCCTGGTTAGATAAATATGATCGGAGGTTTGAGGCACTGAACAAAAAAGTAGAGTTTATGCAAACTGAAATTAATAATTTGAGAAAAAAATAAACAACTGAGATTGAGAAATCTATCTCAGAACAAGCCACTAAGCTCACAGTTCATGATGGACAATGTCAAGCTATAGTATTAACACATCACTGCAGTAGGTAGTAAAGGAGAACTACAACATCTCCAGAAAATTAGAATAAAATGAAAACCAACTTAGATATTGCAAGTTGAAGATTGTTGGGATCCCTGAGAAATATAATGCAGACTTTCCTAGTACTAGAGACTCGGTAAAGGACATCCTAATAACAGCCTTTGAATTATCTGTCCCCTGCTGGATACACTATCTGCTAAGACTTTTAAATTCTGTACCAGAGCACATCCGGCAAATACTGCTGCCATTTTAACTTGAGAGTGCTGCTACTTTGACTGTGTGTGTATTTGTACTTACTTGATTATGAACAGCTGCAGAGAGGACTCACGGCAAACCAGACACTGGTTGATTCCACTGTGGGGGTGGGCTATCGCACTTCTGAAAAGCCATAGCCACCCGACTGGAGAGACTCAGCAGCAGTGCCAGTGGAGAAACATCTTCAGCCACAGGTGAGAGCTTCTAAAGGCTGGTTACACTATCTGCTTTTAAGACTTTTAAATTCTGCACTACAGCACACCCAGTAAACACTGCTGCCTCTTTAACTTGAGAGTGCTGCTACTTCGACTGTGCGTTTGTGTGCTTGCACTTATTTGATTGTGAACAGCTATAGAAGGGTCTTGGGGCAGACCATACACTGGTTGATTCCATTACAGGGGTGGGCTACCACACTTCTGAAAAGCCCAAACCACCGTACAGTATGAACGCAGTGGCCGGGCGTGAGTGGAGCGCCACTCAAGAAACGTTTTTGCGGTAGAAGCATCTACCTGGGATAACCAGCACATATACTGTCTGTATTAATTGTTATTTTATTTTACTTTCGAGTTGAAAGGATTTATAGTTTATTAGATAAGGATAATCACAAAGGTCTATATGTACCAAGTCAAGAATCAGCTCAAGTTAGAAGCTTAAGGTTTAAAGGGGAGTGAAAAGTAAAGCATAACAAAAAAGCCTCCTTTAGTTTTGAATACTAGGGGTTTAAATTATAAAAATGTTAAAGACTAATTGAAAGTAGAGTTAAGTAACTTTGTAACATGGCAAGAAATAGTAAGGCAAAATGGAGCAAAGAGATTGGTGCAAACAGCACACATGGTACAAAATGAAGCAGGCATTAATTCCCTAGTAATGCCCACTTCATCATGTAGTACTGTTTGCACCCACATCTAAATTGCCAGCACACAAGTATGAAACAACACGATATGTAACTTCCCACCCACCACCCTGCAGTACTCGTACACTCGCACTAAAATGCGGTACACAGCAGAGAAACTGAAAATATGACTGCTTCTACTGAATGCAACAGAACCCACAGCACTGAAAGAAAAGAGTCAGATCTGAAGGGAAATGTTCAGCAATAACACCCTAATGTTCCCCAGCAGCAGTGCAAACAAAGTACCAAGAGTAATATGACTGAGTAGCACAGGGAACTTAGTACTGTACTTAGTGGCAGCCCTTGTAACCTGAGCCACTTTACGATCAATGGGCAGTGAATTTCAATTATTATGCTGACAAGGAACAATTCAGGCCAGGTGCCCAATAGAATCTTAGCACTGTGACTCCTCAGTAGTACAAGTTGTATTGCAATGTTTAAAATGTTTATCTTTTTATTTCTAAAATACCCGATCTTAGTAGGGTAGTTTTGTATGTAGTGTCCTTAGATACACTGGCCTGGATATTCAAAAGGGTTGCGCCATGCGCAATAGGGTTGAGCCAGCGCAAGTCCGAAAATGTGCCATTCAGCGATATTCAGCGGGAGGCAGTTGCGCTACTGAAAACATGCTGAGCAACAGCACAATGCAAATGAAGGCATGCACAACTGAAGGGGGTGGATCCATGCATAAAGAGCGCAATACGATATTCAAAGGCTTGCGCAATGCATAACAGTGGATCAGCCGGAACTTGCGCCATGGCGGAAATTAGCCAAAATAAAAAGGCTCAAGGAAGAGGCACAAGAACCCGACAGGGAATGCTCATGAGGCAGCAACAGAGAGCAGGCCACAGCAGCAACCAGTGCAGGCCAGGGAGTAGGCAGGACAGAATAGTGGCAGCTGAAGGCGTGTGGGGCCACAGAGTTCGGAGGCCAGTAGGTGTACCCGGTGCAGTGGAGGTAGCAGTCAGGACAGCTGGGGGAACAGAACAACAACAGCTGGGGGGGACACAAGCCAGGGAGATGGACAGTGCCACCTTCCACATGGAAGCTGTAGTGAGGGAGGGTGAGAAGGCATGCTGCAGGGGGACGTGGCCGTGGAAGGGCCCGTCGGCGGTATGCCCCCAACAGGCAGTACCGTGCCCGCATCAGCTTTGAGCTGTATTTGGATGTCGAGATTGTGGGCTGGTACCACCTGAACAGGGCAATACTGAGGCAGCTCTGTGAGCTGTGCAGTGATGTGATGCAGGCACCTTCACGACGGAGTCACGCTCTGTCAATGGAGACAAAGGTAACAGCCTGCATGTGCTTGCTCACCACGGGTACCTTCCAGAGGCCAACAGGGGACACCAGGCATAACACAGTCGGCCATGTCATGCATCCTCACCCAATTCCTCAGCGCACTGCTGCCACATGCTGTGGAGCACATCCATTTCCCCAGCACCGCAGCAGAGCATACAGCAAACATACAGGAGTTCCACAGGGTAGCACGTATGCCTGGCGTGCTAGGGGTGATAGACTGCACCCATGTGGCTATTCGCATGCCACCTGGCCCCGATGGTGCTGCATATCACAACTGGAAGGGGTTCTCCTGTGTCAACTGCCAGGTGGTGTGTGATGCCAGTGGGCACATCATCAATGTCTGTGCCACGCACCCTGGCAGAGCACATGATTCATTCATATGGTACCAGTCTGCACTGTGCCATCGATTCAAGAGTGGGGACATCCCCACAGGACACCTAGTGGGTGAGTATGCATGTAGGAGTGGTAAAGTTGGGGGACGGGTGGGCAAGACACAGGTGCCATGGGAGTGGCACACAGGGCTATGGACAATATGGACTTGAACATGACACTAACCTCCACTATCTCCACACAGGTGACAGTGGATACCCACTCCTTCCCTGGCTGCTCACACCCTACCGGCACCCCATGACCCCATTGCAGCAATGCTTCAGTGAGGCACATGCCACCACACGCAACATCATCAAGCAGGTGTTTTGGATGCTGAAGGCATGCTTCCAATGCCTAGACTCCTCTGGCAGTGCCCTACAGTACAGCCCCTCAAAGGCCTGTGGGATATTCCTAGCCTGTTGTATCCTGCACAATATGGCCAAAGATTGTGGGATAGCCGTACAGGTCGAGGAAGGGGACAGCAATGGGGACACCGGTGATGCTGGTGAGGATGAGGATGAGCAGCCCCCCCTTGGATGGCGTGACCCCCAACTGATCCGGCTGGCCCAGCTGCACCGGGACACCATCACAGAGGAGCACTTCGCACAACACAGGTAAGTCATGGGGCCATGTGCAACCAACACTGTCCAGGGTGCAACCCACATACACACAGGGTAACACACCAGGTGATGGTGAGGGGAGTGGAAGGGTACAGGCGCACAAACACACCACCAGGGAGGGGTGAATAGTTACACGCTACATGGACAGACACACACACACACACACACACACACCAGGCACAAAGTGCACAGGGGCAGGTGCACAGCAGAGCAGGAACAGACATGTCAAACACACAGATCCACAGACCACCCGCACCACCTGTACTGTCCATGTATGTGTGTCAGATGCTGGGCACCTTTGCACCTTGGTGTACAGTACAATGCAGGCATCATCATGCACACGCACCTGTGCACAGCAGTTGGGTGGGTGTGCAGGTGGTCCGGGTGTCAGCGTGTTGGGCAGGGCACCCACTGGTGCACTGCCCACCAAGACACACATTGCACACAGGGCAGCACCAGACAGGACCCGCACTGGGAGACAGGTCAGTCAGGTGGCACAGTGCCACGGCCACCACGGATGCATGGGCGGCCCCGCCAAGACACAGAAAGTTCAAGTTCAAGTTTATTGCAGGAAAACTCCATTGAGCAAGCTCATTCACAAGGAGGTCCTGTGACATAAACACTTAAAGTACAAACACAGATAGGCAATAACAGTATATACATGAAATACACGTTACATGATACAGGCTGGGTATACATACAAGGGTACCACATAGGGTGACCGCAGGTGGTAAACATTGATATGAGACAGGGAAGCGACTTATAGGTCGCATACTGATAAATGAAACATGATGACTGGTGTGATTTGATTTAATCAAATCAAATCAAATCAAATATACAGTATTTTGGCAGCTAGAACAAACAACAGTCTACAACTGATATGGGAGGAGGAGATTTGATAGAGTAGCAGTGGGCGTAAGCAAAAGATAAAGCCAGGAGTAGAAGGGAAGGGAAAGCAGTTAATATGACAAATCAATTATACCTTACCAGTGGATAAATATGGCACACATGGGGAGGAAGAGACTTAATAACAGTTACAGGTGTCTTTTATTTTGGCTGAACTTAGCGATTTGTAGAAGTTTATTGAAACTGTGCTAGTTAGTTTCAGTACAGTTTGTAGTTGGTTCCAAATGGAGGAAGGGCATATGCAATATCACGTTTACCAAAGGAAGTCCAGCGTCCTTGGTATGTCAAGCATAAAAAGTCAGATTTTCTTATGCAGTATGCACTATGTGAGATACTAATAAGGGAGGAGAGATAGCTTGGCAATTTCTGCAGGAGCAGTTTAAAGTCCATAGCCCAGCATGGAGCAGGCGTCTAGTAGTAAGGGATGTCCAACCAACAGCTGCATATAAGTCACAGTGGTGCGAGCAGTGAGGAGTTGGTAATGAACCGTAATCGCGGTGATAAAGGATGTCCAGTTTACTTAGATTTGCAAGAGTGGTGGAGGAATAGATTACATCGCCATAGTCGAGTAGGGGAGAAAAGTGGCCTGTACAAGCTTGTTTTGAGTTTCAAGGCGGAAAAGGGGCCTATTTCTGTAGAAGAAACCTAACCTTGCTTTTAACCTTCTAGAGACATCTTCGATGTGGTCACTGAAAGATAATTTATTGTCGATCCAGATACCTAGATATTTAAATTTGGTTACAACTTCCAGAGGCTCGTTTAGCATGGTGACAATGAAGTCTTGGGCAAGAGTATTGGGGGGGCCTGAGACAGCACTGCGGGAGAATATCATTGCTTTAGTCTTCTTGGCATTGAGCAGAAGCTTTGCCTTTATTAAATTATGCTCAAGTTGTGTGAAGTCCGCTTGAAGCACTCCCTTGACTTCAGATAACGATGAGCCAGAAGTATACAACACAGTATCATCTGCAAAAAAGTGCAGATTGGACGTAGATATGTTAGCATCTAAGTCATTGATGTACAGAGAAAACAAGATAGGGCCTAAGATGGATCCTTGGGGTACTCCTCTTGCAACTGGCAAGGCAGCAGAAAAAAAGTCTTCCGCCTTTACTTTTTGGAATCTTCCAGTTAGGTAGCTAGAGAACCGCTGGGTGGTATGGTATGTGGCACCCAACTTTGCAAGGCAATTGACTAATAGTTTGTGATCAACAGCATCAAAAGCTTTGCTGAGGTCCAAAAAGACTGCACCAGTTACCTTCTTAGCATCTATAGCAGAGATCCAATCTTTGGTTACTTTTGCTAGTGCAGTGATTGTGCTGTGATTAGCCCGGAAGCCAGATTGAGCTGGGTTAATGAGAGAGAAGGTTTCCAAGTTAGATTTTAACTGAATATGGATCAGTTTTTCGAGAACTTTAGAAAGGATAGGCAATATGGAGATAGGCCTATAGTTGTTTACACTGCATGGGTCACCAGATTTAAATAGAGGGAGGATATGTGCTGATTTCCAGCAGGACGGCACAGCAGCAGATGTAAATGGAAAGATTGAAGATGTGGAGAATGGGGCAGTGAGATGAGCATAGCTGACCTTAGAAAAAAGGTTCAAGCCATCGTCCCTCGCTTTTTGGTGTCTAAGTTAAGAAGAGAATCTTCTACTTCTTTATAAGTTATCTCGGCGCAGTTGGAAGGGACTGGGTGCAGGACTAGATGTGGCGGGAGGGTATGCTGGCTCACCGCAGCACCAGCATAAGGTGACGAGTCAAAAGCTAATCCAGCTGTGGCAAAGTGGGAGTTAAGTTCCTCCAGGATTAGGGACTTGTTTTCCAATCTTGCCACTACTATCTTTGTTGAACAGAGGGGCCATGGGCCGTCCTTCTATAGCTTTGATAGTCTTCCATATTTTATGAGGGTTACCTTTAGCTTGTTCGAGAGTAGAAATATAATAGTTAGCTTTAGCAGAGCGAAGTTTTTTCACACAGTTATTCCTGGCTGTTCTAAAGGCCTGCCAATCTGAAGATTCTTTGGAATGTCTAGCTTTAGCCCAGAGCTTATCTCGAGCTATAAGGGCTGTCTTGAGATCTGAGGTGAACCAGGGATTGGAATTGTTACGTACCCTTACTTTGATGAAAGGGCATGCTTATTTATTATTGTAGTGAGTTTGTCATTAAGGATGCAAGCTGCCTTGTTGACATCTTTGGCTAGGTAAAGATCTTGCCATCTGATCATGCTCAGGTCAGATAGGAAGTTTACTGCACTGAATTTGCGAAAGGATCTTTTTGTTATAAAGATGGGTTGCGGCAGTGCCTTAATTTGAGATCTTATGCAAGCAACAATTCCATGATCGCTCATGTCGTTGTGAAACACTGCCAAATGAGATATTTTGTGTGGATGGGTGGTTAGTACCACATCTAGAATGGAACTGTTGGCAGTATTTAGAGTGTTGTTCCTAGTAGGTTCTCTGACTAATTGCCCAAGACCTAGCTCGTCACAAAGGGATTTGAGGCCATGTGATTTAGGTGACAGCCAGTCCATATTTAGATCTCCTAGAAATATTGTTTCAGTTTTGCATCTCTGAACATGGATTTCAAAGATTAAGGACTTCATCACCACCAGACGGGGGTCTATAGCCACCTAGGATAGTGATACATTCCGAGGAGGAGATGAAGGCTCAGCGAAACTAACTCAAATTCCTTGGCTAGAGATTTGCAACTAATATTGGTGACCAAGTACTTAGATTTGGCATAGATAACCACACCCGCCTCTAGACTCTCTATCTGCTCTAAATAAATTGTAGCCCTGCAGTGATATTTGTTGATCAGTGTTCGTCTTTTTAGTACGACTCAGTAATTATGATAAGGTCTGGGTTAACGTGTGCAGCCCAGGCTTGCAGCTGTACAAGTTTTTTAGGCAGGCTTAAAATGTTGACCATCATCATTTTGAGACCTGTGGCCTCAGCAAAATTGATAGGCGAGGTAAGTTGTAGGGGTGGGCCAGGTTGAGCTCCACATTTCCTGAGCAGAGAAGAAGCAGAAGTATAACTTTCTTTAAGGAGCTTATAAGAATGGAGACTGCTTTTTTATTTCTTTGCGGCAACCCATATCGTGCTGCGCAAGAGGCGGCACCACTGTAATGACAGTCGATTGTGATCAATGTAAGTACTTGGGTAGACATAGGTGAGGACAGTAGTAAAGGGGTGTAGGCTAACCGGGGGGAATAGGCTAAAAGGGGAGAGGAGAATGACAGAGTGTCTGCACGGTAGACTGTTATAACATTAGGTATTGATAAGGTACATTGGAGAACTGAATTGCATTGAGGTACTTCGAATTGCACTGTATTGCTGAAAACTCTGCACCTTAGGAGCAATAAAAACACAATAAGGAGAGCCATGGTCCCAGATTGAGTGGTCTCGTGATTTGTATTAGTGCAATATTTTCTAGGCAAGAAATTTGCCAACCTAGGTACCCATTTAAAACCTAGATGAGAAAATACAGCAGAAAGAGGAACAAGGAGATCAGGAGCAGCTTAGTTAGTGGCCATTCACCCTTCAGACTCAAGTCCCCTTGTAGCAGAACCGGGAAAGAAGTAGAATGATAATGCAGGCCATATTGCCCACGAAAGAATACGGTGATTTATGTAGAAGACCAAGAATCCCTCTAGTAGCAGGTCTGTATAACCTGCTAATGGAAAACTAGCCAAAAAAAAAAAAAAAAAACACTGGCAGGCTGAGCATGGGCCACATGGGGTGGCACCAATGGAACACCAGGGGTCCCACTGCACGAGCGTGACCTTGTCCACACAGGGGTCTGCAGCATGCCGAACATACTTGCACCAGGGGTGCTCAGGATGCCCACAGCAGAACCCGGCATCGACAGGTTAGGTGTCGCATGACACCGGGAATGGGGAGTGGAGAGCGTACTGCGTGGGGTGCATGGTACAGGGGCACCTGACTGTGTGCCCAATGCGGCCATGACAGCGACCAATGCCTGGGTCTGCCTGTCAATGGCGGCGGTCACATCCATCCGCATTTGGACCATCTCTGCAAGGATCATTGCATTGCCCTGCTGTGCCACTCCACAGCCACACACAGTGCCTCTACAGATGTTGCAACCCACATCTGCTGCTGTACTGATGCCTGCAGCAGGCGGGTGTGCTCGTCAAATGGGTCATCTGCCAAATCAGCAACCTGTCCCCCAGGGTATGGAAGGGCCTGATGCTCAACACCCCTTGAGGGTGGGCGCTGTTCACCAGGACCAGGTATGGGCAAGTCAACAGGTGGTGTGCATACGCCACCGCTGAACCCTGTACCCCCAGACCTGGTGGGTGACTGCTGCTGCTGCCCCTCCACCTGCTATGCCCAAGGGACCAGTCATTCCACTGCTGTATCCGCAACAATGCCAGAGACCTGCACAGCCACCGGTGCTGCCCCAACGGTGCTGACAGGCACAGCCTGGGACTGTGCTGATGTGCTGGCACACACGTTGGAACCAGCTAGGTCCATGGCGCCAAAGCTGTCCTGCTGTGTGTCCATTATGTGACACACAGGTGTCACTGCCCATAGCGGTCATTGCATCATCAATGGTGCAGGTTCGTGCCACAGCCACAGCGTGCTGGCATGCTTGCATGCCAGACTGCTGGGACACAGGAAGGGCACCCCCCACACTTGACTCACCGACATCGGAGATGGCAGCCAGGCGTGCACACTGGTGCAATGCACGCTGGCTACCAGCAGAGGTGGATGAACCCTCCTCCAACTCTGGCTGGATGTCCACAGTGCACGGGCCCACCACCACTGTCCCCTGCAGATGCACAGGATCTGTAACAGAAAGTGAGAACATGTTAGTGCATGGGATCAACCTTCCCCCCCGACCATATCATACCATGCAGTGATGGGCTACCACCTGTCTGGAAGCCACCTCCTGGAACGCCCTTGATGGCACTGCACTGCATGGATGCAGCAAGATGGTCCTCCGCTGGGGTCAGCTGCACCACCTCTGGCTGGCCCCTGCTTGTGGCAGCGTGTACTGCCCTGAGGGCTGCCACCTTCTCCTTCATCCATCTCCTGTCGGTCCCCATCTTCTTCTTACATTCCTGCATGGAGCGCTGATGGCTTCCGTGCAGGTTTACAGCGTGAGCTACCCCCTCCCATGCAGCAGTACAGGCCTGAGGGGTGCCCCGCCATCCACTGAGTAGTGGCTCTTTATCCAGGTAGGCCTCAAACAGTGCCTCTGTTTCTGCCTTTGTGAAGTTGGGCCTCCTCTTCCACCCACCATCATCCTCCTCACCCAGTCCTTGCTCAGCCATGTCACGGTCTGTATGGGTGGAAGTGGACACCTGTGACTGTGCAGTTTACAGCATTATCCCATGACCATAGTCCATAACATCACACAGCATGCAACCCATCTATCACCTGCAGTAACCGAATATGACCACTGCAGATCACTGTCGCACATTTATAGTGCAATGCATGCAAATTAGGAGTGGAGCAACTTTAATGAGATGCAAATCGTGCCACTGCAACTTTGAATGGCTGATCAGCCGATTTGCATATGACGACTGAATATTGCGCTGTTGCGCGTTGCACAATACAGTTGAGCTGGCTGAGCCTAAGGTGCAGTTCTGTGACTGCATAGTACACCGCACTGCACATGCCCAGGTACCTTTCACAGGAGTCTGCCACGCTGATGACGTGCTGTGCACAATCAGCTATTCAGGACATGGCCACCATTGTGCCAGTGGTGCTACAGCGCTGGTCACCACATGGCGCTGTGGCACAACTGCATAATAGTCCACTGTGGTACTGGCACGCAGGCGACCGATCGTGCTGGATGTGTAGACGTCCAATGGCACTGTGCGTGGCCTTGCGCCAGAGACATGACCTTGCGCCCGACCTTTTCCCCCTTGGCGCTGTACGCCCAGCATGTGCAGTTTCATCGCCGCTGTTTGGTAACAGCATGATAGGGACCGATGGCGCTGCCTGAACAGCGCGACAGGGACAGATGGGGTTGTATTGTGCAACATTTCCACGTGGAGTTGCCGCACTGCAGAGCGCCATATTGCCTACTATCAACCTGTGGACATGGCACACAGGAGAGCTCCCCAGTGGAGTGGCTTGGAGGTGGCCAACCTAGTGGCTGTGGTGGAGCCTCACTATGGGCCACTGTTTGGAGGGAACCCCTAGACATGGCCCACACCCAAGTGTGGCAGCAGGTGGCCACCGAGCTGGAGCAGGTCACAGGGTGGCGCCGAACAGCGGAGCATTGCAGGCACCGCTACAGTGACCTGCACAGGAGGGAGCAGGCACTGCTGGCATGCCTCAGGTCCCATGCCAGGAAGGGCATTGTGCCTAGGCCAGGTGGGTGAGCCATCTATGCACCTGGATTGTCCGCAGGGTTATAACTGTATATTGTGGCCAGAGCATGGGGGAGGGTTGTTCCATGGTTGGCTGTGACAGTGTTTGCAGGTGTGTGATGTATGGGTCTGGCTGTGTGGGCAGGCACACTCACTGGGACAGGGGGCTGCCTGCATTTGGATCTCACTAATGTGTTTCTCAACATTTGTTTCCCACAGGCATGGAGGAGCAGAGAAGGGCCCGAGCTGAGGTGCAGAGGGGTGCTGTAGAGGTGGCCGGCAGAGGTGGCAGCGGTGTGGGCCCACAACAGCAGCAGCCACCGCCGCAGCAGCAGTGGCTGGATGAAGGTGAGTGTCATTACATCATGGATGCTATTGCGTGCTATGGGGGGATAGGGCATGGCCACCATCCATGGACAACACTGCCATGCACACGACGTGTGACAGTCAGCACTGTCCAGTGGCACTGCATGTCTGCGAGTGTGTCATTGGTGGTCCATGCATGCACTGGGCACATGGCTGTGGCACTACCTTCCCACCACGTAGCCATGTCACTGTACTGCCTTGGTTGTGCTGTGCTGGGCATGGGTGGGGTGTGTGTGTAGTGGCACACATGGCTGTTGCTGCCTGGTTGGGCTTGGTCTGTGCACGGTCACTGTGAGTGCGTGCAGTCCATCACAGGGACAGGGCACTTGGCTGTATGCCATGCATATTGGGTGGGCTTCAGGGTTGTGTACAGTCATAGCCATTGATTCTGTTCCCTTGCCCTAGGTGTCTGGGTCCTGTGCAGAATAGAGCAGACCATCCACCACCTGCTGGAGCTGTCTAATGAATCTCTACGCATCCTCAGGGAGATGAACCAGAAGGGTGTGCAATGCCAGAGAAGGACACGGGGTCTGAGCCAGCCTGATGATCTGCAGCCTGGGGGGCAGTAGCTGCCCCACAACTACACCCTTTACCCTTCCCTCACACCCTGCCTTCCCTCACCAAGTTCTTCACCCTACCCCACACCCACCCCTACCTTGTACCCGTACCCCCACCCCTGTATCATATATATTTGTAAATAGTTATGGTTATTCCTGTTGTTGTTGTTGTTCTGTTATTCATTGAATGTATATATCTATTTTGTTATGAATACTGTGGTGGTCTCTGATTTGCAGCTGGCTATAGGTGCTCAGTTGCAGTGGTGTGCATGGCATCTGGTGTGGTGTTTTCCTAGGATTGTGTGTGTGTCTGCATGGGGGAGGGGTGTCCCTGGTGTGGTGGTGGCTGTCAGCTGGTCTGGCTGTGTGCTGCCACACACCACTGTGGGCTCCTGGTGGGTCTGGCTTGTATGGTTCTGTGGTGCACACGGTTGCATTGTGCCGGGGGGGCATGGTGATTCCGGCAGTGCCAATCACAGTCACTGCTCATGGGTGGTGTCTTGGGATTCCAGTGCAGGGTGTGCTGTGCACAGGGGGGGCTGTGGTACACTTGGGTTGTCTGGCCCCTTTGTGTGGCAGTCTTTGCTTGCCAGTGGGTGTGCTGGGGCGCCGAGGCCCAGCTGTGCTTTGTAGGCTTGTCCCCATGGGCCAGTGGAAATTCCGTCCCTCCACCGGTGATGCTGTGCTTCCGGTGTGGGGGTGTGTTGTTAGTTCTGCAGTGTGCTCCTGTGCCCATCTGTGGCATGGGTGGTGGGCCCCTGCCTACCTCCCTGGTTGTGCAGTTCCATTGCTCTGCTACTGGGGGGGCTCCCTGCTTGCGCTATGGTGCATCTCGACTGCTCAGCTGGGCTGGCCTTGTTGCGCTATGGCACAACATATGTGCTCAGCTTCCCCTACCTGGTTGTGCTATGGAGCAGGTTGTGTGATATTCAGACGTTGGCTGGTTGCACAATTTGACTTGCTCCACATTTGAATATCATGTCTGTTGCGCATGTGCGTAATTGACTTGTGCTTGCTCCTGCTATTGAGCACATTTTGGGCACAGTTTGAATATCTGGCCCACTGTTTAAGATGTGATTGTTCTGCCAAATTCACTGTGTTTGCAGGCAGAAATATGTTAATAAGCAATCCCATAATGCTATTCAGCCATTTACCAAAGATGACAGAAATGTTTTTCAAGTACCATAGTAATGTTTTTGCTCAATATAACAAAACTTTGATGTTGTTAATTATAGTAACATACAGTAACTGAGCAAATACTGCTATGTATAAATATTTATACCGAGTGACAATCACAATATAAATAAATGTTAAAATGGAGAAAAAAAGTAAACCTGTTCAAACACTGGCAATCTGTCACTGTAGTATTCTTTGCAAATAACATCACTGTTAACTTTTGTAAGTGCTTGCCATGTTACAAGCTTATTAATCCACTCCAAAGGAGGGTTCTACTAAGGAATGAATGCCCATTTGGTGGTTGGAGGCACTCAGCCTTCAGCCTCATGCCCCAACCCCCCCTCTAACCAGGCATTAATTCCTTAGTAGAGCCCATGTTTGTCCTGGATTAATACTTACATATTATAAGAGTTTGGAGAGAATTTAGGACTCTTAGATGATCATTGCGATATTTGTATTCAAACTGATCGTGTTCTAGATCTTATATCTAACCTTGAAGTAAGAAAGCTGCAGGAGGATCAAGTTAAATAAAACATAGCAGTTATTGATATTAATAGAGTACTTTATTATATCAAAATGAGAATTGTTATTTTAATATGGGGTCTGATGTTGTTTGGGTTTAACTATGGAAAGCAAAACAGTACAATTGTTGCTAGAAATCGATTTAGTAAAGCTATTAGTTTTCTTTCTGTCTATAGCCTGCTTCAATCAAAAGGAAGTACCCATGCACAGTTGAGAAATAGATTTACAAATAGAGACAAATTACAAAAACATTTATTACAACAAAAATGGAATTTTTTAGAAGTAGATGTGAGTCTGACAGCTTACCTTTATCTTCTTTTATTAGCTCTTAGTGAGGATACCCGAAATGGTATACGGTCAAAATTGCGTGTCCGTAATAGCGTTAGCCAAAATAGCATGTACATTACAGCGCGTTGTAATTATTGCACGTTACATATAAACGCTATGTAGAAATAGCACTGTGATGCGAAAGCAATAGCCATCTGTCCCGTCGGACGTTCTAAGGCTGGGTTGTTGGGTTTCCCATTAGTCAGCGCATTTCCAGTCCTGTCTCGGTTCTGGATCCAGTGAGCAGACAAACTGTAGCCTAGGACAAACATGAAATTAAAGCCTTTTATAACTCTTCTGATCAGTTTTGTTACCTTGCTCTGACAGTAACTCTGAGAAAAAAAAGCAGACTGAACAGAATGCATTTTTAGATCTCCATTCTGTTGAATCTGTAACCATGCTCATTTACGTTTTTTTAAAGTGTCAAAATAATGTATTTTAAATTCATATTCACTTCACTCCAGTCTTTCCTCCTCAGAAAGCAGCCTTCACTCTACTGTACTGTGTTGTCCTCTTCAGGGAGGAAGTGACTAACTACATGCAGTGATCTGTACTCATTATCAGCCTTACAGACTATGTATAGAGTAAGGAATATATCTGCATGCATGGGGATGATTTTATCTAAGGTGAGGATGGGAGGAAGTCACTGACCACCAATGATAAAGGCAAAGTGGCAGCTGGTCAGCCTTAGGCTTTCAGCAGAATTAAAATGCATATAGAAATAGTGTTGTGAGCTGTGCCATCTATTTAATCGCGGTATTGCCTGACACTATAATGATAGCATGCTTTTTTCTGTAAGTGCTAATATGTATGCGCTTAAATGACAAGCACTAATATTGTTGCGCGATATTGTCACTAACCCTACTGAAACTAACCCAGGACCAAGAACATCTACAGGACTAGATTTGATTCTGACAGCTTATCTTTAGCTTTTTTTTATTAGCACTTAGTGGGGATACTGAAACAAACCCAGGACCAAGAACATCTACAAGAATAAAAGTAATATATGAAAATGTGCATAGCCTAGTGTATAAAATTGATGAGCTGAGGATCTGGGTTGAAAATGAAAAACCAGATATATAAGCAATATCTGAGACCTGGTTACATCAAGGAATTAAAGATAGTGAAGTACAAATAAATGGGTATGGGTTGCAAAGAACAGACAGAAAAAGTAGTGGGGTGACATTATATATTAAAGACAGTATGGGTCGATTTAGAATAATTCTGTCAGAAAATCTGGAGGGTATGGACTGTTTGTTAATAGATTTAATAACTGTTGCCACTATTCTAAGAATAATAAAGTATACTGTCAAAATACATTGAGTAATTTATGCCCTCCCCGAACCAAAGTAAAACATTTTGATATATTGTCAAAATAGATTAATGGACTCAGTGAAAGGAGCAAATATGATATTGACAGAAGACTTCAATGCAGACTGAACCCAAGAGAGGACAGAAATTAAAATACAGTTTGGAGGTTTTGGGACTTACACAAATAATCCAGAGTCCAACAAGTTGTACTAACAATATGAATCAGGGTTCCATTCTTGATTTATTTTTTGTTTCACAAGACATTACAGTTGGGTATTTGGAAGTGATGACTCTGAATTTAAGAGATCACTACCCAATAAAATGTAGTATAGATGTACAGACCTCTCCCCATACAAAAAAAATGAAACAGAAACATATCGGGTTACTAACTTAAAAAATATTTAATCTTCATACTTTTAGGAATAGCCTAGTGAATATTAAATGGGATAGGTGATTCCTAACCCAGATTTGAATTTTGCAGTCCAGGATTTAACCAATACCATAGTGGACATAATTAATTATCATGCACCAAAGACTCTATAAACAGTAGACGAGAGAGATGTCTTACAGTTAACAGATAAACTCAAAACTCATCTAAGAATTCAGAACCACTTATGGAAAAAAGCAAAAAAAAAACAAGAGGATGATTGGATTAAGTTTTAAAAAAATGGCACAATAAATGTACAAATGAAATACAATTGGCAAAAAAGCAATATTGCATGAAAAATATAAATCAAGCAAAAGATCCCACCAAATTTTGGAATTGTGTTAAAAATCCCAAAAATCCAATAAAAATCAAGAGCACCAATACAGTTAATAGAAAATAACATTTTGGTAGAGGAATAAATAAAAGTAGTTGACATATTGAATAAATATTTTACTGATCTACCAGATTTAAAGATACAGGATCCTGTAACTAAAAAGTCCGATATTTCATTACAAGAAATAATAAATGAAGTAAATCAAGAAAAAAGGAAGTTCTTTTGGTGAAATACCCAGACTCTGTTTTAGGTTTTAAAAGTTGTTAGTTAAAGATGGGGAAAAAGAACTAAGTAAACTGAAGATGAATAAGGCTGGAGGTTTGGACGGTATTCAGGCACGATTCTTAAGACTGGGAGCAGACATTGTAGCTCCTATGATAACTTATTTTTTCAGTTGGAGTCTATGTAGCTCTACCTTCTCTGAGATTTGGAAGGTGGGGAAAATAGTTTCCATATTTAAGGGAGGGGATAACACTATTTTGTCAAACTACAGGAAAATTGCTTTAATTTCAATTACAGTATGTTGAAAGTTCTGGAAAAACAAGTGCATAAACAATGTTATTAATATTTAGAACAATATGAATTGTTATCATATCTCCAACATGGATTTAGAGCTGGGAGGTTCACGGACACTGCCCTAATTGACTTTAATTATCTAGTAACAACATCATTGAATTTGGGTAACAGTACTGGGGCAGTGTTCATGGACCTCAGAAAAGCATTTGTTTTGGGAGATCATAGGACATTGTTGAAAAGATTGCATGGGATTGGGGTCCAAGAAGAGCCACTACAATGGTTTAAATCTTATTTTTCTGAAAGATAACAGTATGATTTATGGAACCTCTGTCAAAGTTAAAAGAAGTAAATAGAGGAGTCCCACAAGGCTCGATACTAGTCCCACTGATGTTTAATGTCTACATCAATGATCTGACTAAGAAGATCTCTAAATGTGGGGTTTGCCTATATGCAGATGACACAGTATTAGTGACATCTGTGGATAGCCATGCCTCCTTGGAACAGAAACTCAAGGAAGATATGACCTGAATGGAAATCTGGTTTAGGGATCCGGGCCTCTTACTCAGTATAAAGAAAAGTCTGTGTATTTCATTTTCATTGGGTTCTCAAGTGAAACAAAATAGAACTGAACATAAAACCTTCAGATGGTAGTATTGTAACTAACGTTAAAAATTATAAATACGTAGGTGTTTTGGTTAACAGAGTAACTTTTACTGAACACAAACACAATAGCTAAAAAAGTAAACCAAAGATTAGGGGCTTTGAGAAGGGTTTCTAGTTGTCTCACACAAGAGGGAAGGGGTAAACTGGTAAAACAGTTATTAATCCCAGTCCTAGAATATGGCTCCCAACTGTATATCAACTCACCCCAAACATCATCAAGAAAGATAGATCAGATGTACTACAGATTAGCTAGATAGCAAAGCATACCAAACTGCCCTAAGGGAAGCAGGGAAGGCAGTAAGGCAGGCAAAGTCCCAAACTGCGGAAACACTAGCACGAACAGTAAAAGATGGTGACAAGACTTTCCATAGACACATTAGTGAAAGGAGAAAGTTCAGAGGGGGTATTGCTAAGCTCAAAGGAGAAAAGGGGGCATGTGAGGAGGAGGACCCTGTAAAGGCATCTATCTTAAATGGATACTTTTGCTCATTATTTACTGAAGAGAAGGTAGGGTAGGGCCCAAAGCTCAGCACCATGGACATGGGGGGAGGGAGGTGAGCACTACTCCCTTCACAAAAGAAAGGGTCCTACAAAAGCTCGCTAAGCTCAGGGTGGACAAGACAATGGGACCTGATGGCATACATCCCAGGCTACTTAAGGAGCTAAGGATGGAACTAGCAGAGCCATTAGGAGAACTGTTTAGTGAGTCTCTGAGACACAGGACAGGTCCCTGAAGACTAGAGAAGGGCTCATGTGCTCCCGCTCCACAAGAGTGGTAGCAGGAAGGAGGCAAGGAACTACAGACCAGTCAGTCTTACCTCAGTAGTGGGCAAGATTATGGAGGCACTCCTTAAGGAAAAGACAGTGCAACACCTGGAATCCATAGGGGCACAGGATTCAAGACAGCATGGGTTTACAAAAGGAAGGTCCTGTCAAACTAATTTCATAGATTTCTTTGACTGGGTAACCAGAGTGGTGGACCAAGGTGGAGCAGTTGATGTCGCCTACCTTGACTTCAGCAAAGCTTTCAACACTGTTCCACATAGAAGATTGATAAATAAGCTGGGTAGGCTTGGGGTGGGTCAGAAGTTGGTCAACTGGGTGGCAAACCGGTTGATGGGCAGAAAACAGAGAGTTGTGGTAAATGGTATACAGTCAGAAGAGTTGCAAGTCACAAGTGGGGTACCTCAGGGATCAGTCCTGGGGCCAGTCCTCTTCAATATCTTCATTAGTGACATTGCAGATGGACTAGAGGGTAAGACTTGTCTGTTTGCAGATGACACCAAGATCTGCAACAGAGTTGATGATCCAGATGGGGTGGACAGAATGAGAAGAGATCTGGATAAACTAGCAAATGGTCAGAAGAGTGGCAACTGGGATTTAATGCAAAGAAGTACAAGATCATGCACATAGGGAAGAGAAACCCTGAAGCCACCTATAGGCTGGGAGGGGAGTTGCTGGCAGTCACAAAGGAAGAAAGAAACTCGGGCATCATCATCACCACCGATGACCTGAAATCATCCAAGCAGACCTCTAAAGCAGTAGGTAAGGCTAGGGGGATGTTTGGGTGTATTAGTAGGGGTATCACAAGTCATAAGAAGGAAGTAATAATCCCTCTTTACAAGACACTGGTTAGGCCCCATCTGGAGTACTGCATGCAGTACTGGAGGCCACACCTGCACAAGGACTATGACCAAATTGAGGCAGTCCAGAGAAGGGCAACCAAAATGGTGCAGGGACTGCATCAGAAGACATATGAGGACAGACTAACAGAGCTCAATATGTATACCCTTGAGCAAAGGAGGGAGAGAGGTGATATGATTGAAATATTCAAACAACTTAAGGGCATTAACATGGTGAAAGAGTCTAACATGTTTAAATATATAAAAGATAGCAGGACAAGAGGACACAGCATGAGGTTAGAGGGAGGCTGATTTAAGGGGAATGTGAGGAAATTCTTTTTCACTGAAAGAGCGGTGGATGCATGGAACGGCCTACCTCAGGAAGTCGTGGCTATGAATACAGTGCAGGGCTTCAAACAGGCATGGGATAGGCATAAGGGAGCAATACAGATGAGTATGAATAGATAGACCACTGACAGAGCAAAGGCCGGTGGCACATTTATAAGGTAGAAAAAGAAATGGACAGACTGGATGGGCCTTGCGGTCCTTATCTGCTGTCAACCGCTATGTTTCTATATAGATTCACAACCAAAAGTAAATACTGTATGGGATTCAGCACTGTAGGGTATATGAAATGGACTGGCTGCAACCTGGAAAAAAGACAATTAATATACTTGGTTGGTCTGGTGTCATAAGTTTATAAATACATTAGGGACTCATCCTTTATGTAGTCTGGTAATACTTGAGCTACCAAATGACAGAAAGTATAATTTAAGACATAATTGCTTAAATGTACCTGCATATAGATCTCTTAATAGACCGGGGGATGCCCTTTACAGATGAGTATTGCTAGGTTATGTATACCCTCAAGGAAAGGAGGGAGAGGGGGACATGATAGAAACTTTCAAGTACCTCAAGGGAAGCAACAAAGTCTAAGATGGTAGCATCTTTCAGAAAAAGATGTGCGAGAACAAGGGGGCATAATTTGAAGATAGAGGGGGACAGCTCAGGGGTAATGTGAGGAAGTATTTTTTCACAGAGAAGGTTGTGGATGCACGGAACAGCCTTCCTGAGGAGGTAATGGAGTCAAAAGCAGTGGGGGGAATTCAAGAATGTATGGGACAGACATAAGGCAATTCTAGTGGAGGGTAGGAGGAAGTAGGCTGTTGGTTAACTAGGATCTGCAGCGTATCCTTTAGGTAGGGAAATGTGCAGACTAGGCGGGCCAAGCGGTCCTTGTCTGTCATCAAATTCTATGTTTCTATGTTAGGTACTGGAAGGTATTGCCCAACGATTTAAAGTCTTTGAATACATGCACTATTTTTAAATAGCTTCTGAAGAGATATCTGCACTTTAATTGTAAATGTTTTTTATGACTTGAATTAAAATCGATAATGTACAATATGTAACAATGTGAAGCAACAAAGCAAAGTTACAATGTATGTGTATTGTTATTTGTTTAATTTATGTATTATACAGGACATTGTTAAAAATAGGGGTAAAACCCTAACAATTCCTATCCTGTAAAAAAATAAAATGTTATCATCATTATCATCATCATCAATCCCCGACTACGAATGCGAGCATTTCAAGTAAACAGGAAGAAGGATAATGCCAGAACACCAATGAAATCCACCATTCTCGCAACTGTAGCATTTAAATCGGCTAGAGATTTTGTATTTAAACTTGCAAAACTCAAAAGAATTATAGAGTACAAAAACTGTCAGTGTTTCATTTTCCCAGATTTCTCTTATCAGACCAGCAGTGATGAAAATTCCTTGCCTATTGTCAAGAGGTTCTAGAGATGGGAGCACAGTTTTCTCTGTTTCCACTGGAGCAGTTCCGAAAGACTGGAGAGCAGCAGTCATAGTTCTGCTACACAAGGGTGGGGACAAAGAGTAGCCAGCCAGGTAACAACAGACCTGTCAGTATTTTTCCCCCCACAAAGGCTTCTATCCTCCTAACGGCTGGGGCCAACCAGGCCCTATTTGGCTGTTATTTATTTATTTAGCTTTTGTTAACCAGGTAAGCACACTAGACAAACATATGCCTTTTGTTTCCACTACCCCTCCACCGGCCATCATCTCCCCAGGACTTACCCACCAGCTGTATTCCCCATGGATCTCCCCTGTGGTGGGGTTGAAAACACAGTCCAGATTTACCAGTCAGGGTTCCTGGTGGTAGCACAGGTGGGAGGCAACCACAAAGTTTATCATTCATGCCTGCCCTGTCATCTTTTTCCACTTGTTTTCTCCCTGGAGTTCCCTGAGCTAGGTCACACATGTCAGGCATGCCTGATGAAGCACACATGTGTTGCAGAGTCCTGCATCTCCCCACCCTTCATGTCGTCAATTACTCACAGTGCCACTGGGCCTCCACTTGGTGGCAGTATAGCAATGGTGTGGACATGTCCTCCCTCCCTGGGAGAGGACAGCCATTCCATAGACTCTCATCCTCTCATCCTCAGCTGACCCTTGGCAAACCAAATGTGCTCCCAATCTTGTGTCACTGGTGTAGTGGACAGTAACGCTTCCGCTGCATCACTGGACTGGCCCAGATCTGAGTCTTACATCTAGTCATGTGCTTCCACAGTCCCCTTTCTCTCTCCTAGTACTCGCAAAATGTCTGCAGGGCTCCACCCAGGCAGCCATAAAAATATGGAGTTAAACTACAGTGTTAGCCAGTGACAACGTGAACAATACATCTGAATGTATTGGAAAATATCACAGAAATCCAACTGAAATGCATGGGGATCTCATGTAATTTGGCTAGATATTCTGCATCATGCCACTTGGCAACTACTGTAAATGTCTAATTATAGTTTACCTCTCATGATAACACTGCTATCATTCCACCCTTCTTGACTGCACTGCCTCTCAGGAATCACACTACCCTGATTTGAATTTGATCTCTCAGATCCCTGCTTCACCTTATCCGGTAGTGGTGCTTGTCTGTTTACAAATCCATATCATTTGCTAAATTTTATTTTTGATTTTATTTTTTGCACCTGCTCTCCCCAACAACCCCCTTCTGCTCCCCTGGTCTCAGTCCCGAAACTCTGACATCCCCCAAGGATTCCATGGGTCCCTCCTTGTTCCCCCAGAGTTTTCCCCTCTCGTGAAGGTGACGGAGGCCCCCACCTTACCGTCAGCTGTGGACCAGATCCAGTTAGGGAGGGACCTGCCTGAGTAGCAGGGCCTGCAAACAGGGTGGGCTCCTTCCTGCTGTCAGGGTGTGTTTTTTTTCTTTGTTACCAAGCCCCTTGGAAATCAGCATCAAGGGCACCAAGCACATGCATGCGGGGTGCAGTGCCTGCTGATGTCCCCCTTCCCAATAACCGCTCCAACTGCACTGCCACCCGGGGTCACCCAGGTGGCAGTAGAGCAGTGGAGCAAGCTCTGCTCCCTCCCCAGAGAAGGAGAGCATCCATTGGCATGCTGGATAGCTCTCCCCCCTGCCCAACCACCCCTGCAGCCTGAGTTCATTCCCGAACCCGGGCTGCCAGCGACCGTGAGGTAAGGCACTGCGTGCCTTAGCACTCTGCACCACTGGGCCAGCTGATAGATTTTGTTTCTTAATTTTTGCAAGGCTCCGTTCCAATGCTTGGAGTACCTACAGGATATTGCCAAACAACTAGCTACATCAAATAATAGAAGAAACAGAACAATCAGCCAGTAAGCCCAATCAATAGGACAATAAACAGACAGTTAATAAATATCTCTAGGAAACATAAACAAGATGTAGCCAGAGCCAATAGGGCTCTGAAGAGCTACCAAATGACCAAAGTTACAAATGTGAATAGAAATTATACAACACCCAGGTGTAACTTGGCCATTGTTTGGAGGTATTGCACCAAATTTTCAACATGGCTTTTTTGGGACCCCTCCTAATGAAGAGTGCCAGCGTCATTTTGTTCACTTGTCCTGAAAGGTGATTTCACAGAGCGAAAGCTGTATTTTTTAATATTCAGAAATTGGTAGCGAACTTGATATGAGGTTGGGGAACTTTGCAAAGCTTCGGGAAGTGTGACATTCCCAGATTTTTACCAACATCACTGGCAAACTATAAATTTACAATATCTCTATCTCCAATACAAACACATTCCCTTTTTGAGTTTTTTGTTTTGAAAGAGATTCTTTTTACTGTTGTACATGACGTGGTCATAGCAACAAGTACAAACAGTATTTACAAGTTAAATATTTAAAATGCACGCTACATACTGAAGTAATATTATATGAATATTAAGAAGCAATAGTCAAATATGGAAAACATCTTTTATTAAACATTTTTTCCATACTTTCACTCAAATATTATTTTGGATAAACATTTCAGATAGCAATTAATTATTTTCTTTTTGGTGCCATATAGTGCTGATCAGTCACAATCATCAAAAACTGGCATGCTGCTAATTCAGTCCTCTTGAATTTATTTAGTCAGAGTACATGCTGGCGTGTGTGTGTGTGTGTGTGTGTGTGTGTGTGTGTGTGTGTGTGTGTGAGCATGCAACCTGTTTATTTATTTACGTCACTGGTAACTGGGTAAGTGAACTGAAAAGGACCATTTTCAGTCATGACCCAAGGCACAATGTGGTGGCAAACAAACAGACAAAGTAAACATAGCAAATGGTGTACAGGCATCAGTGACAAAAGAAGGTTACATAGCATAGACATTTATCATACAGGCAAAACAGACAGTAGTAAACATTACATATGGTACAAAGGCATCAGTGTCAAAGAGTTACATAGCATAGACATTCATCATATAGGCATCATTCAGACAAGGTGCACAGAAAACATAGGGTCCACACCCTTTGGGTTTGCAGTGGTGCTGGTACTAGTGTCAGTATGCTGAGGTGTGTTGGGGCCCAGATCTAACATATAGTGGCAGCTATGGGACTGAGATACATAACGCAGTATAGTGCAGTGGTTTAAAGCTCTGAGCTGCAAACCTGAAGACCTGGGTTTGAATCCCACAGCCCCCACATGCATACTGCATGACCCTGAGCAAATCACTTAACTTCCTTGTGGTCCCAGGATGCACCTGTAAACAAGCTTTCAGCTTAGTGTGTCTCTCCTGGTTAGAAAAAAAAGTTAGTGATTCGAGAATCAGACAGGCAGGTTAAATTTGTCAACAAAGTCAGGAGAGATATGCATGGATGCATATAAGCTAGAGAGTGTGGGAGCAGAGAAGGCCAGGGGAGATGGAAGAGTTAGGGAGTGTAGTCAGAAACCCTATTTACCACCTGGGAAAGTGCTATGGTGGAGCTTGTGTGCTAGCATGATCATGGGAGCAGTTGCAAGTAGATTCTTCCAGGAGCCAGACTTTCAGGTTAGCTTTTAAGGACATGTGGGATGTGGATTGGTGAATGGACAGAGAGAGCCTATTTCAAAGGGAGGGGGCAGTGACAGAGAAGACCTTACTGCCCATCACTGAAATGACATGAGGGACCTCCAGGGGAGAGGCAGAGGAGGCCCTAAGGGTCCTAGTAATTGCCCTAATAGTAAGTAATGGAGCATAAGGGGACAACTGGTTGTTTCTAAGTGCATTGTCCATGAGACAGTCCAGGGCATAGTCAAAATGGGCCTGTAGAGGTGGCCACACCAGTGTTTAATAAAGAGTACAGAGGTGGGTAGAATAGGGGACTTTAAGAACAAAATGACATATGGCATTATATACAGTGTTAAGGCAGGAGAATAGCATTGCAGGTATGAAGGAGTAAATAGGGGCGCAGTAGTCTAGGAGTGGCAGGAGGTTGCCTTGAGCAACAGCCAGGCGAGCATCGGGTGTAAGCAGTTGGTGAACCCAGTAAGCCGCACCTAGCTTTTGGTGTATTTTGCTTACAGTCAGAGTTATATGTTCCTTGTAAGTGAGTCAAGGGTAACACCTAAGTACTTATACGAGGTGACCATCTCAAGGGAGGCCTACAGGTGTACATACAGAGAGGGAGGAGTTGATCTGCCGACCTTGTTGAGGAAAGGTTTGGAGCTGAAAAGCATGGCCTTTGACTTTTTTTCATTGACAAGGAGTTTTCAAGACTGGAACCAGTTTTGAGCAGCACAGTAGTTGAGAGTGAGGGTGGTAGAGATGGATTCCAGGGATTTGTCACTATGATACAGGACTAAGTCGTCCACGTAAAGGAGCGTAGTGCAGTTTAGACAGTCAGTAGGGAAGGCATTGATAAACAGGGAAAGGACAGGTGGCTAAGAATAGATCCCTGTGGAACTCTAGTGTGAGTAGGAAGGGAAGCACAGGCAACTTTGCCTATGAGCACAGATAGGGACCTATTGGTTAGGTAGCTATGGAACCAGGCAGCAGGTCCAGGAGAGCAGCCAAATTGTTGGAGGGTGGGGTGGAGAAGGCGGTGGTCAACAAGATCAAAAGCCTATGACAAGTTGAGAAACACGTCACCTGTGGTCTTACCTATGTCCATGTTTCTAAGGACAAGGTTGGAGAAAAGTGCTAGGGCATATGAGGTACTGTGGTGCTTGCAGAAGCCATGCTGGAGGGGGCACAGAAGGTTGTACTTATCTAGGTGTTCTGATAGCTGGAAATGCACAATTTTCTCAATCAATTTACTTGGGTGCGGGAGCAGGGAACTTGGTCTGTAGTTCTCCGGGGCAAGGGGGTTACTTGCTTTAAAAATGGGAATCACATTAGCATGTTTCCCGGTGTCAGGCACAGTGGATGTTGATAGTACAAGATTAAGACCTGTCACTGTAGATAAACAAAATGCTATAGTCTCCAACTCTGGCAGTTTCTCACCATTCACCAGGACTAAATGCAGACAGTGTGGAAACCAAGCACTTACCCTGTCCCCACACTGTAGCTGTCTCTGTCTCTGTGGATTATCCAAGGGTTTAAAGCCCAAATGGTGTCAGTCCCTTACCCACACTGTGATGGATTTAGTCTTGGGTAAGAGAGGTAGGTTACATGAGCCTGCCCCACATGGTACTGTACCTGTGGATAAACTGAGGGCTTTATCTGCTTTTTACCAGCACTATATTCATCACAGTGGGGGAGTGGCGGGGGGGGGCTGCACAGTACCTGTCCCTGTGGATAAACAAAGAGCTTTAGTTTACATTCTAGTGCTATCTCAACTGTACCTTGTATGAGTATTGAGAAGAAAGGTCAGCAGTGAACCTGATTCTGTGGATAAACAGAGGTGTTGTTAGTCCTCACCTTTCACTAGCACTGGATACCAAATACACAAAAGTTGAATAGAAAAATATAAAAAAAACAGAAGAAAATGATCTCAGATCCCAATAAATGCCCAAATGAATGAGAGAGCTAACAAAGCTGCAGCTGCAGTCTGTAATCTGACACTATAGTCTGCCTGACTGTTTCAGAGCTTCAATAAATTCCAGTACAACAGATAATGACTTAACCCCTAAGTTACTGAAAGAAATAGAATAAATCTATTAGACTGAGCTGGACAGATGATAGAAACAGCAGTTTAAAAAGGTTTTTTGTTAATAGCCTGAGAAGTTCGGAGGTTTAATACAGTAGCATCCCTCCTCCCTTCAGATGTATTTAACATAGAGCAGCAAACAGCAAAAATCAGAGGGGGAGTGCACTATTTTGCAGCTGTGGAGGAATACTTCCAAATGTCCAAAAAGGGAGTTCCACGATCCGCTGCTTTAAGAGCTAAAATCTGATCCCAATAGGGCTGTAGGCTCCACCCACAGCCCAGAAAATGTATCAAGAATAGATTTGATCACATAAATAGCAAAAATACAATAACTTTAATGTGATAAAGGTGGGAAGCAGGCAAATACTAAACAGAAAAGTACTGCATAGGAGAGGAACAGAGACCACAAAAGGTTAGCTGTCATCTGCCCTGGACACATTTTTAACTGTCATTCAAAGCACACATAAACCACATCTGTAAGTTTTCCTCTAGCCTCAGCAAGGTTGCCAGATTCAGATCATGCCTAAGTCCAAATAGCAATACATGCTTTTATTTAGAGAGGTTTGCTCAGTGCATTAACCCCCTCACCAGCTCAAGTTTCCAGAAGTGGAAAAATTGACCTAGATATCGTAACAGATAACTTGCATGGATAGTCATAGATAATATGAATAATTTATCAGGATAATGAACTGAATACTCCATAAGGCCTGCTTCACAAAACAAATCTGGGCCTCAATATGTTATTAGCCCTGGGAGTCCTGAAGATACCATCATTATTTCAGTATCTCTGCTGTCATCACATCTGGCATAGACTACTGCAACTTCCTCCTTGCAGACATTTCTAATGCTATTCAACAAGTCACAATCTATTGAAATTGATGCTGAACACCTTGCTCAGAAATGCAGGAAGGACCGCATCACAAGTGCTTGATGTCCGGCATTGGCTGTTAATTCCACAGTACAATGAGCTGGTTACATGTAGGTGACTACAGTATGCAACACAATCCTACACACATACGAACATATGAACATACGAAGAATCCAGCAGAAGAAGGCCATTTGGTCTATTAAGTCTGCTCGAACTGCAGGGTCCACAGCTTGAGCTAATGTCCCTGCCCTCTCTCCCCACTCCTCTCCTCTCATCCTTCCTACCCATGATCCTTACCTTCCCCATGCCTATCCCAGCCTCTCTTAAAGCTGCTCACTGTCTTCAACAAGATAAGCTCTTCTGGCAGAGCATTCCATGTGTCCACCACCTTCTCTGTGAAGTGCTTCCTGACCTCCCTCCTTAATCTCCCACCCTCCAGCTTAACACTGTGCCCTCTTGTGATATGGTTGCCACTCAGCTTAAAGAGAGTCGCCTTATCAACCTTATTTATCCCTTTCAAGTACTTGAAGGTCCCAATCATGTTCCCCCTCTCTCTCTCCTGTAATGTAAACAGAGGGGTTTACATGAAGCGGACACTTGTCATACAAAGTATAGAGTTTTTTGAGAAAGCTTGAATAGTGAGTCTCATGTTTTTATGTTCATAATGATATAACTTTTCAAGTGGAGTTAGATTTAATTTTTTTATGCTTCTTTTACTTTTTAGAATAACACACTAAGGGACCAGTTGACAAAGCTGTCTGGAATAGGCTTGATTCATACATACACTATGCCTGCCTCATTCCTCCATGCTTGGATGCCAGTATACACCAGAGGGTATCCATTGCCCCTGCTTACCACTGTCTGTGGGCACACTATCAGGTAGGGGGCAAGAACAGTGTGCAGGGGGCAGAGCTGTGCGAGATACTGAGAATCCACTAGGATGCTTGTGCCAGCATGTCTGAGGATCCTGTGATCTGCAATGAGTGAGGGGTCATGGAATATTATAGTTCTCCAAGGACTGCCTTATTCCAATAGTGGGCACAGCATATATCTGTAGAATCTGTAGATTTTAGCCACTAGGCTTGCAGCAGTTCTTGATACACTTATTAGCTCAATTCAGGTTGGGATTATGAAAAATAGGTACTCCAGTGATCACCTGAGCTAGCTCCACCATCTTATGGCAGCATCCAGGGAGAGCAGGACCCCAGTGGCCCTGGTCTCCCTGGACACTGAGAAGGCCGTTGATTGGGTTTCTTGGCACTTATTTGCTGTATTGCAGAAACTGGGGATCCCCCATGCATTTATTAAATGGGTTCAGCTCTTGTATTGCTGTCCATCTGCGAGGGTCTGGTGAAATGGGATACTCCCTGACTCTTTCTTTTCCTCTTTGTCATGGTATGAGACAATGCTGCCCCCTCTCCCCATTGCTTTTTAATTTATGCTTTGAGCCCTTGATAAGACATTTGCAACATGCTCATGGTGATAGCAGATTCAGGTAGCAGGAAGAAAGTATTTGTTGTCAGCTTATGCAGACAATCTTTTGTTACACCTGGTGAACCCAAATCAAGTTTCACGGGCTGTTTTAGCCACCATCACTCAGTTTTTGCAGCTTTTGACTTATAAGCATAACGGTTCTAAAACAAAAGTTTCCTTTTGAGTGGGCTGGTTTTTAAAGATGAGAAGACTGCTCTAGGTCTTTATTGGAAGCCTCAGCAGTTATTATATCTAGGAGTATTCTTAGCGAGGTTGGTATCTTCGCTTATGAAAGACAACCTTTCCGGTTTGCTGCAACAGATTGTTAGATTTGGATAGGTGGTCTTCACTTCCCCTCTCTTTGTGGGGCAGAATAAGCATTATTAGGATGAATATTCTACTGCGTATATTGCACCTGCAAGGAATGTTGGGACTTTTTCTGCCAAAGACCTGGTTCTCCCAGTTACAATCCTTAATAAACACTTTTCTTTGGCAAGGTAAGAGTGTTCGGCATTCATATTTCAAGTTGACCCTTCCTAAGCTAAACTGATGTCTGTCCCTGCCTAGCTTTTTCTTATATTACTGTGCTCACATGCACATAAGTTTCTGCTTTGGAGTTGCCTTCAGTCCCTCCTGAGGGTGTAACCTATTATCCGCTCTGGCTTGAAATAGAGAACTCACTTGCTATTCGGGCAGATTTTTCCCTTTCTAACTTGCTCTATGTGAAATTTAAACAACTACCTGGGCATTTGCGGTCTACTTCTTTGGGTTGGTCCCTTAAGGCTAAAGAGCAGCTTGAGGTCTAGTTTATTTGGAACTGGTCACAGCATCTATCTCATCCAATAGTGGGGTATTTGAACCTCAAGGTTGCGTAGTGGCCCATCCTTTCTCTTTTTTGGCCCCAATTAGTGGGGGTAGCTTTATTGCAGTTATTAGAGAGTGGCAAGGTTTTGTCATTTCCATTAGCCATGCAGTGCTTCTCTCTGGCCGATACCCACTTTTTTAAGTATATGCAAATTTACCATGCAGTTATTGCTTTCCTTGGCCCTAAGCCTTTGGAGTTAACAGCTCATTCTTTGTTTGATAGGCTTCTGCCTATAGTCACCATGCCCCATCAGGTTTCAGCTATTTACAAACTGTTTCAAGCATCAGACTCTAGGGTCCCTACCGGAGTCTGTTATTATTCAACACAGGCACTCAGTATTCCTTCTAATCAGTCATTATGGACTAGAATATGACCACATTTGTACAAGTTTGTTAAACAAGACACACTTGGATTAGTACAGTTTCAGGTGTTGCATAGCCTTGACTTTTCTCTACCTAGATTATATAGAATGGGTAAACTGGCTTCCTCTGTATGCAACAGATGTCATCAGGAAAAGGGTACATTACGTCATATGCTATGGGATCGTGTGAAAATTCAGCCTTTTTGTATGGCACTTAAAACCTCTCAAGATCCTTTGTTAGGACTTGAAGATTTCTTTCTTCCTAACATCTGTTTGGTGGGACTTTTTCCACAAGAACTAATTAGTATAAGGAAGGCCCATATGGCGCTTATTTCTGTCGTGGCAAAGCTAGTCATACTTCAACATTGGCTAGATGGTTCGACCCCATCTTTGAAAGAATGGCACAGTGAAATTATATGTGCTCTTATGTTAGAAAAGCATATTGCCTATCGTAGAAAGCACCCTCAGACGTTCACATCTCAATGGGGGTCTCTTTTCACCCTTCTTTCGAACCAACCCCAGTGGCCTGTGTATCAATTGGTGTAAGTACTTGTCTTGTCAAGCCTTTTCTTTGTGGGATTTTTTTTTTTCTATTAGTCCAGCTTTTCATTTCTCTATATCACCGGGGGCTGAGCTGTGGGAGAGGTGGGGTTGGGGTTGGGGTTGTATGCACCTTCATTATTCCTAGCTATAACTTGCTTCCCTTTGGGGTATGTTTTGTAATTTTATTCAGTTTGTGTTTTTATTAGAATGTAGCAGTACATCGCATTATATGACTTTATGGTGGGTTTTTCCTTTGTTTTTGTTATTGTTGTTAAAAAATCAATAGAGTTTATTTAATTTAAAAAAAAATGATCAAATTCAAGTGAGAAATGAATTTTGCTTCAAAGTTTTCTAAAATATCGTTTAGCAAATTTTTGACATATACTGTATTTTAGTAGCTATTTGTAAACTCTGCAGAGTAGCATGCTGTAGTAGAGTAGTGGTAACTACATGTAACCTCCATCAGTGTCATACAGTAAAAAGTTACTGTTCTCACATTTGGGTACAAGTTTCAGGGCCTTGCCTACATCCTTTGAAATGTGATGGGTTGATTCTTTAAATAACAACAGAGTTTAAATGTCACTGAATTGTGCATACTTCTGGTGGTAGCAGGTGTGGTATAGACCTATACAGTATACTGATAGTTTTGCAGGTTTTACTAAATGTTGATACTATGATCTCATGCACAACTCTTCCCCCACTTATTTTTTTTTTATGTTAAGTTTGTGATAGAATTGCTTTGCTTTTATTGTTTAGGAATGAGAGCGGTAAGGTTCTGTTGAGTTAATTGTATTAGTTAAGTGAGCCTGTGTGTATGACTGTGTGGGTGGATTCAGCGGTATGTTATGTTATTCTAAATCTATCTCAGCAGTATGTGTTATGATGGGATTGCTGAGAGGCACTTTGACTCCCCTGTCAACCTGCAGCAGCTCCATTCCCTAGAGGAATCCCTGTCTGGTATATCATCAGTGGTACTCAGCCACTGTGCTGCCTTGGAGATTCTTAAGTGTTGAAGGAAGGGCTGAGGGCAGGAGGCAGATGGGGAGGGCAAGATTGGGGTGGTGAAGTCACAGAGATGCCCAGGAAGCTAGTGGAAGCAGGGCACTGGAATTAACTGCCTGGTTCTGATACCTGGGCTGTTTGGGGTGAGCCAGGCACAGGTTGCTGTGTCATTTGTCTGTATTGGCCTTCGGGGCACAGGAGTAAGTTCCTGCAGGAACTAGCAGACTTTGTCACTTACTGCATTTTGGAGTCTCTGAGATAGGTTGTGCTGGGGGATTTCAGTGCCTGGCTTGATGATGAATCTGTACTATTTGGTAAACAGTTCCTCTAGCAGATGACACTGCTGGGTCTTGTGCATGCTGTTGCCCCAGTAACCACTAGTATGGCTACACCTTGGACCTGGTCTTCTCGTCATGTCTTGTAGTAAGTGAAGGCAAGGTTGAGCCAGTATTTGGTCATATCATGATGCCATGTCATTCCGCTGTGGAGCCCCCCCCCATTTAATCCCCCTCCCCTGTGGAGATTGTCCGATACTGTCCTAAAAATAATATAGAGCCTCACAAGCTCTTGGGGTATCTGGCTAGAATAGTGCTATCAGAATAGCACAAGGAAAGAGAGCGCTACTCTGAACAGCGCTGCCACATACAGTGAGAGGGGATTGACAGCGCTTGCAGTAAGTGCTCCCCAGGTTGCTGTCCATGGTACTGCAACAGGACATGGGGAGGAGACTTCAGGAGGCTGGCCAAGCTGCTGCCATGGTGTGGAGGGCTGAGGCATAGAGCAGTTCAGACAGGAGGCAGTGGAGACCAGGGTTCTAATCTTGGTCTCCCTTGCTTTTGCCAATCAGGACTTCTATTTTGCTACAAGGGGCTATGGAAATGAGTATTCCATGACCCCACAAATTCTTTCTTTCCATGTGATCTGCTCTGCCTGAGTTGGGATCATTTAGTGTGGGGGGTGTGGGTGCAGAGCGCCCCCCCACCACAAAAAGAAAACTGGCTGCATTTTTGCAGGCGTGATTGTTGCTTGTGCTGTTCTTGCTGGCGCTATTCTGTATGGGGAGATTTATTTCTGTTAAGTTTTGTACCTTACTGTTGTCACTTCATTCAATTATCTGCAAGAAATCCATGTGAATTGCTTGGATAATGTCATGCCGACAAGGTATTTATGCCATTAAATACCTGGCAGTGGTCTACTTCATTTAAGAACACTAACAGCTGTTAATCCCATGCTTAAGTACTTACGGCATTGTAGTTAGAAGCCTGTAAATGTTATGAGTCCATTTATCCAAATAGTGTATAACTTTATTTTTTGTTGTTATTTATTTATTTTTGTGTTGACCAGGAATGGAGGGCTAGGCAAATCTGCCTATTTTCAGCCTTGTCTGGTGGGGGTGGTAAAGATGGAAACCACATTTAATTGAACCAGATTAAGTTGTTGGTGGCATTTTTTAGTGAATGGGAGGAATTTGGTATGGACACTGGGGTAATTCCTCTATTCCTTTCATTCTATGCTTCCTGTTGGAAGATGGGGGACCTTGGAGTGGAGGAGATGGATGTGGCTGCCTAGGTGAAGGAGTTTGCTTCCCTTCCCACCTGGAGTAATGAGAAAGCTACCTGGATGGCAAACTTGCCAGTATTTGCAAATAGAAGTGAAGGAGTCAGTGCGAGTACAACAATCTGTATGAGTGACTTCAACCAGATGGGAAGAAGCATGGAGAATCCTTTCCTTCTAACTGAAGCACCTAGTATTGCAGCACCTGTATTTTCCCCAGAACAAGCCCTGGCAGAGGAAGAAAAACAAACAACACAGAGCTTATATGAAAGAAAAAAAAAAAACATTACCTGCTAGCAATGATTGCAGATGAGGAAGCAATGTTTGAACTTGCACGACATAAGCCTCATGTCCCCAATAGTAGACCCACTCCAGATGCAACAACAAGATACCCAGGACTCTGAAAAGTTGTCAGCTGAAGCCAGCATTCTGGTATAGAGCAACTGGCTACAGTTACAGAGGAAACGTTAATTCTGACTGCACCCACATCAGCATCGGCACAAACTTCAAATGCATTTCTTCTTTTAACTGCAGCTGCTATAAATATGAATCCCTCAGCAGAGCTTGCAGCAGGACAAGAGGAATAGATTGTAGAAAAAGCACTGCTGGCAGCAGGATGGGAACAGCAGAGCCCAGGAGGTGCGTGGGTGTCAGGCTCCTCACTAGTTCAAATGCCTATAGCCAGGGATCCTCAGATCCATGCACCAGATCAGACAAGTACAATTACTTCTGTTGTTTCTGCAATTTCCAAAGCTAAAGGTTCAGTTGATTTAATCCCTTCAGACATTGTCCTGCCATTGGACTCGGAACTTACCCACAACCCAGTATTACGAAGTGTACAGGGGAATCCTTTTGATAAGGGCAAGGTTGACACTGAGTTCGTTGTTGGTGCAGTCCCCACAAGGCCAGTGACAGAGCCTTGGACTTCCGTCCTCCAGGGGGCAACCCAAATTGTCCCTGGCACAAACACCTATACTCAAAAAATAATATCTGCAGACCTAGTCCTAGGAACTCCTAATGCTGAAGCTTAGCCTTCTAGTAGCTTTAATCCTCAAGAGGAGTTCCCTGATCCAAACACTAGGGGCCTTGACCCTATGCTGCGCTATTCCATGCTCCCATTCTCCATGCAAAAAGGCACAATGGGGTGAGACTGAGATACAGAGTGGGCCTAGATGACACCCCAAATGGCGTTTTTGTTGCCAAAAGATTCTTAAAGGAGTCAATGAACTTTGCAGCCTCAGATATATATTCCATAACCCATATCAGTGAAGAAACAACTTCTGATGTAAGTTTCAAAATATCACAGGCCTTGGAAATCTTTTGGCACCACCACAGGCTGAAAAATTCTCCCATATTGTCTCTCTCTTTCACCGTACCACTGACACACCCAAGTAATAAAACACTGACAATCCTATATAGATAGCAGGGGTTGTCAGTAAGAGATGTCCTCTTCTGGTTAAAATAAAAATATTCAGTGTTGAGGGTCCCTCCCCACCTGGAGTAATGAGAAAGCTACCTCCATGGCAAACTTGCAAGTATTTGCAAATAGAAGTGAAGGAATCATTGACTTAAAGGGTATATGGAGTGGGGGGTAAAAGGTTTGAGTACATCCAAAACAGACAGAGGCTGGCATACAGCACCTGCCAAACAGCTTTTTCTTGGGTCAGAACTGGGGGTTGTGTTTTACACAGGTCAGCCTAAGGCCTGCTACCAAGGTGGCTCCCAAGAACATCTTAGAGGGCCTGTGATTAGGTGAAGTGCAGCTTATGTAATGAGATTGGTCCTGTGAGTCTACACTATGTAAATGAGATGAAGTGTAACTTGTGTTATGAAGTGGGTCACTCTTATCGTGGCTGCCCCTGGGCTGCCCACAATCAGTTGGATCAAAATTACTGTTAGAGCAGAGCGCTCATGTGACGAAGGCTCGGAGATCTCACTCAGCTGAAAAGACCTCATACAGTGGCAACACCCCCAGTCTCAGTCCCAAAACCCTGACATCCCCCAGGGATTTCATGGGTCCCTGCTTGTTCCCCCAGAGTTTCCCTCTGGTGGAGGTGAAGGAGCCCCCCCTTACCATCTGCTGTGGACCTGATCCAGTTAGGGAGGGACCTGCTTGAGTAGCAGGGCCTGCAAACTGGGTGGGCTCCATCCTGCTGTCAGGGAGTGTTTTTTTTTTCTTAGTTACCAAACCCCTGGGACATCAGCATCAAGGGCACCAAGCACGTCCCCACACGTGTGGGGTGCAGTGCCTCCTGATGTCCCCCCTCACACTAACCACTCCAACTGCACTGGCACCTGGGGTCACCCAGGTGGCAGTAGAGCAGCGGAGCAAGCTCTCCTCCCTCCCCAGAGAAGGAGAGCATCCATTGGCAAGCTGGATAACTCTCTCCCTGGCCAACCCCCCCCCCGCAGCCTGAGTTCATTCCCGAACATGGGCTGCCAGCGACAGCATGGTAATGCACTGTGTGCCTTAGCACTCTGCACCAGTGGGCCAGCTGATAGATTTTATTTTTTAATTTTGCAAAGCTTCCTTCCAATGCTTGGAGCACCTACAGGATATTGCCAAACAACTAGTTACAGCAAATAATAGAACAAACAGAACAATCAGCCAGTAAGCCCAATCAATAGGATAATAAACAAACAGTTAATAAATATCTATAGGAAACATAAACAAGATGTAGCCAGAGCCAATAGGGCTCTGAAGAGCTACCAAATGACCAAAGTTACAAATGTGAATAGAAATTATACAACGCCCAGGGGCAACTTGGCCATTGTTTGGAGGTATTGCACCAAATTTTCAACATGGCTTTTTTGGGACCCCTCCTCATGAAGAGTGCCAGCGTCATTTTGTTCACTTGTCCTGAAAGGTGATTTCACAGAGTGAACACTCTATTTTGTAATATTCAGAAACTGATAGTGAACTTGATATGAGGTTGGGGAACTTTGCAAAGCTTCGGGAAGTGTGACATTCCCAGATTTTTACCAACATCACTGGCAAACTATAAATTTACAATATCTCTATCTCCAATACAAACACATTCCCTTTTTGAGTTTTTATTTTGAAAGACATTATTTTTACTGTTGTACATGATGTGGTCATAGCAACAAGTATAAACAGTATTTACAAGTTAAATATTTAAAATTCATGCTACATACTGAAGTAATATTATATGAATATTAAGAAGCAATGGTCAAATATGGAAAACATCTTTTATTAAAAAATGTTTCCATACTTTCACTCAAATACTATTTTGGATAAACATTCAGATAGCAATTTATTATTTTCTTTTTGGTGCCATATAGTGCTGATCAGTCACAATCATCAAAAACTGGCATGCTGCTAATTCAGTCCTCTTGAATTTATTTAGTCAGAGTACATGCTGGCGTGTGTGTGTGTGTGTGTGAGCATGCAACCTGTTTATTTATTTATGTCTTTGGTAACCAGGTAAGTGAACTGAAAAGGACCATTTTCAGTCATGACCCAAGGCACAATGTGGTAGCAAACAAACAGACAAAGTAAACATAGCAAATGGTGTACAGGCATCAGTGACAAAAGAAGGTTACATAGCATAGACATTCATCATACAGGCAAAACAGACAATAGTAAATATTGCATATGGTATAAAGGCATCAGTGTCAAGGAGTTACATAGCATAGACATTCATCATATAGGCATCATGCAGACAAGGTGCACATCAAACATAGGGTCCACACCCTTTGGGGTTGCAGTGGTGCTGGTACTAGTGTCAGTATGCTGAGGTGTGTTGGGGCCCAGATCTAACATATAGTGGCAGCTATGGGACTGAGATGCATGACGCAGTATAGTGCAGAGGTTTAAAGCTCTGAGCTGCACACCTGAAGACCTGGATTTGAATCCCACAGCCCCCACATGCATACTGTAAGACCCTGAGCAAATCACTTAACTTCCTTGTGGTCCCAGGATGCACCTGTAAACAAGCTTTCAGCTTAGTGTGTCTCTCCTAGTTAGAAAAGAAAAAGTTAGTGATTCGAGAGTCAGACAGGCAGGTTAAATTTGTCAACAAATTCAGGAGAGATATTCATGGATGCATATAAGCTAGAGAGTGTGGGAACAGGGAAGGCTAGGGGGAATGGAAGAGTTAGAGAGTGTAGTCAGAAACCCTATTTACCACCTGGGAAAGTGCTAGGATGGAGCTCGTGAGCTAGCATGATCTTGGGAGCAGTTGCAAGTAGATTGTTCCAGGAGCCAGACCTTCAGGTTAGTTTTTAAGGATATGGGGGATGTGGATTGGTGAATGGACAGAGAGAGCATATTCCAAAGGGAGGGGGCAGTGACAGAGAAGACCTTACTGCCCATCACTGAAATGACACATGGGACCTCCAAGGGAGAGGCAGAAGAGGCCTTAAGGGTCCTAGTAACTGCCCTAATAGTAAGTAATGGAGCATAAGGTGACAACTGGTTGCTTCTAAGTGCATTGTCCATGAGACAGCCCAAGGCATAGTCAAAATGGGCCTGTAGAGGTGGCCACACCAGTGTTTGATAACGAGTGCAGAGGTGGGTAGAATGGGAGCTTTAAGAATAAAATGACATATGGCATTGTATGCAGTGTTAAGGCAGAAGCATAGCATCACAGATATGAAGGAGTAAATGGGGGTGCAGTAGTCTAGGAGTGGTAGGAGGTTGCCTTGGGCAACAGCTAGGCGAGCATCGGGTATAAGCAGTTGGTGAACCCAGTAAGCCGCACCTAGCTTTTGGTGTATTTTGCTTACAGTCAAAGTTATATGCTCCTTGTAAGTGAAGGAGGGATCAAGGGTAACACCTAAGTACTTCAAAGAGGTGACCTTCTCAAGGGAGTCCTATAAGTGTACATACAGAGAGGGATGAGTTTGATCTGGCGACCTTGTTGAGGAAAGGTTTAGAGCTGAAAAGCATTTCCTTTGTCTTTTTTTCATTGACAAGGAGTTTTTAAGAAAGGAACCAGTTTTGAGCAGCGCAGTAGTTGAGAGTGAGTGTGTTGGAGATGGATTCCAGGGATTTGTCACTATGATAGAGGACTAAGTGGTCCACATAAAGGAGTGTATCGCAGTTTAGACAGTCAGTAGGGAAGGCATTGATAAACATGGAAAAGAGGCGGGGGCCAAGAATAGATCCCTGTGGAACTCCAGTGTGAGTAGGAAGGGAAGCAGAGGCAACTTTGCCTATGAGCACAGATTGGCACCTATTGGTTAAGTAGCTATGGAACCAGGCAGTAGGTCTGGGAGAGCAGCCAAATTGTTGGAGGTTGGGGTGGAGAAGGCGGTGGTCAACAAGATCGAAAGCCTATGACAAGCTGACAAACACTGCACCTGTAGCCTTACCTATGTCCGTGTTTTTAAGGAAAAGATTGGAGAAAAGTGCCAGGGCAGATGAGGGACTGTGGTGCCTGTGGAAGCCATGCTGGAGAAGGCACAGAAGGTTGTACTTATCTAGGTGTTCTGATAGCTGGAAATGCACAATTTTCTCAAGCAATTTACTTGGGCGTGGGAGCAGAGAAATTGGTCTGTAGTTCTCCGGGGCAAGGGGGTCACCTGTTTTAAAAATGGGAATCACATTAGCATGTTTCTGGGTGTCAGGCACAGTGGATGTTGATAGTGCAAGATTAAGACCTGTCACTGTAGGTAAACAAAATGCTATAGTCTCCAACTCTGGCAGTCTCTCACCATTCACCAGGACTAAATGCAGACAGTGTGAAAATCAAGCACTTACCCTGTTCCCACACTGTAGCTGTCTCTGTGGATTATCCAAAGGTTTAAAGCCCAAGTGGTGTCAGTCTCTTACCCACACTGTGTTGGATTTAGTGCGGGTAAGAGGTAAGTTTGCACTGAGCCTGCCCCACATGGTACTGTACCTGTGGATAAACTAAGGGCTTTATCTACTTTTTACCAGCACTATATTCATCACAGTGGGGGAGTGGCGGGGGGGGGCTGCACAGTACCTGTCCCTGTGGATAAACAAAGAGCTTTAGTTTACCTTCTAGTGCTATCTCAATTGTACCTTGCATGAACATTGAACAGAAAGGTCAGCAGTGAACCTGAATCTGTGGATAAACAGAGGTGTTGTTAGTCCCCACCTTTCACTAGCACTGGATACCAAATACACAAAAGTTGAATAAAAAAATATTAAAAAAAAAAAACAGATGAAAATTATCTCAGATCCCAATAAATGCCCATATGAATAAGAGAGCTAACAAAGCTGCAGCTGCACTGTCTGTAATCTGACACTGTAGTCTTCCTGACTGTTTCAGAGCTTCAATACATTCCAGTACAACAGATAATGACTTGAGACCTAGGTTACTGAAAGAAATAGAATAAATCTATTAGACTGAGCTGGACAGATGATAGAACCAGCAGTTTAAAAAGTTTTTTTTTGTTAATATCCTGAGAAGTTCAGAGGTATAATACAGTAGCATCCCCGCTCCTTTCAGATGTCTTTAACATAGAGCAGCAAACAGCAAACATCAGAGGGGGGGTGCACTATTTTGCAGCTGTGGAGGAATACTTCCAAATGTTCAAAAAAAGAGTTCCACGATCAGCTGTTTTTAGAGCTACAATCTGATCCCAATAGGGCTGTAGGCTCCGCCCACAACCCAAAAATGTATCAAGAATAGATTTGATCACATAAATAGCTAAAATACAATAACTTTAATGTGATTAAGGTGGGAAGCAGGCAAATACTAAACAGAAAAGTATTACATAGGACAGGAGCAGAGACCACAAAAGGTTAGCTGTTATCCGCCTTGGACACATTTTTAACTGTTATTCAAAGCACACATAATCTGCATCTCTAAGTTTTCCTCTTGCCTCAGCAAGGTTGCCAGATTCAGATCATGGCTAAGTCCAAATAACAATACATGCTTTTATTTAGAGAGGTTTGCTCCGTGCATTAACCATCTCACCAGCTCAAGTATCCAGAAGTGGAAAGACTGACCTAGATATCGTAATGGATAACTTGCCTGGATAGTCATAGATAATATGAATAATTTATCAGGATAATGAACTGAATACTCCATAAGGCCTGCTTCACAAAACAAATCTGGGCCTCAATATGTTATTAGCCCTGGGAGTCCTGAAGATACCATCATTATTTCAGTATCTCTGCTGTCATCACATCTGGCATAGACTACTGCAACTTCCTCCTTGCAGACATTTCTAATGCTATTCAACAAGTCACAATCTATTGAAATTGATGCTGAACTCCTTGCTGAAAAATGCAGGAAGGTCCGTCTCACAAGTGCTTGATGTCCAGCATAGGCTATTAATTCCACAGTACAATGAGCTGGTTACATGTAGGTGACTACAGTATGCAACACAATCCTACACACATACGAACATATGAACATACGAAGAAGCCAGCAGAAGAAGGCCATTTTCTTTATCAAGTCTGCTCATATTGCAGGGTCCACAGCTTGACCTAATGTCCCTGCCATCCATCCCCACTCCTCTCATCCTCCCTACCCATGATCCTTACCTTCCCCCTATGCCTATCCCAGCCTCTCTTAAAGCTGCCACTGTCTTCAATGAGATAACCTCTTCTGGCAGAGCATTCCATGTCTCCACCACCATCTCTGTGCAGTGCTTCCTGATCTCCATCCTAAACCTTCCACCCTCCAGCTTAAGACTGTGCCCTCTCATGTTATGGTTACCAATCAGCTTAAAGAGACTCTTCTTATGAACCTTATTTATCCCTTTCAAGTACTTGAAGGTCCCAGTCATGCTCTCTCTCTCTCTCTCTCTCTCTCTCTCTCTCCTGTCATGTAAACAGAGGGGTTTACATGTAGCGGACACTTGTCATACAAAGTATAAAGTTTTTTGAGAAAGCTTGAATAATGAGTCTAATGTTTTTATGTTCATAGTGATATAACTTTTCAAGTGGATCTACATTTAATTTTTTTATGCTTCTTTTACTTTTTAGAATAACACATTAAGGTACTAACTGACAAACCTGTCTGGGAAAAGGCTTGATTCATGCATACATTATGCCTGCCTCATTTCTCTATGCTTGGATGCCAGTATACACCAGAGGGCATCCGTTGCCCCTGCTTGCCACTGTCTGTGTGCACACTATCATCCAGAGGGGCAAGTACAGTGTGCAGGGGGCAGAACTGTGTGAGATACTGGGCATCCACTAGGATGTTTGTGCCAGCATGTCTGAGGATCCTCTGATCCACAATGAGTGAGGGGTCATGGAATATTATAGTTCTCCAAGGACTGCCTTATTCCAATAGTGGGCACATCATATATCTGTAGAATCTGTAGATTTTAGCCACTAGGCTTGCAGCAGTTCTTGATACACTTATTAGCCCAATTCAGGTTGGGATTATGAAAAATAGGTACTCCAGTGATCACCTGAGAGAGCTCCACCATCTTATGGCAGCATCCAGGGAGAGCAGGACCCCAGTGGCCCTGGTATCCCTGGACACTGAGAAGGCCTTTGATTGAGTTTCTTGGCCCTTATTTGCTGTATTGCAGAAACTAGGGATCCCCCATGCATTTATTAAATGAGTTCTGCTCTTGTATTCCTTTCCATTGGTGAGGGTCTGGTGTAAAGGGATAGTCTCGGACTCTTTTCCTCTTCGTCGTGATATGAGACAATGCTGCCCCCTCTCCCCATTGCTTTTTAACTTATACTTTGAGCCCTTGATAAGACATTTGCAACATGCTCATGGTGATAGCTGAATTCAGGTGGCAGGAAGGAAGTATTTTTTGTCAGCTTGCGCAGACAATCTTTTGTTACACCTGGTGAACCCAACTCAAGTTTTACTGGCTGTTTTAGCCACCATCACTCAGTTTTTGCAGCTTTCGACTTATAAGCGTAATGGTTCTAAAACAAAAGTTTCCCTTTGAGTGGACTGGTTTTTAAAGATGAGAGGACTGCTCTAGGTCTTCAGTAGGAGCCTCAGCAGTTATTATATCTAGGAGTATTCTTAGCGAGGTCGGTATCTTTGCTTATGAAAGTCAACCTTTCCGGTTTGCTACAGCAGATTGTTAGATTTGGTTAAGGTGGTCTTCACTTCCCCTCTCTTTGTGGGGCAGAATAAGCATTATTAGGATGAATATCCTACTGCGTATATTGTACCTGCAAGGAATGTTGGGACTTTTTCTGCCAAAGACTTGGTTCTCCCAGTTACAATCCTTAATAAACACTTTTCTTTGGCAAGGTAAGAGTGTTCGGCATTCATATTTCAAGTTGACCCTTCCTAATCTAAATTGATATCTGTCCCTGCCTAGCTTTTTCTTATATTACTGTGCCTCACATGCACATAAGTTTCTGCTTTGGAAGTTGCCTTCAGTCCCTCCTGAGGGTGTAACCTATTACCCACTCTGGCTTGAAATAGAGAACTCACTTGCTATTCGGGCAGATTTTTCCCTTTCTAACTTGCTCTATGTGAAATTTAAACAACTACCTGGGCATTTGCAGTCTACTTCTTTGGGTTGGTCCCTTAAGGCTAAAGAGCAGCTTGAGCTCTAGTTTAGTTGTAACTGGTCTCGGGATCTATCTCAGCCAATAGTGGGGAATTTGAACTTCAAGGTTGCGGAGCGGCCCATCCTTTCTCTTTTTTCTCCCCAATTAGAGGGGGTAGCTTTATTGCAGTTATTACAGAGTGGCAAGGTTTTGTCATTTCCATTAGCCAAGCAGTGCTTCTCTCTGGTCGATACCCACTTTTTTAAGTATATGCAAATCTCCCATGCAGTTATTGCTTTGCTCGGCCCTAAGCCTTTAGCGTTAACAGCTCATTCTTTTTTGGATAGGCTTCTGCCTATCCCCATGCCCCATCAGGCTTCAGCTATTTACAAACTGTTGCAAGCATCAGACTCTAGGGCCCCTATGGGAGTCTGTTATTATTCGACACAGGAACTCAGTATTCCTTCTAATCAGCCATTATGGACTAGAATATGACCACATTTGTACAAGTCTGTTAAACAAGGCAGACTTGGATTAGTACAGTTTCAGGTGTTGCATAGCCTTTACTTTTCTCTGGCTAGACTGTATAGAATGGGTAAACTTGCTTCCTCGGTATGCAACAGATGTCATCAGGAAAAGGGTACATTACGTCATATGCTATGGGATCGTGTGAAAATTCAACCTTTTTGTATGGCACTTAAAACCTCTCTAGATCCTTTGTTGGGACTTGAAGATTTCTTTCTTCCTAACATCTGTTTGGTGGGACTTTTTCCCAGAAGAATTAATCAGTATAAGGAAGGCCCATATGGTGCTTATTTCTGCTGTGGCAAAGCTAGTCATACTTCAACACTGGCTAGATGATTCGACCCCATCTTTGGGAGAATGGCACAGTGAAATTATATGTGCTCCTATGTTAGAGAAGCATATTGCCTGTTGTAGAAAGCACCCTCAGATTTTCACATCTCAACGGGAGTCTTTAGTTGTTTAACCAGGAATAATGCACTAAGCCGAAAGCTTTTTTTACAGAAGTGAACTGGGAGCACAAGGAAGTTAAGTGACTTGCTTAGGGTCACACAGTATGCAAGTGGAAGCTATGGGATTCAAACCCAGATCTAGTCTGCTGGATTTCACCAGATTTGCAGCTCAGAACCTTAGACCACTGTACTATACTGATTTACTTTGCTTATCAAGCATTTTCTTTGTGGGATATTCTTTTTTTTTTTAGTCCAGTTTTTCCTTTTCTCTATATCACCAGTGACGCTGAGCTGTGGGAGAGGGTGGGGTTGGAGTTGAGGGGTTTTATGCACCTTCATTATTCCTAGCTATAACTTGCTTCCCTTAGGGGTTTGTTTCGTAATTTTGTTCAGTTTGTGTTTTTATCAGAATGCACCAGTACACAGTATTATATGACTTTATGGAGGGTTTTTCCTTTGTTTTTGTTATTTTTGTTAAAAAATCAATAGAGTTTATTTAACTAAAAAAAAAAATAACAAATTCAAGTGAGAAATTAATTTTGTTTTAATTTTTTCTAAAATATCGTTTAGCAAATTTTTGACCTATACTGTATATTAATAGCTATTTGTAACCTCTGCAGAGTAGCATGCCGTAGTAGAGTAGGGTTAACTACATGTAACCTCCATTAATGTCATACAGTAAAAAGTTACTGTTCCCACATTTGGGTACAAGTTTCAGGGCCTTGCCTGCACCCTGTGAAATGTGATAAGCTGATTCTTTCAATAACAACAGAGTTTAAATGTCACTGAACTGTGCATACTTCTGGTGGTAGCAGGTGTGGTATAGACCTATACAGTATACTGATAGTTTTGCAGGTTTAACTAAATGTTGATATTTTGATCTCATGCACAACTCTTCCCCCACTAATTTTTTTTATGTTAAGTTTGTGATAGAATTGCTTTGCTGGTATTATTTCGGAGTGAGAGTGGTAAGGTTCTGTTGAGTTAATTGTATTAGTTAAGTGAGCCTGTGTGTATGATGGTGTGGGTGGATTCGGCGGTATGTTATGTTATTCTAAATCTATCTCAGCAGTATGTGTTATGATGGGATTCCTGAGAGGCACTTTGACTCCCCTGACAACCTGCAGCAGCCCCATTCCTTAGAGGAATCCCTGTCTGGTATATCATCAGTGGTACTCAGCCACTGTGCTGCCTTGGAGATTCTTAAGGGGTGAAGGAAGGGCTGAGGACAGGAGGCAGATGGGGAGGGCAAGATTGGGGTGGTGAAGTCACAGAGATGCCCAGGAAGCTATTGGAAGCAGGGCACTGGAATTAACTGCCTGGTTCTGATACCTGGGCTGTTTGGGGTGAGCCAGGCACAGGTTGCTGTATCATTCGCCTGTACTGGCCTCCGGGGCACAGGACTAAGTTCCTACAGGAACTAGCAGACTTTGTCACTTACAGCATTTTGGAGTCTCTGAGATTGGTTGTTCTGGGAGATTTCAGTGCCTGGCTTGATGATGAATCTGTACTATTTGGTAAACAGCTCCTCCAGCAGATGACACTGCTGGGTCTTGTGCAGGCTGTTGCCCCAGTAACTACTAGTATGGCTCGCCTTAGACCTGGTCTTCTCGTCATGTCTTGAAGTAAGTGAAGGCAAGGTTGAGCCAGTATTTGGTCATATCATCATGCCATGTCATTCCTCTGTGGAGCCCCCCCATTTAATCCTCCTCCCCATGTGGAGATTGTCCGATACTGTCCTAAAAATAATATAGAGCCTCACAAGCTCTTGGGGTAACCGGCTAGAATAGTGATACCAGAATAGCTCAAGGAAAGAGAGCGCTACTCTGAACAGCTCTGCCATGTACAGTGAGAGGGGATTGACAGCACTTGCAGTAAGTGCTCCCCAGGTCACTGTCCATGGTGCTGCAACAGGACATGGGAAAGAGACTTCAGGAGGCTGGCCAAGCTGCTGCCATGGTGTGGAGGGCTGAGGCATGAAGCAGTTCAGACAGGTGACAGTGGAGACCAGGGTTCTAGTCTTGGTCTCCCTTGCTTTTGCCAATCAGGACTTCTAGTTTTTTACAAGGAGCTGTGGAAACAAGTATTTCATGACCCCACAAATTCTTTCTTTCCCTGTGATCTGCCCCCCTGGAGTTGGGATCATTTAGTGTGGGGTGCAGAGCCCCCCCCCGCACCGCAAAAAGAAAACCGGCTGCATTTTTGCAGGCACGATTATTGCCTGTGCTGTTCTTGCTGGTGCTATTCTGTATGGGGATATTCATTGCTGTTAAGTTTTGTACCTTACTGTTGTCACTTCATTCAATTATCTGCAAGAAATCCACGTGTGCTGCTTAGATAATGTCATGCCGACAAGGTATTTATGCCATTAAATACCTGGCAGTGCTCTACTTCATTTAAGAACACTAACAGCTATTAATCCCATGTTAAAGTACTTAGGGCATTGCAGTTAGAAGCCTGTAAATGTTATGGGTTCATTTATCCAAATACTGTATAACTTTATTTGTTGTTTTTACTTATTTATTTTTGTGTTGACCAGGAATGGAGGGCTAGGCAAATTTGTCCATTTTCAGCCTTCTCTGGTGGGGATGGTAAAGATAGAAACCACATTTAATTGAAGCAGATTAAGTTGTTGGTGGCATTTTTTAATGAATGGGGGGGAATTTGGCATGTACACTGGGGTAATTCCTCTTTTCTTTTCATTCTATGCTTCCTGTTGGAAGATGGGGGACCTTGGAGTGGAGGAGATGGATGTGGCTGCCTGGGTGGAGGAGTTTGCTTCCCTGCCCACCTGGAGTAATGAGAACGCTACCTGCATGGCAAACTTGCCAGTATTTGCAAATAGAAGTGAAGGAGTCAGTGCGAGTACAATAATCTGTATGAGTGACTTCAGCCAGATGGGAAGAAGCATGGAGAATCCTCTCCTTATAACTGAAGCAGCTAGTACTGTAGCACCAGTATTTTCCTCAGACTGAGCCCTAGCAGAGGAAGAATAACAAACAGTACAGCAGTTATATGAAAGAAAAAAAAATTATCTGCTAGCAATGATTGCAGATGAGGAAGCAATGTTTGAACTTGTATGGCATAAGCCCCATGGCCCCAATAGCAGACCCACTCCAGATGCAACAACAAGATACCCAGGACTCTGAAAAGTTGTCAGCTGAAGCCAGCATTCTGGTATAGAGCAACTGGCTACAGTTACAGAGGAAACGTTAATTCCAACCGCACCCACATCAGCATCGGCACAAACTTCAAATGCATTTCTTCTTTTAACTCTCGCTGCTATAAACATGAATCCCTCAGCAGAGCTTGCAGCAGGACAAGAGGAATGGATTGTAGAAAAAGCACTGCTGGCAGCAGGATGGGAACAGCAGAGCCCAGGAGGTGCGTGGCTGTCAGGCTCCTCACCAGTTCAAATGGCTATAGCCAGGGATCCTCAGATTCATGGACCAGATCAGACAAGTACAATTACCTCTGTCGTTTCTGCAATTTCCAAAGCTAAAGGTTCAGTTGATTTAATCCCTTCAGACATTGTCCTGCCATTGGACTCGGAACTTACCCACAACCCAGTATTACAAAGTGTACAACGGAATCCTTTTGATAAGAGCAAGGTTAACACGGAGTTCATTGTTGGTACAGTCCCCGCAAGGCCAGTCACAGAGCCTTTGACTTCCGTCATCCAGGGGGCAACCCAAATTCTCTCTGGCACAAACACCTATACTCAAAAAATAATATTTGCAGACCCAGTCCTAGGAACTCCTAATGCTGAAGTTCAGCCTTCTCATAGCTTTAATTCTCAAGAAGAGTCCCCTGATCCAAACACTAATGGCCTTGACCCTATGCTGCACTTTTCCATGATCCCATTCTCCACTCTAAAAGGCACAATGGGGTGAGACTGAGTTACAGATGGGGGCCTAGATGACACTCCAAATGGAGTTTTTGTTGCCAAAAGATTCTTGAAGGAGTCAATGAACTTTGCAGCCTCAGATATATATTCCCTAATCCATATCAGTGGAGAAACAACTTCTGATGTAAGTTTCAAAATATCACAGGCCTTGGAAATCTTTTGTCAACACCTCAGGCTGAAAAATTCTCCCACCTTGTCTCCCTCTTTGACCGTACCACTGACACACCCCAGCCATAAAACACTGACAATCCTATATAGGAAGCAGGGGTTGTCTGTCACAGATGTCCTCTTCTGGTTAAAATAAAAATATTCAGTGTTGAGGGTCCCTCCCCACCTGGAGTAATGAGAAAGCTACCTCCTTGGCAAACTTGCAAGTATTTGCAAATAGAAGTGAAGGAATCATTGATTTAGAGGGTATATGGAGTGGGTGGTAGAAGGTTTGAGTACATCCAAAACAGACAGAGGCTGGCATACAGCACCTGCCAAGCAGCTTTTTCTTGGGTCAAGACTGGGGATTGTGTTTTACACAGGCCAGCCTAAGGTCTGCTACTGAGGTGGCTCCCAAGAACATCTCAGGGGGCCTGTAATTAGGTGAAATGCAACTTATGTAATGAGATCAGTCCTGTGAGTCTACACTATGTAAATGAGATGAAGTGTAACTTGTGTTATGAAGTGGGTCACTCTTATCGCAGCTGCCCCTGGGCTGCCCACAATCAGTTGGATCAAAATGATTGTTAGAGCAGAGTGCTCTTGTGACGATGGCTCAGAGGTCTCACTCAGCTGAAAAGACCTCATACAGTGGCAACACCACCTAGTCATGACAGCCTGCACCTGCTGACACTCAGTAACAGAACCCCCAAGGGCTCCACAACCACCAGGCTCCTATGAAGCTGAATCTACAACAGTAATTTCCCATGCAACCCCCTCCCTTGCGGTTGATAAATTTTCACACTCAGAGACCATGCAACAATGACCACCAACTCCCCCTACTGGCAATAACTCAGTCATCAGCTACTGCTCATGAGGAGGAAACTATGGACATTATGTCCCCATCTTCAACCACTGACACAGATTGCTTGCAAATGGTAAACTAGAAGAATATGGTCTTGGACCCAACCTAAACTGAAAGTGTAAAAAATGGGCTTGGTCTCATAATCAACCAATATGAAATTTTCCAGTCTGATACAAAATGGGGAGAGATGGTAGAAAACTTGGGTGGATCCCCAGTACCATCCTCCCAACCTGACCCTTCCTTGGAAGTGGAAGAAGCAAATACATCTGAAGTTTCAAGGAAAATGAAAAGGAAAAACAGACTGAAAAAGGGGGGACTCAGGGAGGCAGGGGATGATATTTGTTTGAGCATGACTAGAGGTTTGGTACTTCTCTTTGTACTCTGGTTAATGACACTTCCATGTATTAGCTTCTTGACAGCAAATGTGAATGACATTAAAATGTTAAGGAAGAGGCATATTGCCTTTTAGAGATGCAGAGAAATGTAATTTTTCTGGCTAAATTCCATCAAAATCGTGAATTTTCCTGCAAAATATTTAGCAAAATTCATGAATTCTGTGAAATGTTTTGCAGGTACGAAATTCAGAATTTCAACGGCTAAATGTGGAATTTCAGCCGTGAACAGTGGAATTTCACCCACAAGTGTCGAAATTCTGACATTGGGCAAAATTCAACATTTTGCCAGTGGAATTTCACATTTCGCACTTGAGAAATATTTTGAAAAATGCACAAATTTCATGGAATATTTTGTGGAATGAAATTTGCAGATTTCGCCCATCTCTAGTGTCTTCATATTTTCCGTTGTCTCGAAGTGAGGTTATTTTCATACAGGAGACAAGCTTCCACACTGTGTCTAAGCTATCCAATCCCAGTAAAGCCTTGGACCCCAGACCCTTTTTTTGGTCATTAGGATCTGACCCGTGTTCTGGGGTTGTGATTCTTTTTAATATCCAGTAGGTGGAGGTAATCAGATTACTAAACCTAAGATCAGGTTGAGTCATGTTATTAGACGTTAGATTGTATGATTCTCTTCATAGGCTTATTAATATTTTTGCCCCTCAGTCAATAGTTGACAGGCTTGAAACTCTAAAATGAATACAGCCATGTTTGTTTATCTCCAAGTCTGTAGTTTTCTGCGGTGACTAACTGCAGCCTGCTGTCTCCTGACTGTGAAGCATATTAGCCACTTGTATAGATTTTCTAGTCATATCCTCTTCCCTCTCATTGCAATCTGCCTTGGAAGGTCCACTAGAATTCTCTGACCATAGAATGGTCACAGCATCCATCGGTGCTTCCCTTAAAGTTAAAATTGTTCCAAGAGTTGCTTGGAAACTAGAGTCTACTCTTTTTCAAGACCAGGTAATATTAGATGCACTGGGTGAATTTGTTTCAGCCAGGAAATCAGTTATTGTTTCTTATCATAACCCTCTAGTTTGGTGGGAGGATGCAAAAGTGGAACTGAAACATTTCTGTATATCCTGGGTGCACAAAATAGATGATTTGATACCTTTTATTGGACCAACAGAAATTAACAGAATATCCTTAAGATTTCGAATTTACATAGTTCATCCTCAAAAGGAAATGGCAGTTTTCTTAATAGTGCTCCCTTTTAAATGCCCAGAACAATACTAGAAAGAAAAAAACATTTTACACATGAATGTGATCGATTAGGGGAGTAATTAGATAAGAAACAGAATCAGAGATAATAAAGCATCATTGAAACTATAGTTGTATGTAGGTCAAATGTCACAGAATGGAATGGAATGTAGTTGTAGAAGGTCTATAAATGATCTAATGTTAAATGTCTTACTGAAGATAAGTTGGAGACTGTGGGAAACATATTCGGCCATCCGGATGTGCGTGCAGAATGATGTGCCACACAAATAAAATGGGCCAGCCACCTCTGGCACCATATTAAAACAGATTACACAATCTGTTTGAATATCAGACCCTGGATGCACGGAGCACAGCAAGCGGACACCATGCATGGCACAGTGCATCCAGGGTGTGGGGCTGAAATCTGCCCATAGGGAAATGCATGACACATACCTGTATGCTCCGCAGCCCCCGTTGGTGACATTTAGCCCAAACATGCAAATGAGTGCATTGGGCATGCAGGGAGCAGAGGGGCCATTTGCATGCCCCTTATGGGCTTATTTGCATGGCTGTGCCAGATGGAATGAGCCAAGCCAGCCTCCCAAGCCCTGAGCAGTGTTAAAATACATAAGACATCCCCAATCCTGTTTCCATGTGTAGGGACCCCTCCTCTCCTGCCCCAAGCAGTGCTAAATTAAATAAGAAATCCCCAATCCAATTCAATGTGTACAGACCCCCACCCCAATCCCTGTATGAAATATGAAAACCCCGATCTCTGTTCCCTGGTGTCTAGTGGCCCCCCTGCCTCCCACACTGGTAGGCAGTACCCCACCAACCAGCACCCCCCATCCCAACCTATGCTGGCGATGGGCACACCCCTCCTCACCCTGCCACAGCCAGCTGCCAATTGATTGGTCCCAGAGTGCATACAGTAAATAGTACACACTCATTGTTTGTCAAGATCGGGGCTGGGGGGGCACTGTGTAGCCAGCCCTAGACTGTGCACAGGGCACCACCTGACTCTGGCCATAGTTAAAGTAGGGTTTGAAAAGTGTAACTATGCACTGGTATAGCCGGCCATAGTTACACTTGGTGGGGTTTCAATATTGTGATGTAAGGCATATGCACGAGAGAACCCTCATTTGCATAGGTGCTTCACAATATTGTGTGCCGTGGCACAGTTGGGGTTGTATGGTGCATTAGTGGCCTTTGAATATGGCCAAGCCCCCAGATGGCTCACACAAGTCCAGAGATGCACGGCACATCCGGGGCTGCATCATGCATCTCTTCCAAATATGGGGCCCTTTGTGTGTGTGTGTGTGTGTGTGTGTGTGTGTGTGTGTGTGTGTGCGTGCGCATGTGTCTGCGTGTGTTAAGCACTAGAAACAGCAGTTCTACCTGTATGAATCTAAAGCCCATGAAATCACCACCCATTAATTAAAATCAAGCTTACGAATATAAATAGTTATATAGATTAGCTATTTTGTGCATCTTGTTGTACAAGGACAAATACTGCAACAAAATTTTTTATATATCCTGGGGTAAGAAACAGAGTTAAATTGAGTATTCTAAGTATTTACAGTAACTGTTCATCAGCACCTACAAAAATTATAATCTTTAACCATTGAAACTGGGAACAATTATAGCCAACAGATTATGAACGTAAAGAAAAAAATGTCTGTTTCATTTACAAAGATCAAAATCACTGCAGAAAAAACAGCAGTATGGAACACAGGGGAAATTAGGCCAAATTTGTCCATATGAGGCTTACAAAAGTAGAGCTGATAAAAAAAATCGATGTTACAAGCAGCAGATAATCAAGGTATAATACATTCTGAATAAGGTATTGAAAATAGTCTCATAGTATGGCAGCAAGCTATTTAGCCTAAGCATTACATCATCCTCAGTGAGACAGGCATTTGTTTCAGACTTTCCCCTTCCACAGGTCCCAGAACCTCTACTACCGGTATTAACAGGAACATATCCAAAGATGAGGTGTCATGCTGTAAAACTTCTGAGTGCAGGTACAGCACCAGACATAGGTGTTCTCTCCAATTAATTTTATAAACTTATGTCCCAGTGTTTAGAGAAATAACTCACCCAGGTTTTTAACCATGTTTTGGATCACCCGTCTTTGGTCCCAAGCATGAAAGAAGGACTGTTACTACTTCTGCATAAAATGGGTGACAGGAGTGACTTGTCAAACTGGAGGCCTACATGCCTCTTAAATTCAGATTTAAAAATTCTATCCAAAATTCTTTTCACTATTAGGTTGTCCCAAGTAACCGGGCATCTGATAGCCCAGTCTCAGGCTTGATCCATACCAGGTAGGGTTTTTCATGACCATCTCATTCTCCTACGTGAATTAATAGAGCAAGGAAACACAGGTAGAATTTCTGATTTTACTTTCACTTGACCAGCGTAAAGTATTTGATTTGGTGTCACATAGCTACAGTACCTATGGTATATACTACACATATATCATATTTCACCAAGTTTAATTTCCTGGCTTAAATGTTTATATTCTAACACTGCAGTTGTCCCAATTGTAAAGGGTTGGTTAGGCTTTGTCTGTAAGATCTTAAAAGGGGTGTGTCAGGGGTGTCCCCTTTGCCCCATTCTTTCTATTTTATGTTTGGATTCCCTTCGGAGAAAGTTGGAAGGGGATCAAACCATTTTACCTTTGGTAAATGATGATGGGTTTGAATGCTGCAAAGCAATAATCTATGCAGATGACATCTGTTTGTCCGTAAAAAGTGTCTCTGCTATGCATGCCTTGAACTAGTTTTGCCACTTTGGCCTCTTCTCTGGAAGTTCACTAAACTAACAAAAGTGTATGGGGTAGGGTTCTTGGGGACCATTCACCACATATCAGGTCAGTAGTTAGGTATGTATTTTCAGTGACCCACTAAAAATTCCAGGTTTGAAATTTGGAGACAGTGGGCTCGATTTTGAAAGCCCCACACATGATGCAAAGTGCCTGCATCAAATGGGCTTGGCGCAAGTGACAACTTGCATCATAAGTGGTGGCACTCCTGATTTTGGAATATAGGCTGTGTTGAAAATGGGAGGCACTGCAGCAAACCAGCCCTGTACCACCCCTGCACCCAAAGTACCGGTGTGTCATGTCAGAAGGGGGCTTGCACCATGGCAGGGCTGCTGCATCCTCTACATCAGGATTTTGAAAGCCCCACTGTGGCTGCAATTCCTGACAGAGGTTAGGCCAGCCATGACCTGATCTAATGACCCTTGCACCAGGAGACCCACACTGACTGGGCCAGACATGCATGGTGTTACAGAGGAACAGACCCTGCCACCAGTTGCATGGGGGTGGGCAGCGTTCTGGCATGACACATGGCTGTCCACACCCTCCCTACTATCACTATAGTCTGCAGTCGCCAGCAGGTACAGCCACCTCAGTAGTGTGTGGCCCCAGTGGGAGTGGTGTGGCCAAGAACCAGAGGGGGCGTGCTCTGGGGAAGGAGTGGGTGGCACATGAGTGGGTGGATAGCACAGCTCTCCCTGAGGGTAAAGTGGGCTATCCTGATGGCAGTGGTGCAAGTAAGTGCAACAGCTATTGCAGTTGTTTGCAGTCTGTATGCTGCACAGTGATGGAGCTCACCATTCTGGAGGTCCACAGCCATCCTCACAGGACACAGTTGGCCAGTTGGGCACAAGGCAGGAGATGTGGTGGCCTCTGTCATTCCCCTCAGGTGCAACATCTGTTTGGCTCAAGGCATGACTTGCAGCAACTCCCAGGACATTGGCGCAAGAACCAATGTGATACTAAAATATGGCGTAGGGTCCACAGCACACCCGGAGTTTGTTGCATGATGAAGTTCATGTTCCTAGAGCCGATCTAGAGGGCCTTTGAATATTGAGTCCAGCGATTTGGCCAGACTAAGTAGAGAGACAAAATTAACTTAGGAAAACAAAAAGTGGCATACCAGAATAGATGGAAACTAAGCAAAAGAAGAGAATTTACTTAATCACATCCTTTTTAACCCCAATTTTTTCATATACTAGTCAAGTCTGTCCTCCTCAAGAGCTTTAAATGCCACTTTACTGAGTAACTTGTTTCAGACTGCCTGGGGGAGTATATTAAACCCCATAAAATGAAATATCACATATAGTCCAATTAAACATGGAGTATTCAACGTGGTTGACCCAATAGTTTGCTTTTACAATGTGTTTTTTTTTTTCATTTCAACCATTGACCTCTGATTTTGAATCTAGAGAAATTCTGAACACAGTGAATGTCCAGTTTAATTCCCAATACATTGAGGGGGTGGGAAACAGGGACACTGAAGATAGTACAGTCTCTGCAGATACTGCAAGTCTATTTTATGGAGGCCTGTGATAAACTCAAGGCATGGGCTATTTCCTAAGCTCAATTTATGGATATGCCCAGGAAAGCTTTATACTGTTATATAATTGACACACAATTTTCAGAAACGCCCATTTGCAGTCATATAACAGAAGTAGTAAGTCAATGTTTGACACTTCGATTGATTAATAAAAGAATCTTCCCCAAAATGTGGGACAGCTATTTCATTATATTGCCATAACAGATTGAGTGTCAAGAGCAACTAGAAGCATAAACAGAGGAAAGAATGTGTACTAGGCCAGAATGTGTGAATAAATGGGAAACAATGGAGCATTTTTTTCCTCTTGCTCCTTTATTACAGGTTTTTGGGACTTACATAGAAACATAGACTTTGGTGGCAGATAAGGACCGCTTGGCCCACCTAGTCTGCCCATTTTCCTACCTATTGGATAAGCTGCAGATCCTAGTTTACCAACAGCCTACTTCTTCCTATCCACCCCCCACCAGAATTGCCTTATCGCTGTCCCATGCATCCTTGAATTCCCCACTGTTTTTGAACCCATGACCTCCCCAGGAAGGCTGTTCCATGCGTCCACCACCCTCTTGTGAAAAATACTTCCTCACATTGCCCCTGAGCCATTCCCCCTCTATCTTCAAATTGTGTCCCCTTATTATTGCACATCTCCTTTCAGAAAGATGTTACCCTCTTGGACTTTGTTGATTCCCTTAAGGTACTTGAAAGTTTCTATCATGTCCCCCCCCCCTTCTTTCCTCAAAGGAATACATATTAAGCTCCTTTAGTCCCTCTTCGTATGGCTTCTGTTGCAGACCCTGCACCATTTTAGTTGCTCTTCTCTGGACTGCTTCCATCCTGTCTATGTCCTTGCAGAGATGTGGTCTCCAGAACTGCACGCAGTACTCCAGATGGGGTCTCACCAACTGTCTGTATAGAGGAATAACAACTTCCTGTTTTCTACTGGTGATGCCTCTCCCTGGGCATCCCAGTATCCCTGTAGCCCTCCTTACTGCTGTCTCACATTGCTTGCTTAACTTTAGGTCATCCGATATGACTACCCCCAGGTCCCTTTCCATTTTTGTTGATGGTAATACCTCTCCCCCCCCTCCCATTGTGTACTCTTCCCCTAGGTTTTTGTTTCCCAGGTGCATTATTTTGCACTTCTTTGCATTGAATCTAAGCTGCCATACTTTTAACCATTCCTCCAACCTTGCCAAGTCCTCTCTCATCCTTTCCACCCCACCTTGTGTATCAACCCTGTTGCAGATCTTTGTATTGTCTGCAAAGAGGCATACATTTCCTTCCAGTCCCTCTGCAATGTCACTTATAAAAACATTAAAAAGGACCAGACCCTGTACTGAACCCTGTGAGGTACCCCACTAGTAACCCCCCTTTCTTTGGAGTGGACTCCATTTACTATTACCCTCTGTGTCCTGTTGTCCAGCCAATTTTTTACCCAGGCTACCACCCTGGGACCCACTCCCAGGCTGACTAATTTGTTTTATAATCTTTTGCGTGAGACTGTGTCAAATGCCTTGCTAAAGTCTGGGTAGGCCATGTCCATAGCCCCTCCCTGGTCTACTACTTTGATCACCCAGTTAAAGAAATCTATTAGATTTGTCTGACATGACCTTCCCACTGTGAATCCATCTGCCTTGGGTTCTGTGCCTCACTGGCCTCTAGGTACTCAACAATTCTTTCTTTCAGAAGTGATTCCATTCTTTTCCCTACCACTGAGGTCAAGCTAACAGGTTTGTACTTTCCTGCCTCTGCTTTGCTCCCACTTTTGTGAAGAGAAATCACATCCACCCTCCTCCAGTCCTTAGGTACTACACCATCCTCCCATGATTTGTTAAAAAGGGTAGTCAGTGACGTAACTAGTTCTCTCCTTAGTTATTTTAGAATTCTGGGGTGAATCCCACTAGGCACCATTGCTTTGTCCACCTTTAATCTTAGGAGTTCTTTCAGAACCCTTTCTTCTGTGAAAGGACTGGCATCAACCCCCCTATCCAGAGTGTTTCTATTGACTGGATTAGGTACCTCCCCCTCCTCTTCTTTTATGAATATTGAGCAGAAGTATTCATTCAGTATCCCTGCTTTTTCACTGTCCCTCTCTGCCCACCCACCCTTCCTTTTATTAAGCCTCACTATCCCTCCCTTGGTCTTTCTTCACTCCCTAATGTATCTATGAAAGATTTTATCCCTCCCTTTTTTTTATTTATTGTACTTTTTGTCCATGCCAGCATTGGGACCATAAGCCCCGATCATGGTCTTCACCCCCCCACTCCCATATGAGCCGTGACTTCCCTGTTGCCCCCTTGGCTTGCCCTCCAAGGTGGGGCCACTGCCCCAGCAAGGTGTCACGGACATTGGTCAGGTTGGGGGAGCTGACCAGGGAGGTGATGAAGGAGCAGCAAGGGGGGCATCATGTAGGCACTGGCTGTGGTGTTTTTGCCCTGTTTTTCAAGGGGGCAGGGACATGTAATGAATTCTTGCATCCACCCCACCCCCTAGATGTCCAGACGCCTGCTGCTTGTTGTACCCCCAGCCTCCACCAGGGGTTCATTGAGCACCGGATGTTCTCCCCACCCTCCCCCCAGAGAAGGAGAGCAGTCCATAGGATGCTCCATCCCTCTCCCCCCGGCTGGCCCTCCGATGACATAGGTCCATTCTTGAAGACAGGTCGAAAGCGGAAATCCAACCACTGCACCAACAAGCCAGCCAATTTATTCCCCTTCTTAACTGAATCGGCTATCTTTTCCTCGGTTTGGGTCTTTGTTATTCTGACTGCCTTCCCTCCTTCCTTTTGCTTTAACTGGTACAGTTCTCTGTTATGCTCCTTCTGTGTTTCCTTATACTTCCTGAATGCTGTCTTTTTTTCCCTAACCTTCCCCACCACCTCTTTTGAAAACCATAGTGTTTTTTTCTTTCATTTTGATTTGTTTATTTGCTTCACACAAAGGCTCGTTGCCTCTGTGATGGCAGTTTTGATGTTTCCCTATTGTTCCTTCACCCCTCCTTCTTGCCTGTTTACTAGTGCTTTTCTGAGGCACGCTCCCATTTTGACAAAGTCAGCACTCCTAAAGTCCAATACCCTCATTTTTGTATGGCTTGACTCTGCAGCTGTGTTTATTGTGAACCACACTGTTTGGTGGTCACTTGTTCCCAGATGGCTACCCACTTCTAGATCTGAGATCCTCTCTGTCCCGATTTGAGAGTTCCAGGTCTAAGACTGCTCCCTCCTGGGTGGGTTCCAACACTAGCTTTCTGAGGGATGCCCCCTGTAGGGCATAGCGAATGACCCTGCTCTTGGATATGGCTGCAGCAAGGGTGCTCCAGTTAACATCTGGCATGTTCAGGTCCCCCATCAACAACATCTCCCCTTTCTCTGCCCTGGATGCCTTCTATCATTTCCTTGTCCATTTCCTCCCCCTGAGATGGGGGTCTGTATACAACCCCTGTGTGGATTGTGGTACCATTTACGGTCTCCAGGGTGACCCACAGTGCTTCCTCTCCTCCCTGTTTACCCTTTAGTTATGTTGCTTTGATCCCTTCCCTTATGTAGAGAGCTACTCCTCCTCCTCCTCCTCGTCTACCCTCCCTGTCCCTCCTGTAGATCGTGTACCCTGGTATATTGACATCCCATTCATGGTTCTCTGTGTACCATGTTTCTGTGACTGCCACAATATCCAGGCATCCCTTTTCCATCAAGGGCTGATGATGGCTGAGCAGCAGGCTGAACCTCTGTTTGGCAAACTCACTTATGATGTACTGGTATATGAACGCTGCGGCTCATCCTGGAGCAAACGTGGCCGTAGTTCACTAGATGTCATTTTTGCATGTTTTAAATGGCAGATATGGCTGAATCAGTGCCAGTATGCTCAGCAAAACAGACACTAGTTTTTCAGAATGATGTAGTGCTGTGCAGAATGTTAAAATTCCGGTGGAATGAAATTTAGCTGAATTTCCGAAATTCTGCCAAGTTTCGTTGGAAACAGAATAACAAACTTCCAGAGCAGAAAAATGTAGAATGAGTGTTTCTGCAACATCTTCAGTATTTTCTGCAGAAATGGCTGCAGAATGATTTTCCTCAGAAAAATGCTGTTCCCCTGAATCTACAGATCACAATATTTTCTGCCGAAATGGTTACGGAGTGATATTTCAAGGAAAAAAATGCTGTTCTACAAAAAACTATTCTACAGATCATAGCAGGCAGAATTCAACACAAGAACCAATGAAATTCCAGCAGACATTCTGCTGGCAGAATGATCATTTCATGCTAATTCCACCAGTGGAATTCTGCAGTCTGCACAGCACTAGAATGATGTATTCAGACAAGTGGTTGCAGAGATTCAAGCTGTTTATTGTCATAATTGTGATCATAGTTCTGCACAGCTACTAAAGGACAGATGGAGAAAAGTGCATCATTTGCCCAGAATTGTGCAAGCCTGACACATTGCTGTTTCCTTTTTTTTTGTCTCAGTCCTTTTCAACAAATTATTTGTACTTGCACGCTTGATTTCTAGATAGGAGTACAGGTATTATTATCTGTTTTCTTTTGATGAATTTGTTATAATTGACTTTTTTTTTTGCTTTTAGTATTATTTTATGTATATTCCTGTATATTTTTGTTTTAATAAAAAATTCCATATTCTTTTCAAGAATTGCCACGGAATCTTTACAGTCCACCTAAACAACCACCACAACAAGTGGACAGGTCCCCCGTTTAACATCTTATCTGAAAGATGACCACCTCAGGAGTGCAGCATTCACTTATGCTGCACTACAGTGTCAGTAATAGGTTTTACCCTAAGTTCCTGGTATGGGGCTAGAACCCACAACCTTCTGATCTTCCTGCGTCAGAGAGGCAGTGTACAACCTGGTGAGCCACTGACACTGTACTAACCAATATTATGGGCTTGATTCTGAAAAGTAGTGTGAGCACTGTGCACACAGGTTTGCCAAAAGGCACAAGCAACATGGCCAGGTGTTGTACATATTTCTAAGTACTTAAAGCCTCCTTCATTAACACAAAAGCTGTTAGGTGCTCTCAAATGCTATTGATTGCATAACCATGCAATATCTGTCTTAATGTTGTACATAAGTAAAAATTTCCTATAATTACATCTTATTTAAATCAGATACAGATTTAAATTGCTGCAGTACTACTTTGTCAAATGCTATGTACATCACAACTGTACTCACAAATACAGATGCAGTGAAATTTTATGTTGCTGGTGAAATTATGGTGAAATCGCCAATTTTGCACAGCGAAACATTTCACATAATTATGGCCTTTCCGCAAAATTTCGCCACCAATTTCACCTGTACATCTGAGGTGAAATTAGGCAAAACTGGGCTTTTCACTCTGCTAGTGGTCACATGTTTGAGTCTAAACAGGCACCATCATTCCTTATATGTATGATGAAGTACGGTGCCTTGATGAGGTGGGCATTTTTTATCTTAGTTACATGTGAGTATTTTTTACATTGTTTGCATGCCATACTGTAATAAAAAAAGATCACTTAATAGATACGCGCTTGTGGTGATTACTTCTTACTTCAAGTCGAAGCAACTCACACAAGGCACTTGAATTAAAAAATAAAGACTCTATGCACAGGGTCCTAATGACCCACAGCCTTCGACTGGTGCTGGCCTTTCCTTTGCAAACTCCATATATTGGGAACGCAACTGAATTGTTGGTCAATGTTATGTTTTGTTAAAGTTATGTTGAAGGCGTCACCTGCTCTTTAACATGTTTCCTCCTCCTATCCTCAAATGTCAAGTATTGTGCCTATTAAAAAACTGTTTCACAATGTTATGTGATGTTGCAGCACATATTGTTGTGTATAACATTACGGAAATGTAACACATCGGGTGCCGGCACTGACAACATGCCCCAGAAGGCCAGAATTCCCAAAATGTTTCCCAGAAAATGTTACAGTAAATTCAGACCTAAATCAGGCATCAGACCTGCTGTTATGTGTTGCACGCCTTCCACCTGGACAAAAACATATTGTTTTTCCCACTGTTTACCAATGGTTTAAGGTCTAATCATGGTGTTGCCACTGCCTAACATGGCCCAGAAGTACAGAAATGTTTCTCAAAAATGTTACAGTACATTCAAACAGAAATCAGGTGTCAGATATCCAGTTACATGATTCACACCCACCACCAAGAGCCAAATCTGCTGTTTTCTGCACCATTTCAAATGGTTTTCGGGCCTAACTGTGGTGGTTCCACTGCCTAACATGCTCCCATATATAGTAGGGTCAGGTAGTAAACACCAGTGGTGTAACAGGGAGAAAAGGGTTAATTTGGTAACCAACTTAAATAGAAAAATAGGAATGCTGCAATGCAGAGGCTAGATCACAATTTTAATTTCTGTGAGCAATTCAGCAATGTAGTGTACCTGGGTATGGACAAGTCAAGTGGTCAATGTACACAAATACTTCCAATAAAAAAATAATGCAAAAAAGTGATTAAGTAAAGGGAAACAGGAACAGAACTACTCAGAATGAGTAACTGTTCAGATAAAGTTACCCAAAAAAGGGTCAATATGTAAGAAAAATATAACAAATAAGTAGCACACCAACAAAAATATTATGACTTAAAGATACTCACAATTTGTGAGAAATCTGTAAAATATTATGAACTAGCCTGCTCTGCTTACACACACACAGACACAGACACACACACACATACACACACACACCACACGGTCCACCACCCACACGGTCGACCCTCTCCCACTTAACTCTCTCACGGACACAGAGAGAACTGAAAACACTACCTCAGTTTAAGTAAGTATTATCCAAAGATACCAAAACAAGAAAAGGTTCATTAGAAGCACTAGGCACCAGATTGAGATCCTGGGAGCAATTAACTCTTAAAAATCACAAATAAAGAGGTTTTAGGAGGGGTTATTGGCTGTGATGCACCACACTGAACTGCTGTCTGACTCAACAAATTTATACTGTGCAGGAAACAGCCTGCACATGATATTTTAACTATTTACACACAATGCATTGCAATTTTGCTGGTGAAATTGAAAAGCATTGGCGAAAGTCAGCATAATCTGGTGAAATTTCACCTTACACTAAAGCAAACTCAGTGCAATTGGACAAAAATTCGCATTGCACGAAATCAGAGGCAAAATTACATTTCACCTAGGCGACAAATCTCGTAATGCGGAAATTACGTGAAATATTTCACTAGGTAGAATTTTCCAACTTCACACATCTCTACTTACTAATCTGCAAAAGTATAAGGAGTAGAGTAACTTCTGCAAGTCAGCTATCAGGATTGCTAAATGCAATGAATGCAAATTAAGACTACAAGACTCCAGTTCCTGTAATGATCTGAGCAGACTTTGGGAAAATACCAGTGTAGTACTAGACAGAAAAAGTCATGTTATCCCAAACATCCTAAAAGTCAATGGCTTGCTCACCACAAACCCAGTAGCCATTGCTGGGTCCTTCAAATCCTTCTTCACCAAAGTTGGTAAAGGCCTGATCACAGGAACTCTGTCTGCTGCTCCTGACCCATCAGTGTCCCCTAACTCCCCCTGTTCCGAGAGACCTAAATTCTACTTCAAAAGGGTAAACATGTACACAGTAAAAAAAAATACCTGCTAAAATCCATCTCCAAAACAAGAGTTCACCCTGATGTAGTGGACATGAGGCTGCTAAAAATGGATATTGTTGAGCAGGTTCATCCCATGAAAATCCTTTCAACTACTCCCTTCAATATGGATCTCTTCCTGATGTCTGGATGCAAGCCAGCGTGGTTCTAGTGTTCAAAGATGGGGACAACATGGACGTCACAACTTACAGGCCTATTTCAGTTCTCTTCTTGCTGTCTAAGCTAGAGAAAATAGTCAGTGACCAACTTGTGGATTATATCATGACATATGACCTTCTAGCTGCTGAGCAACATGGCTTCAGGAAACTACACAGCATGACCACTGCCCAAATCAAGCTAACAGAGGAACTCCACATGGCCTTAGGCAAAGGGGCTTATGTTGGTGCTGCCTTCCTTGACCTCTCCAAGGCCTTTGATGTGCTAAACCATGACAGATTAATCATAAAATTCACTGAGCTAGGCCTGCAAACTGAGGCCTCTGCCTATTTCTTGGAACAGAACCCAAAAAGCCAGGTGTGGTGACATGTTCCCTGGGCTCCAACTTCTGACCACAAGTGTCCCCCAAGGCTCAATCCTTGGACCTCTACCATTCAACCTCTTTGTCAATAATGTCCTGGAGTCTTGTGCCCACTCCAAAATATTTTTATACACTGATGACTCATTAATCTGCACCTCCCACAGTGATCTGGAAACCCTACACTCTGACTTCAACAAGGTCTGTGAATGGTCCCCCACGAATAAGCTGGTCATAAACTCCAAGAAATCCAAGCCACTTCTGTTTGGGAGCATCCACGCTCTGAAGGGATGCCTAGAGTTGTACATCATCACCTAGTCTGGAGACCATATCTAACATTCCCAGCTCTTTAAATACCAGCATATCTACCTGGAGCCTGCCCCTGTCCATCTCCCCACATGTAAATTCCCTAATTAAGAACATCCACCGACAACTTGGACTGCTCTACCGGATCAGGCTTTACCTTACTACTGAGATCAAAAGACTTCTGGTCTCCAGCCTCTCATCACTATTACTGACTAAGGCATGGTCAGATATTTTGCAATTGCTGCCAAAACTCCTCCTTTGAAAGATTCTATGTTGCCTTCAATCATGCCTGCAGAATTGCTCTCAACCTAAAACCTGACACCCACCATTGTAACTTCCATATCTCCACTAACTGGCTACCCTTCCATCACTATTCTAGCCTGAATGGAGCCCCTATGCAAAATAGCCCTACTAGGACAAATACTGTTTGATGTTTGAAGCCACTTCTCACTGATTAAGGACAAGTATGATACTCGGTCCATGGGGTAGTACAGATTTCTCCTGCCCCTTAGGAAAATGTCACTTGACCAGCACCCTTTTATGTAAAGGGCAGTCAAAGCATGAAGCTCACTGCCTCCTACAGTGACTCCACCACTTTCTCAGCCTTCAAGTCCAAAGCCTCTGCCCACTTTCTTCAGATGCTTCACAATAAGTGTGTATAGAGTGGTGTCTGTGACCTCACAACAATCGTACAATTGTTCTTGCAACTTAGAAACACAGAAATGTAGAATTTAATGGCTTAGCCAATCCAGTCTGCCCATTTTTCACTACCTACACTATTAACGCAAACCGTGCCCGATCTACAACTCTTTCTCCATCCCCCTTCCTTTCTGCTATGATTCTTTTGTGCTTAGCCCATGAATTCTTGTCCTTGCACTTTGAATCTTGCTGCTTCCCTGTGTCTGTGTCCTGACTCATGCAGTTGTTTTCTACAGATGTTGTTGCTGTGCTGCGTACTTATGGTCCCTATCTATGACTTTGCAACTTGTAAACTGTGATGCTTGCTGTTATTCTGCTATACATTGCTGTTTTTATACCTGCTTAACTTGGGCAGCCTTGAAAAAATGCACTTGTGCTCAAAGGTCTTCTTAACACAATAAATAAATATGTCAGAATTCCTGAGTTAGCAGCAGTTCGGCTACCTCTGAAAGTATGTTCCAATAAAGGGTTGTTAAACTGAGCATTTAAACTGGTAATGTACAACTAAGAAAGGCTAAAACCTTTAGTACTGAGAGACAAAAAAATGCTGAAAACAGCAGTTGCTGCTGTTAGTACACAGTTTATCTTCATTCTTGAGGTGGTTGCTATTGCAACTTGGGAAATTAATTATTAACTTGTAGCCCTCAGAGGTCATCCTAGTATTATTCTTCCTGCATTCATTTATAAAATGTGCCACTTGGTTTTGGATTATTAGTCTGGTCAAAGTGCATGGATAATCCTTTCAATTTGCAGGCTGTCTACAGTATGTGGCCAGTGTTTTAGGCAGATACCAAACCAGCCAGGGCACAAAGGCATGGTAACAAGTTGGGAATGGAGTCTATACGTACCTATTTGTGCAAGGTGATACTAGACATTTACTGCTGCATCAAGGCCTGAGTTTATGCCAGAACATGTGGCTCTGGTGCCCTATCAGGGCCAATAATAATGCAGAAGCACTGTGGCTTAAACTGAATTTTTTTCTAATTACATTGGTTGCACTTGCACAAACCAATGTATTGTGCTAATAAGGGATTGGGGGGGGGTCACTGCTGAGCCCATTGCAGTTCATAGAACAAGGGGCTCGGCAGTCTACCCCAATGACCACTAGGTATGGTCCTGATGCAACTCTCTGCTGGGTGGGCTGAATGGTCATGTACTTCAAAGGACCGAAGCTGCTCTAATCTGAGACGGCTTTGGCCCTTTGATTTACATGACAATTCTACTACCGAATATAATCCCCATGTTGGCAATCCCCCCCCCGTAATGTCTGGCATCAGGGTGCCCAATTCCCTGTGCAGTGACCCCCAGTACTGTCCAATATCGGGGTGCCCAATGCCCATGTCAGCCATTCCCCCAGCATTGTCCAAAATTAGGGTGCCCAGTCCCTGTGTTGGTGATTCCCACCAGCACTGTCTGAAATAAGGGTGTCCAATCCCTGTGTCCGTGATCCCCACTGTGCTATGGGACACTGGGGAGCCCACCCCCAGTGTCCCGAGTTATGTTACTCCCCCCATCAACACCACTCTGGGAGACTGGGGATACCATCCCCACTGTCCCCAAAACTTTTTTATCTTTGAAAAAAGAAAATTGTCCCCCAACATTTTTTAAATGAAACCTGTTATCTCCCCATTCTTCTCCCCATCCTGAACCTCCATCTGCATACCCACCTCCCCGCATTGCCCCCTTACCCCATATTTACCTCTGGAGGTCAGCAGCTGGCATCTTTTGTGGACTTGGACACATCTGCACTCTTCAAAGTCAAACGGCGAACTGAAGAATCGAGGTAAGTGCTGTATAATGGCAGTCAGTGGTGTTTTGATCTTATGTTGATATCTCGGCCATTTTTAGATCTTTTCGCACCAAATTTTCAACATGGGTTTTTGGGGCCCCCACCTCATGAACACTGGCACTGTCATTTCATTACTCGGTCCCATAAGGTGATTTAGGGTCCCTGTGTGGAATTACCTTTTGAGACCGAGTAATGAAACAACAGTGCCACTGTTCTTGAGGTGGGGTCCCAAAAAGCCCATGTTGAAAATTTGGTGAAAAAATTCCACAAAATGGCCACGCTACAAGTGTGCATTGTGCAGTTTCTACGTAGGCACATAACTTTGTGCATTTTTTATATTTTCACTCCAAATTGTCAACATACAAATTTTTTCACACAACCTCATGAACAGTATAGCTGTTATTTCTCACATCCTGCCTGAAACATGTCTGTGCATCGGTGGCACGTAATGGCACAATCCTTGCACAAAATCACCTTTTAGGGTCTAGTAATGAAATGGCAGTGCCACTGCTCATGAGGTGGGTCCCAAAAAGACCATGTTGAAAATTTGGAGCAAAAATACCAAAGAAATGCCCGAGTTATGTGCACTTGTTGACATTTTCCTATGCAGGCGCATAACTTCGCCAATTTCTCATATTTTCACTCCCAGTTTTCAACATAGTCATTTTTTCACACCAACTCATGAACACTACAGCTGTCATTTCTCACATTCTGCCCAAAATGACTTTCTGCTGCTGTGCCGTGGAATGGCGTTTTGTCACAGATTAAGAAATGTTCAGCTATGGGGTTTATGAGGTAAGGTGATAAGAAGACTATGTTGAACATTTGGAGTCAAAATGTGAAAAATATGACAAAGTTATCATGGCAACATACAAGTGTCTGCTTGCTGCACCTACATCCTGGGTTAGGAGATGGACTAGGGAGTTGGAGGGCTGGCCATGGGCAGTAGGATTGAGTATCCCAGCCCAGGGACTGCTCGCCTTCTCTGGGGGAGGGGGGAAGAGTGTAAGGTACATTGTGAACCTCTGGTGGAGGCTGGGGGTACCACTGCTGCCAGTGCCTCATGCAAGGGGGTGAGGCAGATGCTGTTGTCATTGCACATCTCCATCCCCAGGAATCTTCAAAAGCTAGTATACAAAAAATTCAGGCCCCATTCCTGATGCCCCCAGCACTGCTGCCACTCCTACAACAACTAATAAAAGAGAGACAGAGAGAGACTATTGGGAGCCAAAGAGAAATGTTACAGCCACAGAAATCACAAACAAAGTTTATTCTTGGCCCTGGTGTGGCTGTTTTTGTACACAGGGCAAGAGCAAGCTGACAAAATAAATAACAAAGTTACAAGCCTGCATTGAAATTTGCAAATGCAGGCTTGTAACTTTTGGCAATTTTCAATATTTTGATCGCAAATTTTCAGCATAGCCATTTCTTCACAGCACCTCATGAATGTGATGGCTATCTTTTTTCAGATCACCAAAATGTTTTTTTTTTCATCCTGAAAGGTGATTTCACATTTGCTGTGCAAAATCACCGTTCAGGCAGGAGTTGAAATTTTTCTCTGCACTTGTTCAAGAGGTGGGGTCATAAGAAGGGTATGTTGAAAATCTGAGGCAAAAATATTCACAAACAACAAAGTTATGAGCCTACATTGAAATTTGTGAATGAAGGCTCATAACTTTATCAATTTTCAATATTTTGGGCCAGATTCTAGCAGGGTTATGCCTGGCATAACTGCAGTTGCGCCTAGTAGAGTGGCGCATGTAGCAACTTACATCAGCAGTTGAGACATGTGCGATTCTACAAAGTGTGTCGCAGGCCACTTGCACTAAACAGCAGTTATGCCACATAAACTCCTGCAACATGGTGCTAGGGGGTTTACGGCAGCAGTTGCACCCCATTCTTGAAGGGCAGCCACAAAGTGCCCACATCAGGATTCTACAAGAGCCCCGAAGGAGATCCAGCAATGTAGGTCACACCAGCATTTAGCTGGTATAATTACAGACACCCCCGGGGGTCTTGTAGACCCATCGGCTTTCCAGCACTCAGTGCATGGTTTCCCCTCTCCCCCATGCCCAGCACACCCCAGCGGGGCCCCACAGGGCTACCCATACTCCCAGCCCCCGCGAAACACCCATTGGCAGATGCTTTGCAGGGTGGCGCTGCCATCTCCGCACCTGTGCCCTGAACCATGGGTCACTGGCCGTATATGCGGCAAAATGCCAGCCCTGGTACTCTAGTGGCACCCCCACAATACACATACTGTAAATAAAATAAAGTCTGTCTATTCCCTGGTAGTCTAGTGCCCCCCAGGTTCAACATAACTAAAATACAGTCCATCTATTCCCTGTTAGTCTAGTGGCTCCCCACCCAGCCATGCCAGCCCACCCAGCACCCCCACCCATCCCCAGCCACTGACTGGTACAGACCACCTCTCACCACCATGGACAGCCACCGACTGAGTCCAGTATCAGCGCGTACTGGAAAGACACACTCAGATATTAATATCTGAGCGCATCTTTAAAGTATGCGCTGATACTGAACTCAGTCGGCGGCTGGCTGTGGTGGTGAGAGGTTGGCTGTGCCAGTCACCAGCTGGGGACGGGTGGGGGGTGCTGGGTAGGCTGGCATGGCTGGATGGGGGGCCACTGGACTACCAGGGATATGGGGATCCAAATATTTTTATACAGTTCAGGGGGGCACTAGACTACCAGGGATACGGGGCTCTAAAAGTATTATTACACAGTTCGGGGGCACTAGACTACCAGGGATAAGGGATAGGATGCATTATTATGCAGTTAGGGGGGCACTAGACCACCAGGGTATATGACGCATATGTGGCTGGTGACTCTGGGTCAGCACGGGTGGGGGGCAGCTTGCAACATGCTTGCCAGGTATGCCCACTGTTCAGCTTATCTGGCTGAATGCCACAAGTCACAGGACTTAGATGCGATGACCCTGCCCCTTGTAGAATAGGGTGCAGGGTCAATGTCGCAGTTGCAGGCGGTGCAAGTTGCATTTCGCAGCAACCTGCGACACCCTTCTAGAATCGGGCTCTTTGACCCTAAATTTTCAACATAGACATTTCTTCACAGCACCTCAGGAATTTCAAAGCTGTTATTTTCAGATCATGGCCAAATTTTTTTTTTTTCAACCGGAAAGATGATCTTTCAGTCGCAGTGCAAAATCATCTTTCCGGCAGGAGTTGAAATCTTCAAAATTTGAGCTCAGAACTGCTAAAAAAAAAAAAAAAGTTTAACAAGCAACCAACATTCAGCATTGACAAATGCTTGTTTTTTTTTTCTTGAGTTTCTTATCTTTTTCTCACTGGGCTCAGTTTTCAATTGGCTGCTAGATCAGTGCATGGTGCACTGATCCACAACTGCAGCAAGCTCTGGGTGCATCGGGGTCCCTGTGCCAAAGTCCAGATAGTTGCAACAAAGTTCAAGAGTTGCTGCAGCTGCAGTGTTGTGGTGAAGGGGGTTGATGGAGGGTCCTGTCAAGCCCCCCCCCAGCCTGGCGCAATCCTGCTGCAGCCACAAAGTTGGGGGGAAGCAGACACCTGCAAGATCGGGATCAGGGACAGAGGGACCAGTGGGTGTTCCATAGTGCATGATGGGAGCGTGGTAGCAATGGCAGGGTTCAAAGCTGGTGCCCAGCAGAAGTGCCATGAACAGTGGGACAGAGCTGCTAGGCCTGGGTACACTGAGTTAAGCATGGACAGACCCTGTTGGAGACCACAGGTGGCAACAGCTGTGGCATCTGCCTCATAGATGACACAGTCCTGATAGTATAGTCGGGCATCAGCCTGGCTCCATGTGGTGGGCTGTTTAGCATTAGAATGTTGCGGTGCCTGGGGGATGTCCTCATCCACTGACTGTGCCTCATATCTTGCAGCCAATGCCACCGACCACATGCTGGGGACTGTGTCACCTATGGGGCAGATGCCACAGCTGTTGCCACCTGGGGGCCCAGGACAGTGTCTGTCCATACCTACCTTTGTGTACCAGGGCCTAGTGGCTCTGTCTAGCTGGCCATGGCACCTCCTCTGGGTGCCACCTGTTAACCTTGCTACTGCTGCTGTGCCCCCATCACCCACTTTGTCACCTGCACTGTTCCATCTGCCCCCGGTCCCAACCTTGCAGGCTCCCCCACTCTCGCCTGCCTCCAAGACAGTGACGCAGGACCCATAGAACAGCTCATGGCTGGACTAACCTCAGCCCCCTCATGCTACCATGGTGGGGCTTCTAAAATCCCAAATAAGGGGATGGTGTCATCCTGCAGTGGCACAAGCCCCTTAGTGACCTGGCGCACCACTTCTGCTGGTGCAAGGATGGCATGGGGGAGGTTCGACACAAGGCATCCCAATTCTGACACAGCATGCGTTCACAATTGAGATTGTTGCAATATTTGGTACAAGGTGACCCTTGCATCAATTTCTTTAGGCAGTCACCTTGCACCAAATGTCCCCTTTTGAAAATCAAGCCCACTGACTGCACGTTTGTTTCTTTACTTCTCACTGTTTCTCACAGGTTGCCTATTTACAATTTTATTTTTGCACCTCAATGTTTCTCATACATTTTTAAAATTAATCTTATGTTTCTTGTTTCTGCTACTGTTTTTTCAGTACTCAGAACTGTGTATTAAATGTGATATTACCTGTAATTACAGCCTTCAAGTGTAGCTCCACGAACAGTAATATAGAGGAAACCAGGAACAATTTCTTATGGGTACATGAGTTTGATAGCCTATCTACACTGTACCACATATACATAGAAAATGATGACAGAAAGATCTATTGGCCTATCTACTCAGCCCATCTTCACAGTATCTGTAATATAATGTCAAAGCCCTAGTCGCCACTTACTCTCCCTTCCAGCATGTCATCCCCACCCCCACCCGCTATCCTCACCAGCTCCATACATCTGTCCCACCTGTACTGAATCCCTCTTCTCCACCCCAAGCTTTTACCTTCCAACTCTTGCTATATCCTCCTACCCTCCCCACTCTCCCACCCCACCACCTCCCTACCTACTACCCACCCACCACTCTTTCTACTCCTACTGACAAGGCCCTTTGGCTGCTTACCTCTCTTCTTCTCTCCTCTTACTCCCTTACCCCCCTGCTCCTTTCTTCACCACTATTAAAGTTATTAATTGTAGATAATGAATGTATGTACTTTACTGTTTTTTAAACCTGGTCTTTGCATTACTGACTCTGTATGTTTGTTCACTCCCCCCCACCCCATGATGTGGAACCTTTGTAAATGAGTGTCTTGTGCTCAAGGGTATTGTAATCTGAGATTGAATAAATAAAATAAATAAACTGATTTATACAGCCCAAACCCTCTGGCAGCCTGCTTCACTTATCACCTCCCTCTCTGTAAAGAAATACAGAGGTTGCCACAGCTGGCAGCAGCCATATTTTGTCTGGGCCCATCCACCCCCGGACTCAGGAAGAGGTGGGGGAAGGGAGAGAACAGATGGTGGTCCCAAGGGGGATAGAAATAGTCCAGTCATTGAATGCAGGGACCACCGAGGCTTCCCACATGGGAAGGGGGGGCTACAGCCTGTGGGGGAGAGGAGAGGTGGATATCTGGGACTTTAGCCAGCAGTCCTGCCTCTTTCTCCTCTCTTCCTCACAGGATAAGGATCAACAGCAGCTCCAGCTCCCAGACACCAGGACAAAGGTAATATAGCTGGGGCCTAGGGAGGGGGAACTCCTTGGCTGGCAATATAGCCCAGAGGTTAGATTGAGGGGTTGTGAACCAGCTTGGTATATCCAGTAGACCTGTGTTTGTTTTCCACAGCCTCTAGTTGCTTACAGATGTTGCACTGCAACCCAGGATATTGCCCTGCTGCAATTGGTGCTCTTCCATAGGGACATGGCCTGTGTTAGAGCCCTGCAGTGGGCCATCTAGGTCCCTTGCGGTCCTGAGGGCACTCCCTCAGCAGCCAGGACAGCTTCTCTCACAAGTCTGCTGGGGGGTTGTTAGCGCTTCCCCCAGATAGCTGTTCTGTATTTAAAAAATAAAGAAAAAAGAAAAGAAAAACCCTCTAGCTATGAGGTTGTGAGCCTGGAAGGGCCTACCTGGGCTTGTAGAGTCTCCACAGCTTCTGGGGATCGGCGTTCCAGCTCCTCTGCCCCGTGGTGGCACATGAGTGGGTGGCATCACGGAAGCAGTTGTACGCTCGTGGCAGCTCCATGATTTTCCCTTGGGTTCTACTCAATCGGCCGGAGCATTTCCCGAGTCCCCCCCCAGCCCGTCCGCCATATGTCCCCGGAATCCGGAGGTTCTGCCGTAGGCCCACAAGTGGTGGGTGGTGCCGCATCTGCTTGGGAGCCAGATGAGTGAGGGAGTTGGTCTGACTGCTCTCTGGATGTGGCGGCGGGCAGCCGTGTTGTAAGCATCCAGTAGACGGCAAGTGATTGCGGCAGCCGAAAGTGGGATTATGGATCCCAGCATCCCTTGGGGCTTGTGGGTGGCCAGTGGATTGGCCAAGTAGTGAACTCGCGCTGCTCTAGGTGTCCCACGAGATCTGGGCCCAGTGAGGCATACAGCCATTGCAGATCTCATGGGAACATAAGCGAGAGGCAGGCGCCATCTTGGGTGGGTCTTCAGCCGGGTAGGCCCGGCTTAGTGCATCATTCCCAGGAGTGCCAATTAGGTCCCCCTTCCAGGTGCGGCCACAGGCTGGGCAGATCCAGGAGACCTAGGTTAACCTAGTCAGCATTTCGCTGGTTAGTCAGGGCAGGGAGAAGACAGACTGATGCAGTGCCCCCCGGATAATAAAAAAAAATATATATGAAAAAACTATGTATATATGTGTGTGTGATGTGTGTGTGTGTGTGTATATATATATAAATATATATATGTATGTATGTATGTGTGTGTGTATATATATATATATATATATATATATATATATATATATATATATATATATATATATCTATATATATATAGATATATATATATATATAGATATATGTATATGTATAAAGTGATTGGGATAGCATGCTTGGCCTCCAGGCAGAGCTGGGGTTGTAGCCAGAGCACATAGTGTAGTGGGCTGGAATTGTGCCCCTGATGTCACAGGCTGTGGGTTGGAATCCCACCAGGGACAGGCCAAGTTCCCAGGGCTTGAAGGCACATAGTCCCCCAGGTTCCACAGGCGGGATGGGGGATTCTGTTTGGGCCTGGCTGTCGGGGGACACCTGAGTGGGTTGAAATATGGGTACCTGCTTGGGTCTTGCCTTCGGGAGCCAGGTCAGCCCCTCACCATCCCCCGATCACCTCTGGTAGGGAGGGGATCTTGGGACGAGGGACTGATCCCCATCCCTCCTACATGCAAAAAAAAAAAAATAATAAAAATAAATAATAAATAATGTTGAACAGTAAGGTGGCAAGTGGTCAGATTACTTTGGGATGGGCCTTGCTTGGTGGATTGACCCCAGGTGAGACTGGCGTGATGCGGGTTACTGCCTCCCCCTCCCCCTTTTTCCCTCTGATATGCAGGGGGAGGGAGCCAGGCCTTGTGGGACTTGGGGGGCTAAGTGGGTGGGTCGAGGCTCACAAAGTAGGGTGGATCAACCTGGACCATCCCTGTGCTCCTACTGGGTGGCAATACTAACCGATTTTGTGGGAGGGGGTGCTTTTTTATTGTTTTTCAGATTATGGCTACATGGCAGAGAACCCCATCACACAAAGCCACAGAGGGCCCGGACGGGCAGCTTCAGGAGATGTACCAGAAGGAGGGAGCCACTTGGCCGGAAGCCTGCTTGGAGGGGTTAGATGGCCCATCAACATCAATGGCCAGGTGGGAGGCACCACCGAAGAAGCGGCCAGCAGAAGAGAAGGTGGCACCTCTGGCTATGGTGCCTAAGATGCCGGGGAGAGGTGAGCAGAGCAACAGGGTGCAGGAGCTGACCGATGGGGACTTGCAGCAAGTTCTAGACATGATGTTAGGAGTAGGAGGGCAGTCCCCACACAGGCAGGAGGTTGCAGGGGAGAAGTGGCTCCCTGCAACACAGGGACAGGCTGACAGTGAGGGGGAAGGGGGTCAGGGACTACCCCTGTGGATGGAGCAGAGGCCAAGCTGGACAAGCTTCTGGACCTCATGGCAGCGATGGTAGTGAAGATGGGGTTGCAGGACGTGGCCACAGGGACACTGTCTGCTTTAGTGTCCCCTCCTCCTGCCCCAAGTTCGTATGCCAGTTTGGACAAGCAGCTGGGGTCCCACCTTATGGAGAAGGTCAGGCAGCAAATCAGGAATAGTGAGTACGTGGACATGTTCTCCCTGTTGAACAGACTGGTGGAAGCGGGAAGACAGGAAGGAGGAAAAAGGGGAAAAGAGAGAGATAATCCCTCAAACGTTCCCCACTCCTTCAAGAATTGGATAGCGGCCTTCCCCATATGTGGGGGCACCATTCTGCAGACAGAGAAGGATCAGGTACTGGGGCTTTATACATATCAGAACAGGATCATGCTCATGCACTGGAGAAAAGGGGGATGGCATGACTCGAGTACGATGAGGAATTCAGAAGGTGGAGACAGGAAGATGGGCCCCTGGATTGGGGTACAGTGAACATGAATCTGCTGGTGGCTGTCATGTATAGCAGTGGGGTGGTACACACCAACAGCGGCTTGACATTTAGGCCACTGCAGCCATCAAAACCCGAAGGGGTCACAGGGATCAGACAGGCTTGCTACGTGTACAACCAGGTGAAGTGTACCAGGGCCTCGTGCCGCTTTCATCACTCATGCATAGCTTATGGGCAGCAGCATCCCTTCATCCAGTGCACGTCACCTCATCCCCTGGGGGGGATTCAAAGGAGTGACTAGAAAATAGGGGAGGCAACAAGGTGACAGGCCTGCCTACCCCAGTAAGGGTGGACAGGATTAGTCAGTGGTTGGCCCAGTACCCGGACCAGAAGGCCACCAACCTGCTCAGGGAGGGTTTCACAGTGGGTTTCAGGCTACAATACACAGGCCCCAGGGGGCCAGAAGGCAGAGAATCTGAAATCTGCCCGGGATCACCCACAGGTAGTCCAGAAGAAACTGGAAAAAGAGGCAGCTGGGGAGGATTAATGAGCCATTTGCTGAGCCCGGCCGTGAAGGTAATGCCCATTGGGCTCATGCCGAAGAAAACACCAGGGGAATACAGGATGATAAACCACCTTTCATACCCAGAGGGGGACTTGGTGAATGACCATATTGACCTGTGTCATACGGCAATGCAGTATGCATCGTTTGATAGAGCAGTTCAGGTGGTGCAAGAGGCGGGGCCTCAGGCACTCCTGGCAAAGGCAGACATCGAATCCGGGTTCTGGCTGCTTCCCATTCACCCAGATGACAGGGAACTACTGGGCATGAAGTTTGAGGGGCAGTATTATATAGACAACTGTATGCCTATAAGGTGTTCTGTAGCCTGTGCAGTCTTCAAGACATTCAGTAGGTTCCTTCACTGGGTAATGGAGAAGCAATCAGGTAACAAGCTCATGGTCCAGTACCTCGATGACTTTCTGTTCACCAGGGCAGACGGAGAAGACGACTGTGATAGGACACTGTCCACCTTTATTGTGATTTGCAGGGACTTTGGGGTCCTCTTAGCCTCTGGGAAGGTTAAGGTGCTGCCTAGGGTGCTAGTGTTCCTGGGGATTGAAATCGACACTGTCAACAGGCTCTGCCGCTTGCCTTGGGAAAAGATGAAGGCTCTGAGATGCCTGCTCGACTCCATGGAGTGTGCCCAGAAGGTAACCTTGAAGCAGTTACAGCAGCTGGTGGGGCACCACAACTTTGCTTGTTGGGTCATGCCGTTGGGGTGCACATTCTTGCGACACATAGTTAAGCTGGGAGGGGGGTGCACCAGGACACATCACAGGTTGCTGGTCATGGAGGACTTTCGTGAAGACCTGCGGATATAGAAGGTCTTCTTGGAGCACTTCAGTGGTGTGGCTCTTTGGCAGGTGGACAGCTGAGAGCACAAGCTTCAACTGTGCACAGATACAGAGGGATCTTTATGGTTCAGGGCATACTTTCAAGGGGAGTGGTGTGCCGGGCAATGGCCGACGGAATGGGAGGTGGTGGAGCTGCTTAAAAACATCACTTTGTTGGAATTTTTCCCCATAGTGGTAGCCCTGCATTTATGGGGTGCACAGCTGAAGGATCACAAGATCCTCTTCAGGTTGGATAACAAGGGCGTTGTGCACACTATTAACAGGCAGTTGGGGCCAAAGGGCCCAATGGGGGACTTGATGCGCATCTTTCTCCTAAAATGCTTACTCTTGAACATCTCCTTTAAGGCCATTCACATACCAGCGGTCAACCACGGGATTGCTGACGCTTTGTCTCATTCACAGTGGCAACCGTTCCGGGAGCTGGCTCCAACAGCAGAGCAGCAGCCATGGGCAGTAACCCCCTTCTTGTGGAGGGTAGTGACATCTCGACTTGGAAATGGGTAGGTAACTCCATCACACCTAGGACAAGGGAAGTATACAGGAGGGGAGTCGAACATTTCCTAGGTATGAGGGCACAGGCGGCATGGCCGGAGGATTAGCCCATTCCAGTGGAGCAGCTGTGCCAGTACATCATGCAGGTGGGGCAACACCGGGGGTGGTGGCTGGGCACCTCGCTGGCTTGTCCTGGGGTTTCCAGGGTCCTTGGGGTCTCAGACACCATGAGAATGTTTAGGGTGAGGAAGGTCCTCGAGGTGTGGATGAAGTCGGTTGCCCCTCACTGGGACACGAGGCACCCATTCACACCGGCGACCCTCGAGAGCATCGGGGCATCCTGCTGAAGGTCTGTTGGACCCCATTTGAAGCACTGATGTTAGACACCATGTTTCTGTTGGCCTTCTGTGGGGCATTCCTGGTATCGGAGGTTACCCAACCATCCAGAAGAGTCGAGGGCTGAAGGAGGGAAACATAGAAACATCGACTTTGACAGCAGATAAGGACTGGTTGGCCCATCTAGTCTGCTCATTTCCCTACCTACAGGATAGGTCACAGATCCTAGTTAACCAACAGCCTATTTCTTCCTACCCCCCACAAGAATTGCCTTATGTCTGTCCCATGCATTCTTGAATTCTCCCACAGTTTTAGACCCCACAACCTCCTCAGGAAAGGCTGTTCCATGCATCCACTATCCTCTCTGTGAAATAATACTTCCTCAGATTGCCCCTGACCCGCCCCCATCTTTAAATTGTATCCCCTTGTTCTTGCATGTCTCTTTTTCTGAAAGATGCTCCCCTCTTGGACTGTGTTGATTCCACTGAGGTACTTAAAAGTTTCTATCATGTCCCCCCTCTCCCTTCTTTCCTCAAAGGTATACATATTGAGCTCCTTTAGTCTCTCCTCACATGACTTCTCTTGCAGACCCTGAACCATTTTAGTTGCCCTCCTCTAGACTGCCTCTATCCTGTCTATGTCCTTGCGGAGATGGGGTCTCCAGAACTGGACGTAGTACTCCAGATGGGGTCTCACCAACTGTCTGTACAGAGGGATAACAAGTTCCTGTTTTCTGCTGCTGATGCCTCTCCCTATGCATCCCAGTATACCCCCAGCCCTCCCTACTGCCTTCTCACATTGCTTGCTAACCTTAAGGTCATCTGATATGATTACCCCCAGGTCCCTTTCCTTTTTTGTTGTTGTTACTACCCCCCCATTGTGTATTCTTCCCCTGGCTTCTTGTTTCCCAGGTGCATTATTTTGCACTTCTTTGCATTGAATCCTAGCTGCCATACTTCTGACCATTCCTCCAACCTTGCCAAGTCCCTTCTCTCAACCTTTCCATACCTCCTTGTGTATCAACCCTGTTGCAGATCTTTGTGTCATCTGCAAAAGGCATACTTTCCTTCAGTCCCTCTGCAATGTCACTTATGAGGGACATTAAAAGGACTGGACCAAAACGAACTGACCCGCGGTACCCCACTAGTAACCCCTCGTTCTTTAGAGTGGACTCCATTTACAATTACCTTCTGTGTCCTGTTGTCCAGCCAATGTTTTACCCAGGCTACCACCCTGGGACCCACTCCCAGGCTGGTTAATTTGACTATTAATCTTTTGTGTGGGACTGTGTCAAATGCCTTGCTAAAGTCTAGGTAGGCCATGTCCACAGCCCCTCCCTGGTCTACTACTTTGGTCACCCAGTCAAAGAAATCTATTAGATTCATCTGACATGACCTTCCTGCTATGAACCCACGTTGCCTTGGGTCCTGTGCCCCACTGGCCTCTAGGTACTCAACTATTCTTTCCTTCAGAAGTGACTCTATCACTTTCCCTACCACAGAGGTCAAACTGACAGGTCTGTAGTTTCCTGCCTCTGTCTTGGTCCCACTTTTATGAAGGGGAATCACATCCACCTTCCTCCAATCCTCTAGTACCACCCCATTCTCCCATGATTTATTAAAATAAGTAGCCAGTGGTTTCACTAGTTCCCCCTTAATTATTTTAGAATTCTGGGGTGAATTCCATCAGACCCCATTGCTTTGTCCACCTTCAGTTTTAGGAGTTCTTACAGAACCCTTTCTTCTGTGAAAGGACTGGGATCGACTACACTATCAAGAGTGCTTCTGTTAACTGGATTAGGCACTTCCCCCTCCTCTTTTGTGAATACTGAGCAGAAATATTCGTTCAGTATCCCTGCTTTTTCACTGTCCCCCTCTGCCCACCCACCGTTCATTCTATTCAGCCTCACTATCCCTCCCTTTGTCTTTCTCCTGCTGATGTACCTATAAAAGGTTTTATCCCCTTCTTAACTGAGTTGGCTATCTTTCCTCAGTCTGGGCCTTTGCTATTCTGACTTCCTCCCTGCTTCCTTCTGCCTTAACTGGTACAGCTCTCTGTCCTGCTTCTTCTGTGTTTTCTTATACTTCCAGAATGCTATCTTTTTCTTCCTGACTTTCACAGCCACCTCTTTTGGAGAACCATAGTGGCTTTTCTTTCATTTTGATTTGTTTATTTGCTTACACAGAGTTTGCTGCCTCTGTGATGGCAGTTTTGATGATTCCCATTGTTGCTTCACACCTCCTTCTAGCCTGTTTGCTAGTGCTTTTCTGAGGCACTCTCCCATCTTGCCAAAGTCAGCCCTCCTGAGTCCAGTACCCTCACTTTTGTATGGCTTGACTCTGTAGCTGAGTTTAATGTAACCACACTGTTTGATGGTCACTTGTTCCCAGATGGCAACTCACTTCTAGATCTGAGATCCTCTCACTGCCCCGTTTGAGAATATGAGATCTAAGATTGCTCCCTCATGAGTGGGTTCAAAACTAGCTGTCTGAGGCCTGCCACCTGTAGGCATCAAGAATGGCCCTGCTCTTGGATGTGGCTGCAGCAAATGTGCTCCAGTTAACATCTGGCATATTCAGGTCTCCCATCAACAGTATCTCCCCTTTCTCTGCCATTCTAAGAATGCCTTCTATCATATCCTTGTCCATTTCCTCCCCCTGACATGGAGGTCTGTACACAATCCTTGTGCGGATTGTGGTGCCCTTTCCAGTCTCCAAGGTGACCCACAGTGCCTCCTCTCCTCCCTGTTTACTCTTTTGTTCAGTTGCTTTTATCCCTTCCTTTACATAGAGAGCTACTCCTTCCCTCTTCTCCCCTGCCTGTCTCTCCCTGTAGGTTATGTACCCTGGTATATTAACATCCCAGTCATGGTTCTCTGTGTACTATGTTTCTGTGACTGCCTACGATGTCCGGCATCCCTCTTCCATCAAGGCCACCAGCTCAGGGGCTTGTTGCCCAGACTACGGGCACTGAGTACTCATTACCCTCCATTTCCCAATGGCTCTTCTCCTTTTTGCCCCATCCCTGTCCTCTGCCTTTGTCCCTTTCTCCATTTTACCCCTGCCCTCTCCCTCTATCGACACCTCTATGTTGGTGTTTCACACGACTTACTACCTTTATTTTTGGGGGGCTAGGATTTCCCTGCTCCTTTCCAGTGCCTCCCCCCTTGGCTAGTTTAAATGCTTGCCAATGAAGCATTTAAACCTATCACCTAGGATCCTGGTTCCCCTCCTGGACAGTTGCAGCCCATCATGCCAGTATAGGCTTGCATCACTCCAGGTGGACCCCCAGTCCCCAATGAAGCCAAATCCCTGAGCTCCACATCAGTTTTTCAACCACTGATTGAATCCTATGGTGTGGAACACCCTAGCCTCTCCTACACCATAGATGGGCAGCACCTCCGAGAAGGTTACCGTGCATGCTTCTTGTCTAGGTCCTCCCCAATTCCACAAACTCTTCCTGCACTTCTCTAATCCCTTTCTTAGCCAGGTCATTTGTCCCTAGGTGGACAATGACATCCAGCTCCCTCCCCTGTGCAGCTGCTCTGGCAATCCTGAGGATTCGCTCCCTGTCCCTCCAAGCCATGGCACCAGGCAGGCACCTTACCTCCCTCTCCCCTTCCTCCCCCAGTTCTACCTTCCTAACAATGGAGAGATGTGCTTATGTCGGCATGGGGGGCATGGGTGAGGCTCCAGATGAGCAAGACCAACCAGGAGTGAAAAGGCCGCTGGTCCCTGTTGCAGGCTCCACCCGGGGTGTCCTGGATGATCCAGGACAGGGTGCAGGCCTACATGGTAGACACACCAAGGTTAGGGGGCACCTTCTTTAAGCACGCAGATGGGGCTCCAGTCACAGCTTACCAGTTTAGGGCCATCTTGGCTAATGCAGTCCTAGAGGCAGGGCTGGATCCAAAGGAGTACAGGACACGTTCCTTCAGAATTGGGGCCACCACATACACTAGAAATCTGGGATGGGCAGACAACCAGATTGAGGCGCTGGGGTGTTGGAATTCCCAAGTGGTCTTGGGATATGTGCACCCCTATTTGTAATAGCAACTTTTGTTTTCCAGGGTCCCCAATTGGATGGTTCGAACTGGTTGGTGGCTAGATCTTCATGATGCAAGGACATGGGGCAAGAGGCTGCTCTGATGGAAGGGGTCATCTAAATGTTCTCACCTGGAAGGCTAAAGACCATGGACTTGCTGTGGGGGGCATGAAGAGTGAACCATGGGGGAGAATCTATTGCGTGACCTGCTCTCCTGACCAAGCTGATCTAGTAGTTACCAGGTCAGAGGGGGAGTGGTGGTCCCTCTCATGCATGGCCCACCTAAGGGTCAGCTTGGGGGATGAGCAGGGTCAGGCAGAAGCTTAGGGGACCAATGAAAGGCATAGCCAGATACAGGCTTTGGGTCAAGGGTGTGGTAGCCGAGACAGGCCTCTGTCCCAAAGAGGGGGGGAGCTGGGTTAGGTGAGGCAGGTGTGGGTCTTGGAGGAATTAGGGGAACAGGTGGCTTGGGGGGGTCGGACATTGCCTGTCCTGTGATGTCTCAGGAGGATCACGATACATTGAATGGTCAGTGGGGGTGGTAATGAGCCGTATTCTTCTAAAGTCTTATGGTCCCCCCTGCTCTGGATGGCGTGGAGGCAGAAACTGAGTATTCTGACCTGGGGGGAGGGGTCAAGGTCCACCTCCAGCAGGTACAGCTATCCTGCAAGACTAACGGCACCTGACAGGGGGCAGATGGTAAGCCTTGGCCCTTACAACCTCAGACCATTGATCCTTCCATGTGAGCACGCTGCTCTCAGTCTTGTTTGTAATCAATAAACGCATGGCTGGGCCATTTCCTCCAAGATCGGTGTCTGTGTTTTCTTTCTGAGGAAAGGGGTCTGTGGATGGGTACCAGATAATACTTTCTTGTGTCCACTCCACAATCACAGAGTGCTACAATCCTGGAAGTAGACAGCAAAACTCAAGTTTTAGCAAAAAGGTGAATACTTTTATTTAAAGTGCAGTACCATGACACATGAATCAGGTCATGAAAAGATAATTACCTTTCTTTAAAGTGCAGTACCATTAAACATGAATCGGGTCAGCCTCACTAGATATCCTACCTCTGAGGATTCATGACCTGATTCATATTTGGCACTGCAATTTAAATAAAAGTTTTTACCTTTTTGCTAGAACTTGAGCTTTGCTCTCGACTTCTTGGTTTGTAGCACTCTGACTGTGGAGTGAATTATTTGGAGCCGGACAGACTCCATCAGTAGCACACCAACATTGCAAAGCTGTGCTCTTTGTTTTTCTGGATTTGTTTTCAGATGTCCATCCTGAATCTCCCTCCTTCCCTCCCTCCCTCCCTCACTCCACCTTTTTTGATTTTCACTTTGTATCCATGTTTTCAATCATTGTGAACAGTTCCCCGGTGTCAACAGTGCTTATCCCATAAAGCAACTTGAAAGTTTCAATCATTTCCCCCCTCTCTTCTGGTGTTTACTGCATACATGTTGAATTCCCCGGGCCTCTCCCCGTAGGTCTTCTCTTGCTGGCCCTGAATCTTTTTTGTTGCCGTTCTCTGCCCCAACTCAACCATATACCCTTTTTTTTAAGGGTTGACTCCAGAATTGTGCACAGTACTCCAAACAAGGCTTCACCAGGGATCTATACAGTGACAGATACACTGTCTTCCTTTTGCTGCTGATCCCTCTGTGAGCTCCCCAACCCCTGTGGGGCTTACCTAAAGGGCTTCAGTCCAAATGCTGCCCTGCTGGTTTTCTCAGTAATGGCTCCGGGAGGGATTCGGACCCAGTTTACAGGTCCAGTCTTCATGGCTGCCAGTATCCTGATCCTCGGCCACACGTAAAGGTGGGGGCTGAAGTCTGATAGTTGTTTCTGCACTTCTGGATGTTTTGGGAGGGGCATGGTAGCAATCCATGAAAGCAGAAAAAAATAGATCGCCGAAGGTAAATGAAAATAGCCATGCTGCACCTTCCGCACATGTGTGGCCACTCTTGTTAAAGGAGCCCTGGTTCCAGTAATGGGTTTTGGCCAGAAGCCACTATTTAATAATGTCCTCAGCTCCAAGGAAAGGGAGCAGAGCTGAGGATCAGCAGCAAAATGCCTCCAGGCATGGGGGAGTTGTTTTCTGTTCTTAGAATAGGCATATTATAAAATGTATTTATTTATTTATTGAAAAGTTTCACAAGGAAAGTACATTGAGCAATCAGGATTGCTCACTTCTTGGTCCATCCTGGGGGAAGAGGTATAGGAGGAACAGAGACATTAACAAAACTTGTACATTAGCCAATGATGGCGACAATTATGAACATAATACAGTTATACAATGTAAAAAAAAAATAGTATAAGCAGCAAAAATGAACACATAAAAAACTTTGGTCAATGGAGGCTGCAGATATGAACATGAATTTAGTTATACAATGTATAAAAATTGTATTATGCAGTAAGGAACATATACAGACATAACATTGTGCGGTACGGATTAAGAGTCATAAGTGCAGATAACATGACAAAGTGCTAGTATGTGCTAGTTGAAGTAAACTAGGGGGAGGTTACAAGGGTGACCCAGGAGGCAGTAGACAAGTGGCAGTAGGAAAAGCAGTAGAGTGGTGATAGGAGTGTGACCCAGATAATGGTGGGGAGGGCAGTCAGTTGTGCAGTTTAAGCCTCTTGGGATTGGGGTAACCAAGGCCCAGGATGACAGTTACTGCAGTGAGGTAGAAGCAGAGTTAGATGGGAGGAGGAGGACAGCATAGTTCAGGGATAATTGGGAACGTGAGAGTTAGGAGCAGTTGCAGTTTAGAGAGAGGGTTTGATACTGCTGATGAGATGCATGCGGTGGATGAGGAGAGGTGGGCGAAGAGTGGCAAACTGGTGGTGGTGGGAGAGTTCCAGAGTTTTGGGAAATGGTGAGAAAACACTGATTGCCCTATAGTGGTCTTGCAACGGGGGACAATCAGAGTACAGGAGACATTTGAATGGAGGGAGTGGAGGGGTGGAGGAGTGTGAAGGGCTAAAGAGAGGTAGGAGGAGAGGGTGCCAAACCAGAATTTGGAGGTGAATTTGGTGCAGTGGGAGAGTCGCCTGTTGTTAAGAGGAGGGAAGGCAAGACAGCAATAGCGGTTACAGTGATGAGAGAGGGGAGGTAGAATCCAAGGCAAAGTGACAGAAAGCATTGAAGAGAGCATCCAGTTTGGTAAAGGAAGACTTGGGAGCAACACTGTAGACTGTATCACAGTAGTCAAAAATAGGTAAGACCATTTTCTGGACCATTTTGCGCCTGGCCATTGTAGGTATGCAATTACGGTTCCTGTAAAGGGTGCCGAGTTTGGGGTGCAGTTTTGTCAGGATGGCAAATAAAAGGGCATTGTATGTGTGAGGCATAATGTAAACAAATATGGCTGTGCCCATAGTTTCCAGGCAGCAGGGTCACTGGGAAAAGTGTCAGACGGCATCTAGTGTGCCCGAGAAAGAGCCAACTAATCAGCTAGGGACTTTTACAAAACTATATAAGTGACTGTCAGTGTGCCAAGAGGGAAGATTCATTTTGGAGATTCCTGAGGAATTCCAGGGAGTGCAGAGCTGAGATACTGCTGTGGGCTACCAAGCCTAGTAGGCCTGTTTGTTTGCCCCATCAGCTTTGCCGGCCACAGGACTGGACAAGCAGCAGAGCACCTTATGAAAGCAAGTAGCAACAGGGAAAGAACTGAGCTGTGTGAGTGGTTCACTGGGTGAGATTTGAACCTGCTGCTGAAAGTCTGAACTTTGTGATTTCCAGCCTGAAGCTAGAGCAATAGATTTTGCAGTGGAGAGAAAGAAACTGCAGCAGAGAAAAAAGAGACTGAGAAAATCTGTGTTTCCCACAGAGAGGCAAGAGTTTGAAAGCTGCAGAATTAAGCCTAGCCAGAGAAGGCATTTTTACACACACTGGTCTGTAATGGAATGAGTGTTACAGAAACTTTGTTCCATTACACAAATAGTGTGACATAGCAAGCCATTCCACAAAGAAAATGAGAGGTAACCCCAAAATGTGTTCCCAGCTTTAGTGGGTTCGCCATCCATGATGCCCTTTCCATGCACTGTACTTTCTCCCTTCCAGCACAAACATTATCATTTCAGTGAACTGATAGCCTCACTTACAACACCTTCTGCAAACAGAACTTGAGAACATTAAAAAAAGGACAACTTACACAGAATTCATTTAAGGAGGATTATTCCTAACAAATTCTTTTGAAAACATTTACAATTGACTCTCCAAGCATAACTTTGGATGAATTTTCTCATGTTTTCAGCAGAATTCATATGGGAAACTCCACCCTAAATGAATTCTGAATTGCAGTTATATTTTTTTAATGTAATCAAGGCAGAGTGGCTCCCCAAAAGTTCCATTCATTGTCCATGATACCACCAGACACTGGATGGCAGGAAACACCACCAAAACACTGGAAGATGCCATATACCGAAACCAGAGTTTGGTGTACAAGCAGCATGCGAGCACAGCGAGAGGAGCAAAACAGAACAGGAACAAAACTGAACGGCACAAGTAAGTGCTGTGTAAAACTAGCTAGAAGTTACGTAAGCTGTGGCCAGAGACTGAGCCAAAATCCAGCCACCAGTGTGCTTCCAGAGGCTGCTGCCAAGCAGAAAATAAGTCTAAGGGACACCTAGCCTACCCTTGTCCCCCAGATCGATGCAGACACCACCGGAGAGAATGATGTCAAAAGGCCTGTCAGGTGAGCATCGCATACAAAGGCCTTAGAGACAAAGTTTGGAAAGGCCTGACAAGTGAAGACCAGCATTCTTCATTTCTTCAGCCAGCTGCTGCTTTTCCTGCAAACTGCTGCTGTGGTTCACTGCCACCAAGTCTTGATACCAGCATGGTACCATTTGAAATAATTTGTCTTCTGAACCCCCTTCATCACCAGACTGTAAGTACCTCTGGGCTTTGGCTCCAAGGAGTCTTCTACTTTAGCTAGCTAGTCAGAAAAAGGGGATTACATCCTGGGCAGGACTGTACTAAGTTTATAGCTGTGCCCAGGCAGAAAAAAAAATTAAAGTTTGCATAGGTTTAAAAGTTATTGGATCCCAACAAAAGTATTATTTCCTAGTTACAACAGTGTTTATCTCCACCACATCCCAGCCTTTTGGAGCAACTCCAATGAGGTACCCACTGCAACTGACTGACTGTTTCTAATGGCCATTTGGGGAGGGAAAGCTGGGCACTCCCACAGGTGGGAGGTGTGAGAAACAGTGTGGGGCACACCCGCAGGTGGGAGGTGTGAAAGACAGTGTGGGGTACAGTTGTTGTTGCCATTTATTGTTGTGCTTTTCTCTCCTCTGTTCACCCCTCCCTATAATAAAATGGAATGTTGGTTTATGGAACAATTTAGTATTGCTAGTTATTGTAAAGTGTATGCATTTACTGTGTGGGGAAGGTACTATGGGGCAATTACTGTATTTTCCTGGGGGTGGTAACCTGGAATATATGCACACAGATTTGGAGATAGGTTACCCACTCACCGGTTAAAGATTTAGGAAAATGAACACCATATGTCAAGAATAATCAATAAGATTTATTTCATCATCATCATCGACGTTTCGCAGTATCACCTACTGCTTCTTCAGCATCTATAGATTAAAATATTGTACTTCTTATTTCATTTATAAAATCAGCATCTATTTCTGAAAGATTCACAGGACTAACTTTGAGTTTAGTTAGTATCATTGAAAATGTAAATAATACAACACAATCAGGGTTAATTATCATTCAGAAAAAACAATTTCAAAGCAAAATAAAATAAATGTCATTATGGGTTCAAAAAGCTCCAATGTCTGCTGGAAAAAGTTAACATATTGATTTTTTTAACTATATGTTAACTTATTTTATCTAAAGTTACATATTTTCGTAGAGCAGCCTACCTTTTGGTGAAAAAGTATTTCTTTCACCTTTCTTTCTTGTTGACAACATTTATTTAGTAATCTGTCAAGGATATGTATATATAAAATAACTTTGAAACAGTGTTAACTGTATCTTTCTTTAAAAATAGATTTTTTGTTCTTATATTTACCTTTATTTGTGTAGACTATTATGTTTGGTCTTGTATGGTAAATTTCTGTTGGGAGATACCAGGTAATCTAGACACCAAGGACATATACTATTAGGATTATTATTTTATGCAGTTATAAAGATCAGTATAGTTATTTAATAAGTCAATAGACCAGCTAAGTTCAGAGTTCCTTTTGTTAATTTGCGATTTCCTTTCTGTTTTTTTATGATGCCACTGGCGTCTTAACAAGTTGTTGATCTATTCACAATAAAGGAAAGGAAAAAGAAGAAGCATCCCATTAAGTATTCATTTAACTCAATGGCCCAGATATTCAAAAGGGTTGCGCCATACAACCCACTGATGTGCTCTATGCGATATTTAAAAGGGAAAAGTGCGCCGCATGAATCCCGATGCACCGGGGCGCATCAGTAATGTATGCAGGCACAGGAAAGGGGGGGGGCGTGCCCATGCATAAACTGTACAGCCTGATATTCAGCCTGGGCCATGCAGAGTTATGCAGGTGCAACCCCTACCTGTGCTTGCACAAAGTTGAGCCAAAAAAAGGAACAAGTCGAGGGCCACCCACAGATGAGCTGCCGCATTGCAGGGTGCAACACAGCAGCTGCCACCTGTGGGTGGCCACCGGCTGTTCCCGCTGCACCTGGCGGCACCCCCCATGCCCCGATCGCGGGCATTACTAATTCCCCCCCAAAGTCCAATATCCATGGTGGTCCAGTGGACCACGAGTAGCCCGATCTCGGGCATAACAGTATTCCCCCCTCCATTAGTCCAATCACGGGCATAACTCTAACACCCCACCCAGTAGCCCGATGTGGGCATCAGTATCCCCAAGTCCAATATCCCTGGTGGTCCAGTGGACCACATGAGAACTAATCGCGGGCGGCATTCCTCACCCCCAAGTCAGAAATCCCTGGTGATCTAGTGGACCCCCACCCACCCACCCACAGAGCCCCACCACCCCACTCCCCGTCCAGCTGGTGGGTGGCAGCACCCCACCCACCTACCTGCCTCCCTCGTAACCACCGCTTGACAGCTCAGAGTATGGCTGCACACCCATTGGTTCAAAGCATGAGCCAATGGGTGTGCAGCCCATACCATACTAGTCAGTCCAGATATGCTGGGCCTCATCTCCTGTCTCACCTCAGTTCCGTACTGGTGCTCAGTTCCTTGGAAACCGTTATTCTTGGCGACCTGAACTACGATTGGCTATCAAGTGCATCAGCTCCCTTGAAATCCTTTTGTGACACTCTAGGGCTGGTGCAACTCATTGGCGAGCCTACTCACCCAAATAAAAAGAACTTTAACAACAGCTCCCTGTTAGATGTAATTTTGGTTAGCAAGCCACATCTGTTTTCTCATGTCGGAACATTTTTCTTAGACATTAGCGATCATTGTATAATCACCACCATTAGATCCATGCACAACCCAAAGTTTGTGGCAAAGTTCTCTATCAAGAGGTGCAAATGCAACTTCGATTTGTTTGCATACGTCCACAACTTGAAACATTCACCGCGATGGCAGGAATTCTTCCTAGCCAAAATGGTTAACAGGGCATATACAATTTTTTACGATATTTTAAGTGAGGCTTTAAATAAGCATGCACCCTTGGTTAAGATGCAGGTCAGGAGCAGTACCTGCCATTGGTTCTCACCTGAGCTCAAAGCTTCCCTGTTAGAAAGGGATACTTTATGGAAAAAAGCCAGAAGAAGCAAGAACGACTCTGATTGGTGTCTTTTTAGGAGAGCACATAACAAGTGCACCAAGTTGATTAGAGCAGCCAAGGCCGCCTACTATCGTTCAGAGCTAGCCTCTGCCTCAAGAAATCCTTCAAAGCTCTGGAAAACATTAAAAGACATGTCTGGACACACACCTGGTAATTCCATTCCAGCAAAAATTAAGTCCGGTGGCAGCGTTATCTCTAACAGATCGGAGATATTGGAAGCCCTCAATAACCATTTTGCAATGGCAAGGCTAGCATTTGATACTTCCCCTGCCAATGACCTCCGCACAGCTCGGCGCCCACCAACCCACGAGTCCCCCCCTACCAAGGAGGCCTTCTACCTCCTGCCTGTCTCTCTAAAAGAGGTGGAAGATCTACTGCTGCAACTGGACACCAGGAAGGGAGCAGGCTCTGACTTCATAGAGCCATACTATCTGAAATGTGCCTACCATGTGCTTGCAGTGCCAATCACCCACCTATTCAACATGTCACTCTCCCAGGGTAGCCTCCGCCCTCAATGGAAAATAGCCCATGTCATCCCTCTATTAAAAGCAGGTGATCCCTGCAATCTAAATAATTACAGACCGATCTCCCTCCTCCCCATTCTGTCTAAATTACTAGAAAAAATAGTGTGTGGCCAGCTAGGGGTATACTTAGAATCCAGAAGCCTATTAAACCCAGTTCAGTCAGGATTCAGAGCAAAGCACAGCACCATAACAGCCCTAGCTAAGATGACCAATGATTGGCTCCTAGACCTTGACAACAAGAAGCATGTCTGTGCCATTTTCTTGGATCTTAGTAAGGCATTTGACACAGTCAATCACAGCCTGCTTCTTTCCTTCCTAAGCACCTTAGGCCTGGACCATAAATCTATGTGCTGGTTTGCAGACTACCTCGGAGAATGGAAACAGCAGGTTAAAGCTGAAGGTGATCTTTCTCGATTAAAACCTATGCTGAGGGGCATGACCCAGGGCTCTATCCTTGGTCCCCTCCACTTTGCAGTCTACATTAACAACATCAATGACCCCATCAAAAAAGCCAACATCTACTTATTCGTTGATGACACTGTACTGTACTTGAGTCGTCCCACACTGGAAGCAGCCTGTGAAGACCTCCAAGCTGAATTTAACCTTCTACAATACCAGCTCATAAACATAAACTTTTGCTCAATGCAAAAAAGACAAAAGCCTGCTCTTCTCCCCTCCTTGCATGCGGCAATTCCTGCTGGGGGCGTCTACCCCACAAATTATCACTGTTCTTGGAGAAACACTGGAGTATACAGCTAAATTCAAATATCTAGGAGTTTGGCTTGATCATAAACTTTCCTTCACTGACCATCTAGAAGAACTACAGAAGAAACTAAGGCAAAGATTAGAATTATTCTACAGAATTAACCACCTGCTCACAAAGGAGGCCAAGATTCAACTGGTTCAAGCTACCTTCCTACCTTTGATAGATTACGCAGACCTGCTCTACAGCCACTGCACTGCCTCTGCACTGGCTAAGTTAGACACCCTCTACCACAGAGCTATCAGGTTCATTACTGGCCTTCCACTTTCCACACACCACTGCTCCCTGTACTCATTGTTAGGCTGGACTTCCCTTCACTATAGGAGGAATAGAAACGATGCCATATGGGCCTTCAGAGTGATGACCAACAAGTTCCCTTCATGTCTCAGATTGTAATCCTCAGAGGGTGTTAGGCACCTATGCTCTAAGGAGCTATTCCTTAATTGCCCTCCAAGTTCCAAGGGTCAACACTCATTTCGACAAAGCTGCTCTAAGCTTCTCTTTACCCACATTGTGGAATGGATTACAAAGAAACTTGAAGCTGAACTGCTCTGTTAGCCTGAATATCTTCAAGGCGCTCTATGATCGCTACATGAAAGCACCTTGCAAATGTTTTCCTCACCGCTAGCCCACTAATTCCGCAACTCTCCCTTTCCATCCTGATGCTCGCCATGTTTCTACACTTGACTCTCACTCTTTCCCTATTAACTCTTCCTGCTGCACCCACCCTTTCCTGTCTGCTCCAGCCTGGTTAAAGTCCCACTCCATCCATAGTAGTGTCCCAATTATCTACCCCTCCACTGTCATTATCATAATAAACAAGTACATGACAGCCATCGTCACTTTCTGTGGTTTTAGCTTAATTTTTCCCCCAGTCGACGGTAATATATCCCTCCTCTTCTTTACCTCTCTAACCTGCCACCCCATACATGGCCTCTTTCCCTTATATGTGTAGTTGCAGGCTGCCTCACTCAAAAGATCTCTGATTATAACCTCTGTATGCCTATGGTTGATTGTACATCTGCTATCTTCTTCAATTGTAAAATAATGCTTTTTTTTATTTCAACCTTGTACTGTACTGTACTGTATACACTTATACTTTTTCTTCCTTGTATATTATTGCTTTTTGTATACCTGCTACTGTACTGTAATTTGATATATTCATGACCAGGTCCACCTTGCAAATGAGCCTTGCTAAATAGTGCCCGCCTGGATAAATAAAGATTTTGATTGATTGATTGATTGGTAACTGCGTCCGATTTTACAATCTCAGGTGCAGTTATGATAGTTTACCCGCTTTTACAGCAGCTTGGACCAAATCTCATCCACAAGCTCCATTAAAACAGCCCTGTTATTGAAGCCAGCTAGACCACAAAAAGATAGTCTAGCAAGTGTTAATTGCAGTGAGGGATAGAAATTCCCTTTACATAGCCATAAGCCTGATATGCTATATTTTTGGCACACCCGAGGCTTGCAGCAATTTCGGATGTTTGAAAATCCAGCCCAATGTTTGGTGATGACTTTCATTATAATTAGAGACAATAATCCAAACTAGCCTGCAGATGTGTTTTTTGTATATTGTTGCAGGCTATTCACTTAAAGTGCTAAGGAATGTTTCAGACCTACAGTTCAATTCTCAGTAAACTAGTTTTAGAAGAAATCTTTTTTTTTCTTCTGCTGTTCAGTGATCTGTGAGAAACATAGAAAAATAGCATTGAATTTATCAGTAGGAAAGGACCATTTGGCTCGCTCAGTTTGCCAAGATGGTCCCTGCCTAGTCTGTCTCTGCAGACTCTGACTGGTCTCTGGAGATGCTCCCTCCTACCTACCTATTTACTAGTATTCCCCAATGTCTATCCTGCGTGTGCAAGAAGCCCCCTATTGTTTTTGCCTCCACCACTTCCACTTGCAGTCTGTTCCAGGTGTCCACCACTCTTTCAGTAAAGTAGTACTTCCTCACATCCCTCTTCAGCTCTCTACCCTCTGCAGCTTCACTGCATGCCCTCAGGTCCTCCAGTCCCTGGGCACTTCCTCTGTTTCCAGAGAAGTGTTAAACAGGCCCACCAGGGGACCTGCAAGCATGTTCAGCAGCTCCCTCAGCACCTTTGGATGTACACTATGCAGTCCAGAGGACTCATCTACCTTCATGGAGTTGAAGTCTTTCCTCACCCTATCAACTTCAGTGACTTCAGTCACTCCATCCATCACCCTTCCCATTTCCTCCTCCTCTTTTCACCTGGGGTACTGGGCCATCCTGCTCCTTCATAAAGACTGAACAGAAGTGCTCGTTTAGCACTTCTGTTTTTTTCCTCACTAACCTTGCCCACCCTCCTCCCTTTTCAACCTGACCATCTCATCCTTGATGTCCAGCTTTTCTCTAATATACTGAAAGAAGACCTTCTCCCACATCTTCACCCCTCTGTTAGCTGAAGCTCCTTCCTGGCTTTGGCCAGTCTTATTGCTCTGTCCACCACCCTTGCCTTGCCTTGCCTTAGTACAGTTTTACTGTGTAGCAGGCTGTGTTGGTGCAGGCCTATTTCTTCTGATTTAAAACCTATTTGGTGTGATTTTATTGGGGCTGTTTCTTTGAATTGGAGACCTATATCTTCTCATTTCAAGCCTATTTTGATGTGTTGTTGGTGAGGCTGTTTGAATTGGAGACATGTTTCTTTTGGTAGCAAACCTATTTTTTGTACTTTGAGTGGAATTGTGATTGCTTTTTGCTGGCTTCATTACCTGTAAAGTTTAGTGCATCATGGGGGAAGGGTGCTATAGGTCTGGCCAGGTCTCACTCAGCTAACTAACTGGAGGTGGAACTGAATCAGGTTTGTGGTGTCTGTTGCTTTTGGCTTTTCAGAAGTAACCAGAAGGGGAAGGGATCAGATCAGTTTCAGTATAGTAGCTTCTTCTTGCTGCTTTTACATTGTTTCTTGTGGATTTTACATGGTAGAAGGTTATTTTTTCTTTCTTACTATCTCTAAGGGGTTAGCAGGGTATTGTTTGGGGGCTATTGGAATTTTGAAACATATTTTTGCGGCTATAAGTGGGATCATTTGTTTGTTTCACTGTGCAGCAGGCTGTGTTTGTGGAGGCCTATTTCTTCTGAGTTAAAACCTATTTGGTGTGATTTTATTGGGTCTGTTTTTTTGAATTGGAGACCTATATCTTTTAATTTCAAGCCTATTTTGATGTGTTTCTTTTGGTAGCAAACCTATTTTTTGTGCTTTGAGTGGAATTATGATTGCTTTTTGCTGGCTTCACTAGCTGCAAAGTTTAGTGCATAGTTGGGGAAGGGTGCTAATGGTCTGACCAGGGGCCTCAACTACCTAATTGTTTCTGAAAGGCATGGGTTGGTCCTACCCCTCACCCCACCCACCTGAGGTCTGTGATTTCCTTTATACCAGGGGTTCTGACATCACTTCCCTAAAAGGGCAAAGGACATGCACCTGTCATAGCAGAAGCAGACATCCAGGAAAGGAACAGCAGCTAGTGAAGAAGTGGCTGCTATCTCAGTGGAAGGGAAGTAACTGCAAAACAAGGAGCTTTCATTGTTATTTCTTTGCATTGCTATTTGCATTGTGGAAAGGAGGAGTAGGAGTTTGAAGAAGGTTGTGCAATAGTTACTTAAAGTCTCTTTTTGGGTGTAGACAGAAAGGATAGGAATGTAAAAAGCAGTTGCTCAATCTATCTAGATGTGTACAACAAAGGGGGTAGGGAAAATTAAGAAAAGGAGAAGAATGGCTTGCACTGATAGAGGGGGAGTGGGGAGACTTTGGGGAGTGTTTGGTATCCTTCATCTGGAATGGTTGGGGGTTTGCTGGTGGGTAATGAGAGCAATGGGTAGGGTAATGAGAGCAATGGGTAGGGTGGTAGGCTGCAACAACTGCGGTGCACCAATCTTTCTAATAGTTGCCTTTAGGGTGGGGGGATGTTTAGTGTGTAATGACACAGAGAAACTTAGAAAGGAGATCAAGGGTCTGCAGGAGAAACTGAGACAGGCAAGGCAGACTGGAGGCAGGTTTAGCCCAATACTGGAGGGAGGGAGGAGGGGAGATGAGGGAGGGAAATTTGAGCCAACAGTGGTGAGGAGAGGGTCAGAAGAAGGGAAGTGGAGATAAAGGGGCCCAGGCCTGGAAGAATGATTGCTGGGGAAACCAGATCAGGAGACAAAAGACAAATGAAAGGAGGAGACAGGGACCTGTGAGGGGAGGAGAAGTAGCAACAGTCATGGAGTACAAAGGAGGGAACAGGTTACTATGAAGAAAGAGGAAGTGGGCAATTGTGAAGGGTCTTCAAAAAATAGTTTTGCAGTGCTAGAGGGGAAGAAGAAGGAGGAAGGAGGTAATGCAATTGGAGGAGTAAATGATAAATGTCTGGACCAAACCGGAGTGGGGGGAAGTTCTGCTGGGAGAATTGCAACAAGGGCAAAAGGAGGAAGTAATGTGCAGAAAGAAGAAGAGGAGCCAGGAATGAGAGATGGAGATGAATGGAAGCAAGCAGGGAGTAAGAGGAGGTGGAATCTTAGTGCTGGGGGACTCAATACTAAGAGTAGTCAGGTGGGGTAGCAAGAGAGAGAGGCATAGTCACATTTGGCTGGAGGACGTGCCAGAAATGACAGCGGAAAGGGTGGGACAATCTCTTCTGAAATATGCTAGAAGGGGTAGGGACAAGCCTCATTTAATTATACATCTTGGGATGAGTGGTCTAAACCTCACTCTCAGGTTCTTGGCAATAATGGGCATGCAAGGAATCACAGACACATTGCATAAGAGTAATAAAGCTTTTTTATTACCAAAAGGAAAATCACAGTTGCCCTAAGCAGTTCTTACCATTAGGAACAGGGAGCCAATGCTAAGCGTCCCCTATACCTCGAGGAATCTCTGTGTCTCCTGGGGTCTCCGAGGTAGAAGATGTAATGTCTTACATTATATATCTAAGATAATTACCATGGTCACTGTAAGATAGAAACATTTCTAGTTACAGAGATGAGCCCTATTGGCTAAATTAGAGGTGGCTCCTCAGTTCAAGATAACATTATACAATTTTGTTATAGTCATCACTTTGTAGAAACAAAGAGGTACAGTTTGTACATAGCTGTGTAGTAATGCAAATCATCAGAAGATGGCAATGCCGACTTATATATCATAATCATTACAAGGACACAGATGTCCTAACATCTTATAAGCAAGAAATACATATGTATATTGGAAAGCAAAGTGTATAGCAATAATGTGCATACATATCCTGACATCTACTCTTATACGGTAGATGCCCTTAGCCCTATATATTAGTATAACAAGTACCTAAATGCTAGCTGTCTGCGTTGTACCTCTGGGGGTACCAATTGGGGTGCAGGGACCTTGTGTAACATTTCCCCCTTGTTGCCTCAAAAAGGGCAACACCAGCAAGAGTAAGGAAGTGGAGAAAGAGCAGGGGTCATTTACAGACCTAATGTGTGAGCCTTGTAAAGGAACCCCAACTGCTCACAGTGTTGGCATAGTGTGCGCCATAGGCAGCAAAGCATAATAATACAAAAAAAAATTAAACATGTTTCTATAATAGCAAAACCTTTAAAGGTAATCTCTAACCATGTGTTAGTAAGTGCACTATTCAAATCACCATCATTAACGAGGGCATATACTGCTTCATTAGCTTTGGAGATATTATTGCTGATGTGGATGAGGTGGGTGTCTTTCCTGTCTAAAAGTGATTTCAATGTCAGAGTCAAAGGATCAATATGAACATTAAAATAGGGTAACTACTCTGAAAGAGTAAGCAGATAATCAAGGTTACCATCAGTGATATCAAGGTCCATAATGGGGACGGGGTAATAACTGTGTGCCCTATTACAGTGGTCTGATGAGGAACAAAACATAAATTTGGATCATCAATAGAATATGTCTTTTCTCTGTATTTAAAAGTTTCAAAATTCATTACCACACAAAATTCATCCTCCGAATTATATTGCATTTTTACAGTAGACAGTATCCATTTTTGTAACTATACTGAGCATGTATAATTCTGTTTGGAAATCTATGTTGACAGGCAGTGAACCTCCTTATGATACAACTGGTACAACTTGGAATCGTCTGGACCAGATGTTGAGTCCTGGTATTCTGTGCCATTGGTGGTGATGTCATCATCCATGGAAAAGGACCAATCCATTCTGTCTGGGGAATATCCACATACAGGTTTAATAACATAAAATACATCACATCGATACAAATAAATATACCCTTTCTTCGCACAGCAATCCGTGTGCGGAGCAACCGACATGTCCAAAAGAGGATGGAAAATGAGTAGAAGAGGCAAGTCAAGGCATTCTCTGTAGATGTCTTCATCAAGGTGCCCAATGGAGTGTACAGATGCTAGTTTGTCAAATATAGCTGTAATAGGATAAAACGTGGTAGACACAGTAAAAGAAACAAACATAGCATCCTTAATAGAACATTTCTTAGAACAACAAAGACTTCCAGTTCAGCCAAAGACCTCAGAAAAAAGTTATAAATGTTCTGTATTAATAACTTTTTAATGGGAGAGGACTCTAAATACCAGTAAAAGCTAACGCTAAGACTACAAGTGTTACTGGTATGTAAAAGGTCCCACACTCACCCTAAATAAGTCACACAATATATTTTGTATTAAGACAACTCTTTCAATAACTCCCAGTTAGATCAATTCAATGTTTTGGGTAAAACCTTTCATCAGGAATATACTGGGATTTCTAGAATTATAATTAGAAAACATATGTACACATGTATTAAAATGAAAATAAAATATAAAATAAAGTTCAATATAAGTAAACAAGAATACTTTAACACATGTTAATTAATCGATCTTTACATTTTATAATGGTGACTTGTGTAATTTTCTTTCAGTCAATTATTCATTACATATTCGACTCCCACCACTGGACACTAATAGAACACAAAAATATAAAAATACCGAACTATTTTTTACTAAATTATGGCCTTTCAAACTAGTTGATTTTTCAAATCTAAATAGTCTTAAATGCAACCAGTATCATATCTAATCACTGTTAGAGTGAACCATGATAATTTATATATTTCCACATTGACGCTACAGTGCTAAGTACCAAAACTAAAAAAAATTGCATTTAAATATGTTACAGTGATGTTCTAAACAATTTCAAATATTGTCAAATCACATTTTAACTTTCTTTCTATAAAACTTAAATTATCGTTAAGTATCCCTGAAATGATTATAATGTTTGTTTACACACTAACCTGTAATAACGCTGCGGTTATCAACTCAATTTTCAAAACTTTTCTTCACTTTCTGCTTGTGTGTGAAACACTTTAAAGGCTGTAGAAATACAAAAATAGTCTTATTTATTATCTCCCTGTTTTATAGCCAAAGCTTATGCTATTCTCTTTAAATGAGTGCACCCTTACGTACTATGTGAAGTGTCCTCTATCCTGTTTTAGGGGAAGTTATGCAGGGGAAAACACACCTGTATTTTACCTGTGAAATGACTCCACCTCTAAATTTAGCAACCAACGCAAACGCGTTATGCAGGCAATGCTTGCCTGAGTGCCAGACCTGCCCATTGGCAGCACCAAGTACTGCATTTCTTGGTGTTAGAGGTATGGAGGAAAAGTGTCACATTTTTTTATCTATAAGCTACTATTAGAATGTTCCTATCATATCACTCAGCCACACAAATATGAGTAAACAAATGCTGTGTGCTATATGAGTTTGACTATTAAAGGATAGTTTGCCATTCAATAACTTCATTTAAACCAAAACGTGGTTTATTAGTTTGAAACCAATTAATATACCAGGCTTCCCTTAACAGTAATTTGTTATTGTAGTCACCTCCTCGAGTACTCTTATGAACCTTCTCCATGCCAAAAAAAGTAATGATGGTAATTGATGCGATCTCTCTATAAAGTGGCCTGCTACTGGGATGTGAAATCTTTGTTCCTTATATACCCCTTATGTTCTCCTACTCTTTGTTTTAGTGATCTTTTTGTCATACCTATATACATTAGATCACAGGGACATTTGATACCGTAAATAACTCCCTCAGTTTGGCAATTTATAAATTTTTTTATTGTAAACTGTTCATTCCTGCATGTATTCCAGAAAGATTTTATTCTATGGGTATTGTTACAGTGGACACACCTACCACAACTGTAATTTCCATTTAGTTCCTCTGAAGTGAATAAAACATTCCTTTTTACTTCTGGAATTTTATGTTCAGTGTGCAGTAATCTGTCTGTTAGTGATTTTGCTTTTTTAGCTACCACCTGAACTCCATGATGGAATGCATTTTCTCCCATCCAAGTTGATTCAAGAATTATCCAATGTATTTTACCTGTTCTTCCAATATCATAATAAAGGTCACTATATTTTAATGCAAGAGCTATCTTTTTATTTAACAGTTCTTTTTTGTCCGGCACCTTTTTCACCAATAAATCCTTTCTCTCTCTCTCTCTCTCTCTCTCTCTCTCTGACACCATTTGTTTAGCTTTTTCTAAAACTCCTTTCTGGTAGCCCCTTTTCAAAAATATAACTGTAATTTCTTCTGTGAACTTTTCTACATCTTGAACATCTGTACAATTACATTTAACCCATAAATCTTGGCTTTTAGGGATAAACTCCACCAAATTCTTTGGATGAAAGCTATCTGCCCTGAGTATTGTATTTCTGTCTGTTCCTTTCCTATACAAATGTGTGGCCAAACCCTCAGGTTTCTTATATATTACCAGGTCTATAAATGATATTTCAGATTCATTATTATCCATTGTAAAGAGTAAGAAATCATTTTGAGTACTCAAAAATTGATGAAATTCAAGTAGTTCATTTTCAGTTCCTTCCCAAATGACAAACACATCATCAATAAAGCATTTCCACATAAGTATATTGCTTTTAAATGGATTATTATCCTGGACAAAACTTTCTTCGTACCAATTCGCAAATATGTCTGCATAGGATGGGGCCATACTAGACCCCATCGCTGTTCCTTTGAGCTGTACATAATAGTTGTTTTCAAATTTACAATAATTCTGAGTTAATACTATATGGGCTAACTGAAGTAATAACTCATTAGGTGGTTTTGTGTCTTTCTATATTTTCTTAAAGTTTCTTTTAAAGCTGTACATCCTTCTAGATAAGGGATAGACGTATAGAGATCTCTCACATCAAAACTTACTAAATATATAGATTTCATTGATAAATTATGATGTTTATTGAACTCATCCAATACATTTATTAAATGAGTCGAATCTCTTAAATATCACCATGTTGTTTCAATCAAATCTTTTATGTGAAAATCAACAAATACTGAAAGAGGTTCTAACACTGAACCAATGCCTGCCACTATAGGTCTCCCTGGGTTTTTTTTTTTTTGGATCTTTATGGATCTTAGGAAGGGTATAGAATACAGGGATAATAGGAAACTCTTTTTTTAGAGCTTTAAATTCCCAGTCAGTAATCCAGCTTTCCTCTAATGCTTTTTTCAGAACTGCTTCTATCAAATTGCTTATTCTTCCTGTAGGATTTTTCAGGTAACTTTAAATAATTTTCTTTCTCCTCTAATAGTTTCAAACAGTTTTCTTTGTAAACTATATAATCTTCGATTACAACACCCCCTCCTTTATCTGCCTTCTTTATAACAATGGTTGGGTCCATCTCCAAATTTCTAAGGGCTCCAAACTCTTTTGCTGTCAAATTGTAGTTAGTTCTTCTATCAGAATATGTTTCTTTTTTAAGTATTCATTCCACATCTTTACTAACCATACACATATGGGTTTCAATAATGTGTGGCACAGGGCCAGGGGGCAAGTACTGGGATTTTATTTTCAATTTTTGCCCTAATGCAATTCTCTCTGTTTTTTCTTCCAAGTTTGTTTCTATTTGAGGGTTGTTATTAAAGTAATACCTTAGCTTCAATTTTCTGAAGATCCTATTAAGGTCTAACTGTATTTCAGATTTGTTCACTTTTTCATGGGGCAAAAAGTTATGCCTTTATTTAAAATGTTTATTTCTTCTTGTGTCAAAATCCTACTAGATAAGTTAAATACAACTATTTCATTGGAGATCTCATAGTTACTTGTGATGGCATTTCTTTTTGGTTTTCTTTTCATTTTCCTTCTTGTCCTATACTTGCTCCTGTTTTTTCTAACCCTGAAAACCCCCTTCTTCTGGATCTGAAACAATGCCTGGTTCCTTCCTTATATATCAGTACCCTCAAGTTTGTTTCCCCCACTGTTGTCTCCCTCTACCACTGTATCTTCTGGCTCCTAAAAAATGTTCTCCTCTTCCTGCTCGATTGGTTTCTACATCAGTATTGCTACTTGATGTATAAATATTTCCATCTGAATCTGGGTTATAAATGTAAAGCATTCTATTCCTACCTTCTTTATTTTTAAACCATGGATAGACCTTTCCATCCCTGTAATCATTTAGATCTCTTTTAAATTTAGTCAGCTTTATGGATCTAATCTCATTTTCAAAATTGTCAATCTGTTTGTTAACCTTGTCTAGAAAGCTGTTTAATTTTCCTAAAGAGAACTGTTTCTTTATTTCTTCTTCTAGGGCTATAATGTCTCTATCAATCTTTTCAAGTTCTTTTGTTAATGCCGTGACTAAAATCAGCATAAAGTCTTTCGAACACCAGTTCCTAGCCCCATCTCACTTCTCCAGTAGTTCCTCAGTTGTGAACCCCAAATTAGGTTCTACTAAAATTCTTAACCCCCGTGGAATTCATTTTTGTTTTAGATATTCTCTTAAGGTTAAATCCCACTTCAACTGTCTTTGTTTATGAAATTCATAATCATGAAGTACTGTTGTTGATGACACAGGGCCAGTAAACTGTCTTTTTGATTTAAATTTTCCTAATATAGCATTTTCTTCAACTTCTATAATAATTCTAGGAACAAACCTTTTGTCTGTAATAGCCCCAATCTCTTCAAAAGACATTGGATAATTCTTGAATCAACTGGGATGGGAGAAAATGCATTCAATCATGGAGTTCAGGTGGTAGCTATAAAAGCAAAATCACTAACAGACAGATTACTGCACACTGAACATAAAATTTCAGAAGTAAAAAGGAATGTTTTATTCACTTTGGAGGAACTATCCACTGTAACAATACCCATAGAATAAAATATATTTGGAATACATGCTGGAATGAACAGTTTACAGTAAAAGATTTTATAAATTGCCAAACTGAGGGAGTTATTTACGGTATCAAATGTCCCTGTGATCTAATGTATATAGGTAAGACAAAAAGATCACTAAAACAAAGAGTAGGAGAACATAAGGGGTATATAAGGAACAAAGATTTAACATCCCCAATAGCATGTCACTTTATAGAGAGATCTCATCAATTACCATGGTTACTTTTTTTGGCATTGAGAAGGTTCATAAGAGTACTCGAGGAGGTGACTACAATAACAAATTACTGTTAAGGGAAGCCTGGTATATTAATTGGTTTCAAACAAATAACCCATGTTTTGGTTTAAATGAAGTTATTGCATGGCAACCTATCCTTTAATAGAGTCAAACCCATATAGCACACAGCATTTGTTAACTTATATTTGTGTGGCTTAGTGATATGATTAGAAAATTCTAATAGTAGCTTATAGATTAAAAAAATTGACACTATTCCTCCATACCTCTAACACCAATAAATGTGGTACTTGGTGCTGCCAATGGGCAGGTCTGGCACTCAGGCAAGCATTGCTTGCAAAATGCATTCGCATTAGTTGCTAGATTTAGAGGTGGAGTCATTTCACAGGTAAAATACATGTGTGCTTTTCCTCCTCATCACTTCCACCAAAACAGGATAGAGGACACTTCACATAGTAAGTAAGCATGTACTTATTTAAATAAAATGGCATAAGCTTTGGCTATAAAACAGTGAGGGAGATAATAAATAAGACTATTTTTGTATTTCTACAGCCTTTAAAGTATTTCACACACAAGAAGAAAGCGAAGAAAAGTTTCGAAAATTGAGTTGATTACCGCAGCGTTAATACAGGTTAGCGTGTAAACAAGCACTATAATCATTTCACAGATACCTAACGATAATTTAAGTTTTATAGAAGAAAGTTAAAATGTGATTTGACAATATTTGAAATTATTTAGAGCATCATTGTAACATATTTAAATGCAATTTTTTTTTAGTTTTGGTACTTAGCAATGTAGCGTCAATGTGGAAATATATAAATTATCGTGGTTCACTCTAACGGTGATTAGATATGATATTGGTTGCATTTGAGACTATTTAGATTTGAAAAATCAACTAGTTTGAAAGGCCATAGTTTAGTAAGCAATAGTTTTTTATTTTTATATTTTTGTGTTCTATTAGTGTTCAGTGGTGGGAGTCGAATATGTAATGAATGACTGACTGAAAGAAAATTACACAAGTCACCATTTTAAAATGTAAGGATTGATTAATTAACATGTGTTGAAGTATTCTTGTCTACTTATATTGAACTTTATTTTATATTTTATTTTCATTTTAATATATCTGTACATATATTTTCTAATTATAATTCTAGAAATCCCACTATATTCCTGATGAAAGGTTTTACCCGAAACATTGAATTGATCTAACTGGGAGTTATTAAAAGAGTTGTCTTAATACAAAATATATTGTGTGACTTGCTTAGGGTGAGTGGGACCTTTTACAGACCAGTAACACTTGTAAACATTTCTTAGAAGTAAAACAAGGATCAGAGTTAGGGTGCCTGGTCACAAAACCTAAATTCCTAGCAGTGGAAATAGGAATAATCAGAGCCTGTAACATACGCATGGCAACACAGTTAGGGATTTGCAGTGAGGGGAATACCATTTAGAGATATGTCTATCATGTATGATATCAGAGATTCTTCCAGATTCTAGATCGCGGAAGAGATTGCTGATGGTAGTGATAATATATGAGCCATAGGCAGATCATAATATTTCACGGGCAATGTATTACTTATCTGCTTCTTTATTGTTTTGTGCAACTAGGGCATTAATCTTATCTTTAGACTCTGTAAATGCCTTAGCAATGTCGTGCATATTGTATACAGTGTATCTCTCTTCCTGACTAAGGCCATCCACACCATGCAATAATGGGGGTATAATATCATTGACCATGCCAGTTTGAAACTTCTGTGAATGTGCTTTGATAGTGGCAATGTCTACTTTATTCCAGATAGACTTTGCAGTACCAAAAACACTGGTGATGGTACCTGTGGCACCAGTGACATCAGATGTGTCATGTGTATTTCGTTTATGACTTTGATCGTCTGGTTTAGGTTGTCTCCTAAAATTGCCTCTATGCTTGGTGGTATGCACCCCAGCAATAGGGTCTTGGTTATGAATCTGGAAAGCTGCTAAGCTATCAAGTAATGAAGTACTATAAAACAGTGATGTATTAGTAGTATGACACATATCAAATTATTTCATATTCCAGTAAGTCAAGTTAAAACTGGTATATGCATATATTGTAAGTTGTTAATAAGTGAACCAGGTAAAGCTGTGGCAGTCAGACCACTATGAGGACCAGGGATTTGTGCTGGACATTCCAAAAGCTGTTTCTCAGTAGGGGGTAACACAGATAAATACATGGCAGCTGAGTCCGTGTTATGTACGGCACAAAATTTCCTGGCAGAATCTTTAGACAAAGAGTCACAATATGAGGGGTCAATTAAGGCAGTTATATTGTATAAACCAGAATGCCTAAGAGAGGTTTGGAGCAAGGACAAAGCACCATTTGGGATAATTTGGCATTGGGCCAACCATGGAATGTTCCCTTGGAGGGCTTGGCCACGGGGAGTATTTGTCCTTGAGATGTGGTTTGCCACTCAATTTGTAGGGTAGATTTATCAGTAGCAACAACCAAGGCAGTGAGGTAGGCATCTGAACCTTCCTGGACAGTAATCAAATTGTCAGGAATATTGATGGAGACTCCTCTGGGGTAGTTGCATGTGGATCAAGGTGAGGAAGGAGGTGCTTTACTGTGCCTTGGATGCAGGGGATAACTCCTGAGATGAGGAGAAAATGGAACAAGATAGCCATTTTGTCAGTGTATCTGAAAAGAAAATCAAACATTAGCAAGTTAGTACTATTCCACCCAATGGGGTGAGGAAACATAATTATACTCCTTTATACAGTTTCAGCTGGTCTGCATGTAATCATTTCTCAGTCAGTTTGTTATTTTGCATGAGTCTAACCTGATAGACTGCTGGACTGAGCTTGTTGACAATGGGGTAGGGGCATTCCCACTTATTGGAGAAGGAATGTATTGGATGCGTAAATCTGAGAGCCATTACATGATCCCTAACTTGCCAATCCATTTCTTGTGTGTGTTTGTCAAACTGAACTTTAGCTTGTTGCTGGGCCTTGCCCATGCAGTTAGCAGCAAACAAATGAGTGTGCATGAGGTCTTGTCTAAGTTTTTCCACATATTGGTCCATTGAGACACGGTCTGCAGTGGGGGTGTGCAGGTCAAACAGGTGTTCATGTAATCTCATGTTTCTACCAGTCATCATCTCAAAGGGTGTCAGCTGAGGGTGTACCTCTTATCGCCATAAGGAGTAATGGCAATAAGGAATCCCAGTCCTTGGGATTGTCCTCAATAAATTTGGAAAGCATTTACTTACTCCATCTGTTGGCCCTCTCTACTTGACCTGAGGATTGGGGGTGGTAGGGTATGTGGAATTTCTGATGAACTCCAAGGATTTCAAGTGCTTCTTTCATAAAGTTCACCTGTAAAACTGGTTCCTCTGTCAGAGTCTACCTTGAGAGGTAGGCCCCGCCTGGAGAAAATCTGTTCCACCAGGATTTTGGCAGTGGTTTTAGCAGTGCATGTCTTAGTGGGGAAAGCTTCAACCCTCTTAAAGAAAAGATTGGTTACCACAAGGGTGTATTTTTTGTTTCTGCTGGTATTGGTTAGGGGGCCAATAAAATCAATCTGTATGGAATGCCAAGGGCTGGAATGCCTTTGTGGTAGTAGTTTTGCATTTTGTTTGGTACAGATGGGGTTGTTTTGCACACAAAAAGACAGTTGTCTATGTACTGTTTAACATCCTTGGTGACCCCAGGCCACCAGGCAGTGGTCTTGAGTCTTTGGAATGTGTTTTCCACTTCCTGGTGTCCACCAGTGGGGGAATCATGCACTTGGTGCAGAAATTCAGACCTAAGATGGTGAGAGATCACCCACAATCTGGTGGGGGCATCATCTGGTTGATACCAATTGAGCTTGTCATCTGGGGACAGGTGTAACTTACCTTCATGTCTTCAGTAGGGGTAATGGGTAGGTAAATTCTTCTCAGTATCTTTGTCCAGGGATCTGAACACATCTTTGAGTTCAGAGTCAGCATGTTGGGCTTCTGACAAGTCCATGGGGGAGAAGGGTTCAGGTTTCTTCCTGACTGCTGCAATGTGTGCGGCTGCTGTGGCTTCTGGATGGTCCATCACCCAGGTGTCCCCCTCAGGCCCCTTCCTTGGCAAGAGTGTCGACAGTGTCATTGAAGGCATGGTAGGGGTCATGAATGGAGTGGGCCTTTACTTTGTGTACTCAGAGTTTGTGGGAAAAGTTGTGTGCCAATGAATGAATGCATATTACCAGTTCCTTGTGTTTCATTGGGCTGCCATCAGAAGAAGTAAAGAAGTTCTTCTGCCAGAAAGGGAGAGATTATGTAAGGGAACAACAAACCCAGTTAGAGTCTGTGAAAATAATGGCATCCTCAATTCCATGCTGGATGAACTTGAGGGCACAGGCCACTGCTGGCATCTCTGCATACTGTGATGATGCCACACTGCAACATTTAGAAATCTTAACAGTGTTACTGAAAGGGTAAATGACTAATATGCCCATTCCTGCTACCTGTTCTCCCTGATAATAGGAAGCTGATCCATCTGTAAAGACACAACATGATGAAGTTTTCTCAAGTAGTTGTGGTGTAGCAGGAAGGAAAGAACCTGGATCTGGTAGATCAGGTGGCTGCAGTGTACAGTCTTGGGGTTCTCCTTGGAAAAGGAGACCATGCACTAGCATGGGTGGCATTTTGGTTGGGTGGACCTTGATACTGTATCTCTGTCCTGGAGAAGGAAGGACCAGTGTGTCAATCTGGTGTTAGAAACTGAGCCATCCTTCACTTGATCTGATAGCAAAAACATTGTTGTGGTGTGGTTTGTATTAATGATAAGGGGGGAGTACCCAATGATATACAGAAAGTGCTTGACAGCCCAGTAGGTGGCCAGAAGGTTCCTTTCACAAAGGCTATATTTCTGTTCCACTGGGGTCAAGAGCTGTGATGCATATGCAATGGATCTCCGGGTGCCATGGACCTTCTGGGCCAGCACTGCAGACACAGCAATGTCAGAGGTGGCAGATTCCAGATGGAATGGCAAGGCTGGATTGGGGTTAACCAAAGCTGGGGCTGAGGCCAAGGCCTGTTTCAGTGATGTCACAGCTTGGGTGTGAATGGGGCCCCAAGTCCAGGGGATGTCCTTCTTCAGTAGTTCATAAAGAGGGGTGGCCTTCTGAGCAAAATCACAAATAAAATCTCTAGAATAGTTTACCATACCTAGAAACGTCCTAAGGGTGGACACGCTGATGGGCAATGACAGATCTTGCAATCCTTGTATTTTCTTCTAGGTAGGGCTTTGGCCTTGATCTGTTATCCTCAGACCCAGAAAGAGTACCTCTTTCTGACATAGTTGTGCTTTTGCTGGGTTACACCTGAGGCCTGCCCTCTGGATGAGGGTCAGTAGTTCATCATGTTCCTGTGAGGCTGTGGCCAACAACAGGTCATCCACATACTGCAAGAGACACTGGGGTGTAGAGAAACCCCTCAATAGTGTCCATCATGTGCAGATGGAACAGGGAAGGGCTGCTATGGAACCCCTGTGGTAAGCAGGTCCAAGTGTACTGCCTGCCCTCAAAGGTGAAGGCGAACTTATATTGATTTTTGAGGGCCAATGGCTATGACCAAAAACCATTGGAAATGTCCAGGGCACTAAACCATTGTTGATCAGGGGGCAGTAGTCCTAGAACATCTGGTGCTGATGTCACAGTAGGGACACAACTGGGGGTGACCTGGTTTAGTCTCCTGTTGTCAATAGTAAGCCTCCAGACACCTGTGGTTTTTTTTTCCACAGGCCACACTGTAAAATTTGCAGTGGAAACACATGTCCTGATCACACCTTGCTTGATGAGTGATTTGATTGTTTCCTTAAGAGAAGGGAAGGCTTCAGGTGGAAAGGGGTATTGCCGTTGCCTCTCATGTGCTGAGCTTGTCACTTCAATGACAGTTTGCATCCTGCCACAGTCATGCTTGTTGGTGGCAAATGCTTCCAGATGACTTTGCAGGATGGGGAGGAGCTTTAGGAAAAGCTCACGGTACTTAAACAAATCTATGACATCATACTTTTTGTTGTTCGTAGAGATCGTCGCAACCACATGCGAGTCAGGGATCATGATGGTGTGATATTGTCCCTGAATTTGTATCAGTAACATGTTGGCTAGGTCCACCACACATCCGTGTGGTTCCAAAAAGTCAGTTCTGATTTATACTAGGGTGATTATGCAATACCATCATCTGAATGGTGTGATATGCCTTCAGGTGTCCCAGTCTCACAGGCAGTGGCAGGGATCAGTATGCGGGTAACCTAGTTCCATCTACCTCAGGCATATTGGTACTCCATCCAGTAGACCAAGGTGATGTGTCTGGGTTGTCATCCTGTAATACAGACGCAGCCACGCCTGTATCCAGTAATACTGCCAGTAGGAGGCCCCCGACCTTGGCCTCAGATTAGGGCCTTCCATTTGTATCCACGACCAGCTTGTTTACAATCCAGACTGGGGCCTGTAATTGTCAATCTGTACCAATGGAAGCATGAGGGAGCTCTTGAAAGAGGTTCTGGGCCTGGTTCCTGTGAACCATCTTGCCATGCTGTACTGATGCTATATAGGGAGCCGCTTCCAGGTTCAGGTCTGTAAGGGCCTGAGAGCCTGGACTTCCCATATCCCCATGCCCTGTGGAGGCCTGCTCTCCAGGTTGTATTGCTGCAAGGGCCTGTACTGGAACAGTGTCCACTACGGAGCTCACTTTCCCAAGGAGATCTCAGAAACTCTGGTTCTCATCAGCTATTTCCCTATATGAGGGGCCTGGTCTCTGTTGTTTACCCTTATTGTTCTTATGGTGCTTCTTGTATTTGTGGTAGTTCCGGTTCCCACCCCAGGATTGTTGCTGTTGTTGTTGTTGTTGTTGGGCCTGCTGGGGGTGTTGGTCATCTGTGGGGAGGGTCTGTTTTCTTGGACCTGCCCCTCCACTGTGTAGTGCCTCGTGGTCTCTGGGATGGCTTCCATGGCCACTACTTTCTTGGAATCGGAGCCTGAATCAGGGATGTAGAGTTGATAAACTCTCTCTGTATCAAAAAAATATCGGCAAATCTCTCCATGTTTGGATAGGTGGTTGGCTGTACCATTTCTCTTACTGAAGGGATCATGTTCCTAAGGAACAGGGTCTTATATTCAATGAGATCCACATCGGTGGCTTCTCCTGCAAGGTGTTTCCCTACTGGGTAGGCCATCCAGAGCCTCTGGTGGAAAGTCGCTGGGCTTTCTTTCACATTCTGTTTCACAGGGTATGCGAACATCGCTCCTACCATACCTGGGTTGTGTGCAGTGATGAGTTCAGATGCTACTTCATCAAAGGTGTTGTGGCCATCCTGGTGGACAACATCGGGGAGTTTCACCCACAGGCCAGGATTGATGGTCTGGCATAGGATCTAGACCTGGTAGTCTGCAGCGAGACTAAGCATTTCACATTCTGCACTCACCTTCTCCAAGTGGTAACTGAGGTTGTCGGATGGACTCATCCAAACAATACTGTCAGCTATTTGCTGAACAGAGTGGGCCATTTGTAGGGGATTATTGGGATGATCAAGTGGAGGTAGATTACCTCGGGCACCCTCCAGGGCCACCTGAGCTGTGGCTTCAGCCACAGTATGGACCATGCTCTCCCTTGTACCAGCCTTTTGTAGAAGCTGCTTAATCTGGGTCTTGAGAACCCGTTTATTTTTCTCAGAGATGGGCACGTTGCCTAAGGCATTCTCAATCATTTTCTCTATCTTCTGCCTGTCTTCCACATTAATAACGGCTATCGGTGGTGTCGTTGGGACTAGGACTGGGCCTGCTCCCCCCCATGGGGGTCGCTATGTTGGTGTCACCCATGATGAGCGTCATGCTGGTGATGATGTAGGGATGTGGTGTCATGACAGGTGGCCACCATGTTGTGGATGGTGGGAAGGGGTGTCTGGGCCATAGTAGGGGTGTGACTGGGCATTGTACTGGGAGATGTTGCCATCTGACTCCTCCTCCTTAGATGACATCGACAAGGCAGGGGCTGCGTCTCCCATTGCCTTGCTGTAACCAGCCAGCACCTCTTGCTGATGGTGCAGTGTCACCATTTTATATTCACAATCCTCATGACTCACTTTTGCAACATTCTGATCCACATCATCCTGCATCTGCTTCTGTAACACTCTGTGCGGTGCTTAATTCACAATTGTCCCTAGTAGCTCCTCCTAAATCATTACATACCTGATTTATCTCATCCTGTAACTCTCCCAACTCCTCACGCATCTGATCATTTGTTCTACTTAGCAAGTCATTCATTTGCAAAGCTTGCCCCTTATCCTGTTTCAAACTTTCACATTGCTGCTTCAACATACAAAGTTCCTGCTCACCTGCCTGGGCAGAATGATGCAAAAGGGAATCCTTTTCATTCAGCAGAGTCTGGAGCTCTGACTCCAAATCCTGCTCATGTCTTACACATTCAGTTTCCTGCAACCCCATCTCCTGCTTAAGAGATGAGATTTGCAGTTCAAGGGTTTGAAACCTCACTTCAGAGGCATCTAGAGCAGCATAGAGAGCCGCAACCAACAACCCTTTAGCTTCTCACTTTCTGGCTGTTTGTCTCGACTCTGTGTACTGGGTTGAAATCCCCAACACAGGGTTATCAGATTGAACTGCATCCCGCATGAAGTTAGACCATCCTCCATGGGAGGCAAGGAAGTTTGAGACATTGAGTCTCAGTTCTGTGCAGATATTTGATACGGTGACCATTGTGTGGGAGGGAATGAAAAATCAAACTGTGAAAAGGCCCCGTTCCGTGTTCCAATCCACAGCAGGTGCACTAGTTCACAGTCGGGCTACTGTGCACATGTAAGCTTGCAATTCAAAGCTGCTGTGGAGTGGGTCAAGTCGGCATCGACCACACCCAGTAAGCAGCCAGACTTTGCAAGCGATTACAAAGTGGGTTAAAACGGGAGAGGTGGTGTGGGAATGCACACCTGCTGTCCCCGTTAGGAAAGGGAAAGTTGTAGCAACAAGGGAAACTTTGCAAACTCCAAATATTGCCTACACACAGTCATCAATTGTCAGGAGATCAAAACCTCACTCTCAGGTTCTTGGCAATAATGGGCATGCAAGGATTCACAGACACATTGCATAAGAGTAATAAAGCTTGTTTATTATTACCAAAAGGAAAATCACAGTTATCCTAAGCAGTTCTTACCATTAGGAACAGGGAGCCAATGTTAAGCGTTCCCTGAACAGTGAGGAATATCCGTGTCTCCTGGGGTCTCCGAGGTAGAAGACGTAATGTCTTACATTATATACCTAAGATAATTACCATGGTTACTGTAAGATAGAAACATTTCTAGTTACAGAGGTGAACCCTATTGGCTAAAGTAGAGGTGGCTCCTCAGTCCAATATAACATTATACAATTTTGTTATAGTCATCACTTTGTAGAAACAAAGACACACAGTTTGTACATAGCTGTGTAGTAATGCAAATCATCAGAAGATGCCAATGTCGACTTATATATCATAATCATTACAAGGACACAGATGTCCTAACATCTTATAAGCAAGAAATACATGTGTATATTGGAAAGTAAAGTATATAGCAATACTGTGCATACATATCTCCAACACTCCAACACTCTTTCTGCAAAGCTGAACACTGGTTCGCCACCCAGCAACTAATAATCAACTACAAGAAGACAAAAGTCATGATCTTCTCGCATTCACAGAACCCCCTTAAGAACCTCTGCCCCCAAATTCTCAATGCCAATCAAACCCCTCTCGAACAAGTGAACACCTTTAAATATCTAGGTATCACACTAGACCCAGCCCTCAGCTATAATCAACATATTCTATACCTATCCACTGCCCTTAACTATAGAGTAGGCATGCTATATTGGTACAAACATTGCCTCACACCCGAGGCCCTCCGGCTTACCATCAGTTCCTCTGTCCTCTCCCTTCTGGACTATGGTATTCTCATATACAGTGCTGCTTCTACCTCTGCCCTCAGCAGACTCCGGCTTGCACCGAACAAAGCCTGCCGCCTCATTCTGGGCTGTGATCATTTCACCCATACCTGTTCCTTCTACGAGACCACAAATTGGCTAAACCTAGACAACAGAATCAGGTTTCACACCTGCCTAATGTCCAAAAAGATTGTGCTAGGTCTCACCCCTCCGAATCTCTCCACAATTATTCACCCAGCATCACCAGTCAGAGCCACCCGTAACTCTGGCATGCCGTTGCTATGGGTAACCCACTGCTGGACCTCTCAGTTCTAAAGATCTTTCAATTACAAGGCCCCTTCCTGTATGAACTCACTCCCAAGCCAAGTAACTAATGAAATAAGGCTTGGCCCTTTTAAATCCTGACTAAGTGAACACCTTCAGGCCTCCAGTCTTTGTGATTGTCCCTGACACCTCCCCCCCTTATGGTGACTTATTTTCATTAAACTGACTGGTTGGGTCCTCTTGCCTAAATGCTCTGATGTTACTAAATGACCATCAGCCTACTACAGAACCATCTGCAATTATATGGCTGTGCTAAAGTACTGAAACTTCTGTTATCCTTGTCTGATAGCCACTTGCTGAACAACTATGTAATCCTATGCCTGTTCTAATGTACTGTAATCTGTAAAAATGTTGTCCCTGTACTTTTATGTCCGACGTGGAACCTTTGTAAATGAGTCTTTGACTCAAAGATGGTTCTGAACATCTCAATAAATAAAAAAATTAAAAATATATTCTGACATCTACTCTTATACGGTAGATGCCCTTAGCCCTATATGTTAGTATAACATGTACCTAAATGCTAGCCGTCTGTGGGGTACCTCTGGAAGTACCAATTAGGGTGCAGAAACCTTGTGTAACAACATAGAGAAACTTAGAAAGGAGATTGAGGGTCTGCAGGAGGAACTGAGACAGGCAAGGCAGACTGAAGGTGGGTTTAGACCAATACCGGAGGAAGGGAGGAGGGGAGATGAGGGACGGCAATTTGAGCCAACAGTGGTGAGTAGAGGGTCAGAAGAAGGGAAGCAGAGACAAAGGGCCCCTGACCAGGAAGAACGATTGCCGGGGAAACCGGGTCAGGAGACAAGAGATAAACGGAAGGAGGAGCCAGGGACTTGTGAGGGGGAGAAGAAGTGGCAACAGTCATGGAGTGCAAAGGAGGGAACAGGTTACTATGAAGAAAGAGGAAGCAGGCATTTGTAAAAGTTCTTCAGAAAATAGTTTTGCACTGCTAGAGGGGAAGAAGGAGATGATGCAATTGGAGGAGTAATTGATAAATGCCTGGACCAAACCAGAGTGGGGGGAGTTCTGCTGGGAGAATTGCAACAGGGGCAAAAGGGGGAAATAATGTGCAGGAGGAAGAAGAGGAGCCAGGAATGAGAGATGGAGATGAATGGAAGCAAGCAGGGAGTAAGAGGGTTGGAAACTTAGTGCTGGGGGACTCAATACTAACAGGAGTCAGGTGGGGTAGCAAGTGGGAGAGAGGCATAGTCACATTTGGCTGGAGGCCATGCCAGGAATGACAGCGGAAAGGGTGAGACAATCTCTTCTGAAATATGCTAGAAGGGGTAGGGACAAGCCTCATTTAATTATACATCTTGGGATGAATGACCTGGATGACAAGACAGTAGATATAGTCCAGAGGAGGTTTGAGGAACTAGGACAATTATGTGAGGGGGCAGGAAGATCAGTAACTTTTTCAGAGATACTTCCAGTGACCTAGGTATGCACAACAAGAAAGCTGAGAACAGAGGAATTTAATGGATGGCAAAGAACCTGGTGTCATGCTAAAGGGTATGGGCTGTTGGGAGGGGTGGGGAGGGACCTGGGAGGATAGTAGTCTCAATGCCAAGAACAAACTACACTTGAGGAAAGAGGGAAAGAAAGTGTTGAAACAGAGGATGGGGGAGTACACAGAGGAACTTGGAAATTAAACTAGGAGCGGGGGGTGGCAAGTGGGCAAGAGACATGCAGAGACCACAGGTTGGGAAACCATATGAGCTTACCCTTATAACTGTGTCAAAGGAAAAATGGCAAGTACTATCAGTGATGCTAGTAAAGGAGGGGAGGATGGGAGGGGGGGAAGGGTGGAAGGTGGTTACCCTCAATGCTAGGTGCCTTGGGAGGGAAAACTGCAGAGTTACAGGTGCTCGTGGCAGAGGGAGAAGTGGACATTGCAATCATCACAGAAACATGGGTCACCCAATACAATGACTGGGACCTGTCTATACCAGGGTACAGGTTATTTCATAGGGACAGGGTGATTGGGAAAGGAGGGGGGGTGGCACTATATGTGAATGAAGGAGGGACTGAAGCGTGTAAGGGAGGAAGAGGAGGAGGATAGTAAGGAGTCACTGTGGATGCAAAAGCAGGATTCCAAGAACAGGATTCTTAGAATGGGAGTGGTGTACAGGCTGCCTTCTCAGACAGAGGAGTTAGACAGTGAACTAGCGGGACAGATCAGGAGGACCTGTGAGAAGGGTAGTGTGGTGATTGTGGGGGATTTCAACATGCCAGGAGTGGACTGGAGTACTCCATCAGCCAGGAATAGAAGGGAGCAGGTACTGCTGGATGCCTTCCAGGACAGCTTCCTGCTGCAAATGGTCAGTGAACCAACACAGTTTGGGAATACCCTTGACCTTGTGCTGGCAAATGGGGAGTTTGTGAGAGAACTTATAGTGGAAGAACCGCTGTCAGGGAGTGACCACCACTCAGTATGGCTCACACTGGATATGGACAAGGAAGGAGTGGAATTTGGCACAAGAGTACTGGATTTCAGGAGGGCCGACTTTGGGAGGATGGCAGAAGTGGTAAAAGGGTATCTGCCTAGAATTCAACCTAGTATGGGCACTAACCAGAGGTGGAAGCTCATAAAGCTGGGGTTAGTGGAGGCAACCAAAACCTGCTGCAAGGCCCAGAGCAAGAAGGCTAGGGCTAAGAAACTGAGCTGGTTGAGCAAGGAGGTCATGGAAAATGTAAGGAGGAAAAGAGTTGCCTTTAGGAGGTACAAGAAAACAGGGAGGGACAGAGGAGTACCTGACAGAATCGAAGGAAGTGACATGGGCAGTAAGGAAGCCAAGGCATCTATGGAGCTCAGGTTGGCACAAGGCATTAGAAGGGAGAAGGACTTCTTTAGGTACATCATGGAGAAAAGGAGCTGTAAGGACCACATAGTAAGGATTAGGAAGGAGGGGGTTGGGTGGAAGCAGGGTGCGATAAGGCAGATGCGCTAAATGATTACTTCTGCTTGGTATTTACTAAGGAGAAGAGGGGTGATACCCAAGGGGGGGGAGGAATGGCAGAAATGGGGGGGAGGGGGTGACAGATGGGTAAATCATGAAGGGCAGAGTTTGGGAGGGTTTGAAGGCACTGAGGGTGGACAAGGCACCAGGCCCAGATGGCATCCACCCCAGGGTACTGAAGGAGCTGGCAGAGGTCATTGCAAGACCTTTGGCAGACCTATTTAAGGCCTCACAACACTCAGGGTGTGTACCTCAGTATTGGAGGATGACTCATGTGGTGCCCCTCCACAAGAGTGGCCCCAAGGATGAACCAGGGAACTACAGACTGGTAAGCCTCACATCCATAGTGGGTAAGCTGAAGGAGACTATCCTGAAGGAGAGGCTAGTGGCCCTCCTAGAGGCCAAAGGACTACAGGACAGCAGACAACATGGCTTCATATGTGACAGATCCTGCCAAATCAACCTGGTGTAGTTCTATGACTGGGTAACTGGGCAACTGGACAGGGGCCATGCAGTGGATGTCCTGTATCTGGACTTCAGTAAGGCATTCAACTCAGTGCCACATGGGAGGCTGGGAAGTAAGTTAGAAGGCACAGGGGTGGGTGCAAAGCTGGTGAGATAGGTAGAGAACTGGCTTCAGGGAAGGCAACAGAGGGTGGTGGTGGGTGGGGAGCTGTCACACCCTAGGGTAGTGATGAGAAGTTTTCCACAGGGCTCAGTGTTGGGACCAGTGTTGTTTGGGATATTCGTTGCAGACATATCATTGGACATCAAGAGCAAGAGCAGTCTGTTTGCTGATGATACCAAGGTAGACGCGGTGGTGGATGCCCTAGGGGGATGGCAGGGGTTACAGGATGATCTGGCAAAGCTTGAAAACTGGTCAGACACCTGGCAACTGGGGTTTAATGCCAAAAAAGTGCAAGGTGCTGCATTTTGGGGTGAAGAATCCTAGGAGGAGTTACCAGCTGGGGGCAGTGCAGCTAGCCCAGACAGAGGAGGAGAAGGATCTGGGGGTGCTCATTAACTCGGCACAATGTAGGAAGGCAGCTGCAAAGGCCAACAAGATGCTGGGTTGCATTGCAAGGGGTATATCCTCAAGGAGGGAGGAGGTGATTCTGCCACTGTATAGGTCATTAGTTAGACCACACCTGGAGTACTGTATGCAGTACCTGAGCCTGTATCTGACAAGGGACATTAAGTTACTGGAGGGGGTGCAGCACAGGGTGACAGAGATGATCAAGGGTCTAGGGGACATCATACGAGAGGAGGTTGAGGGAGTTGAACATGTACTAGCTGGAGGAGAGGAGGGACAGGGGGGGTCATGATTGAAACCTTTAAGTACATGAAAGGAATAAACAAGACAGTTACAGAGGGGCTGTTCAAAGTAAGGGAAGGGAGGGACACAGGGGGCTGTGATATGAGACTGGAGGGAGGAAGGTTCAGGAGGGAGATGAGAAGACACTTTTTTACAGAGAGGGTGGTAGCTGGGTGGAATGTGTTACCTGCAGAAGTGGTATCCAGTAGAATAGTGGACTGCTTCAAAAGGGAATGGGACAGGACAAGGGGGAGGGTCAATAGAGGGGAAGGGTGGAAGGGAGGGAGGGGCAGCTGCAGAATAAGGGGTGCTAGCTGCACATTTGAGCAGACTTGATAGACCTCTGGGCCTTTATCTACTGGCAAATTTCGTATATTCATATGTTCATAGTACTCCTCCCTGTCCTTGTCTGTCTGGGTGCATTTCTACTTCCTGAAGGCTGTTTTCTTGCTCCTGGCCACCTTGGCTACTTCCCAATAAAATCAGCTGGTGTTTTTGATTCAAGATCTTTTACTCCTTAGTTTGGTACACTCGATAGTGGCTGCCAACAGCCACTCCTGGATAATGGCCCATTTCTGGTCTACTCCCATTTCCTTTCTTATTCTAACAAGATACTTCACAGGATCTCTCCCATCTTGCTACGGCCTACCCTCCTACACTCTAGCACCCTTGTTTTTGTCCCAATCCTTTCCCTGCCCATGTCCAGGTGAAACCACACAGTATGATAGTCACTACATGCTAGAGATGCTTCTACCGTTACCTCCTGGACATGTGCACCATTGGACAGGACCTGGCCAAGTACGGCCTTCTCCATGGTGGGCTCCAGGACATATTGAGTCAGTAACCTATTATGGAATGCACCCAGCTGTATCTGCATCATGGTACTGGTGGTAGCAGGGACCTTATCCCAGGTAAATTGAAGTCCCATGATCACTACATTTCCCCCTGCTGACCATCTCCACAATGTTTGACCCTAGTTCCCTGTCTAAGCCCTCAGCTTGGTTTGGTGATCTGCACACCACTGCTGCCCTGAGCTTTATTCCTTTCATAGACTGGACCTGTACTGCAGCACCTCTGTTTTTTCTTCTGTCTCCTCCTCCCTTGTACACGTTATCCTCTTCCTCATTTACATAGCCACTGCTCCCCATCTTCCTTCCCCCATCCCTCCTATGCAGCTTATAGCCAGGGATGCAGTGGTCCTAGTTCTGGTTCAGAGTGGCTCATGTCTCTGTGATGGCTGCCATGTCAGCCTCACCATCTGCCATCAGCAAAAGGAGATCAGCCATTTTGTTCCCTAGGCTTCATGCATTCAGAGATACATCCTTCCACTATGACTTGAGTCCCACTCCACTGCTAGTCTGCCTAATCCTATGACCCTAGTTCCACCTACCTGCCCTGATTATTCTGTCCCTCATCAGTTCCCCATCCTGATGCCCTGGCTAGGGGGATCAATTGGCCTCCTCCTCCTGGTGACTAGGAGTACTGTGACCCTCGATGCCCCTAACACCTTATCAGTCTAAATTCAGGTCTCTGCCCATATGCTCCTCAAACCTGGCCTTCAGCACCTTTATGCCCTCCTTTCTCAGGTGTAGCCTGTCTGGTGCATACAGGTCCTTATTCTTCCAGATGTCCAACCTACCTCCAATACTGCCTCCAATGGGGAGGCAATATAGCGCAGCAGTTTAAGGCTCTGAGCTGCAAATCTGGAGGCCTGGGTTTGAATCCCACAGCCCTCACTTGCATACTGTGTGATCCTGAGCAAGTCACTTTACTTCCCTTTGCTCCAGGTCACATCTGTAAACAAGTTTTCAGCTTAGTGTGCCAGTCCTGGTTAAACAATTGGGAAAAAAAATTAAAATTAGCCTGTATCACTCCTCCCTGTGCCACTCCCTTAGCCAGACATTTTCATCACCACCATCACCTGTAAATGCAACCCTGGTAGCAGTTCCTGTCCTCTGTATGAAGTATTATCACAGCTGGATATTGAAGAGTTGGATGAGGAGGAAGAGTAGTACAGCAGTCCTATGTCTGTAGAGCAGACAGTGGAGGCATACAGTTAGTGCACTCAGATAGAAATTCTGAGTCCATCTCGGGAGTTTAAACTAGGTGGGGGGAAGTCTGACTCTAGTAAACTTATCAGTTACTGCACTAATGATGGGAATTTAGCAGTCACTCCCCCACAATTAAAGGACTTGCTACCACATTCTGAGTACCCCCCACTAGTGAAGGCTTCTCTACCACATTCTGAGTGTAATGGTAGGAAGCAGAAAGAGATTCCAGGGGACCAGAAAGGGGGCCTTGATCTTGGAAACCAACATAAAAATCCTAAAAGCAGGAAGAACATTAAGGCTCCTGGTTATGGAAGGGGTTGCGCCTCAATGTCAGAAGCCTAAGCAACAAGGCCCATGACCTACAGGTATTGATAACAGAGTCCCAGGTAAATCTGGTGGCTGTCATGGAGACTTGGGCCTCAGATAACAATGACAGGGATCTATTGGTGCTGGGGTACTCGCTCTTTAGGCAGGATAGAATGGGAGCCAGGGGGGAAGGGTAGCACTTTATGTTAGGGGTGAACTTGTGGCCACAGAGTTTGATGTTGGCAGAAAGAAGGGAGTGGAATTCCTGTGGGTACAGTTAAGCTCAACATCAGAAAGGAAGGTCTACATCGGGGTAGTTTACAGGCCTCCAGGTCAAACGTGGGACAAGGATGAAAAGCTTCTTTAACAAATCAGAGAGGTGACACAAAAAAGGGACACAGTGGTGGTTGGGGACCTGAGCATGCCCGATGTCGACTGGGGCATCCCAATGGCTAGATTATCAAAAAATCTAACTGTGGTAGAAGCCTTACAAGACTGCCTTCTCATGCAACTAGTAAGTGAGCCAACTAGACTAGACACCATCCTGGATGTGGTCCTCACCAACTCGAAGATAGTTAGTGCTGTCAGAGTTGGTGAGCCACTAGTAAGCAGCGACCACAAACCTATGTGGTTTGAACTATCCCTAGGGGATGTCAAATCTCAATCCAGAGCAGTAGTCCTAAACTTTAGAGGAGATAGCTTTTAAAAAATGGGGGAATTAGCCTGGGGAAACTAGCAAGGATCAGCAAGCAATTGAAAGTAGAAGACATAAGGGGTTGATTAAATGGGCCATCTTAGAGGCTACAAAGCTTTGCGTAAGGACAGTAACAAAAAAGAATAAACATAAAAGCCCATATTGTTCTCTAACCAGGTCAAAGCAGCAATTAGGACCAAAAGAGAGACTTTTCTCATCTTCAAAAAGAAACCGAGTGACAGCAAATGGGAAGATTATATGCAGAAGAATGAAGAAGCCAAGAGAATGATGAGACAAGCAAAAGTGACGGCTGAACATTGGATAGCAAAGGGGGTTAAAATGGGGAACAGACAATTTGGCATATCTCATTACCTCCAATAGCGCCATATGAAGTCTGAACTATCCATTGTTTACCTGACACAAAATGGCCACCCAGATAATAATGAGATATACAAGAAAAAGGTAAGAAAGGGAGAGGATTAATTAAACTTAAAATGGTGACAGGATAGTAGAAGATGATAGACAGAAGGATGTGGGTCTGAACAACTTCTTCTGCTCAGTGTTCACCAAGGAACACAATGGCCTAAGGCCTGACAGTGACATTAAGGCAGTTGACAAAGGGGTCCCGCAAATGGAAATGCCAGCATTCACTACCAGTAGAATGAAAGAGGCGCTCAAGTGAATAAAGCAGAACAAATCACCAGGGCCAGATGGAATACATCCAAGGGTGCTGAATAATTTGGCAGGGGAATTAGCGGATCCCTCAGCACATCTGTTTAACCATTCTCTTCAGACGGGAGTCATGCCTACAGACTGAAGAAGAGCTGACATGGTGCCTCTGCACAAAGGTGGGAGCAGAGAGGAATCCAGTAACTACAGATCAGTTAGCCTCACATCCGTAGTGGGAAAACTAATGGAAACCTTAATTAAACAGGTCCTAGTAGAGTATCTGGACAAGAATAGCCTTCAGGATGACAGGCAGCCCGGGTTCAAAACAGGTAGATCATGTCAGATGAACCTAACTGCATTTTACGACTGGGTGACTAAGGAATTGGACAGGAACCATCCATTAGATCTCCTCTACTTCAACTTCAGCAAGGCCTTTGACACAGTACCACATAGTTGCCTGCTGAAATAGTTAAAGGACATGGGCACAGCAAAGGGTATTGTTAGATGGGTAGGAAGCTGGCTTAAGGACAGAAAGCAGAGAGTGGTTGTCAATGGGCAGAGGTCAGATGAGGGAGAGATCACTAGTGGTGTACCACAGGGCTCAGTCTTGGGTCCAGTACTGTTTAATGTGTTCATCAGCTACATTGGGGTAGGTATACAGGGAAAGATTGCCTTCTTTGCAAATGAGACTAAGCTTGGTGGTAGAGTAGACAGCAAGGAAGCGGTCCAGAACCTTCAAAACGATCTACAAATTCAGCCTGCTAACCCCCAAACTAATCAACAGCAGAATCCTGGTCAATTGAAACACCTCAAATCCTACCTCAGACAACAGGATTGGTCCCTATTTACTACGCGACAGATGTCAACTCGGCACTGTACTTTTTCATCAGCTCCTTCAATACAGCCTGTGACTCCTATGCCCCATTCAAAAAGCAGAATGTTAGAAGGCCTTTGCAACCTATGGCTCTCTGCTGACTTACTAACTCAGCAGCTAAAAGCAAGGGACTACCTCTGGCTTCGGGCTCGGGCCACAGGCAGACAAGTAGACATACAAAACTACAAACATGCCCGTAACGATTGCACAAAATCAGTACATCTGAAGAAAAGTATCTAATACAAAGATTCTCTCACAAACACCTGGGGAAAGGGGAATTAATTCTGGGATAATCTCAAAGAAGTCACAGGGAGGCAGCCCAAAACATCACCTACCATGCTGGACGTTGATGGGACTGTAACTCTTGACCCTTCCACTATAGCAAACACTTTCAATAATGCATTCTCTGACCTCAGTATTGTTCTTCCACCTGACTTCTTTGATGAAGACCATTCTCCAGCACCCCCAGACCCCCATCCTCTTCTTCAAATTGCCCCCCTTTCTACTTCAAAGCAGTCAGGATGCATGAAGTCTACAAATACAACAGTAAAGCGATTGCCAGATCAAGAACAAGTGGGGACTCACTCGACCTCAAACAGCTGTCCCTTACTCTCGATGAAGGACTATCACCATTAACTAATATTTTCAACCTCTCCCTCATCCTTGGTCATTTTCCTGACAGACAGAATTCCGCCACTGTTACACCAGTCCATAAGAGTGGGGACAAGGCCCTTCATGTGAACTATAGGCCTATCTCCATACTACCCCCCTTCCGAGGCCATTGAATGTATAGTGGCCGACCAGCTGACAGAATACCTGGACAAACACGACATCATATGCAAGCAACAACACAGTTTCAGAAAAGGCCAAAGTACTACATCTGCCCTCCTAGAATTCACAGGGGCAATTCACAACTTCCTGGACAATAGTCATCTAACTTGGTCGGTCTTCATAGACCTGACCAAGGCTTTTGATACCATCCATCATAGAATACTAATCGCAGAACTGCTAAATGCCGGGGTCTCCCCTGAGTCAACAGCTTGGCTTAAGAGCTACCTGGAAAACCGTTCCCAAAGAGTGAAAATAGCTAATGTCCTCTCCGATGTAAGACCCGTAGGCTGTGGAGTCCCTCAAGGATCCATTCTCAGGCCACTTCTTTTCAGTCTTTTTCTGAACAATCTTCCACAATCCTGTCCTGATAAAATCCTTCTCTATGCGGATGATGCCATCATCCATACCACCCATAAGGACCCCCACCTACTTCAAAACAAACTTTAGATGGGGTTCACCTTCACTGAAAAATGGTTTAGTAGACAAAAGCTGGTCCTCAACTATAAAAAAAACAATCAATGCTTTTCTGTGGCTCACACAAGCATAGGCTTCACCCCCTCACAATTACAAACTGCCATGGTGCTGTCCTCAAACAAGTTTAATCCTTTAAATATCTTGGAGTCACAATTGACAGCAACCTATCTTATGGTGCCCACATTGATAATGTTGCCAAAGCTGCTAACACATACATTGGCCTTCTTTACAGGCACAGGCAATGCCTTACCTCAGATGCCTTAAGGATCACAGTACAGAGCTCTGTGGTCTCACTAATTGACTATGGCCTGATTATTTAGAGCTCAGCTTCTGACACCGCCCTCAGGTGCTTATCCTTGGCCCTTAATAAAGCCTGCCGTCTCATTGCCGGATCCTACTGTCTCATCCACACGTGTGATCTCTATTCCCAAACGGGGTGGCTCCAGCTTTTAAACCATATCAAGTACCAAACTTGCATAATGGCTAAGAAAATTACGCTGGGCCTTGCACCCCCTGGCATCCAAGCTCTCCTCCGCACAGCACGAAACCCATGCCTCACCAGGGATTCTGACACTGAACTACTGCACATCCCACGGTGCCGCACCATGCAGGGTCAAAGATCCTTTGCTCACCGAGCTCCCAGTTGGATAAATGGCCTCAACAATTATATCTCCTCACTGCAAAAGCTAGGACCGTTCAAAACCAACCTCTGCCTCCTCCTCTCTGCCTCTAGCTCCTTTGACTGCCCTTCCTAATCTGCTCTCTCCTCCTAGCACTTACTACTCATTCTGTTTCACATCCTACAACCACCTCTCCTTCCGTCCCCACCCTTTATCCCCTCCCCCATCGAATGCATTTTCTTTGAGGCCTGACAAATGCCCATGGCTGCACCTAAACTTTTTGTGTCCCTTCCAAGCCTTGGCTAGTCTGTGTACCCTGTACCTGCTCTGGTACCTACTTTCACTAAAATGTATGCATGCATACAACTGCTTGTAAATGACTGTACACCTATTATTCTGCCTCATTATATTACATTTTTTGTTATGTTTTGTATTGTACCTCACCTGACGTGGAACCTTTGTAAAAAAGCCTTGGCTCAAAGGTACTTGTAATCCTAGATTTAAATAAATAAAAAAAAAAGTTGGAAAGATGGTCTAGTGTCTCGCAGCTGAAGTTCAATGCCAGGAAGTGAAAAACGATGCATTTAGGCCCCCCCCCCCCGAAGACTGCATATTGGCTTAATGGGGTAAGACTTAGTGCCTCACAGGAAGAAAGAAAGAAAGGGACCTTGGCAATATCATCTGTGACACCTTTAAGGAGACCAGCCAATGCAATACAGCTTACAGCAAGGCCAACAAAATGTTGGGGTGTATTTGGAGAGGAATTGACAGCAGGAACAGGTAGGTGAGGCCTCACCTGTGTCCAGGTTTGGAGCCCACACCTTAAGAAAGACAAAAACAGACTGGAGACTGTGCAGAGAAGAGCAACAAAAATGATTCAGGGCATGTAGGAATTTTCATACAAGGGGCACTTAGAAGCACTGAATATGTACTCACTAGAAACTAGGAGGGAGAGGGTGGGACATAATAGAAACTTTAAAGTTCCTGAAAGGAACAAATAAGGTGTCCTGCTCTGAACTGTTCGACATGGTTCCCAACTCAACTACTAGAGGGCATGAATGGAAACTGAGGAGAGGGAGCTTCAAGAGGGAACTCAGGAAACACTACTTCTCAGAAAGGGTTGCTAAGCCTTGGAATAGGCTGCCTGTGGAGGTGGTGGGAGGCAGGATGGTGACAGCTTTCAAACTGGGCTGAGATAAACAGCATATTTCAATAAAATCTGAGAAGAAAAAACTAGGTAGGGGTCAGAAGGGGGACTAGGTCCTAGGATCTGAGAAAGTCTCGGGAACTTTTGGGTGGACTAGATGGACCCTTGGTCTCCTTCTGCCATCAGTTTTGTTTTGTTTGTTTGAAAGGGCAATTTATTCCTCCCCTTCGTCCTGCCAGCCCCGACCCATCAGGGCCACCAAGGAGTGATCCTCCTGCCTCCCTCTCTACCCACACCTACCTCAGGCCCCATGGTGCTTTGCTTTGCCCCCCAAGTGGAGACGAGATAGGGCATGACACTCCATGCTACTATCTTTTCATAGGTTTGGAGGTGGCTCATTGAATGGGGTCACATTGGAGGCATGGTCCAGGCAGTCCATCTTCCCAGAGCAGGCAGGCATTTTTCCAGTTTTCTCCCCCCATGCAGTGTAGCCCTGATGTCATGACGCAATGCGCCGATGTCAACTACGTGTTCTGGCTGCCCTTCCCATGTGGGTCTTGCAGTACCTCGAGCCTCCACTTGGGGTCAGACAAGTTGCGGGCATTGGGCCCCACCCTCCCCCCGGAGAAGGCGAGCTGTCGTGGGATGTTCAAGCCGTTCTCCTGCTGCCAGCCCTCCAGTGACCTGAGTCTGCTCCTGAACCCGGGTCACTGGTGTCACAAACGGAAATCCAACTACTGCGCTGATGGGCCGGCCATCAATTTTTCTATGTTTCTATGTTTCTAACTGAATGACTCAAAGGACTTGAACAGGCATAAGAAGTCAGTTTTGTACTAGGCCTAAAAGGTTTACAAGTGTCTGGCTTGGTTTTCTATGGCAAAATACTATTTGAGCTGCCCAGCATTCAGAGTCAGCTATGGAAGACTGTTCAGGTCATCAAGGGCCAGCATTAGTGACAGACAAATCTGTCACCCCATATATCAAAAGATTCACATTCATAAAAATAGTGACCTAGTCTGCCACAAAAACATTGCATCTGTGTTGCCACAGACTAAAAAAGGAGTCTGCATAGGAAGTTCTGCCTGAATTGCTGTCCAGTTATAATTCAGATACTAAAGCTGGATAGGGGAGATTCCTATATGAAGATGACAAAAAAGAGCTGTCCTGGTGGCACTAGAGGCTGAGTCACTGGTTGCTACACCTCACACCACACCGGCGACCCAGGTTTGGGAATGAGCTCGGGCCGCCAGTGGTCATCGGGTGGGGGGAGAGAGGCTTGAGCATCCAGAGGACTGCTCTTCTCTCTCAGGGGAATGGAGACTAGTCATCCCACTTGCTGACTGCCCTCTAGCAGTTGCTGGATGGTAGTATGGGTTCGGAAGCTAGAAGCAGATGTCCTTATGTCAGAAGGGAGGGGGGACAGCTGAAAATGGGAAATCAAGCCTGGCTGGCTTGATGGTGGCCTTCCGCTCCTGGGATCGGTCCCCGTAGTCTGGATTGGGTCTCTAGGGTGTGGGAGAAGCCAGCAACCTCCTCCCATCCTACCGCATAGGGCAATCCATGGGGGAATTTCCAGGACCACTTAGCATGGGAGCAGCAGAGCCGGAGAGAGAGTCCCTCCATTCAGAGGGCCAAAGCCACCTGCCAGGCTCAGGGTACAAAAAAAGATGATAAAAAGGCTGGCCTGTCAGCCCATCAATAGAGCTGGAGCTTGAGATTGTGTTAGAAGAGTCTGTTAGATTAACAAAATCACATTTATTGTTAAAATTAGTAGTCTGATTTAGATATGGGTATAGCAAAGGGTAGCAATACCTAAAACATTATCATCTGCCAATGCCGAAAAACAGATGCTTTATTGATAAAACGTCTGTTTTCGACGTGAAACATTGATGGTGTTTTGGGTGTTGCTGCCACTTTGTATACCCACTATCTCGTGGATTTTACTGCAATTTTTTTAACAATAAATAAGCAGTTTTAGTGTGTCCTAACTTTGTGGCCTGTTCTTCCATAGTAAAACTGTAGAAGCCCACATTTTTCTGTGTGTTTCGTTTGGATTTGGTGTAGCAGAGCTCCAGTTTACTTGTATAGACTTGAGCCATCGTTTCTTTTATAGCCCATCAATAGTGTTACTGCCTGCAAAGCTGGCAACCCAAGTTTCAGAACACACTCAAGCCATTGACGGATGACTGGTGGGAGGAAGACTGTGCATCCCAGAAGTAGTTCTCTTCCTCCAGGGACTGAAGGCCACCACTGCAACTGCTTGATTGCTATCTAGGTGCCCATAGGTGGTAGTACAGCAAGTAACATGAGTGTGAAAAGGGTCTTCAGTTGAGGCCTCCAACTGGGCTTGCTTGTGCTTTGACATTCCACAGGATGGGACCAAAAAAGTGAAAAAGGCTTTTTCTAGGAAGAACAATTTCAGCACACTCGGGCCTCAACTTCAGCCACTGCTCACCCTCAGGCACCTCAGGAACATCCCAGTCAATGACCAGGAGGGGGTGGTAGGTTGGAACCACCACTGCTGGCCCCACCATTGGTGGGTAAACCCATGGGGTGCTAATTCTGCCAGGTTAAGTGACAGAGATGCTGGGGGTGGGGCTAGGGCCATCCAGGTGAGGGAGGCCAGAAGAAGAAAAACAATAAATTAAAAACAGATGTTAAAAACATAAGCAATTGGATGGTGTTGGCATTGTCCTTGCTGACTGAGTCCATTGGCCTAACAATGTCAAAAACACTTATGAGTACTGCGAGTAAAGCCCATCCTCCTAAGGGGCTTATTCCAATGGGCCTAGGTTCAGTCAAGAGATGCCAGGGTCCTTAAAAAACTAAGAGAGGTGGTGGCTGAACCTCTGGCTATCCTGTTTAGCCAATCACTGGAAACAGGGGAGGTTCCCAAAGACTGGAGGACAGCAGATGTAGTCCCCTTATACAAAAGCAGGAACAAAGAGGAAGCAGGGAACTACAGACCAGTCAGCCTCACCTCGGTAGTGGGAAAGATCATGGAAGCACTTCTGAAGGAGAGATTGGTGGAGCATCTGGTTGTCAATGGACTCACAGGACCCAAGGCAGCATGGTTTCACCAGGGGAGGTCAGGCCAGACCAATCTCATTGAATTTTGACTGGGTGACTAGGGAGGTGGATCAGGGAGGGCAGTGGACATGGCCTATCTGGACTTCAGCAAGGCCTTTGACACTGTGCCACATAGAAGACTATTACACAAACTGGGGAATATGGGTGGGCAGGACAGTAGTGTGGTGGTAGGTAACTGGCTGGGTGGCAGGACACAGAGGGTGGTGGAAATGGCTGTCACCCACAGAGGGAAGAGGACCAGTGGGGTACCACAGGGATCAGTGCTGGGACCGTCCTATTCAACATCTTCATCAGTGACATTTCGAGGATCTAGAAGGCAGAATTTCACTGTTAGCTGATGACACAAAGCTCTGTAACAGAGTAGACACACCAGAGGGTGTAGACAGAGATGAGAAGGACCTGCAGAAACTTGAAGAATGGTCAAGGGTTTGGCAGTTGAAATTCAATGCAAAAAGTGCAAGATAATGCATATGGGGCACAAAAACCCTGGCACAATATATCAGTTGGGGGTGAGGATATAGCATGCACCAAGCAGGAAAGGATCTTGGGGTTGTCATCTCTGATGACCTCAAGGTAGGGAAACAGTGTGACAAGGCATCAGGTAAAGCAAATAGGATGCTGGATGTATAGGCAGGGGCATCACCAGCAGGAAAAGGAGGTCATAATTCCGCCATACAAGACACTAGTGAGGCCCCACCTGGAGTACAGTGTACAGTTCTGGAGACCATACCTACGTGAAGGACATAGACAGGGTAGAGAAGGTTCAGAGGAGGGCAACAAAGATGGTGCATGGATTGCATCACAAGTCCTATGAAGACAGGTTGAAGGAACTGAACATGTACTCCCTGGAGGAGAGGAGGGAGAGAGGGGATATGATAGAGACATACAAGCATCTTACAGGGAGAAACAGAGTGCAGGAAAACACTATTTTTAAGCGAAAAAGATGTTCCAGGACTAGAGGGCATGGGATGAAGTTGGAGGGAGGACGATTCAGAGGAAACATGAGAAAGAATTTCTTCACAGAACGGGTGGTGGACAAGTGGAACACCCTGCCAGAGGAAATGGTGGGGGCTGAAACAATCATGGGATTTAAGAATGCATGGGATAGACATAAAGGAATTCTAGAGGTCAGGGGTAAGGGGAAACAGACTTCTAGGAAAACAAACTGAACTTATAAGCTCAAATGGGCAGACTGGGTGGGCCATAGGCCCTTATCTGCCTGACACTGTCTATGTATCTATGTATCTATGCCCTTTCTCCTCCTTCTTACATGCTAGACAGGCATAATTTTTGAAAAACTGTTGAAACCGACTACATGGGCTGCTGTATCTGTTATTCTGCCAGCAACAATGAACGTGTCAGACACATATATTTTGTGGAAACAGTGGTGCCATTCCAAGTGGGCTGCAGTTACCTGCTATCCTACCAGCAACAATAAACCTGTCACACAGGTATAATTTTTTGAAACAGCACATGTTATTCTGCCATGAAAGCAGCATTAAATATGTCACAGAGACAACATTTTTGGAAACAGTGTTGGTCTGCACCACTGGGGCCAGACATTTAAAACTCTGCACCCGGCACAAACCATTAGTGTCGAAAATGCACCGCATTTACACCCTGCTGCCATATTGCAAGGTGCACATAGTGTGGGCACAAAAAAATAATATATGCAGGGGACCGACAGAGGGGCAGGGACATGACTACTGGTGCACAGGGATATTCAAAAATATAGCCCTGCACTACAGTACTTAGCATGACCTGTAGTGCAGCATGAAATACCACTACCGAGAAGCATGCAGTAATCCGGGGCAAACATAGACCTGCTGTGCTCCCAATACCCAACACTGTGTGCAGTCACAAATGGCCCATACCCCTGGTAGTCTAGTGGCCCTCCCCCAGCCCCCTTCACTGATCCCTGACACAGTATGACATGGGAAGCATTCATAATCCCTGGTAGTCTAGTGCCCCCCAGCCCTGATCACCTATCCCCCACACACAATGCAGCCAAGAAAATACACTAACATTCCCAGGTAGTCTAGTGCCCCCCCAGCCCCAGTCCCCGATCCATGCTGTGCTGTACAAATCCCAGTGTTGGCCCTGATCCCCAGTAAAAATGATTAAATCATTCCTGGTGTTCCAATGGACTGCACAAGCCCTGCTCCCCTGTAAATGCCAAAAACATATTCCTGGTGGTCTAGTGAACCCTCACCCCCACAGTGCCTAGCAGCCTGCTTCTCTCGGTCCCATAAATGAGCCGGAAATCGACTCAGCCCACTGCCAGCTACTGACTGAGCTCTGACTGAGCATGTACTGTATGTCATTAATACTAATTTTGAAATCAAACCTTATCTAGAAGAAAGGAGACAGGCTTTGTTATTGTATTTGGCCTGTTTTTACCAGAATGTATGCCTTCGAATTCAACCCTCCCCCCAATTATTCCTGAACCTACTGTATTAGTTGTTTTTTTATAATTAAATCTCTGAGTTCATACTGTATCTTGGTTTGTAGAGATGCCCAATAGTATTACGTTTCCCGACATATAGCTTATTTCATCCCAGTAATTGCTCCATTGTTTGTCGTTGATAGACAAGAAGGGCATGTGCATGCCCTTTTGTTTATATTCACATTATATGTGGTTAGCCTCCTGTCTTTTTGTCTTTATGCTACTCCTCCCGCCCCCTTTTCTATGCAGTATACATAATATCAGTTACTCTTTTGTTTATTTATATATTTATTTGGTTGTGTGATTCTGCATTTTTAAAATTGTTTAGAAATGTCTGTGATTGGATTATATGTATATGACATCATCTGTGTGTGACTGTTTAAATGATCTGTTTTGGAAAAAAGCCCTAGCCTTTGAGAAAGGGTCCAGGTGGGACCAGAACATGTCATGTAGGTGCTTTTTATTGCCTTTTACTATGTAAATAAATTTATTTTTACTTTATTTCATGGTTGTCAGCATAATACATGGAGGTAAGTGCCCACATTTTTCTGCTACAGTGTTGTTTTTACTTATGAGCACCATAGCCTAGTGTGCACTCGGTTCATTTTACCACTATTTGTTCTTCCATTTTGATAACTAATAAGTTTAAAGCTAGTTCTTATTACCCTGTAAAGCATTTAATTTGTATTACAGAACTCCTTTAAAAAGCTATTTGTTTGACTGATGGTACTGTTAGCCCATTCGCTTGACAATTTACCGCATGGTTAACGTTTTAAGTCAGTAAGAGCAGCAGGGGATGTTCAGCTTTTCCTTAAGCAAAGAAATCTCAGTATTATATAAATGCATAATGAACATTACTTTTCTTTGTAAATGGTTTGTTCTAATGACAATAACAGTTAAATCATATATGCTAATACAAAGCAAAAAGATTTTGTAGGCCAATTACCCTATACCTTCCCCCCATATCCCACCCTAATTAGCAAGGTCATCAGCTTGTCTTCTAACTGGTATAGTAAGTAAGTAGCTGGCATCACAGCCGACATTAATGAGGCTCTGTTGTCTGCTAGCAGGGAATGTGTGAACACCAGGAGACCTACATCCTCCCTCCCCAGGTGCCAACCATACCTTCCCTTTGGCATACCTGGCCCACTGCTGATCCCAGGCAAAATACAATTCAGAATTTCAGATCAGCACATGAATATGCATCTCCACATGATAATAGCAATTCTGCTATGTTACTGGGCCTCATTAACATGAAAATTTATAGAACCTCAAGTGATGTATGGCATGGAGTGTCCTTGTATAATTTGTTTTGAAAATAGGGGTTGAAAGCTTATTGGCTAGCTCTTATCTCACCAATAAATTACAAACACTACAAAGAAGCAAACCTTCTTTGCATGCATTGAATATGATATAATCTTTAAAACATGTCAAAGCTTAGTAAGCAATGTCCTGTTGATTTACTTGTTAAATATTCTGGGTTGCTTGAACATAGGTTTGTTAATATCTGTTTCTCGTAAAAGGGTTCACCAAAGGTTTTATTATTAGTTTTCCTTCATGTTCTCCATTTTTGTCATTACAGATTAGCATCTCTGTCTATAAACATTCACAAAGCAACAGTTGATTTCCCCTCCTAATAGTGTTCCACACTTCATCAACATTATGCTGATCTCCGAAAACAGTCCCAAAGGCATGAAAGAAACCATAAGCATTACCGTGTTCTAGGTTCTTAATGTATTTTAATGCAAATAAATTTCAGTGGCTCCCTTTCAGACAATTCATCTTGTAAGACATGATTAGTGAGATTTTGTTGTTAAAAAAAACCCTTACATTAGGGATAACAGATCAAGTTACAGAAATGCATTCTCACCAGAATGTTCTCTTGATAACAGGGCATGCCAAGGTAATGTATATACAGCTATCATAATTCAATTTGCCAGAGTGCTGTACAACACATGTAATACAAAACAACACAATTCACTGTAACAGTACACTTAATAAAAACAAATTATTAAAAATAAACTTTTCTGCAGTTTTTAGCTGTTTTGCAAGAGTCTTCCTAATAAAATTGAATTGTTAAAGTTAGTGGAACATAATGACTACAGTAAGAACCTTTTGTCCCAGTCAAATGTAATTGAATGAAGGGTAACTCTAGAAGATTTTTTTGATGTTAGTGACTGGAAGGAATTTAGGCCCTGGTGGTGTACTTCATAGGTGCATAGCTGAAATGAGACGGTGCAATAATGTTGGTTTATCCTGTCTCCTGTTATGATAACAGCAAGAACTTGAAATATTGTTGTCTAATTAGATGTTTCCATCTGAAATGAAAACAGTGTATGTGGGTGGGCCCAGGAGCTCTTGTCTGCCATCACATTCTATGTTTCTAGATTACCTACACACTGCATGTCCACTTGTACTGTAGGATGTTCAAACCTCCTTATTACTATCTGAATAAAACAGAACATATATATTTTTTTTAACTTAGTTGTTTAACCAGGTATAGCACACTAAGCTGAAAGCTTTTTTACAGGAGCGACCTGGGAGCACAAGAAGGTTAAGTGACTTGCTCAGGGTCACACAGTATTCAAGTAGAAGCTGTGGGATTCAAACCCAGGTCTGGTCTGCTGGATATCACCACATTTGCAATTCAGAGCCTTAGACCACTGCGCTATACTGCCTCCAAGAAATAGAACATATTTCTTACCATCTATTCTTAACATTGCTCTCCTTTATTTTAATTACCAGCACCATGTCCTGGACCCCTTACATACAGTGCTCAGAATACGTGTAATGAGCAACATAGCCGTAAAAATTATATTACTGCAGAGTAATGTTAGAACTAAACATTGCTGTAAGTGTAACTTTGCACACTAGTGTCCTTATTGACAAAACTAAAACATTACTTTAATACCCTCTGCTGTTATTTCGTTCACAGCAGTAACAAGATATACTTTATGGCACACATTTCTAGCCATTTCCAAGCAGCCTTTGGTGTGGCTTGGTCAGGAGTCATGACAGCACTGTGCACATTTCTTAATTTGATGAAAACTTGTTGAAAGCCATGGGACTTTAAACCTATGATGACAAAATTCTGCACAATGCCATTTTACACTCCTGTGACACCCATTTAAGATGCATCTCATTGGGAATTGGTGAAAGTTTCAGCCAATTAATGGTTATCCAAACCCATACCTTATTTATACATTGGGTGAGATGAGGACTAATATACCAGGTTCTGAATGAAAAGAAACATACTGTACAGTAGTGGAACCTGACATTGTACCTTCCAAATAATCTTCTCCAAAAGCATCTTATATATCACCTACCAGGATGAAGTGCACTGGGACAGAGATCTCGCACTTTCTTGCATGACTAATTCAAATAATTGTCATTAGAGTAAACTGTGTAATTGCAATATCCGGCAAGATATTACTGTCAGAAACTGTGATGTCACTTCATTTGGGTGCATGGCACTGTACATGCTTAGCATCACTGCAGTCAGAATTAGTCCTTGTAAAGCCCCAGAATTAATTACACAAAAAGCCCAGTAAATCTCATCACAACTGTTTGGGTTCTTCCCAGGATGTAGAATTCAGTCTTAATTACCCCTTGTCTGAACATACCCCAAAGACTCTCAAGATGATCAATAAGAGCAGGATGATGGAAGTTTATTTATTTTATTTATTCAAAGAATATTACGAACATAAGAGCATATGAAATTTACCAGCAGATAAAAGCCTAGAGGTCTATCAAGTCTGCTCAAATGTGCAGCTAGCACCCCTTATTCTGTAGCTGCCCCTCTCTTCCACCCTTCCCCTTCATTGACCCCCTTCCTTGTCCTGTCCCATCCCCTTTTGAAGCAGTCCACTGTTCTACTGGATATCACTTCTGCAGGTAATGCATTCAACCCAGCCACCACCCTCTCTGTAAAAAAAGTGTCTCCTCCTTATCTCCCTCCTGAGCCTTCCTCCCTCCAGTCTCATATCATGGCCCCTGGTGTCCTTTCCCTCTCTTACTTTGAACAGCCCCTCTGTACCTGTCTTGTTTATTCCTTTCATGTACTTAAAGGTTTCAATCATGTCCCCCCATCCCTCCTCTCCTCCAGTGAGTACATGTTCACCTCCCTCAGCCTCCTCTCGTATGATAGGTCCCCCAGCCCCTTGATCATCTTTGTCGCCCTGCGCTGCACCCCCTTCAGTAACTTAATGTCCCTCTTCAGATACGGGCGCCAGTACTGCATGCAGTGCTCCAAGTGTGGTCTAACTAATGACCTATACAGTGGCAGAATCACCTCCTCGAGGATAGATCCCTTGCAATACAACCCAGCATTTTGTTGGCCTTTGCAGCTGCCTTCCTACATTGTGCCGAGTTGTTCATTGACACTGTAATGAGCACCTCCAGATCCTTCTCCTCCTCTGTCTGGGCTAGCTGCACTCCCCCCAGCTGGTAACTCCTCCTTGGGGTCTTCATCCCAAAATGCAGCACCTTGCACTTTTTGGCATTAAACCCCAGTTTCCAGGCGTCTGACCAGGTTTCAAGCTTTGCCAGATCATCCTGCAACCCCTGCCATCCCCCTAGGTCATCCACCACTGCTCCTACCTTGGTATCATCAGCAAACAGACTGATCTTGCTCTTGATGTCCAATGATATGTCTGCAATGAATATCCCAAACAACACTGGTCTCAGCACCAAGCCCTGTGGAACATCGCTCATCACTACCCTCGGGTGTGAGAGCTCCCCACCCACCACCACTCTCTGTTGCCTTCTCTGAAGCCAGTTCCCTACCCATCTCACCAGCTTTGCACCTGCCCCTGTGCCTGCTAACTTACTTCCCCAGTCTTCCATGCGGCACCGAGTTGAGTGCCTTACTGAAGTCCAGATACAGGACATCCACTGCATGGCTCCTGTCCAGTTGTCTAGTTACCCAGTCATAGAACTCCACCAGGTTGGTTTGGCAGGATCTGCCCCATATGAAACCATGCTGTCTGCTGTCCTGTAGTCCTTTGGCCTCTGGGAGGGCCACCAGCCTTTCCTTCAAGATAGTCTCCACTGGTCTGTAGTTTCCCGGTTCATCCTTTGGGCCACTCTTGTGGAGGGGCACCACATGAGCCATCCTCCAGTCCTGAGGTACACACCCTGAATGTAGTGAGGCATTAAATAGGTCTGCCAAAGGTCCTGCAATAACCTCTGCCAGCTCCTTCAGTACCCTGAGGTGGATGACATCTGGGCCTGGCACCTTATCCACCCTCAGTGCCTTCAAACCCTCCCAAACTCTGCCCTCCATGATTTCCCCATCTGACACCCCCTCTCCCCGTTTCTGCCATTTCTCCCCCCCTTGAGTATCACCCCCTCTTCTCTTTAGTAAATACTGTACAGAAGTACTAATTTAGTGCTAATCGCAACCTGCTTCCACCCAACCCCCCTTCCTCCTTCCTAATCCTTACTATGTGGTTCTTACAGCTCCTTTTCTCCCTGATGTACCTAAAGAAGTCATTCTCCCCCTTCTTAATGTGCCAGCCTGAGTTCCATAGATGCCTTGGCTCCCCTTACTGCCCTTGTCACCTCCTTCGATTCTGTCAAGTACTCCTCCCTGTCCTCCCCTCTCCCTATTTTCTTGTACTTCCTAAAGGCAGCTCTTTTCCTTCTTACCTTTTCCATGACCTCCTTGCTCAACCAGCTCGGTTTCTTAGCCCTAGCCTTCTTGCTCTGGGCCTTGCAGCAGGTTTTGGTTGCCTCCACTATCCCCAGCTTTATGAGCTCCCACCTCTGGTTAGTGTCCATACTAGATTGAATTCTGGTCAGGTACCCTTTTACCACTTCCCCCATCCTCCCAAAGTTAGCCCTCCTGAAGTCCAGCACTCTTGTGCCAGATTCCACTCCTTCCTTGCCCATATCCAATGTGAGTCATACTGAGTGGTGGTCACTCCCTGGCAGTGGTTCCTGCACTGTAAGTTCTCTCACAAAGTCCCCATTTGCCAGCACAAGGTCAAGGGTATTCCCTAACCTGGTTGGTTCACTGACCATTTGCAGCAGGAAGCTGTCCTGGAAGGCATCCAGCAGTACCTGCTCCTTCTGTTCCTGGTTGTTGGGGTACTCAGTCCACCCTGGCATGTTGAAGTCCCCACAATCACCACACTACCCTTCTCGCAGGTTCTCCTGATCTGTCCTGCTAGTTCCTGTCTAATTCCTCTGTCTGAGATGGCAGCCTGTACACCACTTCCATTCTAAGAACTTATTCTTGGAATCCTGGATTTGCATCCAAATTGACTCTGTACTACCCTCCTCCCCTCCTCCCTTACACACTTCAGTCCTTCCTTCACATATAGTGCCACATCCCCTCCTTTCCCAATCACCCTGTCCCTACGAAATAACCTGCTACCTGGTACAGACAGGTCCACTGTATTGGGTGGCCCATGTTTCTGTGATGGCTGCAATGTCCACCTCTCCCTCTATCTTCTCTATTCTATCTGGTTAGCAAACAGAGCCCAGTAGGTTCATTTCCAATTGTGACCTGGGGCGGAAGGGGAAGGGAAAGTATTGGGAATATATTGCTAATACCCAGAATTCACCACCTTATTTACTGTATCACAGATAATAACAATTAGTTTACCCAAGTAGATGAGCTGCAATATATTTGTCCAGGTGTCAAATGTGTTCATATTTCGTTTTAATCATTTACCTGATCATACGTTTATGTTTGTCGTGTTTTATTGGTTCAGTTGTGCAAAGGCAAGACATTGTCCAAGCTTGCACACATGTCCCCATACTGACAACAAGGGTTGACTTATACCTATACCAAATACTTCTTCTTCATATATTAGTCCTGGTTTCAGCAATCTTTTTCAGTTCCTGTGTTGCAAACTAGTACTGAACCATTCCAAGAATCAAGATTTCCTGTCTTTTCCACAGTACCTTAATTGTTCTGTTTGGACTTCAGCAGGGCCTTTGACACTGTGACACATAGAAGGCCAATAAATTCAACAGCCTAGGGTTGGGATTCAATGTCATTAATTGGGTAAGTAACTGGTTAATGGCTAGGCAACAGAAGGTGGTGGTAAGCAACACTCACTCTAAGGAAGGGAAAATGATCAGCAGGGCTCAGTACTGGGTCCAGACCTCTTCAATGTCTCTGTCAGTGACACTGCAGAAGGGCTAGAAGGGAAGGTATGTCTTTTTGCAGATGACACCAACATTTATAATAGGATGGATACTCAGTAGGGGTAGAGAGAATGCGTAGTGACCTTGAGAGTGGTCAAGGGCATCGCAGCTGGGATGTGATGCTAAGAAGTGCAAAATCATGCACCTAGGGCATAGAGACAGAGTGTGTGAGTATAGAATGGTGGGGCTGTACCAACAGTCACTAAGCAGGAAAAGGACCTTGTCTGAGACAACCGATGAGCATGTGCTATTTACTGTACATGCTCAGGTACCATTTAGCTGTTGGCTGGCCATGACAGGGTGAGGACGGCTGTGCCGGTCACCAGCATGGGTCTGGATGGAGGGTTGGGTTACTGCCTAATGGGGTGGGGTGTGGGGGGACACTACACTATGGAAAAGGGTACCAGGTATGTTGATCTTTACAACAGTGTTTGGGGCAAGGGAGGGGGGCCCTACACTATGGAAAAGGGGACTGGGTATGTTTATCTTTACAAGGGTATTTGTGGCAGGGGAGGGGGTCCCTACACTATAGAAAAGGGAACTGGGTATGTTTATCTTTACCACAGTGCTAGGAGTAGGGGAGGCGGTCCCTACACTATGGAAAAGGAACCAGTTTTGTGTTTTCTTAACAACAGTGTTCAAGGCGGGGGGGGGGGCTGGCCCTGCCATACAAAGGAGCCCATAATGGGCATGTAAATGGCACCTGTGCGCTGTGCATGCCAATGGGCTCATTTGCATGTTTGGGCTGAATATTGCCCATGGGGGCTGTGGTGCATACAGGTATGCGCCACGCATTCCCCTATGGGAGGTCTTCAGCCCCGCACCCTAGATGCACCATGCCTTGCATGGTGGCTGCTTGCTGTGTGCTGTGCATCCAGGATCCGATATTTAAACAGATTATTTATTTATTGAATTTTGTTAACTGGGTAAGCCCACTGAGACACACAGTCCCTTTTTCAGGATCAACCTGGAGTTAATTACATACAATGTGCCCTATGCATGATGCCAGCACGCCACGTAAACCAACTGCATTGGCATTGATACACCCAAATGCCATGGAGTGGAGTCCCACAGACCCTGCGCGGCATTCAAGAATGGGGCACAAGGCAGGTACATGGCCACTTCTCCAGCCGTGTGGACTGCACTGCATCGGGGGCATTCTGGGGGCATGCCAGCACTATGCGGTATGCACTAAACCGCGTAGTGCTATCTACATAGTGCGGAGATGGGTGCAGGTTACAGCAGCCAAGACCCTGCTATAACCCACTGTGTTCTCCCACAGACTCCATCCACTGGACGTGACGGGACCAGGATGTGACTGTCCATGCTGCCTTAGCCAACTAGGCAGCCGAGGAGGGCTAGGGCAGCTGACTGGGCAAGTGCCCACACTTCTCAGCACATGTGGACCCCGTCATGGACCCGCTACTTGGTGGTGTGCCCATCCCCAGTCCTCAAATGTGCCAAATGTTCACCCTACCCCAACACATGGGATCCCCCACAGGACACAACGTCATGGCACCCCCCCATGGATCCCTTTCACCTGTCAATAGGAATGTTGCCCACACCTGAAGCATAGACACTCCGAGTCACCCCTGACCTGTCAGCCAGAAGGCAGCCCCCCCCAGCACACCGAGCTCCTGTCCTGTCAGCAAAACTGCAGCCCCCCCAACCAGCAGTGCCCCTACCCCAGACAGCATGACAGTATCACTCCCCTCCCACTGGTGAAGCTGCCCCTGCACTGCTGTGTTCTCTGATGCCTCCCCCAAACACAGATGTGCCCCATTTCCCCCCACAGCACTGACACCATCCCCCCTTTCTGTTATATCCACCTGCCAGTTCCACTCCGTGGTATGGCCAGTGGCACAGCCCTCTATACAATGCCATGGCTGCTGACCATCTGACATATGCAGGTGTGTGCAGCCGATGCATGCCCATGTATGTCAGATGGCCAGTGGTTGAGGAAGAGTGTGGAGGGCTGTGCCATTGACCTTCCCATGGAGTGGCACTGACATGCAGGTACAAGGGAAGGTAGTGATGTCAGTGCCATGGGGAGGGGGGGCACCAGGTGGATAGATGGCTGTGGTGACTGCGAGCCATGATGGTCACCACATGCCTGTACAGTGTGGTTCTCAGGCTGCCACTGACCAGGGTAGGTGGGGGGGCAGCCATCATGGGACAGGGCTCTACATTGTCGCGGGAGGGTCTGTAGATGGAAGCCCAGTGGAACATGGGTGCGCTGGTCCAGGGGCCTTCTGTAGGCATTCTCACACCCGGACCCATGCCACAGCGCACATGGGATTCACTTTCAGCCCAGGATGGGCACCCCATTAGGTGCCCACCTGGAACCCCATCCCCAGCCACCCTGTAGAGTCCTGCATGCCAGGGAATGGGGTTGCAGGCAGATACGTATCCATGGTGTGTACCCCTGGGTGCACACCTGTCCATAGGTGCGGATCTACGCGAGTGGGATACGCACCTCCAGTGTGTAATTCCCACCCATTCATGCATAGGGCCCAATAAGAGGCACCAGTTTACATTCAGAAATGGATACAACAATTAACAATAGAGTTACACATTTGCATGTTAATTTACAAGACTTAGAGTTATAACAATTCAACACATAGAGCAACTCATAAGCAATTTCTGATATGTTTGCAATAATTTTTACTTGAGTAAATCATCAGTTTGGGAGAGAGAGATTATATAGGACAGGTTAGGGTAGGATAATGTAAAACTCAAACACTTTACTTGGATCACATGGTCACTACCCACTACTAGGTTGGCATCACAGTAAATGGGTAATGTAAGCTGAAATTTCCAGTAGGAGTATTTTCGACAGGGTTAAGTGTCCTTGGGTAAGTGGCTCAATTGTTGGTGTAGGTCGGGCAGAAATACTATGGTGTAGATCCACAGGTCCACAGATTGCGCAGTTTGTTCCGATCTGTTTGAATATTGCACCAGAGCCAGCTGGCACAACTTATTTTTGCTGCACATCGTTATGCATGTGCATCCGGATGGCTGTGACTACGGGGCCAAAATGTTTAATATCACTGTATACTTTTTGGTTTATTTTCATTTTCGTCTATTTATTTTAAGAAATAAGTTTTTATCTATCTAGTGTTTTGTGTTGTGATTTGTCACACTGAAAAGCATATGATTAATAAGCTTGCCATGTCTTGCCCTGCCGAGATAGACTTATTCTGAGCAGCTGATAAAGTACCTGTCACTAACTGAGCAAATTGTCCATAGCATCCATGAGTATTCAGAGATCCACAATCTGGATTATAAGTCACCCATGTAGAAATAGTGCTGGTTTCATTGTACTGTGAAATAAATACTATACTTGAGAAACTACTGATTGTTCACTCTTACTAATGTGGCTGAAAGAATTCATAAGGCAAGCAAGGACGGATCAACATTAGCCATTGTTGTATGTATTTTGCTCATGCCATGGTGATTCCTGAGAGCTACCTTAATCACTGCTCTGATATGGAAGCAAATACTGATGATTGCCATCTTTCTCTCATTCAAGCCTCAATGCCTTTCATGTGCTAACTATTTTGTAATATTCTTGTATACCAAGGTAGAATCCGATGTTATGCACTTGGTGGTGCCACTGAGAAATAGCCGACATCAGGAGGCCTCCTGCATACTGTAAAAAGTATTTCACAGCACTTTGTGAAACTGTCCATAGAACTTAGCAGATCATTTTTTTTTAGCAGTTAATCTTTTTATTTAGCGCATATAAAGAAAAGGGGAAGAAAACAGCTACATACATGGGGTAGGCTAGGCACATCAGAACCACAAAAAGAACAAAAAGTGTAATACAGTATATACTGTTGTAAAATGAAACTATATAATTAATTAAAAAAAGAGTTAAGTTACAGAGCTGCTCTAGATCTACTGCATTCATTATTCATTTCATTTTATATTTTGTTAACCAGGTAAACAGCACTGGGCCATGTAACCCTTTTACAGGCTCAACCTGGAATTAAAAAATGAAATACATTCAGTAAAATTCACTATACAGTAGCAAAGTAACTTTACAATTGCTCATATATCATTCACACGTTCATAGAATTCAAAAGGCTGGTGTAAACCACTGGCTTCGCTTTTTTCTTCTGTGCAGTCTGGCCTGCTCCACTGGTATGTTACACAATTTATACAAATTATTTAACATATTAAATGGTTTTCCATCTCCCTTATATTAGTTCTTTTTTTAATATTCCAAAACATTGTATACATGCCTATTTGCCCACTTGAAAAAGAATCACAATTTTTACTTAAAGTTGTTATTTTGCAACATTTAGTGCAATAAAAAAAGGGACAGAACCCTCTAACTGCTGATCTGTGCAGATTCTGCTAACATTTCCCTGTGATGTCATGAGAGATAGTTGCATTGCAACATAATAGCAGTTTGATTGTGCTTATGCAACTGGATAAGATGATGCTTATGTGACTTGATTAACATTGTGGATTTGATTTATGTTGTGGATTTCTGCCTCTCTATCCATGGGATATACCACCCTATTAGGGGTATGACGCAAGGAACCCTAAAGGAGGATTCCCCACCACAGGTGCTGCAGGAATGATTCTGTCAGCTAAAGGTAGCTTAGGAAGAACCCCACGAGTAAGAGAGATGAGCCACTGGAGGAGGAGGGGTGGATGGTGGGACAAAAAGAAACGAATCCTAGGAAAGCCCATGGTGAGTTACCTTATAAAGCCTGATGGGGGAGTGATGTAGTTGCTCCACCCAATCTAACCTCAGGCTTACAGCCTTCCCATTCAATTGTGCTTACGCAACTGGATGAGATGATGCTTGTGTGACTTGATTAATGTTGTGGATTTGATTTATGTTGTGGCTTTCCGTCTCTCTATCTGTGAGATATACCACCCTATTAGGGGTACGATGCAAGGAACCCTAGAGGAGGGTCCCCCCCATAGGTGCCGCAGGAATTATTCTATCGGCTAAAGGTAGCTTAGGAAGAACCCCAGAAAGAATACCCGATTGGGTTTCAAGCATTGAAGAGGCGAGGATGATGAATGAATAAATTCTGAGCAGATGATTAAGGGCGGACTTCCTAAAGAAAGAGGGGAAAGCCGGGGCCACCATCCACCTCCATCCAACAGTGGAACATATCTAATTAACCTAAGAAAGCACTAACGCTGACTAATATTATGACCATTGGCCCAGAGGAGAGGAAAAACACCCTTTGAGGAGGAAACCTCTGGGGATCCAAGGCCTAGGTTGCCTTCCCGCCAGACTGATGATGTTTGATTTAAGGATATATGTCACTAAAGAAAAGGATATGAGTAGGAAAGATGTTGACAGGATAGGGAAAAATCCCAAAAAGAAAGTACGGATAATGACAGAGAGATACCATGAAGGCATGAAAGGTGGAAAAGGAGATGGGAAATGAACCTGAAATTGAACTTGAATGATGGTGGAGAGCAGCACAGATTGAAGAAGGAACAGGAAGCAGCATGGACCCAAGAGGGGAATGCTCGAGTAGTCAATAGGAAGGAGTAGAGCCATGTAGAAGTCAGAAGAGCAAGGGTTATCCAGATGCGCTGATGAGAAGACTGAGGATGATGAAGACCACTGATGAGGATGATCACCACAGGAGTGCAGCATTTCGATGAGGTAGCATAAGACTCAAGGAGAGGCATGCTCAATACAGCAATGTGATTAAGTAGATCCCAATGCCAAGAAGGCAGGCTTGGAACCAGAGGGTACACTTGGGCTGAGCGATCGAGAGGAGTATGCTTGGGTCGAGTGATCGTTGGGAGCAAAATAGATGATGATGAAGTGAAGCTATAAGTGGAGTGAATCATTGATGGCTGGAATGAGATAAGGTATGGTAAAGGATGACCGGAGTCATGAACCTGATACATGCGGCAGGAGGCCCGCAGGTTGAATACATGGCATATGAGTCATGATAGGTGTGCCCAAAAGGAATGTCAATGGCAGGCCAGGCAGAGGCAGCCGAGGCATACTCACAAGTGATGCGAAGATGAGGTTGGTGCAAGCTACATTACTCTCACTAGAAGATTACGCAGACTTTCTTTACAGCCACTGTCCTACCTCTTACCTAACAAAACTGGATATGCTCTACCATAGAGCTCTTAGATTTATTACCGGCTTCCCCTTCAGTACACACCACTGTTTATTATATGCAACTGTAGGATGGACCTTCCTCCAGTTTAGGTGAGAAAAAATTTCAGCTTTATGGACCTACAGAGCTATCTCAAAAAAACGTCCACAATACATGTCAGACTGCCTCCCAGTAAGCTCAATAAGCACCTATGCCCTGAGAAGTCACTCTTACATCTCATTAACAATTCCCAAAGTCTACTCTCACCAAGGCAGAACAGCCATCAGTTTTGCGCTGCTCTCCCTGTGGAGCAATTTACAGAAAACCGTAAAACTGAATACATTATTCAGCATCGGTTCATTCAAGACCTTGTTCTCTCTTCTTATTAAGGAATTGTGCAAGTGTTTTTCTCGCCATTAATCAGAAACAATAACCTCAATATCACCATACTGGCTGTCTTTAACTGTCCTCTTTTACATACATTTCCCTTAATCCTTCTTCTTCTCATGTCTTTGTATAGCCAATCTAACTGGCTGGACTTCGACGGCAGGCTCCAATACCATACCTGCCTCCTAGCAAAAAAAGTCACTGCTGGCCTAACTGCCCCTAGTCTCTCACACCTCCTGTCACTTGCGATAGCCACTAAGCCCACTCGTAGCTCGCTCAAACCAAAGTACCAAGTTCCATGCCAAAAAACTTCCCTTGGCCAATGCTTCTTCCCCTACCGGGCCCCCACCTGGCTCAACTCCCTTCCTCTCCCCATCTCCCTTGAACCTAGGATTGACCAGTTTAAATCTCTACTCCAATCCCACCTCACCTCCTCCCGCACCTGTACCTGCCACTAGCCACCCCCTCCCCTGAAAATGGACTCTGTCCTGCTCAACCCACTGATATAGGCCTCTGCCCTAGGCTTGCAATTTACTCTGCCACTGTATAATTGGACTGATATACATAAGTTATCTGTATCCTGTATTATCTTGCTTGTTATTTACTCATCCCACTTGAATGTTCAACTGTATTTTTATTATGTCGCCCTTACCCTGTATTATTCTATTTCGTACTTATGTTTCCTACTCTAAACATGTACTATCTATGTATTGTCTACTGACATGGAGCCTTTGAAAATGAGTCTCTGACTCAAAGCATTGTAATTCTGATACTCTAAATAAATAAATAAAATAAAATAAATAGCCAGGGTTAGTGTATAATCTGAAATGGAATCCACATGCAATTCAGCAAATGCTCCACAGGTGGTACTAGTGAGCACTGGCTTGCATGCCATTGATAGGGTAAGTTATTTGGTTCTTCACTGGCATTTCTTATTGTCATGAACCCTTGCAGGATGTTTGGGTGAAAGGACTGCATAGTCAAGCTGAGCAGTTCTGGTTGCCCAAATCATGCAAGGACTCTTATATACCATAAAAGACAAACTACAGAGGGCCTGCTGTCATATTACTTTCTTTCTTACCAGGAGAGCCACACTAAGCTGAAGCTTGTTTACAGATGCGACCTGGAAGCACAAGGAAGTTAAGTGACTTGCTCACGCTCACAGAATATGCAAGTGGGGGCTGTGGGATTCAAACCCGGTCTCCAGGTTTGCAGCTCAGAGCCTTAAACCACTGCACTATACTTCTTTCCTAATTGTGTTTGCTAGAGTGATGTATAAGATGTCTGACTAACCATTTGGAAGCCAGAATAGATGCATAATTAGAAAAACCATAACTAACAAAACCTATTACAACGTTGGAGAGAATTTGTTGAGCAATTTAAAGATACATCTAAAACTTTAAGTTTAACATGCAGACATATATACACACACACACACACACACACACACACACACACACATGCTTACATGTGTTGTACAAGCCAATAAGAGGTCATAATTTGGTCACCATAATTATGCATCTGAAACTTTGAAGAACTCTTAGCACTGAATAGTTATGTCAAACAAGACTGCAGTCCAATAAGCAGTTCATGTGATTTACCCAAAATATATGTGTGACATAAGGTCTTGACTATATCCTCATTCTCAAAGCTGCTGCCCCATTAGGGACATTATCATAGTTCTATAACACAATAAGACTGCTCTTATATTTTCAACCTTTATCTGCTATTATGTATGACTCAGCAGCTCTCTCCCATTACATTGGTACAATGTGATAATGGAGATCACGGAATAGCGATCGCTGTTTGGGTGAGTGTACATCACTGAAAATGAATTACAATGATGTACACTCATGGTGAACTGCAAGGCGGTAATGGAATTAACATTTATAAGGGAAGCTGCACCCCCCGCAATCCCTACTTGAAGATTCTCAACTCCAGAGGGGGTGCATGTCGGGGCAGGGGATTGTTAAAAAAAAAAACAAGCCACCTGCCAGCACAAAAAAACACTGTGCCACACCGGACCCAAACCCTGCACTCTGCACACCCCAGCTGATCACCCTCTCCACCACACTAGCCAACCAGCATAACAGCTGTCTGCCACACCCCCTCCCACATACCTCCCCTCTCCTTCCTCTCCCCCACGTGTGTGCGCTAGTACACGCGTGTATGCTTCCCATCGCAATACCTCACCCACCCAGGTATCTGGTCACTACCCTGCCAATTAGCCCTGAACACAGGTGCCGTGACTGAGTCACCCTTTTTGAAAGTGCCCAGTCACAGTCGCTGTGTTCACTGGAAACCCATTACGTCACAGTCATCATAGAGTTAATATCAACTTGATCTCCAAGTTGAGGGTGCTGTTCTAGGTTTTATTGTGGAAAATGGTTAAAAATCCCAATTTTAAAATAAAAGTTGGGATTTTTTAAATAGGTGATTAGGTCAGTACAGTATATAGGGGTATACTGAATGATACACTGGTACAGAGGACATAGGAAAAACACTTTGATGAAATGATAGGTATACATTTACAGCAATCTTAAATTTTTAAAAAGATTGTATTGCTAAAATTGTTTTAAGTTTTAGAACAAAGATAAGAATACCATTTATGTTTATATTAACCAAAAAATGTAGCTCTAGTCCTTTATCTGGCAGTGTAGACCTGCATTGTGTCATATATGAAACAAAGTAGGAAGAGGGTGGACTTGTGCATATTACATTTTAATATGCTGCTCACTACTGATGTTGGTATACCTCCTGCCTTGTGGGCACAAATAAGGTTGAGGGTCTGAGTTGTTAAACTATTGCAGTTTGTGATCCAAGACTGTAACAAATGTCTCATGGTGCCTCTACCAAGGGAAAGATAAAATGGGCTAGGTGATAAGCCAGTATTGTCCCCTCAAGGAAAAAATATCAACCCACTGTTGCTACACAGGTTTGGCCCACCCTTTTCTGAAATAGTGCAATAGCTTAATGCAATAGCATCCGTCTAAACAATTATAAGCAGCAGATCAGAAGTAAATTGCAAATAACACAAGGAACAGGTTTAATAGGAATATGGAGCAAAGGACCTGGGAAAAGAAACAGTTATGGGTAAATTACTGCAAAATTATAATCACTAGACAGTAGTCCCATGAAGTAAACAGCACTTTAGCTGTTTCTATGGACTGTTGCTCTGCCACCCTAACTGTTCACACACACACACACACACACACACACACACACACACACACACACTTACTTCCCAATTGTACTGTCATGCTACTATTCCGATTGCTTACTGGTACCAACAACATTAACCATAGTTTAGAGAGCTCCTGGTGCTTTACTGGGTACCCAGCTATACAGTAGAAGTACTTCAGGTCCACTGACATTCAAGTTGACATGATACTGTAGCTAATGATGAACCAATATTAGACCGTGCTATTTAATCAATAAAGACTGAACAGACGGTCATTTCCTGGGGAGTAGTGACTGGCTGGGGGGGGAGCCCAAGGCATACTTGAGCCAGTTATTAATCCACAGGAAAGGACAGGTTGTGAGGCCATTATTATTGGAATCATAAGTCTGATGGCAACAATTAGTGTTGGAGTATGAGAGGTAGGAGCTCAATATGGGGTACAATGCCTTTGGGCCTTCTCTGTCTATCTCAGCAGAGCCTGTGTTAACTTACTGTTTTTTTTAATTTCCATCTCATGTGCTCCTTCTTAGCTGCTGCACTTGTCCCATACACTTATGTCAGTACTGCTTAAACTGGTTTCTGTGATATCGTGTGTGAACTGCAATTGTCCCGCACACCTATGTCAGTACTGCTTAAACTGGTTTCTGTGATATCCTGCGTGAACTGCAATTGAGAAGGAAAGCTGCACATAACTTGGCAAAAATAATGAATTGGATTGTGAAACCATTCTACATCTATAACATATTTATTAAAATGTTGTTTTCTTTTAACTACAACAGGTTTTTGAACTTTTATTTGACTGTGAACGTAAGATGTGTGATCAGCTGAGGGTGACTGATGTGCCATGCATTGTTAAGATCTTAATGCCAACAGTCCATCAGGGATGTTCTTTGGCTCATTAATTGTTAGACCTATAATTGTGATCTCAGCCCAGTTGGAATATTGCAATATAAACTGAATAGAAATAACAAAATAAAAAGAATAAAGGCATGGTTACAGAGATGGACCGTCCAGGACAAGATTAAGTGCCTGTCATATTGGGGAGAATTTAAAGGGAGATGCAACCTACATAGTCATGATGGATTCCACATAAGTAGAAAAGGGAGCAAGGTCCTAGGGAATCAAATCAAACAAGAAACTGAAAAAGCTCCAAATGGATAAATATGCGGTCTCCAAAACATAACACTGTAAATAAACTGCCAATTACAGTTACAAATGATAAAACATTATCAAAAATCAGGTGTCACTACCAGCAGTAAGCTCAAAGTGTTTCTAATAAATGCCAAGAGCTTATACATAATTAAGAAAACTGAACTGGAAATTCTGCTTAAGACCAACAAAGTGAATAAAACAGTGGTAATTGAAACATGGTGAAGTGAGGAGGTGTATAGGGTAGGGAAATACAAGGCTATAAGCTTTACAACAAAGAAAGAAAAGGTGAGAAAGGCAGAGAGGTGGCAACGTATGTCATAAATACTGTCAAGAGCAGTGCGTATGAGATTAATGAGGATAATACAGAATCAGTATGAGTCAAAATTACTACTAACACAGAAAACAGTCTCATCATTATGAATTATTACAGGCCGCCAAACAGTAATAAAGGATATAAACATGAAATAATTCTAACAATTAAATCAATAGCTGACAAAGAACTGCTGCTTGTGGGAGATCTCAACCTACCCAGTATGGACTGGAAATATATGACCTCGGATCTAGCCCAAGATAAACCTTTTTTGGACTTCTTTATCCAAATGGGAGTAGCACAATTAGTGGAAATACTGAAAGCCTCTTCAGCCTTAGTGGGAACGAGACAACTAGGGGCAGCAGCCTGAAGCTGGTAGGGGGAAGGTTCAGAAAGGAGATGAGGAGACACTTTTTGAGTGAGAGGGTGGTGGCTGAGTGAAAACAGTTGCCAGAAGTTGTGCTATCCCTAAAAATGGAGGACTGCTTCAAGAGAGGTTGTGATCGGGTGAGGTGGAAAGCTGTAGGTTGAAGGGTTAGAGAGAGATGAAGGCCAGGACACTTGATGGGGTCAGGGGGGACCATGGAGAGGGGGACAGTTTCATCTGTAGACACAGTGGGAACTGTACATTCTGAGCAGACTTGATAGACTGTAAGACCTTTATCTGCTGGCACATTTGTATGTTCTCATGCATGTACAAGAGGCATTAAAACCTTGGAGCTGGTTATTACTATTCAGATCAATTTGATAGATAATGTTAGGGCCAGGAAGATGTTAGTCACAAACAAGTGATCACTATATGGTTGAGTTTAATATCAAAAGTAAGACTAAAAACGTAAAAGGCATAACTGAGTGAAAGACTTATGATAGGGGAGATTTTATTTAAATAAATGGACAAGTAAAGAAATGGATCTGGAAAAGGAATTTTCAAGATAAATCAACTAATATATGTTGGAACATCTTCAGAAGCAAATTACTGGAATTAGAAAACAGAGTTATACCAAGTAAAAATGTATAATAAAAAGGGGGGTACAATGTGGTACACAAGCAAAATCCATAAAAATCTCAGGGTCAAAAATAAAGGCTTTAAAAAATGGGAAAATCAATAAAACAGTATTTAAATCAGTTAAGCAACACATTAGGAAGGAGCTAGCCAAAGTGGAATTTAAAATAGCTCATGTTTCAGCTGAAGAAGGGACATGTGAGGCCCTGAAAGCTTGAGTATAATTCCATCTTTGTACAAGACACTTGTTGGTCCAATAAAAGGTATCAAACCTTCCACCATTTCCTGTTTTCCAAGGACCAATATGGTTGGAATTTCTTTTTACAAAATTGTTCATGTTAAAGACAACAGAAAAACACTTTATTCATACATAAACAATAATAAAGGGAACGATAAAACAGTTGGGCCAATTATTAACAGAAACAATCCAGTAAATGACCATGAAGAAATTGTTAACTTGTTTAATGATCATTTTTGTTCAGTTTATATGAAAGATAAGGTAATTAATGCCTCCCTGACTATAGACAAGAATTGTGAATTTTGGAACACCTTTGATAGCTCTGAAACCCATAAATTAATAAAAGAACTCAAAATTACTAAATCTGCAGGGCCTGACCACATACATTCCAAACTAATGAAGGAGACAGCAAAAATGATTGCTGAGCCATTTATATATATCTTCAATAGATCATTTAATAAGGGGGAAGTACCAAAAGATTGAACACAAGCAGTTGCTGTCCTTATTCACAAAAAGGGCAACAGATCAAGTACTGACCATTTTAGATCAATCAGTCTAATGTCAATACCAGGCAAATGCATGGAACAACTGATAAAACAAAGGATGGAGGGAAATATAAAAGAATTGGGGTTGAAAGATATTAAACAATGTGAATTTAAGAAAAATGGATCTTGTATGACTAACGTATTAACATTTATGAAAAAGTGAACTATAACATAAATAACAATATCCTAGTTGAAGTGATTGATTAGGATTTTTGGAAGGCTTTCAACACCCTACCACATGATATTTCACTTGATAAATTACAAAATAAAGGATCTGATAGTAAGATAACAACCTGGGTAAGACAGTAGCTGACCAGCAGAGTCCAGCAAGTACAAAACAGGTACAAACTGTCAAAGGAGGAAAGAGTCAGCAGCAGTGTGCTGCAGCGGTCAGTGTTGAGATCAGTGCTAGTCACCCTTTTTATAGATAATATTGACAAGAAAATAAAAGACTAGGCATCAAAGTTCACTGATGACTCCACAACTGGTGGAAAGGTTGACACTGCAGGAGATAGGACTAAAATATGTAAGGACATTGACGAAATTGAAAAACGGGTTTACAACACTGGGATGTAACTCGATATGAACAAATGTGTTATGTTTCAGATGTGGGATCAAACTCATAACAAAAATACACGCTGAATGGACAACATTTAAATTGTTAATGCAGAAAAAGACTTAGGAATATTAATTGATGATGACTTTAATTTCACCAATCACTAACAAAATAACTATCAACATGAATTGGCTATTGAAAAATATTAATAGGACGTTTGTAACTAAAAGAAAACAGTATATAATCCTGGTCTATAAAGCATACATCAAATCCCATCTGGATTACTACTCATGGTAATGGAACCTGTACAAAAGGGGAATATACATTTGGTGAAGAGGGTGCAGAAATGGGCTATGAGGATGGTATCAATGTTGAATAGTTGGCCATATGAAGAGAGACTAAACTAACACACATTGTTTTCTCTGGATGAAAGGAGAATGTGTTAAGATTTTCTGTAAATGTACAAAATCATCCATGATACTGAACTTTGCAATGAAATGAATTTAGAAATATTTCACAAGGAGTTCAGTCTTACAGTAGCTCTCATAACCAGCAGGTCAAACTTGACACACATACTAGATATAGTAGAAGGGGCTTATTCACACAGAAGGTTGGTAGACTATGGAACACAGTACCAAAGGAAATAGTGGAATCAGATATGTTACTGAACTTCAAAAATAAATCAGTTGGATACATTGTAAGACAAAAAGATGGATGTTTGACTCACTAAATAAAGGGAGACAGGCTAGATGGAATTCCTCCTTACATCTCACCACTCAGTATAAGACTCAGTAGAAAGTGAAATATTCATTAGGATACAGTCAAAGCCCAGAGTTCATTGGATAAACATATCAAACGATCTACTGTGCATTGGTACAAGGCAAGGCCTTGATTGGTTACTCATTGTTCATCAACCATATGATGCACTCCTGGTTAGATATACTGGCGTTCAATTGCAGTCTGGTTCAGCTCTGCCATCTCCGCCTGTTTCTCAGCTCCTTGCAGTCAATCTCTTGATGGCACATCATGAAGATTATCTCACCTATGGCTCTCCCTGTTGGTCTCTTTCACAGAGTATCTGTTGAAAGCTTGGCCTGAATCTCACCTCCCTGCCAGTGTATTTCCAGGGCAACTCCACAACATTAAGGATGAGTAGATGCTGAAATTGAATGCACCCCCAGCTACCCTGCGGGTTCCATAAATTACATGTCTGGGTCTTCAAACCCTAAAGGGCTACCTTCAGATGCTCCCTGAGCTCCTTGGTCAGGTGACCTGTGAATGAGAATCAGGGTGTGTGGCTTGCTGTCTGTCCCTGGCAGTTAGTGAGAGATCACATGCAACCTGCAGCTCCCATGAAGCTAGTGCTGATTCCCAGGTTTTAAAGAGAGAAAACCCCAACCTAACCAGAATGTGAGGGTGATCATCTATGGTTGTTACTGCTGGGCCATAGCCTTGCCTGAACTTTCAAACTGTGAATAATGTCAGAAATGTAAACTGAGAAGATTTGGACTTATTCTAAACAGAGAACATGAAACCCATACACCTCCTTGTGGGAGGTGATTCACATTAAGATTCTAAAGCCAACATATGAACATACGAATGTGCCAGCAGAAACAGACCACCCAGTCTATCTAAGTCTGCTCAAGTGTGCAGCTAGCACCCCTAGTTTGCAGCTGCCCCACCCCCTCCCCTTTGTCATCCCACTGCCACCCCCACCTCCCCTACCCTCACGCTCCCCTGTTCCTTGTCCCATGCCCTTTTAAAGCTGTTCACAGATTTACATGATACCTTCCATTCTGGTAGTGCGTTCCATTTTGCTACCACCCTTTCTGTGAAATAGTGTCTCCTCATTTCCCTTCTAAATCTTCCCCCCTCTATTCTTAGCCCATGCCCCCTGGTGTCCCTCACCCTTCTTAGCTTAAAGACCCCATTCTTACTGATTCCCCTCAGATACTTGAATGTCTCTGTCATGTCCCCCCTGTCCCTTCTATCTTCCAGGGTGTACATATTCAGGTCTCCCAGCCTGCTCTCATAGTCTCTCCCCTCCATTCCATACATCATCTTTGTTGCCCTCATCTGCACCTCCTCCAGTAGCCTGATATCATGCTTTAGGTATGGCCTCCAAAACTGCACACAATACTCTAAGTGTGGCCTTATCAGTGACCTGTAGAGGGGCAAGATCACCTCTCTTTGCCTGGATGAAAACCCCCTCACTATGCACCCCAGCATGTTGTTTGCTTTTGCAGCTGCTCTCATGCACTGGGCAGTGTTGTTCATGGTCCTTATTATCATTACCCCTAGGTCCTTCTCCTCCCCAGTGATCTCCAGCTTAACCCCCCTCCAGCCAACATACTTAGCCTAAATGTGAGACTGGACAGGAGGAACCCAATAGTTGTCCTACTTGCCCAAAGGGGCGTAGGTGCTCACCTACCACTCAGTGGGTATTATGTCCCTGTACTGTATTGCTGATATTTGGAAAATGGAGACCGCATCCATAAGTGAGAGTCAGACCCCCTGCAGGTCCCTCCAGAATGAAGGGTATTTCTTGTGCCGGGGCAAAATACATTCAGTGTGAACATATCTGATCACAGAAAATTTCAACATACATGGACTGAGAAATGACCCAGTTTAAAGTTATTGTACTCTCTGAGCTGGTGAAGCAACCCTATGAATTTAACCTGTCAATAAAATGTCATCCCCAACTGTCAGTACCTAAACTGCAAGAACTTTTAATAGCTTCAAAAGGATTGTCTCCATGGGAGTTAAATAAATGTAAAGCAAGATATGAAATTCATACAAAGTAATTATAATGTGTGCATCATTCTGGCTGCATGCTAAATGAATGACATATTGTGCTAGAATAAATGGATTCCTGGTTAGACCCTAATGCCCCCATTGTAGACACTGTTGTTTTGTGTTGTAGTGGAGTTTGGTATGTTATAACCCTTTTTAACCTGGTTTCCATGCTTCGTGCAGTGAGTGCCTGGGAGGACATGCCAAATCTGGAGGTTAAGTATAGCAAATGGTATAGTGATGCATGCATTCCTCCCCAAAAAACAATTTTTGCTACCTTCACCCCTAGACTATGAAGGGGAGTGCATATATTTCATAAAGTTGCTAAATATCATTACTTTTAACTTCCGTTCAGCCTAATCAAACTTTTTGGAACTTTCTAATCACTTTGACCTTTAAACAGATCCTAAAACAACCCTGTAGCCCTTTGCTAGGTGGCCAGGGCTAGTGCTATGGTCACCCCTTGCTCTAGTCAGTCACTTTCCACATGCCTCCCCCATTCCAGACATTTGTCAATAAAAACAAGCTTCTAGCTCCTGGCACTATGCCAGATGCTGACTCGGTAATCAGAGAGGTGGGAAAGGATGTCTCTTACCCTTATCTTTAGCCTGCTAGACTCCCATACCAAGGACCCAAAGTGACTTTGTGCTAAGTGTTGAAGCTGAACCAAACACGGGGGATAAAACTGAAGCGGAACCTAAGTGCTATATTTCCACATTTGCTCACCCTTACACAACATTGCAAGTAACCACCTGGCTGTGGTGACTGATGACAGTGGTTGTCTAGTCCATCAGGCTCTGTTGCAGTTGGGGACTCTAAGCCCTGTTTCTGTAAGTATCTGCCAAGGCACACTGAGGGACTCATCCATACAGATCCCTCCAGTTGCTGATTTTTGTTTTCACTCTTCCCCCCTCTGCTGTCTGTCTCTCTCTCTCTCTAGCTCTCTCACTTCATATAGGACTCTCCCACTTGACTTTAGAAACACAAGTCTGTATCCAAATTATCTGTGAATCTGCTTTGCTTTTATGCAGATTGTTGCTTTGGTTCCATGTCAGAATCGCGACTGCAGAACAACGACTAGAGATAAAGGTGCTGAACCCACAACGCGACTAGTTTGGAAACTATTTTTTTTTGTGGAGGGCTTTGCCCACCACACTCCCCTTCTTTAGGATGCTAACTCCGAGGGGGGGGGGCACTTAGGGACGGAGAGGGGACCAGTTGTGCAAAGGTGTCAGCGCCATGATTCCCCTGTGGTTGTCATGGGTCACACTTATGCAGTCGCAATTTTGATGGTTATCGTCCTGGTCCTCACTTCTGTTTCTGGCAGACTGAATTTCAGCAGCAGTGTTATCCAGTTCACATGAGTTTCCAGCCTTCCAGTAGGTCAGGTTCTCCAGTCTGTAACGGGGGAGGTGCTGCATAGCTATCACTAAGCCATACATTTTTCCTGTAGAATAGATTGTTACAGGATTTGACCTTACTATATGTATAATCTTGTACTTTCTGGCATGAATTTCAACTGCCAAATACTTGACCACTTCCCCAGTCTCCTTATATCCTCTTGCAGCATGTTAATTCCTTTTTACTGTCAATCCTCCTTCAAGACTTGGTATCATCTGCAAACAGAGCACCTTGCACAGAACACGCATGCCTATGTCACAGAAGAGGAGTGGGCCCAGAAATAACCCCTCCAATACCCAAATAGTCACCATCCTGTCTTCAGAAAATGTAGGCTCTATCCATCAACCAGTTTTTGAGCCAACCAGTATTTCTTTCCCATAGCCCATGTTTGCTCACTTTCTTAGCTAGTCTCATATTTAGTTCTAAGTTGAAGGCTTTGCTGAAATCCAAGTATACAGCAGTACATCCACTGCCAGGCCCCTATCTGCATTTGTATTGCTATTTTTTCATGCCCACAGGAAACAGAGTTTTGAGGCTGGGCACATTCTGAGACAACCACATTTTCTGTGCACACTGAGAGCACGATTCTCAAAGGTTCATGAAGGGCTTGCAACTCAAGTGTGGGGTATACCTTGGGGTTGTCAGCCCTAACACTCACCACATTCTCATATACTGTACACATCTCAGCATATGTACTGATGGAATGGTGCAACCGCAAGGCACACACCACACTTGATTTGCAAAGACGCTGGAGAGGTGAAACCATAATGGTTTTTACTGTTGCTGCCTGCAGGGTGGGGGTGGGATGTTAGGGTTGGGAACCCAAACACCACATTTCCTTACTTTTGTGGCTTTAACCCTAACTAGTGCATTAACAAAGTTTTTTGCAATGAATCTTTAATATAAATCAGACTTTACCTCAATGATCTTGACCATAGTATATTATGAGAATTCATGATATGAGATCATTGTGCAAACCATCATTTGTCACAATCATCAGTCCCATAACATCCTTTTTTTTTGGGTGGGGGAGACCATTTATAAATCATGTAAAACCATTATTACATTATAATGTATAGGCCGTATCTATTAACCTCTGTTTTCAATCAGTTTATAACTTGATAATCCCATAGTTATGACATCAGTATGCTGTAAATCTTGCTTAACTATGTCATAATGATGGGATTACAGGATAAAATGTCACCACCCATCAAAATTATTGGAAAGAAAAAGTGATCTGCTGCTTGGACATTCATTCAAAACACACACATTCCATTGAGACAATTACAGACCCGTTGCAGTATAGATCACAATGGCTAATTTCAGCACTTCAGTTGCTCAACATACAAAGCAGGAGGCATTCATGGTATGGTATGGTATGCTAAAATTGTATTCATGTTCAATATGAACAGGATTAAACTCCACTGAGTAATAAAACTCATTTACATGGAGGTCCATAAGACATAGACAATAATTCCACATATAAAATAAACATATAGCAGCATACTACACATGTAAATTATAAATCAGTATTAAATACATTTCAAATTGCATTTGGCAGACTTGAATTAAATACTTGTGCCTCCTCCTAAGAGGGAAGGCAACTGCAATAAATACACAGTATATATCTCCCTTTCACATTGTGCTCTGGGTTAATATTCAGCAAAATGCATATTTTAAATACTTAAATGTGCAACATATACATGACTCGTGCTAGTTTTAAAGTGCAAAGTATTGGATACTTTTGTGTGCAACATGTTCTTGGCTCATGAACTAACCTTAAGAACCATTTTTTTATTGAATTTAAGTAAGTAGGGGTGTCCATTCACCTCAGATCTAAGGGTAAGGTGTTCCAAACTTTGGGACCCCTATAAAGGGGAGATGCCCTTCCCAACTCCAGGTTGCATCTAGGAGCAACATATTCTATGTCCAGAGTGGATCTTGAGCCCTTCCTTGGTTCCCTGACCTCAAAGTCACTCAGGGGATAACTGGGCAGTTGTCATCTTCTTATTTTACCCATAAATGTTGCTAGATGCCAATTCCTCCTGCCATTTAGGCACCACCAATTCAAGGATATATATAAATCACAATGGTGAGTAGTTCTGGGGGCATCGAAGATGAAGTGGGCCAGTCTATCGTATATAACATCTAGTCTCACTAGCTCTGTCCCCAAGATCCCACCATACACCAAGTCCCCATAGTCTAGTACAGGTAGAACCATGGTGTCCACAGTCCTATGCCACACCTCCAAGGTCGTATATGGCTTCAGTCTATAGAGCATACCCAATTTTCTACTAAGATTGCCCAACAAATTTTCCAGATGTTTGTCCCATCTCAATCTGTGGTCCAACCAAACTCCTAAGTATTTGTAATAAGTTACCTGTTAAACTCTCCCCACCTTGTCATGATGTCCAATGGCTGATATTCTCTTGCAGTGCCCCAAAAATGCACCACTTGTGTCTTTTTTACATTTCAAGTTAAATTAAGTGAGACAAAAAATTATTTTAGCTCAAAAAAAGCTCATTTTAATTTTGTAGTAATACTTTCTGGAGAACTGCCCTCCACATAGATCAGGGTATCATCTGCATATGTGTGGTACCTTCCACCTTGGATCTCCAAATTCTATACCATTTATATATGAATTAAAATGTAGGGGGGGGCAGGATGGATCCCTGGAGCACCCTCACCTTTATTGGAAGTGAGGATGATCTATGAACACCAAGTTACACCATTTGCTCTCATCCCATGAGATAAGAGTTTAACCATTTCTGTTCCAGCCCCCTGACCCCTATATCCCAGAGCCTGGACAGGAGGATCTTGTGGTTTAGGATGTTAAATGCCTTTGATAGATCTATGAATATGGCTCCTACCAAGCTCCTCCTGTCCAGGCTCATCTTGTTATACCCCACAACCTTCAATAATGCCATCTGGGTGCTGTGCTTTGATCAAAAAACAGACTGGTACATATTCAACCGGTCTCCCTCCTACAAATAATTTTTCAGCCGTCTGGAGACCAACCTTTCAATGATTTTGGAGGTCTGGAAAAACAGGGGAAATTGGTCTAAAATTGCCCATCTCCAGCCTTGAACCTCCTTTGTTGATGGGCACTATCTTAGCCAGTTTCCAGCCCTCTGGATAGTCCCCTATTAAAAGGGAATGATTAAGCAAGTAAGTAAGTGGATAAGCTATGCAGGGGGCTGCATACCTTAACAACTTAGTGGGAATATTATCGGGACCCATAGCATTAGTGACATCTATAGCCAGCAATTCATCTCTAACTTCATCCACCTGGATTGGGCTAAAGGAAAATGCCTTTTGCCCATCATGCCTTATTTTACTAATTTTGTCCACAGGCCTTGTGTTAGTCACATGCGGTAAGTGGGGACTTTGAGTCTGTGCTCCTATGTTGTTAAAATATTTATTGAACAGATTTGCAGCATTATTACTGATAGGTACCAACTGCCCATCAATCTCTATTCTTTTTATTTGCTGACTACTGTTTTTTTCCTATCAGATTTGCCACCACACTCCAGAATTGTCTTGGATTATAATTGTATTTTGTGTGAAGCTTATCTTTAAAATATCCATGTTTGCCCTTCTAAGTTTCTTGGTATAACTATTTCTTAGTTGTCTATATGACAACCAATCACTGGTCAGTCCAGTCTGTTTTGCTCATTGCCAGCTCTTATTCTTTGCCTTTTTAATTTTGTGCAAGGAGAATTGTAACAGGCCACATTTGTGGACCTAACCTTTCTATATCTTACTGGAGCATGTTGATTATAGAAGCACAGAAATTCTTGTTGAAAATAGGACCAAGCCCCGGTAGCATCTGGGCTCAACTCCATTCTGTTCCAACATCTATTTTCAACATCTAGCATAAACTTCACATAATTGAAGCATTTAAAGCTTCTCCAGGAAATAAATGAGGAGTCCTGTGAAACTTTTGTATCTGTGTGAGCAGCAAATGTAACCTGATAGTCTAAGAATGCTTCTGCTAATACCTCCCCTTTTTTCATAAACCTCAGGACAATTTGTAAAAATAAGATCCAAGGTCGTGGAGTTCTACAGATGTTGCATATTCAATCTGGTTGAATCTTTAAATAATTGAACATGGCCCAGAACCTCTTGTAGTTCAATTAAAGGGTGAGTTGGGTTTATTTGTGCCCAGTTTACATTAAAACCTCCCATAAGTAATATTTTGTGCTGCCCCTATATGTTTTAAAATGATCCTGCAATATATTAAATGCCTCATTCTTTATTTTAGGTTGTTTATAAATGCCTATGAGCAAAAGTGGTTTTACATGTGGGAGTTTCATTATGATAGGTAAGGTTTCCAGGTCACCCTCTATACTTATGTTATCAAGCTCCCCCATCTCCAGCGTGGATTTCACATGAAGTATAATGCCTCCCCCTTCTTATTTCTATCCTTTCTGAACATCTGATACTGCTCTAATTCCACAGTAGCGTCACCAACTCTATGGTTCAGCCATGTCTCTGTAATAACAATAAAATCTGTGGCTGATGCTCTCCCACCCAGTCCTTTATAAGGTCAGATTTATTTTGTAGACTTCTAGTATTGAAATGCACTATATTAAATTCCACATTATGGTACATATTTCCCCTCGGAGGATACCAGGGGACCAGGCATGGATTGGGATGAATATCACCGCAAATCATGAAATGCAGGATCACTAAAAACTTAAATAAGCATAACACCCTCCTTTTGTTTATTCCCAGAGGCTTGTTGTACCAAAGCAACAGCATTTTTACCGTTTGAGCTACACTAGTACCTGTCCTACACGTAAACTGATAATGTGCCTCCCGCATCTGAACCACCTTAATAAGACCAGAGAGGCACGAGTACATGGTTATACTAAGATTAATCCTGTATACTCCCACTTCAATCCTGGTGGGCTCCTGATCATTTGTGCCCATATTCCTGCTAGTCATGAACCCCATGGAGGATTCAGCATTTGCAAACCCACCAATTATTATAGATATAAGCCCTACCCAGATTGCATACAATATTATAAAACAATTGTTCTTCATTGCTAACATAAAAAATTTACTTAAACAAATACAGTGGATCCCTTATATTTACTCTTGCAATGATTATTTAAATAACAATCCTAAATATACAACACTGTAGATATATAATATAAAGCCTCCCGCTAGACTCCCACAGTAGACTCACATGGGTGACTCATGCCACTCCTGCATGAGTCACTCAAGTGTGCAGCCACTTTGCAGGCAGCCGCTTGAGTGAATAAACTTATGTAGCCAGGAATCTCCACCCCTCAGTTGCCATGTGTCATGCCTCCTGTCTCGTAGCCCTCCCCCCGCTTACTGGAACCAGGAAATTGAGTTTCTTCCTTTGAGTTTGATGTTTTGAATGTCATAACCGAGCAGAAGAACAAATGCATGTTGAAAAAAAAATGTGTTTTTTTTTATCACACTGGCTACTTTTTCCATACAGTATAAAATACAACACCTGAATAATGGTGGTCAACCATGGATGTAATCACCTCTTGCAGTTGCCATGACAACTGTAAACATCTCGAGCTGCACTCTGGGAGGTTTACTTGGTTGTCCTGGCAACTGCTTGAGGTGATTACATCATGGTTAACCATTATTACTTAGACATTATACTCTATATTTTCAAAATGAGGGTTTCCAAAATTGATTATAATCTTTGAGTCTGGTTAATAATTATGACAAAACATCATTGAATGAATCACCATCATTTCCACTTTGCTTTGAACGGTGAACCCAGGCAGAACTAGAGAACGTGCATGGACCTTCTAGGAGTAGGCAGAAGGGGGAACACAAGTAGTGCTGCTTCAAACAGAGGGTGGTTAACATGAGGACCAGTCTACCCAGTAGGGTTATTGAAGCTAGCTGTATTCAGATTTTAAATGAAGAACAAGAGGGACAGTGGAATGAAGGGTTACACAGCATGAACAGAGGTAGCATTGTGGGTGATAAGCTTAGATATGGGTCGGCATGGGGTCATACCACCGTATGACAAAACAGTATGGCTAAAAATGCTGCAGCCAAACAGCACCGTACACAAATGGAGTCCGGCCAAACACCGACCTGTCTGCAAAAGTGCACCCATTGAAAATATGGGTGTTTATATTTTTTGTGGGGGGCTTTGCCCCTGCACCCCCCATGTGAGGAGCTTTACCCCCACACACCCAGAACTTATTTAACTACCTCCAGAGAGGGCAGACTTCGGGGATAGGGGAGAAACTCAGGAGGGGGTACGTTTGATTTAAAAAAAAATGCCAGCAAAAGTTGCAGCAGTGGAGATGGGGTCCGAACCATGGTCCCAGATCTCCAGATTGTGCCATGTGCTGGTGCCCTAGCCACTCCACCATGGGAGCGGCTCGGACAGGTACCCAGCACCCATCAGCTTCTCCTGGCCCCACATCACCATGCAGCAACAGGGGTGGTGGTGGTATATCCCTATCACTATTCTACCCTTGTCACTGTGAATTCAAGCGCTTTATGTACAGCACAGTTAATACCACGCTGTCTTACATGCACGGTATTGACCCAGTATCATATGAGTCCATATTTAAATTAGTTAGAGACACCATGGGGTGGATTAAGTGGACCCTAAGGCCATTTCACTACCATACTTCAGTACCACATTATCTTGGTTCTGCTTAGTGGCATGTTCCTTCTTGCCGAATCATGATGTTACACTGTTGTCACAAAGCCCTAAGAGATGATTAGACATTATGGTTAAGAACACATTGCAGTTCAACAAATCACAGTGTCAACTCTGTCTGTTCCTACCTGGTCATGTCTGAAGGTGCCAGTTGACATGGCTACAGAAGAAGGAAGATGACACTGAGCACCAGTGCATGTTACTTACATACTACGTTTCATTGGCTTGCCTTTCCTGACCTGCATTTTCTTCTCCTGTTGCTACTAGTGATTTTAACCTAAGATTAATTAATTCACACATTCTTGGAATACTAAGAATAAAACTTGAAGGAAGTAGAGAGAGGTTTTTACTAATTGAGCAAACCTTGCCTAGAATACTTTGACTATTAGTAGTAGGTTATCTGAAAAAGTGTTAAGGTTAAAATAAAGCATGCCTAGTTCTATAATTTGAATTTTTGTTTTTATATTTTCAAGCACCAGAAAAGGTAGGCTCTGAAACTATTGATTAGATAGAGATTCTCAAAGAGAATGTTTTAGTTTTTTTCTCACTAAAGAAGCTTGTTCAGAAATCACGATGCACTGTTCCACTGAGGATTTACTCTATTGCATGATGTACTGCTGTACCCAAGGATTCCATGATACATAAGATACTGAGTCATAAGAAGTGAGGGCTCTGTTTTAAAAATCAGTTTGCCACAGGCACAAAATGGAAAAAAATCCTTTTGAAGATACAGACCATTATCCTATAAAACAGTACTGGTAATAATTAACAAAAATATGTTGCAACATGAATATGATGGCCTTGGCATTTAGGAAAAGTGTGAATCATAGAGGACTTTTAGTAGTGCTTCAGACCGAGAGATCAATCTGAGGAGGATTAAATGACTTTAATACATTCTACAAATAAAGAGATAATTATAAGAAACCCAAAGAATGGACTTTGATGTAGAGAGGACCTTTTAGACTTACATTTACTCATGGAACATGTTTTTGTGAGTTATAGTTCCATACAATTAAATATTGAGTATTTTTTGTTTCATTTGTGTCTGAGAACCATATATTGTACATAGTATATATGGTAGACATTTATTTTTAATATCTCAGAATTGAATGGCTCTTGGGAGTCTTTGACTATGAGATAGTGAGAAAATATATCCCATATACATATGTGAACAGCACATACAGTATATAAAATATTCTAGGCACTGCATTTCTTGGCACTGAAAAACTCTCATACCTCAATGTTTGGAGCGTGGCTGCCAAAGTAAAGGTAACACCAGTGCTGCGTTACATAATCATTCAAACACTGAGAAATGACACACCTGAAATTTGGCAAGGCCTACTTCTTAAAAAGTAGGTTCAGTCACATACAGGGTACTTTGTGTGCTTTAGCTAGCTTTGTCAATACTTCTAGTAGTAATCTATGGAGTAGAGTGATACCTCCTACCATACTCCACCCAGTGACAATTATTCTTGGCATCTACTTGCATCCTCTTCAATGGCAAACCTCACTGACTCCAGTGGCACCCTCTCCCATACTCAATCCCATAGCAAGCATTACTGCCATTCAATGGTAGCCCCAAAAACATAATCCTATGCTAAGCATCCCTGGTTTCTTGAGCTCCCTTTGCACATGCAATCTCATGCCAGGTATCACTACTGTCCAGTGGTAACACCCCTCCATCACCCTACTCAAAACCTTTTAGCCCCAAGTAGTCCAGTGGTACCCTGAAGCTTAGTATGTCTCCAAACCATTTAGTCCCTGGTGTCCAGCAGTGTCCCTACCAATACCCTGATATTTAAAAAATATATTGCCACTAGGAGCCCAGCTCCAGTGACTGCCTCCTACTGAGATACTAATACTGGGTGCCCATCCCTGATGGAAAATTTGTAATAAATAATAAAACAAACAGTAATGTCCCTTCTACCTATCCACTAGCATTGTTCACTCCCATTCCCCTCTCTACCACACTTAAGTATAACCCCTTCCCCAGCCCACTAACACCCCATCCTCATGCTTCTCCCCATGCCACCCATAATTAAAAAAGTGGGATGACCAGCATTTCCCTCTTCCTGTAAGTAGTACCTTGACATGCCACCATTTGAATCATTAAGAGCATGATCATGAATAATGAAGATGAACATATGATTTATAATCATGTTCTTATTTATTCATACAGTTGCCAGACAAGATGGTGAGAGGAGGACTGTGCCAATCACCATCCCTATGCCAGTTACCCAAACTTCCTTTTTCTAGGATTAACATGTTAAGGGCCTCCAGTTTTTCCTTATTGCTTTTGTTTTCCATACCCCTGATCATTTTGGTGGCCCTGCATTGCACGTTTTCTACTGTCTCAATGTTCTTGTTGTAATGGGGAGCTCAGAACAGCACACAGTACTCCAGGTGGGGTCTCTCCAGGGCCTTGGTAAATGGTAAGATTATTTTTCCTACTCTGATGGCAACCCCTTTTAATTATGCCTCCACAGTACTATACCCCTAAATGGCATTGGCTATAAGTCCTAGTCCTGTTGCTTGGATGTATCAGGAGGGGTATTGATAACAGAAGGGAAGAGGTAACACTTCCCCTATATAGATTCTTAGTGAGGCCGCACCAGGAGTACTGCACCCAGTTCTGGAGTCCTCACCTTAGGAAAGATAGGGATATGCTAGAGACAGTGCAGTGTAGGTTAACAAAAATGATTCAGGGCCAACAGGAAAGGTCCTGCAAGTAGCACCTCAAGACACCAAAGATGTACTTGTTTGAGACCAGAAGGTAGAAGGGAGAGAAGATAGAGACCTTTAAGTTCCTAAAAGAAATTAACAAGGTGAACGATGGGGAACCATTTAGCTTAAATACTAGTTCTCTGTCATATAGACATGTGTGGAAACAGACAGGAGGGAAGTTCAGGAGGGACATATGAAATAATTATTTATAGAAAGGGTGGTGGAACCATAGAAAAGTCTACCAACTGAAGTTGTGGGAGCTAAAACTATTGGTGGTTTAAGCTAGGTTGAGACAGAATGAAGGGTATAGTGATTGCTCGAGGTGGCAGAAACTGGGAAGAGAATGGGAGGAAGGATGGGGAGAGCTAGAACCCTGGAAGGACAGTAGGTCCCAGAGCTAAATGGGGAACTGAGGCAGACTGAATGGAATTGGCCATTTTCTGCTGTCATTGTTTATGTTTCTATGACAAGCTCCTAGTGCCTCATAAGACTATATTCAAAAGTACAGTACTACCAGCTTATGACAATGGCACAGTTAGTCTGCTGAATTTAAACAGGAAGAGGTTAATTTTCATGATTCAACATCTACTATTATGTTGCTATTACTTTTGATATGTGGACATCGCGTGCAAATGATGCTTATATGGGTCTTACAGCACATGTCCTTGATAACCAATTTACATGGAAAAACTTTTGTTTGGGTGTTCACTCTTTTCAAGAGAAACACACAGCTCAGAATGTAGTGGAACAAATGTGTTCCTTACTTGAAGAGTTTGGAGTTCCTCTTGAAAAGATTTGTTCTTTGACAATTGACAATGGCTCAAATATCACTAAAGCTATCAGCTTACTTGGTCTTACTGACAAACATATTAGATGTATTGGCCATTGCTTTCATCTGATAGTAACCACAGCAGTTAAACAAGTAAGGGCAGTTGACAAAGTTCTAGACAAGTGCCATGCACTAAGTAAAATTTTCCAAAACAACCCAGCAGCAACATCATTACTGAAAGATATGCAGATAAGAAATTCTCTTCCAGAGAGGAAACTTATAATTGATATTGCCACCAGGTGGAACAGTGCATATGAAATGGCCGAACGTATTTTGTAGCAAGACACTGCTATCAATGCAGCTTTATCGACTGAGCGTACAGCAAAATGGAGGTCACGAAATGTGCCACAGTCACTACGACACATGAGTCTGACATTTTGAATGACATAATATTAATATTAAAACCTTTATGAGTGCCACTGAGAAACTGTCAGGACAAAAGTATGTGACATCTTCTATGGTTATCCCAATGCTAACTGAGATGCAGTCTGAATTAGATAGTTTAATTGAGCAGGATGAGTCTGAGATGCATTCAGATTCAGAAAATAGTGATGAGGAAGGTAATGATGGTGCGACTGACAGTAGTGGCATGAGGAACTCTAGATTACAGGTCATCTCCAGACTGCTATGTAGGACTCTGAAAGATCTGACTTATAACAGATTTGAGAACATAGAGAAACACACAATACTAGGTAAGGCAACTATTTTAGATCCGCAGTTTAAAACATTTGGTTTCCAAGATGATAGTGTTGCACAGTCACATTTAAAAACACTTGAGGCATAACTACAAGAACTAACTGAATCATCTATGAATACAGACAGTCCGTTCACCACTGCTGACACTCAGTCTCACTCTAATCTAGCTACCAAACCACCTCATGCTTATCAAAACTTGCAGGAAAGTAATTTCTGGAAAATAGTGTCTAAAAAAAAATTTGAATCTGCTCGTCCAAAGAAAAGTTCAATTTCTGAGCTAGAACTGTACATGAATGATGATATAGAGAACTACACCATTGACATATACACTTGATGGGGACAAAAGGCATACAAATGCCCATACCTTTCTAAAATTGCACAGAAATATCTCTGAGGAACTGCATCATCTGTTCCAAGTGAACAACTGTTCAGCAAAACTGGAGATATAGTAAGTAACAGACGTGCCTGCTTAAAACCTGCACACATTTATTTAGTTATTTGCTTTTGTTAACCAGGTAAGCACACTAGACAGCCAAGTGCCTATTTTCTGGTGCAACCTGGGAGGATTACAAGGTACATACAAGAACATCAGGTGGAGTCGAGGTAACATACAAGAAATTCAGGCATAACAGATTGATAGGTAGATAACAGCATAATACTGGCATTGTCAATAAAGCAAACAATGTAGGGTAAGTCATACCCTTGGGGGGGATAAGAATAGAGGGTTAACAGGAGATGTACAATAGACTGAGTACCCCCACAGGGAAACAGGTGGGCAGAGAAAGGGCCCAGTGCATGTTGATAACATTAGAAACAACTATCAGTTACAGGATCTAAGTGCCAACAATAGCAGGAGCCTCGGCCACACAACAGTCCCCACTGAGAAAAGGAGCCACAATCAGGGTCTATAAGGCAAAGAGATAGGTGGAGGCTGATTTTAGGAAGTCATTGACACTGACATGCTAACATTCATCAAAACAAATGCATTCTAGAAATCTTAAAGTTATTCTCAGATGCTTTAGGAATTCATTTCCCAAACTCCAATTACATGTTAATCTGATACTATCAGGACCACCCCAACCATAATATGCCTGTGGCCACCCTGTGCTGCCAGTAAAGATGTCAGGTTTTGCTTCTTCTGTTGGGATTTCTTGGTAGTATACTTAACCTCTGTCTCTGCCATAATAACAGCCTCTAATTGTCAAAATCATACACAGGGACTATTGTCACTGAAGAGTAACTGACTGCAGTGTGAAGAAGACCAGAAAGTACATAACCTCACACCTCTCTCAGCTCAGCAGTAGTGGTCAAATAAATATTCAGGGAGCATTTGGAGCTGTTACAATACAATGACTTGGTTTTCAATTCAGCTGTGATGGTATCAATTGGCATAGTATAGCAACCTGAGCTTTATGTTGAGCTTTACCTGTCTAACCAAGTGTGATGTTGAAACCTCTGTGTTCCATTCTGAAATTACTGCACTTTGTTTCACACTTAGTTCAGGAATGAAAAAAAAGCATGTGTCACAGTCAAGCAATGACAAGTTTGAGTTGTGACAGCCAAGACTGAGTCCACAAATACAAAATCAAATGAATAGCTATTACATATGTTCTGCTGGGCTGTCTGGCTGGTTGGTAAAAAAATGAAATGTTTGAGTTTTCATGATGATTGTATTGCAGTTGCAGTACTTAGGTTAGGGCCAGTCTTCTAAAAAATGTATATGTGTCTGATTCTGTGCTACTCCAAATCAAAGGAGGAGCATGGTACCTCAAAATTGTACTCCAACATTTGTAAGGTGGCTTGTATCCAAGCAACTTTACTTAATCAGCTTAATCAACAGTGTATTGGTCTGATTCTTGCTCCATGAAGAGTGCATTTATGAAAATGAAAATTGACAATTCCCCATCGTGTTATCTTATTTGCAAGCAGTTCTCTATATTTATCAATACAGCATAATAGCACTTGAATTGCTGATTGGGGGCTTCTATTGAATGTATACAAAAACTGAAAAACATATGCACAACTTTTCCAGTCCAACAAATTGTGTATTAATCATCAGATTTGGTTTTGGTAAGGGCACTGTACCTATTCAACCTAACACAGCAAAACACCAACTGTCAGTAAAAATGTTTACTGATTTCTTCTTGATGCAAATTGCATAAGTTTGAATGAGCAGTCCCTTTTGAGGGGGGACACGCTTATCATTATACTACTCAAACTCAACTGGTTAGCAGGCAATGTGCCTACTCAGCCTAACATAACAAAACATTTACTGTTGTCAGTACAATGGTTTACTAATTTCTTCCTTCATGCAAACTGCTTAACTTTGAATGAGAAGTGCCTGGGGGAGGAGGGGGGTCTCACTTCTCATTACACTGCTGCGCCAGTGCTCAGTGAGTGGTGGCAGTGAGACTACTGGTGTACTGATAAGCATTAAATATCATTATACAATGGCAAGAAAGAATCCTGGGCTCTGATTGGTCAGTTGGCCATCACAGCAGGGATGTTATCCTGGCATAACATCCCTGCTGTTCACAGGTCTACATGCATCATTACGGCTATTATGGCAGATGATTCTTTTTTTGCATCTCCTCTTAGGAAACAAAAATATTTTTCCACACTAATAAAAACATTCTTTAAAATTATTTATTTTATATATAACAGCAAGCCATTGTATAATAGGAATAATGCCCTCCAGGGTGGGTGTTATGCTGGGATAACATCCCTTCTCGGGTGTTGGACGCCCGAGGTCACTGGCCGAGGGCCCAACCACCCAAGGTGGGATGTTATCCCAGCATAACACCCACCCTGTCAGGCATTATTCCTTTAAAAACATCAGCTTGTCAGTAAAACATTTTACTAAGTGTTTGATGCAAACTGGAACAAGAAGTCCGGGGGGCTTCTTTTTTCATTCCAATACATGCCTGTCAATAAAAAGTACTACTGCAGTGTCAGTATATAACAAACACTAACTTCTTGTTGTTAACTACAATGTAATGTACTAATAATATGTACAGTACTTCTGTCATCATTATACCAGGTATGTATATATATATATATATATATATATATATATATATATATATATATATATATATATATATAGTGCATATATATATGATCATTGATATGATCATGTCAGTCAGTGCTATGGCTGGCTACAATTCATGAGCAATAGTGCTATACTTATTTTGACCTTGGCTTATAAATATTTGTAGTAGGGTGGTGTTACAGAAAGTTAACATGTTTATGAGCTTTCAGCTTGCTTGTTTAGAGTATTCACTGTGAACAACTCGTAGACAAAGGAAAGAGGGGTCAGTTTGTTGTGGGCACTGGGTGGGCACTGTGGCAGGATGCTGCAACGTTTGCCCTTTTGGTGCATGTTAGTGCTGTCTCTGTGATCTTAATTCCCAAAATATTCCTGAAGGTGTATAAGTCTACCAGAATGCTATTTTATTTATCAAATTTACATATAATGATCAAGCTGCTGTTTCTTTATTGTGTATAATGTAACTGAAACATTATAGTAAAGAATAAATCTATTTTTTAAAAGAACTATTTTGTCCATGTGTTTGAAAATGGAATAATTTGTGTTTTTGCATTGGTAAAGTAACATAGAAAGAAAGACTCCAGTCTTTTTTTTTTTTTAATTCTTTATTGTAGTTTTCTTCCATCAATTATAAGACAGACACACACATACCCGAAATAATCCGGGGCTCACACTCCAAAACTGAGCGTGATCATTATGTACACCCAATAACTATGTACATACACAGCTGCAAACATACACTCCTTTAACATTTAGTTCACATCTACATTTATACTATATTGACTAGATCTAGCCTTGACAAGGAGATGTGTTCATACATCAAGTCTGGAACCCTACATGTCATTTGCAGCAATATAGCCCTCTTACCCTTATGGGGTCCTCATGATAGTATCCTGCAGCCACATCCCAAGGGAGAAGAGAGAGCCACCCCCACCCCACTCTGACAGACTCCGTGGCATCTAACTGTATATCCAACATGTAAGATTGTATTCAGGTCTTTTAGAATGCTGTATACCATCTGGGACTTAATAGTCCTCTTATTGCTAAAACAACTTATCCATATCATCCTAATATTGATTACGTACTTTCTGACAGACAGACCCTTGTCTGGGGCACTTTATATTGCAAAGTGTATACTGCCTCTAAAGTCCGCCACCTTTTATCATAAATTACTTTTTGTCCATCCCTGAGCATTTGTCTTTTAAGTCTAGACGACATTAAAAGTAGATCACCCACCCATTGATCGTATGTGTATACCAAATCACTTTTCCAGTTCTTTAAGACAAATGCCTTAATCAGGGAAGATATCAACGCAAGATGTCCTTTAATGATCCCATTAGGGATGTTTACCATATCCCCCAATATACAAATCTTGGGTGTAATGAATTCTTTGTAATTCATCAAGGGATCCATATTACACTTAATGTGCTCCCAAATGGGGGAAACTTTAGAACAATACCATAGAACATGGAGCAAATCCCCTGGGGTTGTATTACACCTGAAACAGAGGTCTGTCTGTCTAAGGCCTCTAGCACACAGCTTGGTAGGGGTGTAGTATATATTAGAAGCTATAAAAAACTGCATGATTCTGTATTTCAGAGTAGGAATATATTTACCGTTTCTCCATATTTCTTCCCATTCAGGTCTCTGAGAGGCAAATTCACCCTGTTTGTCCCACTATAAGATCTTAATCACAGATCCCTCACTTAAGAAATCTAGTAGTAGTCTATAGATCTTGGACAGGGGATTTCTGACACAGTTTATCTCCTTAAGAGCACTCCAAGTATGCGCCTTGTCCTGTACACTATCCCTTCTTCCTTCCATTTTTCCTCATCAAGTTGGTGAGTTGTAATTTCTTAAAGAAATTCAAGTTCTTACAGAGGTCAGGAGGGCCACCCTATCCCTCTTATAAAGTCCACCCACTTTAAAGTAAGTATATACAGGCCCACTGTCTCTTGATTATTTGTTTCCCAATAAGCATATTTGGGTTGCCCAAAGGGCTGGTCTCTAGAAACTCTCTGAGAGTTCCTCTGGCTTAGGGACAGAATTGTCCACCAGGCCAAGATTGCTTTATATATTGGTGTTCGTGCTCCACCATCCCTTATCTCCTCTGGGTTAAAAGAGTACTGCTTCTGGGGAGAGTCCCATATCCGATAGGGTTTGCTTCTCCACCTGGAGCCAAGTTGGAATATATTCATATTCAGTCACCTGTTTACACCATCGACTCATTAGCCCAAGCTGCCCAGCTACATAATATACTTGTAAATCCGGGATTCTAAGGCCACCTTTGTTATGTGGTAACCTTAACACTTTATATTTTCTTCTAGGAGGTTTGGTATTCCACAAAAAGTTGGAGATTATTTTTTGTATTTTAGTAAACCAACATTTGGGGATAATGTATGGGGATAAATGTATTGGATACAAGAGCCTAGGCAGTAGATTCATTTTAACCAAGCTCAATTTAGCTGCCCAATTTAAAGGGAGTTTATTCCACCTAGTTAAGTCCATTGTAATTGTGGATATCAATCCTCCCAAGTTTGTTTCAAGGCCTTCGGTCTTATTGGGTGTGATCCAAATGCCAAGATATTTGAGTTTACTAGGGCACCACTTTACTTGAAGTGGTTCAAAGTCGGCCTTGTGAGTAAATGGGGTAAGCGGGAGAACCTGCGTCTTACTCAGATTCAGCTTATAGTTTGAGACTCCAGAAAACCTTTCCACTATGTTCAAAACCTGTTTAAAGCTCTCTACCGGGTCTTGAAGGTGTAGTAGAATATCATCTGCAAAAACAGATAGTTTCATTTCTATTCCCCCAATAACAATCCCTTGTACCTCCGAATCACTTTGTATCGTCCTTAATAAAGGTTCCAGGTATATGTTAAAGAGTATTGGCGAAAGGGGGCAACCCTGTCTAGTACCATTCTCTAAACAAATTTCCTTTGATAAATAGCCATTACATAATACCTTGGCGGTAGGAGCAGCATACAGATTTTTAATACCTTTTATAAAACTTTCCGGAAACCCCATGTGAGCCATGGTGGCAAATAAGAAATTGTGTGAGACCTATCAAAGGCCTTCTCAGCATCAAGAGCAATTACCGCCATTGTCAGTTTAGAGGTAGAGACCCTATGCAATATATAATGGAGTTTCCGGAGTGCATCATGTGCTCCTCTACCCGGCATAAACCCCAGCTGCTCTTGGTTAATTAAAATAGGGGCAACTCTCAACATTCTATTGGCCAATATTTTTGTCAACAACTTCAAGTCTTGGTTTATCAGAGCAATTGGCCTATAACTCTCAAGGAGTTCCTTGGGTTTCTCTGGCTTTGGGATGAGTGTTATATACACTTGATAAATCTGATGATGCGGAACCCCATCAAGCATTATATTTGTAAATAAGTCTTTCAATAATGGGAGTATGACTGTAGCATGTGATTTATAGAATTGGGCCGTGAGGCCATCAGGTCCTGGTGATTTCCCCTTCGGAAGTGACTTGATCACCTCCAGCATTTTGGAATCTGAAATGGGTGCCACCAGCCCCGGAGCTTGCTCCTGATCTAGTCTCAGAAGAGCTATATTTTCTAGGAAGTCTTGTATCTCCCCTCTACTCGCCAAGACCCCTCCTTGATAAATTCCTCATAGTAAGTTGCAAAAGTATCAGCCATTCTCTGGGATTCTGTTACTATTTCTCCCTGATATTTTATTAGGGGAATTACCTGGCTGCCTCCCACCTTTATTCTATTGGCTAGAGCTACCTGGAGCATCTCCCTGAAGAACATAATTGCCTGTATCCTTTCCTCCCACCTCTCCATTTTGTCATAAAGGATAGTTGCCAGCTCCTCTCTTAGTTCCTTGAGCTCTGATCCTTTCCTCTGTAGTGCCCTCAAGAGGCTCCAGGAGCTTATAGCACCTAAGATAAACTCCTCTCTGCCCTTTTCCCATATGAGCTCTCCTTGCTATAATCCTCTGGGCTATGCCTGAATATAACACTTTACATGTGGGCCATTTTAGTCTGCTATCTAACAGCGTGGGCAATTGAGTCTGAATAATTTCCTCCAGTATTTGTTTTGATTTAGCTAACCAATTTTGGTCCAATAATAAGGAATCATCAAACCTCCATCGATACGGCTTCATTGGAAGAGATTCTATCCCCCAGTTCAGCTGAACCAGAGAGTGATCAGACAGAACCCTAGTGTGGGTAACCACTTCCCTTATCCCCTGAATTACCTCTTTGTTGATTAAAAAGAAGTCTATTCTAGAGTGGGTTTTATGTGCCCCAGAATAAAAAGTCATAGCATGTCCCCCTTTACTGCAAATTGCAATGGGATCAACAAGCGCTGCCACTTCTAAAAGCTTGGTTAGAGCTGCCTGTGCCATAGAAGGTGGACGATAAGATGGAGGTTTTTTGTCAACCCTATTATTAAGACAAAGGTTCCAATCCCCTGCAAGGATCAGAGGGTGTATTGGAAGCAGAGCTAGATCAACCTCTATTGATGCAAAAAAATCAGGTTTAGGTGGTGTAGGAGCATATATCAAAGCAATCGTTAATGCTTTTCCCAAAATGGCACCGGTGACATAAATCCCTCTGCAGTCTTCTCTAGTTTTAGTCTGTGTTACTGTAAATGGGCAATCTCACCCAATCAAGACTGCAACTCACCCTGAGGCCTTAGCATTTCCATCTCCTAGAGCCTGTCCTACCCACTGTTTTTTGAGAAGACCCAGCTCCTCCTTAAGCAAGTGAGTCTCCTGGAGGGCTGCAATCTGGGCTCCCAACTGATTAATGTACTTTAATATCACCATCCGCTTTCTCCACCCTCTGAGGCCTTTAACATTCCAAATGATAATTTTAATGTTAATCATACAGTCTTCTCATAACCCCCAGCTTTCAAACCCACAAAGTCTGCCACAGTGCAAGTAAGGAACTTTGGGCTCTCTCTTCTCCCTTTTCCCATAAACCCACCCCCCCATTCAACCCCCGATCCTTAGATCATCCTCCACTTCCTGCTGGGTACGTGATTGAGCTATCCAGTGAGCAGGCTCCCGGACCCTCTAGAGTCTTCTTATTACCATGTATCTGATTACCTTCTGATATGAAGAATAGCTATAGCTTATCGCTCACCCCTATAGGTTTCTTATACACAGTATATGTCATACCCTTAGAACAAGAACCATTCAGCCTATAATTCTAAGAAGTAATATAGCATCCCTATTAAATCATTGAATCATGTCTCAGCAAGGTCCTATCCTTATACTCTATATTCTTTAAGTTCCATGCTGACTTCAAGGCATAACAAAACCCACTATACCCTTACAGTATATTATTCCTAGTCCATAAGTTCTCATTTCTGAAAAAAAAGGGGAGGGTGGGATGGGGCAAGGAAAGGAAAGAGGGAAAAGGGGAGACAGATCATAAGGGAGGATAGGGTGGGTAGGGAAAAAGCAGAAGGGAAACAGTCTCATTTTGTCAGCCTTTTTCCTTTTGTCTTCCTCCTTCTTAACCTTCTAATCTTCTCTCTTCTTCTGTTCCTTGTATCTCATTTCTTCCTCCGATTTTAACTATTAAATTGAATACTGGGTTATTTCACACTGCTCGTTATATAACTAAAACCTCTTGGGAAGCCATCCACCATAGCATCTTCCTAGAAGTCTTGATCAGGTTTTAGCCTTAAACAAGTCAGGGAGTTCTGCCTCAGTCCTCGACCGCCTCCTTCGCTGTTAGATATCTTCGATCTCCAGTTTGCAGTTTCACCAGCAGGGTAGCAGGATGTTGGATTCTAAACTTTACACCCGCCAAATAAAGCTTTTTTTTAATGTCCCCATATTCCTTTTGTTTCTCTCGAATTATTGAGTTTGATCTTGAAACAGTAACGGGCTCTCGCTCCATTGCAAATTTCTAAGGGCCCTGGCCTTGCTCAAAACATATGTCTTTTCTTTAAAATTTAGAAATCGCATAATGATAACCCTTGGCCTGGCTCCTGGCTGAGGCATCTCTCTAAGAGAACGGTGTGCTCTTTCCAGGTTGTAAGAGTCGCCATATGGTGTGGGACCTAAAGGTTTCAACAGCATCTCCTGAGTAAGTGTAATATAGTCCGCACCTTCAGCCCTTTCTGGAAGTCCCACCATAATTAGATTATTCCTTCGGCTTCTGGACTCCTGATCCTTGACTCGATCTTCCAATTTTTTAACGTGTCTACGGAGCGTTGTCAATTCCTGCTCCTGAGTGGAAGTTTTAAGCTCCTGCGAGGCCACACGCGCTTCCACATCCCCCATTCTTTGGGCCAGGGCTTGAAGGGTGGGTTTGACTGAGGAAAAATCTGCCACTAAACCCCGAAGCAAAAGCTTGATCTCTGCAATGTCCTCCGGTGGTGTTTGCACTCCCCCTGTACTTTCAGTGCTTGGATCTGGTTCTCCGGGCACTGGGGATGGGGGTTTCAGGCATTTCATTGCCGGCGCTCTAGCCTCCAAACCTTCTGGCATTTCGAACTCCATCTCGAGCGTCACGTCGGGCCTACTATGACCCTACAGTAGCGCAGGTGTACAGGTAGGATTTCTCATGCAGAAGGAGGATTCGGATTAATTTTTTTTTTTTTTGAAGGTAAGAGAATCTTCTCCGATGCTATTTTTTCCCTGCTCGACTGTCGCCACCTAGTTCAGATCAATTTAATGCCAAAAATAATGCGATCGGGCCCGGGAGTTCCGCTCAGCACTGCCTTCCCCGATCAGCTCATCACGTGACTCCGAAAGACTCCAGTCTAAGACAGTGTCACTGTCACACATGAATTTTCTTGCAAAAAAACAGCAGAAAATGTTTTCAGTCAAACAAGACAAGGTAAGCTAGCAATTTTAACATACCATAATTAAAGTAAACATGCCCACATGTAATATTTATTTTGAAGTAAACTACCTTGCTATATACAATGGGAAACCAAATGTAGGTGTCCAACTTGGCTGGCTTACATTTGATTCTAGCTGTGTCTGCCCTGTTACCTGCATGCCAGGCATGCACTGCTTGCTTAAAATTTGAAAATCTGGTTAAATCAGTACAATTTACATTTTAGCAAACTTTTTAAAGCATTTTCTGAAGTGCACAAAACACCTTCTAAATGTTGACTGCAGTATATAAACCTCCCCTTAAAAAAAGGATACTTTTTTAATACATTTCTGATAACCTTTGGCTTGGCTCTGGCTTGGCTCTTTTTAAAAAATCAAGGCTTGCCCACCTGTACTGGGAAGTCAATGCAATGGACACTTTACTACATCACCTTCATACCCTCCCTAGGGAAAACGGCAACTAGGGCATACCTTAACCCAAAGAATTTATAACAAACACCAAGCAAATCATACACAAGACCTACCACACTTTAAATGCATAAATGTGCACATGCACTGTGCCCCATTTAATAAAGTTTAAGTGAATGAAAGGCACTCATGAAATTGCTTCAGGGAACTGTAACTTTACCTTTTGTGGTGAATGGTTTAAAGAGGGAGTCTGACCAAAATTTCTGGCATCAATAAATTCAGAATTTGGGTCAGCATATCCCCAATCAGCCTCTTGCCAAAAATGAGATCTCTAAGTTACTTTGTTTAAAAGTCACAAGTCATTTTTAACCCTAAATTCACTGCCTGTTCAAAAAAGCCAATTTCAGTAAAGAGCTACTGATGATGTCACAATCAGAACTCATAGCCTAGTCCTTCTTGCAAACTACCTTATAAGACTTATTTCTCCTACATTATGTAAAATTGCAGTTGTAGTAAATATCTGAAAAAGGACAGCTGACATTGGCTGGGTCAGGGCTTGCATTTCCATACTGTGCAGATGCAAGGTATAGTAATTAAGAATGTGATGGGGGTTGGAATACAATGGCAAACATGACTTTAGAATGACAAAAATGTGTATAGTTTTTAGAATACTGCAGGGATGAGATTTTGAAATGCCACCAGACTGCAACTGTGGAATGCAGCAATGACACACTCTCAGAAAGTAGCAGGGACACACAATTTTGGAAAGTGGCAGGGATGCTAAAATTCATAACATAGCGGTGTCATATTGTTCTAGAATGTGGCAGAGATACACAGTTTTGAAATGTGGGAGACCTAGTGGAAGGTGGTAGGGATATGTAATTTCATAACGTGTCTTGGATGCATTCATTTGGCTTGTGGTGGTGATGCATAATTTCAGAACGTGGTTGGTATCTATGCATGATTTCAGATTGTGGTGGCAACATTCAATTTCATAATGCAGCATGGGCACAGTATCCAGAATGTGGCGGTGACTCATTTTCAGAATATGTTAGTCACATGCAGCTTCAGAATGTGGCAGGATGCATAATTTTAGAATGTACCTTGGATATGCAATTTTTGAATGTGGCAGTGATACTCATTTTCAGAATGTCATGGGAAGGTGCAGTTTTGGAATATGGTGGGAATGCACATTTTCAGAATGTGGCAATGACAGGCAGTATTGGAATTTGGAAGTTAACACACTTTCTCAGAATGTGGAGGGCAGGTACAATTTTAAAATGTAGATGAGACGTGCAGTTTTGGAATGTGGCAGTGACGCAAAATTTCAGAATTTGGTGGTGACGCACAACTTCAGAATGTGATGCTGTTGCACAATTTCAGAATGTAGTGGTGATGCACAGCTTCAGAATGTGGCAGTGACGCACAACTTTGGAATGTGGCAGTGATGCATGATTTCAGATTGTGGCAGTGACTCACGATTTCAGAATGTGATGGTGATACACAATTTTGGAATGTAGCGGTCTCACATGATTTTGAAATGTAGCAGTCACACATTATTTTGGAATGTGGCAGTGGTGCACGATTTTGGAATGTGGCAGTGATGCATGATTTTGGAATGTGGCAGTGACACACGATTTTGGAATGTGGCAGTGACGCATGATTTCAGAATGCGGCAGTGATGCACATTTATGGAATGTGGCACCAATACACATTTTCAGAATGTGGCACTGATGTACATTTTTGGAATGTGGCAGTGATGCACAAATTCAGAATGTGGCGGTGACACATGATTTCAGAATGTGGTGATATCACATGATTTTGAAATATGGTGGTCACACATTATTTTAGAATGTGACAGTGATGCAGGATTTTAGAATGTGGCATTGACACAAGATTTTTGAATGTGGCAGTGATGCATGATTTTGGAATGTGGCAGTGATGCACGATTTTGGAATGTGGCTGTAAAGCACGGGTTTGGAATGTGGCTGTGATGCACAATTTCAGAATGTGGCACTGATGCACATTTTTGGAATGTGGCAGTGATGCACAATTTTGGAATGTGGCAATGACAGTTTCAGAATATGGCGAAGTACAATTTTGGAGTGTGGTGGTGATGCATTATTTTGGAATGTGACACTGATGCACTATTTTGGAATGTGGCACGGACGCACTGTTTCGGAATGTGGCACTGACGCATGACTTCAGAATGTGGCAATGATGCATGACTTCAGAATGTGGCACTGACGCATGATTTCGGAATGTAGCATTGAAACAACTTTGGAATATTGTTTGGATCTGTAATTTTGGAATGTGGCAGGATGCGTAATGTTGGAATATGGCTGGGATGCAAAATGTTGGATTGTGGTGGGGATGCAATGCACAATTTTGAAATGTAGTGGGTGCATACAATTCTGGATTGTGTCAAGAACAAGCAGTTTCAAAACAAAAATGATGTGTCCTGTTATATTCCAACAGTGTATATTCTTACCATATTCCAGAATTCCCAGTCTCCGCTAAATTCCTTGATGTGATGTGTGTCCTTGTCATGTTCTGAGATTGAGTGTTCCACCACACTGTGAGGTGGTTCATCCCTGCCACATTCTGAGATTGCATGTTCCCCCAAAAACATTCTAAAATTGTACACCACTATGACATTCTATATTTTGATTCAGCACTGCATTCCAAAACCACCTCTTGATGCACTCTAGAGTACAGTACCATGCATCTAAACATTCTGCAAATGCAAGCACTGCAGGCAACTCTGTCATTTTTTAGTGATTACTGCAGCTACAGTTTCTGTAACTTCAGAGAAACAGATCCTATAAGGTTTTTGACAGTGAAGTTAGTCTGTGAGTTCTGGTTGTGACATCATCAGTGACTTTTCACTGAAACTGGCTATTTTGAACAGGAAGTGAGATCAGGGTTACAAAATAGTTAATAACTTTAAAACAGAGTAATGCAGAAATCTAATTTTCAGTATGAGAATTATTGGGGGTTGGCTGATTGTGATTCTGGAAAGTACTACTTTTGACCAGACTCTGTCTTTAATTGTATAGTTGTATTGTACTTATAATTGCTAATAATACCTGCAATACTGTTACAACATTGAATTGCTATGAGAAATAATAAATGAATAATACAGCCCCTGACTATCTAAAAGAGAAATTCCATCCGTTAAACACCATTCATGGTGGTAATACTGGGGAAATGCAAATAGATATCTGTAAATTACTAGTGTTAATGCAAGTATTGTCAAATCATCCTAAATGAGAAGTCAAAACCTCTGTACAATAATCACTGCCTATTACCCAGCTCATAGTTCCTCCAATGCTAAACCAATATATGTTTTCCACACCTCCTTCTCAACTACTGGAGGAAGATCCTTCAGCACCTTTGCCCCTATTGTCTGGAATAGCCTTCCCCACATTTTCACTGATTCCCTATCCAGCTCAGAACCCGCAGTGAATGATTTTCCAGAGCTGCCTCTGCACAGCCATATATGTAGCAATATTTAAACAACCTAACAAGGTGTTTTGTCACCTCAGAAAGGGTAGCTCATGTAGATTCATTTGGAATGATAAACGGATAAATCTGGGGAAACAAGAACTCTCATTACCAAGAATTAGACAGGCCCAGCAGTACCACGCTTTAAACCTCCTCACTTCAAACCTTATCCCACAATTATCTCACAGTGATTTGGGAACTGAGTCAGTTTGATTAGCATAGACAATGCAGGAGTGCTATAGATTTCCATGTATAGCATGCAAGCAATAATACTCAACAGGGTGGGCGATATTGGGCAATACTGGACCTCTCAGGGGTGTAATGAGATGCGATGCCTCTGGCAGAGGGCCTTATAGCCCCTGGAAGGTCCGGTATTGACTATACCACCCACCCTGGAGGGTATTATTGCACTTAGAAAATGGGCTTATATTATTAATTTATGTTTTTTTAATAATGATTTCATAAAAAAGTGTAAAATAATATAACAAAAAACTCAGAAATGTCAGATTATGTAAAATAGTCCCTTTACCGGTTTATGCCATTAGTGGGTGCAGCTGCTTAGGAGAGACCATTCTTTTGCATTACATCACAATGTCTGTTTCTCCTAGCTTGTTAGTGTTACTGCCACCCCCCCACTCCCACAAGTTTTTTCATTGCGCTACCAATACACGTTGTTTTATATGGGAAATAAAAAAAAATAATTGGAGTGAGTGGCTTAACAGTGGAGTGAGAGCATCATGGTATCTTGTTTGGAGCGATCATGCAGGGAACAGGGAAGACAACTGATGTCTGAACTGTGGGGACAAAAGTAGGAACTTTAATTTTCTGCAAAAATATGAACATTACTGTTGTTGGTGAAATTTGTATGTGGCCGGCTTGAAGGGAACTGAAGAATACTGAACAGAGCACTGGTGGGGGGGGGGGGCAATATTCAACAGAAAATAAGGGCTTGGGAAACTGTGAAGAACAGAAGGCACTTTACCGAAGTGTCAATTATCATTTAATATTTTTGTTTTAAACTGGTAAAGTCAGTTTGTGGGATGTTGATGCTGCCATGGATATGGTTGTTTTTTTACATCTCACTGAGGTGCTTGTGACTGCAGCTGGGAGAAATGATGAAGTGTCTTGCTGCCCGACTGCAAATGAATAAATACCAGACTGTTTTTTTTCTGTTTTTCTTATATTTGCTTGCGCATATGCGCAAGAAATATTATGTGGCAGCTTAGGAGACAAGCAGATTGTGGAGGTGTGGCACTGTGGCAGCCAATACCGGCACTGCATTGTTGGGTTTGGCAGTGCTCAACCAATGCAAGCCCAGTGTCCTGATGACACTCGTTCTGCAGAATGCCACCAACTTGTAATGATTTTGCAGCTGCAGTTATGGGCTGCTTCATCATTGCAGCATCAGCTATTCCACTGCAATGAGGGAGCAACCCATCATTGCAGGGCGGTACCTACCTTGCCTGGTGTAACATTTCGTCAATGAGGTGGTAGCTATGCCATCTCTGAGCCCTATGAAAGCTGATGGGGTGCCCAATCCCCCTGTTGGCATGCCCTAACCCAACTCATTTGCCGACGGGAGAGCCCACTCCCCATTGGCATAATGCCCCCCATTTGTTGTGTGCCAAGGGGGTGCCCAATCCCCCTTTGCATTATGCCCCAAACAGTCTTTCTTTGCTGATGGGGGTCCAACCCCCTTCAGCTGCAGTCCCCCCTCTTCCAAAACACAGGTGGCACACTGGGAGCTCACCCCAGTGTGCAAAAAACAAACCTGAAAAACAAAAACCTTCCCGCAACATCTTTTTCTCTCTCGCTGAAACCAAGAAAATGGTCCCTTGCAGTGTCTCGTGCCCCCCCACAACCCACAGCCACCCTCTGTGCACCCTGCCTTCCCACAGCACCCTTACCCATACTTACCTCCGGAGCCCAGCGTGATGATCTTCAGTGGACCAGGAACACGCCTGCACTCTTCAAAGTCGACCGCGAACTGAAGAAATGCCGGTAATGGCATAAATAGGGTTTTTTCAACTTTGGTGCATATCTTGAGCATTTTGGAGAATTTTGGCACCACATTTTCAACATGGGGTTATTGGGACCCCTCCTCATGAATTCAGTCACTGTCATGGTGTTATTCAGTCCTGAAAGGTGATTTTGTGGTCACTGCGTGGAATCACCTTTTGGGACAGATTAACAAAATGACAGCACCACTGTTCATGAGGTGGGATCTCAAAAAGCATATGTTACAAATTTGGTGAAAAAACTCAAAAAAATGACTCTTTTACGAGCATGCATTGCGCAGTTTCCACGCATGCTCATAACTTAGAAAATCTGTAATATTTTCACTCTAGATTTTCAACATTGCCATTTTTCCACACCTCCTTATGAACAGTACAGCTGTCATTTTACACATCCTGGCAAAATGTTTTTTTGCACTTCTGGCACAGAATAGCATGGTCACTGTGCGAAATCAGTGTTTGGGACATATTAAGAACGAACGAGTGAGAGGGGGAAGTGAGCGAGCTCAACGGAGCTCTGTCGGGACTGCTGTGGATTTCTTTGTGGGCAGAAAAAGGCACCAATACAGGGCCCAGTACAAAAGGGCAACCTGAAGCACCGGGAGAAACAGAACAAGTGAGTGAGAGAGGGGGAATGAGAGAGCTCAACGGAGCTCTGTCAGGACTGCTGCAGATTTCTTTGTGGGCAGAAAATTGCATCAATGCAGGCAGGAGCCCAGTACAAAAGGGCAGCCTGCAGTGCCAGGAGAAACAGAACAAACGAGAGAGAGAGGGGGAGTGAGCAAGCTCAATGGAGTTCTGTCTGGACTGCTGCAGATTTCTTTGTGGGCAGAAAAAGGTGCCAACACAGGTAGGAGCCCAGTACAAAAGGGCAGCCTGCAGTGCTGGGAGAAGCAGAACAAGCAAATGAGAGAGGGTGAGTGAGCGAGCTCAATGGAGCTCTGTCGGGTCTGCTGTGGATTTCTTTGAGGGCAGAAAAGGCACCAATGCAGGTAGGGTTCTGACAAAGGGCAGCCTGCAGCCAGGAGATAGAATGAGTGAATGAGAGAGGGGGTGAGCGAACTCAATGGAGCACTGTTGGACTGATGTGGATTTCTTTTGTGGCCAAAAGGCACCAATGCAGGCAGAAGCCCAGTACAAAAGGGCAGCCTGCAGTGCCGGGAAATATAGAATGAGCAAATGAGAAAGGGGAGTGAGCGAGCTCAACGAAGCTCTGTCAGGACTTTAGAGTTGCTCACCCTCCTGCCCAGGGTCCTGTCTGGTCCTATATTAAAGCAGGGTCTCTGGGGTGGAGACAAAGCAATGATTGGATACTTTTAGGATTGCTGTAATAATACAGATTTAGTTGTCCTGTTTATTTCTCCAACTGAGCTAAGTACTGAGCTGTACTGTTAGGATTGCTGTAATAATACATATTTATTTATTCTGTTTATTTCCTAACTGAGCTGAGTAATACTTGGAGTGCAATAGGATTTCTAACTGGGCTAAGTGAAACTATATGAGGGCTGAGAACAAAAAGTATGGTAGCTGAGGGGTGAAAAACGGACAAGGAGGCTTTAGGATTGCTACAGTAATACAGAATCTAATGGATGATATTTGAAACTGAATTAACCCGGTCAGCAAGGGGACAGTAGGGGGACTAGTGTGGGGGGAACATGAATTTGAGTAAATAGGGGCCTAAAAGTTGTAGTAGGGTACAGAAACTGGGAGTAAGAGCCCAGAACATAAGATGGGGACAAAATGGGGCAGGTGCCGCATGTCAATAGAGCAGGCATCTTTGGAAGGGTGGTGGGGTGTACAGGGTGTGGGTCTTCCATGAACCTGGACTGGGCTTGGACGATGGGTGGGTGCATGGTCTGTAGACAACTGGCTAGTTTGAGAGAGGAACTGTGGAGGTTAAGGAGGAGTCTAAGTGGCAGGGCAGATGAGTATGGTAGGCATCCTGGTGGTGGGGGAATAGGTAATGGCAAGGGGGAATGGGGAAGAAAAACTAAGGACTGAAACTGACTCAAGTATCAGAGGCACTAGCAGAAAAGAGAGGAGAAGGGAGGAGGTGCCTGAGGTGAGGGGGGCCTCCTGATGGGGGAGGAAGAGAGCATGAGGAGTACTAGGGGAGACAGCAGATGGCTGCAGGTAGGGAGGGACCTGGGGTGACCATCAGGGGGCACAGAGGAAACAAGTGGGGAGGGGGTAACTGGTAGGGGGAAGAGATGTAGGAGGGGTATCGACTAGGAATAGATTTGAACCTCTGCTATAGGGGAGAGAGAGAGGGAGCAGAAATATACTGAAGGGGAGGACAAGCAGGGCATGACAGGGATGGCAACAGGTAGGGGAAGAGATAGCGAGGACGAAAGGGTAGAAGAGGGGCTAGTAAGGAAGGAGGTGTGACTGGAGGAGAGAAGGCTATGGGAAGGGGGAAGGATGGGAGGGGCATCACTATCGGGGTCGAAGGGAATGGGGGCTGTAAATCGACAACAACAGGGATAGGAGAGGGATTGGAAATCAGCAGGGGAGGAGGGAAGGTCAACATGGGAAGCCTAGTAGGAAGTAGTCAGGCTGGGAAGGGGTTCAAGGGGGATGGGAGGAATAAAGCAGAGAAAAGGGATGAGGCGGAAGTAGGAAGTGCAGATACAGAAGTCACAGAGGGTGCAGCTGGTGGGGTAAAGAGCAGGGAAGAATGAATACTGGGGTGGTGGAAGGGGCATTAGAAGGGAAAGGGGGTAAGGGATGGGGTACCCATTCTGGGGGAATCTATACTGAAAGGGGTGAGATAGGGTGGAAGGGGGGAAGGCACAGCAGTATTTGGGTTGAAGCTATCCCCTGGTTGACTGCAGGAGGGGCAGGGCAGGCACTGCTCAAGTGTGCAGTGAGGGGGAGGAAGAAACCTAATTTAGTGTTGCATGTGAGTACAAAATGACTTGCAGGAAGACTGTGGAAGTAGTGAGGGTGAGGTTCGAGTAGTTGAGCTGGCAGTGTGAGGGGGTGGGGGAGTCAGTGGTACTCCTGGTACCATGTGCAAGCACAGGGAGGAAAGGTTAGGATCGAGGAGTTCGAGTGGCTGAGGGATTGGTGCCACACCATAAATTATGGGTTAGTGACTAACTGGGGTAGGGTCTGGGGGAATAGTGACTTGTACGCAGGGGACAGGCTACACTTGAGCAGGGAGGGGAGTATTACAGGCAGGATTAAAAGGGTATATCTCTACTAAGGTGGATTTAGGCTCGGTGATGCTGAAGGTTGAGGCACTGGATGCCACACCTCATGCCACGCCAGTGACCGGGGTTCAAGAATGGACTCAGGCTGCCAGGGCTGGCTGGGGAGAGAAAGGATTCCTTCCTCTGGGTGTGTGGGTGGGTGTATGGTATTGTGCTGCAGCAATGGCTGGCGGAGGCTGGCTACACTGCAGTTGTGTGCTCGAGAAGGGGGAGTGCAGTGGGCATCGGCACTACGTGCCCTTGATGCCATTGCACATCCAGCTCCTGGGTAGAAAATGGAGTTGGAAAACAGCAGGGTGATTTCCCTGGCAGATGGCCATGCCCTGCACCTCCAGACATGGCAGTGGTGCACCTCCAAGGGTATGGCCGACCCTGGATGAAAGGCAAGTTTCTCTCTTGCACACGACCTGGTCCAGGGGTGTGGGAGCTAGTGGCTGGAGGTCATGAGAGCCCACTCCACTAGAGGAGAAATAGTGACATGATAAAAAAACTAAGGTAGATTTAAACTAGTGGGGGTGGTGGTGGCCAAAAGACTGAGTTTGGTAGAAAGGTCTGGACAGGGGAGCCTAATGGACTCACCCCCCCAGATATAGGTAATGGCGGAGGCGTAGTAACCCCAGGAGTGGGCAGGCAGAGTGGTCTGAGTGTAATACAGAAGGCACCACCACCTGGTAAGAATAAGGTGGAGAAAGGGTGAGGACTACCGGGAGGAGGGACACAGGCCAAGGAGAAGAGTGAGGAGAAGGAGGGGTATGGGTGGATGGTGGTCTTTCTCAATGCAAGAAGCCTGGGGAGCAAAACTGCAGAGCTTCAGGCACTCCTTTCAGAGGGAAGGTGGACATTGCTGCAGTGACAGAGACTTGGGCCACAGAGTACCATGATTGGGACTTGGCAATCCCAGGATACTGGATATACAGGAGGGACCGGGGGGGTTGGAAGGGGGAGTTGCAGTCTAAGTGATGGAAGGGATAAAATGCATAAGGGATGAGGGATGAGGGAGAAGAGGAGAGGACAGAGGCACTTTGGGTGCAGCTCCTGGACTCCAAGGGCAGAAAGCTGAGGCTGGGAGTGGTGTACAGACCATCAGCCCAATCTGGATAACTGGATGGAGAGTTGGGAGAGCAGATAAGGAGGGTGTGTAGAAGGGGGAGTGTGGTGATAGTGGGGTATTTTAACCTACCAGGGGTTGACTGGAGCACCCCAGCCACTAGCAGTACCAGGGAGCAGGTGCTCCTCAATGCATTCCAGGATGGCATTCTGATGCAATTGGTAAGTGGGCCTACAAGGCTTGGTAGCACTCTGGACCTAGTACTGGCAAATGGGGAGGTGGTGAGGGAGGAAAGGGTGAATGACCCACTAGCGAGTAGTGACCACCAAACAGTGTGGCTCGTTCTTGCACTGGGCAGGGAGACAGGAGGCATGGGCACTAAGGTGGTGGACTTGAGTTGGGTGGACTTTGGGAGGATGTGAGTAATACTGCACGGGAGACTCCAGAACATAAGGCCGGGGATGGATGCACAACAAAAGTGGGGAGTCATAAAGACTGGGGTAACAGAGGCCACAGTAGCCTGTGCCAAGGCCAGGAGTAAGAAGAGCAGAGTCAAGAAACCATTCTGGCTGAATAAGGAATTGCTGCAAGGGATGAGGGCAAAGAAAGCTGCATACCAGAAGTACAGGAGAACAGGGAAGGGAGAGGATAAGGAGGCTTACGGGAGTTGGTCAAAGGAGGTGGCCAGGAGGGTGAAAAAATCTAAGGTCTCCAGGGAATTAAGGTTAGCACAGGGCATAAAGAGAGAGGAAAAGGACTTTTTTAGGGATGTCAGGGAAAAGAGAAAGTGCAAGGAACACATTGTGAGAAGAAAGTGGGGAAGGGATTGGGTGGAAAAGGGGGAGGATCAAACATAAATTCTAAATGAGTACTTCTGCTCCATTTTTACTAAGGAGCGGGATGGTCCACTACCAGCATGAGCTGGGGGGGAGGTGATGGACAAAGTGATTGCATGGAGTAGGGTACTAGAGGGGCTGAGGGCCGTAAGGGTGGACAAGGCACCATGTCCTGATGACATCCACCCCAGGGTGCTGAGAGAGATGGTGGAGCTGTTGGCTGAGCCACTGGCAGATCTGTTCAACACCTCCCTGGAAATGGGTTGTGTGCCCCAGGACTGGAGGGTGACCCATGTGGTGCCCATACACAAGAGTGGGCCTAGGGAGGAGCCAGGAAATTATCGTCCGGTCAGTCTCATGTCCATAGTGGGTAAGCTTATGGAGGTGATACTGAAGCAGAGGTTGGTGGCATTCCTAGAGAGTAATGGCCTCCAAGATCGGTGGCAACGTGGGTTTGTCTCAGGGAGGTCTTGTCAAACCAGCCTAATAGAGCATTATGGCTGGGTGACAAGGGAGTTGGACAGGGGCCATGCAGTACATGTCCTGTACTTGGACTTCAGTAAGGCTTTTGATACATGCCTCAAAGGAGATGGGGGGAGCTGATGGCAGGGGGGTGGGGAAAAAACCTGACTAAATGGATAGAGAACTGGTTACAGGGGAGGATGAAGAGGGTGGTGGTGGTGGGGCTCTCGGCACCAAGAACAGTGGCAAGCAGGGTGCTGCAGGGGTCACTGCTGGGCCTGGTACTATTTGGGCTCTTTATCTCTGATATAGCACATAAACTGGGGAGAAGGGTTAGTCTGTTCACAGATGATACCAAATTGAGGGCAGTGGTGGATGAAGAGGATGGGTGGGAAAAACTACAGGGGGACGTAACCAAACTAGAGACATGGTCGGTGAAGTGGCAGCTAGGGTTCAATGCAAAGAAGTGTAAGGTGATGCACTTTGGGGCAAAGAACCAGAAGATGGACTATTGGTTGGGGAGGTGAGGTTGGGGATCACAGAGGAGGATAAGGACCTAGGATGTTGGTAACTGGGAGCATGAACAACTCAGCCCAGTGCAGGAGAGCAGCAGAGTAGGCAAACAGGGTGCTGGGCTGCATCGCAAGGGGGTTCTCATCCAGACACAGGGATGTGATCCTACCTCTCTGCAGATCATTGGTCAGACCACACCTGGAGTACTGTGTGCAATACTGGAGGCCATACCTGAGGAGAGATATAAAATTACTGGAGAGGGGTGCAAAGGAGGAAACAAAATGTTAAAGGGGATGGAAGGAAAGGAATATGAAATTAGGCTGAAGGAGCTGAACATGTACACACTGGAGGAGAGGAGGGATAGGGCAGCTAGGATTGAAGTGTTTAAATACCTGAGGGGGTAAATAAACCTAGCACTGAGGGAGTGTTTAAACTGAGGAGTGGAAGAGAGATGAGGGGGCACAGACTAAGGCTGGAAGGGGGACATTTTAAGAGGGAAATGAGGAAGTACTACATCACTGAGAAGGTGGTGTCTAGTTGGAATGCACTGCTAGATGAGGTGGTAACATATAGGACAGTCAATAGCTTTAAGAAGTAGTGGGATAAAGCAAGAGTCAGGGGGGCACATGCTGGGACAAGCGGGGAAGGAACTGAGGGGGAGGAGGCTGGGGCAGCTGCAAGCTAGGGTGCTAGCTGCACACTTGGGCAGACTTAGAGAGCCTGATTTGTCTGTTCTGCTGGCAGGTTCATATGTTTGTATGCTCATATGTATGTTCGCATATAAAATCATAGTGACTCTGTTCATGAGCACAGGTCCTAAAATGCCTATGTTGAAAAATTGGTGGCAAACGTCCATAAATGACTGTGCTACAAGCATGCATTGTGCAGTTTCCACACACCCTCGTAACTTCACAAATTTGTACTATTTCCACTCCGGATTTTCAAAATTGATATTTTTTTCACACCTCTTTATGAACAGTACAGGTGTCATTTTTCACATCCTGCCCGAAATATGCGTTTAAACATCTGGCACAGGATAGCGAGGTTGCTGTGGGAAATCAATGTTCGGGACAGATTAAGAAAATCATAGTGACACTGGTCTTGAGCAGCAGTCACAAAATGCCTATGTTGAAAATTTGGTGAAATAATTCCACTAAATGACTGTGTTAGGCGCATGCATTGCGCAGTTTTCACGTACTTTCGGAAGTTCGAGCATTTTTAATATTTTCACTAAAGATTTTCAACATTGCCATCTCTTCACACCTCCCTATGAATGGTACAGTTGTCATTCTTCACATCCTGCCCGATCTGTGTTTTCATACATCTGGCTCACAATAGCACGGTCGCTGTGGGAACTCAAAGTTCGGGATACACTGACAAAATCACAGTGCCACTGTTCATGAGAAGAGGTCCCAAATGTTTTCATGAGGTGGGGGGTCACAAAAAGGCCATGTTGAAAATTTGTAGTACAAATACCAACAAATGCCTGGGGCGTTAGGGTTTCTAACCTTAACGTCCCACCCTACAGACTGACAGGCATCATGGGTGTGCCTTTGGATTGCCAACTGTAATGCTCATGCCATTCCACCACCCCCCCCACCCTGCAGCCAGTGACAGGCATCGAAGCATGCTTTGGACTCTTTGGCCCCAGAGTTCACCCCATTCTGCTATATTGCACCCATTTCAGCGTATGTCTTTATGGAGTGGGGTGACTGTAAAGTCAAACACCTGAAGGCACACCTCAACACTTGTCAGTGTCTGCAGGATAGGGTGAGGTGAAATGGTATGAATGTTAAAGGCGATAACCCAAACGTATACCCCAATGCCCGTCCATCACTGCAGGGTGGAGGTGGAGTTGGCGTGAAGTTCAATACTTCACTGCCATTTCTCCTCTGCATCTATCTAACTCCTGCATTTCCAATGCTAATTCCAGCAAGCAAACATTCGGCATTGACAAATGCTTGTTTTTATGGCTGCAGTAGGCAGAGCCTGCAGATGTTTTGCATGTACAAAAGGAGTGATGTCATGTTTTCTGACCGTGGAACTGACTGAAGGTGTAAATAGTCTCCTGCTCCTTACCCTCCTCCAAGAAATGTTTTCCGCCCTCAAATAAATACACTTTCATGTTAGCCAATGGTTGCAGGGTACTATTTTCTTTCTTAAATGGGTGGTACAAGAACTGGAACTTGAGTAGTGGGAGGCAGCATTGGTTTTTTTGAGGGAGTAAGATCCACCCCACCTCCACCCGAGAAACTCCTAAAGATCCACCCCACCTTTTTTTTGATTCATGTGGGAGGGGCATGAGGTGGATCTATCATGTTGAAACAAGACACACTGGTTTGGGACCTGGACCAAGGAACAGAACAAGTCTGTGGAGTGATCGAGTTGTGGAGCCTCTGCATTTTATTAAGGACTAGGAGACCAGAAGATACTTAATGCCTTCAAACTGACTTTAAAACCCTTGGAACAAATGATTATCAGAGCCACCTGGTGTCTCAGAAGGAAAGAGTAATTAAGGAGTGTCTGAAACCACAGCTCCCAAAGAAAACAATAGACACAGAGTTCTGATTCAAGTTGAAAGAGACACAGGTTTTTCTTAAACATTTATATACTAAAAACATAAAGTTCAGCTTTTGGGGTTAATAATATTTGTTTACTATATTCAAGATATATATATATATATATATATATATATATATATATGTGTGTGTGTGTGAATATATATATATATATAGTTTGGCCCAGATATTCAAACTGGCGCCAGGCTGTGGCGCAAGCCTGGCGCAGCTCAACTTGGCTGCGCAAGGGTGTGACCTAGGCGATACTCAACGGAGCTGCGCTATGGCTCAGCAGCTTTGAATATTGCACTCTGGCCAACCCCACTGTGCATGGTATGGTAGCACTGCACCAGAGCAAGTAGCCAGAGTTGAGCATGGAGATGTGCTAGCGCAAGTGCCATTGCGCCATTCACAGCACCTGCGATATTCAAAAGGGGACATGCAGAAGGGGCCATAATTTATGCAAGGTGCACATGGGGCCATTTGCATGTCATTATGGCCCCATTTTCATCCCATTAGCATGCAGGTGCACCGATCCCCTACGACTTGCACCTGGCACCCTGCCAGGCAGCAGCCTTCAGGGACCGATGCCTGCAGTCGATCATACATTTGTTCAAAGAAATTTGTTCAATATTTCGGTGGTCCAGTGACTCTATGTTTCGACGGCATGTGTATAATATAAGAATTATCATTGTTCTAGTGGTTCAGTGTATGATTGTTGCTCGATCGCATTCGTTATTCATTTTCTCGGTGGTCTGTGATCGTTTCTCCGATTGCGATATTCAGGCCAATACAATGTTCATTCTGTGGTTCAGGCGGTCTCCCGCTTATCAAGTTTCATCGCCCTTACTCTTCCTTGGTCGCCGGCGTGGTAGTCCTCACCCACTTGCTGCTCCTCGCCACTCCATCGATTGATACCTGGTAGGCTGGTGACGTTTGTTGGTTCACAGCATGACGTTTGGCGGGCGTGCAGCCCATGTTATTGTTATTATTCCAGATATGTGGAATGAAAATCATTCACATATCTGGAATGTGTAGTACGGTATGGGTTGCACGCCATTGGCCTCACTGTGAACCAATGAGTGTGCAGCTCTACCGAGGCATCAGTCGGCAGGCTGTGAAGTGGCAGGCGGGTGGGGTGCTGCCGCCCGACGGCTGACTGGGGGGGAGTGGGGTGGTGGGGCTCAGTGGGCGGGTGGAGAGGGGAGTACCTTAGACCACCAGGGTAATAGGACATTGTATGTTGTACAGATGCCCACAATCGGACAGAGTGCTCCACTGGACCACCAGGGATATTGGCTGGGGGGGTATTTCAACAGATGCCCACGATCAGGCAGCAATCAGTCCACTGGACCACTAGGGCCATTGGATGAGGATTTATTTTGTATTATTACACATGCCCACGATCAGGCACATAGCAGTCCACTGGACCACCAGGGATATTGGACAAGGATTTCTTTTGTGTTATTACACATGTCTGCGATCAGGCACATAGCAGTCCACTGGACCACCGGGGATATTGGAGGGGGGTGTATTTAAACAGATGCCTATGAAGGGGCATGGGGGCACCACCAGGTGTGGCAGAATCTCAGGTGGCCACCCACTGGTGGCAGCTGCCATGTTGCACCCTGCAACGCAGCAGCTCACCTGTAGGTGGCCATCATTTGTTCCTTTTTTTTGGCTTAACTTTGTGCAGACACCAGTAGGGGTTGTGCATGCATGGCTCTGCACATCCCGGGCTGAATATCGGGCTGTGCAGGTTATGCATGGGCACATCCCTCCTACCTGTGCCTGCATACATTACTGATGCGCTCCGGCACATCGGGATTTGTGCAGCGCACTTTTCCCTTTTGAATATCGTGCCGGGGAACTTCAGTGGGTTGTGCATGGTGCAACACTGTTGCGCCATGTGCAACCCTTTTGAATATCTGGGCCTTTGTCTTTTTAGTAGTTTCAAAACTTTGAAAGCATTGGTGTTAGTAATGCAATTAGGAATACATTTTTAATTGTCTTTACAGTTGAACATGCAGTTTCATTTGAGGGCACGTTTTTGGGGGGAGAGGGTTCACATTATTTTAATCATGGGCACAGTACTTGGTAAAGACTGAACTTTGATGATAAGTGTATTTTTTATTTTAAGTTTGAGAAGTGGAGTTGCCTTGCATATGTTAAAAATATCATCTGAAATTAACAACTACTTGTAGAAACAAAAGGCTGGATTTTTTTCCTACTTTCTTTTCACAGATATTATAAACTGAGCCAAGAAAAAGGTAATACTGAACAGATCAGAGCTGACATTAATAAATGTGATGTTCCTTAGGTCTGTTGCATGCACTATGTGGTCATTTTCGTGAGGGGGGCATGAGGTAGATCTAGCATGTTGGAACAACTATCAGAGCTGCCACCCCCCTGTACCTGCTATTTATCACTCATTTAAAATAACACAAATTTAGTTTCACATTTTTACTATGAGGGAAGCAAGAAGATGGACCAGCATGGTTAACAAATACATTCATTGACACCTGTGAATGAATGGCGGGGGGGTTATAACATTCCTGGTGGTTTTATACTCCCTGGAACCTGCTATTCAGGTTTTTTTATTGCATCTTGTCCCAGACAATCTTCCCAGAGTGGATTTTGCTCTATTGTTTAATAGCTCCTGTGGAGGCCAGTGTCTTGTTACTTTGTCTTTTGTTTCAGATTAACCACAGACACCATGGCAGCCAAAGGAGGCACACTTTGAGTTTTAGGGTATGTGCAGCATAATTAATAAGTTTTCATATGCATAATCTTTCCATTCATGTTATTGCTAGACATACTGCAGCTAGCTTGGCTTGGGGAAGGGTGAACATGGTCAGGACCCCTTAGCAATTGAGATGCATATTCAGCAAATAAGTCCAAATGTGTTACCTGCCTGTTGAATAAGGAAGGGTTGCAGCAACCCAGGGAATGATTGGGGGGGGTGCTGATGGTCATCAAAATGGAAAGGGATTTGGAGGTAATCATACTGGATGACCTAAAGGTGGCTAAACAATGTACCAAAGCTGTGAGGAGAACCAGTGGAATGCTGTGGTGCATAGGGAGAGGTATTACCAGCAGACCAAAGGAGGTGGTGATGCCACTGTGTAAATCACTGGTGAGGCCTCATTTGGAACATGGTGTCCAGTTCTGGAAGCTGTATTTCTGTCATGCAACTTTAAATCACAAATGGGTTAAATGGTTCTATTTTAGATTTCTATCCCTTTCCCCTGCTTCTCCCACTGGTTAGCCTTATGGAATGCAACCAGAACATAACTTGGCTAGCATGATGAATGCACCTACACAAGCTGCTTCTCAGCCTACAGCACTGTATTTTTAAAATGCTAACTTCTTGTTGAAAATATGGCATAATTTTTCCATTCATGTTATTGCTAGACATACTGTAGCTAGCTTGGCTTGAGGAAGGGTGAACATGGTCAGAAACCCTTTGCAATTGAGATGCATATGCAGCAAATAAGTCCAGATTTACTAACTTACCCTATAACTGTTAAGTGTCACAGTTTGCATTTTCTTCTTGAAATGGTTACTTTTGCATTTATGTTTATTTTAAAATATTTAATATTGTGACCATGTGGTTATGTCATAGACCATAAATGATCTCCAGCCTTACCCCCCATGCTACAACTTGCAAAGAAGATAGTGCTTGTAGACAAATCTAATCATTTTGCCACTGAGTTCTGGTGTGTTCTGGGATGTGTGTGTGTGTGTGTGTGTGTGTGTGCTTTTGATTCAGTTGCTTGTGTCTTGCATGGAAAACAGTGCTTGTAGGCAATCTAATCATTTTGCAGCTGTGTGTGTGTGTGTGTGTGTGTTTTTGTGTGTGTGTGTGTGTGTGTGTTCCTCTGAGGCTGTTCTTGCAACATAGGAAAGGTACTTCTCCAGACATAGCAGCAGTACATTGCATAGCAGATATAAAATGTCAATAAGCAGGTCACGCAACAGATGTGCTGAGCAGTTACTGAAGCAAGAAATGTACAGCTGTCATTTTTTACATCCTGTTCAAAATGTGTTTTTCCACCTGTGGTGCCAAATGGCACAGTCACTGTGCAAACTCTCCTTTCAGCTAATGAACTGATAGTGTCACTGTTCATGCAGTGGGGTCACAAAAAGCCAATGCCAAAAACTTGAATTGAAAATACCAAGAAAAGCCCAAGGCATTAGGGTTTCTGACCAGAACACCCTGCACTGTAGGGACTGACAGGCATCAGGGGTATGACATGGGATTGTCAACAGTAATGCTCATGCCATTGCACCCCCATCCCCACCTTGCAGCCTGTGACAGGTATCGAGGTGTGCCTTTGAATCTTCGGCCCCAAAGTTCACTCCATTCTCTTATACTGTACCCATTTCAATGTATTTCCTTATGGAATGGGGTGAGTGTAAAGTTTGAAAACCCCAAGGCACACCTCAACTCTTGTCTGTGTCTGCAGGGTAGGGTGAGGTGAAATGGATTGATCGTTATGGGCAATGACCCAAAGGCACACCCCAATGCCTGTCCATGTCTGTGGGGTGGGGTTGGGGTTGGCATCACTTCAGTACTTCACTGACATTCCTATTCTGCCTGTCTGTCTGTGTCTCTCTATCTATATGTCTATGTACAGTAGTAGCCACAGACATTGCCAGCTATTTTGTGAAATTTCTAAAGAGTTTCTCTCTGCTGCCCCTACTGTGGAAATGCAGAAAGCAAGAGATTTCTCTAGAAATATCACAGAAATTTGGGGAAATAGCTGGCAATGTCTGTGGCTACTACTGTAATTATCTATCTTTCTATTAATTGCATGTATCGCTATTTTTACCTATTTCTAAAACAAACCTGCATATCACATTTGCCTGCACTCTGAGCACATACTTATGAAACTGTGTATATCTGTACTCCACTTCCTCGGAGACCTCATACTTTCCTAATATTCCGATTATCATGAGCATAACTACCTTGCCCTTATCAAAAGCAACCCCCTCTGAAAGTCAATATTACATTTTTTCTAACAGTCCATCATCATTGCACCTGACTTCCTGACATCAACACATTGCTTAAATATAACTTGCATCACCTCATGGACAAAAACCCTGTTTCTCTCAAAAAAATATATATAAAAAAAACTGTGTAAATAAGCCCAAGGCTGAACATATGCCAGCCATTACTTTTTCATGTACTGCCACCTTCTGTACCATCATGGGGATTTGCATATGTTTCCCTTGATTCTTTGCATTATTGGGAAATGTGCAATTGTGTTTTCTTTAAAATTTGGCTGTCTGACTAATATCATCTGAGATAACACATACATCCATGACGTTTGCTCTGGGGTTCTTTTGTAAGCTTCCTATTCCTTCCATTAAAATGTACACCTCCATATATTTTCCTAATAATGTGTATGCTTTCCTTAGAACAGAAACTAAAACAAATCTTACTACTTACAAATCATTGAGTTGTTTCTTCATACCTCCTTAACAATTCCACACAACTTCACTAACTTCATTATGCAATAGTGCTGGATCTGACCAGAACTTGTTTTACTCAGCCAGCTCTGATAGGATGTAGGTTGTTGATGTAGGTTGTTGAGCATTTCCTCTTTCTCGAAGCTCTGGTAACTCACCTGCTAAGTGAGGGAAAACATGGCAGGTTGTGACTTTCAAATTCGGAGTGCCCAAGGATTCTGTAAGTGATGGGGCACCCTGAATTGGCACTTGTTTTTACGTGTGTGTGTGTGTGTGTGTGTGTGTGTGTGTGTGTGTGTGAAAAGTTAATGTACCCTTCTAGTGTGTGTCTGTCAGCCAATGAGAGACATCCTAATATCTAGCCCATTTTCTAAAATCACATAATTCTATATAAGATACACTATACATTAATTCATGGGAGGTATCAAGAAAAACTAAAGCATACACAAAGCTAATGTATCAAACCAGACCTTTCAGGTAACGAGCGATGGGCCATCATACATAAATATCTTAAAGCAATTTCCAGTTTCCTACAAAATGGCAGATGATTGTTGGATTAGCAGCAGGACCCAGACATTTAACATCAAAAACAAATGTGAATTTCAAGATATTTAAATCCTCATTGCAATATTGATTTGCATTGCCTGTTCCCACTGTATATATATGGACTGATGTCATAACTCTTTGCTTGGGACATCAGAATGATTTCCAAACCAACAGAGTTTGATGTAGCATGAAGAGCATTATGATTTTAAGATAGGTATAAGCAAGAAGAACACATGAAGCTGCAGAGAAAACATATTTGGTTATCTTGTTTTAAAACATTTTGCTTTTATGACAAAAACAGGAAAGAATGAAGATCTCATTTATACATACATACAATTGGTGTTCCACCCTGCTTTCAGCATGTTGTGTCAGAAAGTCCTATTAATGTGAGGTGATCCAGTCAGGCCAAAAGGATACATAGAGGCTATCCAGCTGGAATCACAATTAAAGGCACACCTTTCTGCATAGAAACACAATAATTATAAGGAATAATGTACAGGCACCCAGACACAACAAGCCTGTGTTTCCATCACAGGGCTAAGATTCCAGCATATGGACCTCAAGTGCGAAGCTTGAGAGGTCCATGCTGGTATCTCAACCCTGAGATGGAAACACAAGCTGATGTGTGTATAGGTACCCATATTTTATTTGCAATAGTGAATTGTTAAAGAAAAAAAAAAAAGAAACACGGCTGACATATCTTTTTTTTTTTTAAAACCATGGTTACTGTCACACTGAGGTACAGTGCGTAGAAAACTGAAACCAGGCAGCAGTAGTCAGCACAAGGGAACTGCAGCTGCAGTTAATGATAGAACATGCATGATAAGGGTTTCAGAATGTACACAACAACTTTAGAATGTGCACAATAAGGTTTTTGAGCTGCTTAAATTATGTGTACAATAAGCCCTAACCATGCACTATAGTCAGTTTTAAACAGGATCTGTCACCCTGTTTTAAAGGCACATGATTGGAAATAGAAGAAAAATCACACAAATATCTAAAAAACAGAATTATTCTATTACTAGTCAATTATCTCACTCTGTACATATACATTTCTTGATGATCCCATTATGCATTTTATATTATAAAATAGCAAGAAAAAACTCTAGAAATGTAATTTGATGAGAGCAGGGATGCAGTGAATTAAAATTTCACAGGAGAAGTGCCAGCGTAGTGGCCAAATTCACCTGGCAGAGCAATTTGCGAAACTTTTCCGCATTAGGCAGAAGTTTGCCTAGGCGAAATGTCACCTTCCGCAGGTGAAATTTCACCTTCTGCAGGTGAAATTCCACCTTCCATGAACGAAATTTCACAACAGAAGGTGGAATTTCACCACAGAAGGTAAAATGTTGCCGTGGAAGGTGAAATTTCATCATTCCTCCAGGCAAAATTTCACCACTCCGCCAGGCAAAATTTTGCATTTCACTCTGTGAAATGGGTGGAATTTCGTGGATTACTCTGCTAAGTGAATCTTGCTCACTTTGCTCACCACTAGATGAGAGATGTCACCTGACTGTGCATTAAAGCTCTACAAACTCATGTTCAGGTGTCAAATCTTACTTCTCCCCCCAAAAAAAATACTACTTAGAGACATTGTGTACATAATAGGCCCCTCCAGGGCGTGCATAAAAGGATTTTAATGCACTTCCCAGGATCATAAGGGCACTTGGACTTCAACCACGTGCCGCCTTGGGGCATGAATTAAAATCCTATAATGCATACCCTATCATGAATTATTACTATTAAATATACTTCTAATAGTGTTTTCTACTTACAGGTACTACTGTCAGGAATCAATTAGTTGAGAACAGAAAAAAAAAATGCTTCAAGGCCATAGAAATGACTCATGTAATATTGTTCATGTTCAGTCTAAGGCCACTGTATTTTAAACATCTTGTTCCATTACCTCTCAAAAAATGTGCACATCTCCAGAGCTTGAGGAGTGGTGCTGTGCAGAATGTGGAATTCTGTCAGTGGAATTAGAGCAGAATGACCATTTCACCGGCGGAATTTCTGCTGGAATTTCACTGGTCCTCCTGTGGAATTCTGCCTGATGTGCATTTTTGTTTTGTGGAAAATCATTTCAAAACCATTTTGGCTGAAATATTCAGATACACAGAATATAATTCCACAGAAATATAATGGAAAACCAATTCTGCATTTTTCTGCTGTGGAATTCTGTCATTCTTCTTCTGTTGAAATTTGGCAACATCTCAGTGACACTCTAAAAATTCTGTGAAATTCTGTTCCACTGGAATTTGAAAATTCTGCACACTACTACTGAGGAGAAACTACTGTAATAACCAAACAAGAATGGTGAGCTTTCATAAAATCCATGAGCTGTTCCACATTAAACAAACAGATAAAATTGATATCTTTGAGAATCTCTTGTGGACTTGTGTTGGGAAAACATCTGGGTGCACATATACCTTTTTACCTTAAATACTGTGGTAATCATGCCTCTGTGCTTCATCGCTTTTCCATGAACAAGAGGCCCAGTTCTTCCAGTCAGCCCTCATAGCCCATGTTTTGCAAGCCAGCAACCATCACTGTCACTCTTCTCACTTTATACAACATGCCAATAGGTTTTCTCAGTTTCAGGGAGCCTAATCCAATTTTTTTGCAGTACTTACAAGTTAGAGATGTTATTTCTTAAAGTAATAAGATAGCTACTGATTTAAATTGTATGTCATCTTTCAAACCATTGAATTACGAAAACCTCCAATATTAAATTTTAAACTGAAAATAATATACATTTCTCAGTCAAATAACATTATACTATCTGCAATAGTTTTCCCATTTTGTGTCCAATGCAAAACAGTTTAGTGAATTGCTGTCTGGCCAAGCAAGGAGACAGACAGAGAAAAATGGCAGACTGAATGGACTGCTTGGTCTTTTTCTGCAAACATACTGTATTCTGTGGATCTACACACAGTCCTAAGGTATTACATAAGTTAAAAGATACCGAAACCATAAATTTAACCTACTGAGTTAAAAAAAAAATGGCTTCATAGCCTTGTAAAGGAAAGGCTGTTGTTCATGTCTATGCTAAAACTGCATTTTATTGATTAGAATAAATGTAGTTTATAGTATTTAAAAAGTGCAAACAACAAGCTTTCCTGCTTCAAATTTCACTCCCTGTCTAACCATAAAATAGCGACCAATGGCAGAATGACAAGGTCAATGAAACAAGACCCAGAAATGCTGCTGTTATGTATACATATGTGAATGAAATAGGTCCAAAAATAAATTCAATGGGCTTGCACAACTTAGTGAAGTATTATGCTTGTGCAACTTGTTGATAAACCTTGTGGCCATTCACCTCTCTAGTCCATGGGGAATACCACCCTGTAGGGGTACTGAAGGCAAGGAACCATAGAGGAGGGTTCTACTCCAGAGGTGCCACAGGAATGATTTCCTTGGCTAAAGGTACCTCAGAAAGGAACCCTAATGAGAGAGGTGAGTTGCTGGAGGAGGAGGAGGAGAGGATGGTGGGGCAAAGACAAAATGCTTCTGAAGGAAGCTGGAAGGTCTACCTTAAATAGCTCAGGCAGAGGGCATGGCTGGTTGCTTCAGCCCATTAAATCACAGGCAAAGCCTCTCAATAAAGGGATAGAATTCATTGTTTTTTATTTATTTATTTAAAATTTGATAACCGGGAAAAGCACACTGAGCCGAGGTTCATTTCCAGGTGCGACCCGTGGGAGAAGGGAGAGGGAGTTATAGTAGTAATAAACATTGTGAACTGCATGGATATAGAGGTTTATCATAATAAGACATATCAAGTGTATATACAGTTACAATATTTAGAATAGATTTACAAAGTGTAAGTGTGACAGGCAGTTTTATACATATAGACAAGTTGCGTTACAGTATACAAGTTGTGTAGCAATAGGTTGATGTTCACATACAGCTGATTTACTTAGCAAAGGTAGGCTCCATACAGCATTTAGGGAGGGAGAGAGGAGAGTTAGGCTCTGTACAGCACTTGGGGTGGCGAGAGGAGTGGTAGGAATGATTAGTTGGGGGGACCAGATGGGAAAAAGAGAAACATAATAGAGGCAATGGCAGTAAAAGGGGGAAAAGTGAGTCAGGTGTGAGGAAGGTGGCAGGAAGGTTGAGGGAGTCAGCATGGGGCCAAGGAGAGGCAGCTGCAGTCAAGGGGGAGGATAATGTTTTAATTGTTGTTTGAGCATGGCAAGGGAGGAAGCAAGGCAGATTGAATGGGGGAGATGATTCCAAAGGTCAGGGAATCTGAAGGAGAATGCTGCCTTTCCTGATTTTGAGTGGGGTTGTAGGAGAGAGAAGGAGGGAGAGTCTTGTGTTCTGAGTTGACAGCCTGATGTTGGGGGGATAGGAGATTTGAGAGGTGTGGGGGAAGCCTCGAACCAGTATTTACCAACAAAGGCAGCACAGTGAGCCAGACGTTGGTTTTTGAGAGATGGGAAGGATAGGGCAGGGCAGAGGGAGCAATGGTGGGTGTGAAATGGGAGGTAGGTGGCAAAATGACAGAAGGTGTTGTATAGCGGTCTAGTTTAGCTAGGGATAATTTGGGGGCTGAGTTATAGACCACTTAGGCATCGTCTATTGAGAGGAGGATTAACTTGGTAATGAGCTCCTTTTGGGTAGGGAGGGATTGACAGTCTTTAATCTTGTGCAACGCTTCCAGTTTGGGCCAGGTCCTAGGCATCATTTACACTAATAAATGGGTTAACAGATGATTTCTAGAATTTTGTCAGCAGCTATGGAACGAACAGCATGACTGAGATGTACAATACATTTGGTGCTCTGCCTGATCCTGCTCCCCTGCCCCCCCAACACAAAAATATTAAAGTTTTTTTGTTGGCACTGGAGTGTTAGCCTTCTTTACTGCTGCTTTTGCTATTACTTAGCCACAAGAACAGGTCTGCGAACGTTTCAAGGTGAGGGGGCTGAACAAGGGCTGCCAGCCCTGTCTACAACCAACAAATCCAAAGATAAAGCACTCCAGAAGAACATTAAATAACTCACTCCACTCTATATAGCAATTTAAACAGCTTTATTGCTGAATAATAGCCAAGTGCATGAGACCAGAACACACCACACTCCACTCGCCCTGGTGCTTGGAGTACAAACCCTACGTCAGCGAGTGTGATTTTGTTATTATACAGTGCATGTCTTCTCATCGCTGTTCCACCGGGACTCCTGGAATTTGCCTCCCTGCCAAATAACAGCATCCTCTCATCCAGTCCATATTCATGTCTCACAATACAAATGCATTAATTTGTCCTCATTTGAAGAATACCTGGTGCCTGCTCCTGTGAAAAGAAAAATACTGCCATGTAGAAGACCGTGTTACCTTTACTCTGCTGCTGAAAAGCTGTCTCTCTCTCTCTCTCTCTCTCTCTCAAGGTCTATGAGAGACACAGAGAGAGAGAGAGAGAGAGAGAGAGAGAGAGAGAGAGAGAAGAGAAAGAGTGAATGGAGGCCTTTCAGTAGCAGAGGAGAAATAAATTAATCTTCTACTGTACATGCAGTATGTTTCTTCTGTACAGCAGCAGGCACCAGCTATTCTTCAAACTGAGGACAAAGTAATGCATTTAAATTGGTAGACATGAATACAGACTGGATGCGAGGATGCTGCCATTTGATGGGGGAAGGGGTCCACGAGCCCCAGTGGCATGGCAGTGACAAGGCATGCATTGTATACTAACAAGAGCAGCAGTAAAATAAGGCAAACACTCCAGTACTGGCAAAAAAGGTAAACATTTCATGCTGTGTGTGGGGTTAGATCAAAATCTGGCATGTCACCGAGACTGGGTGAGAATGTATTGTACATTTCAATCAGGCTATTTTTCTGTACCAGCTGGCAAAATTGTAGAAATCATCTGTTAATGATGCCGAGATTAAGTGATGATTTCTATCCCTTTATTTGTTTTTGGGCACATTTCTTTCACATATTTATACATAACAGCAGCACTTCTTGTTGCATGGCTTCAGCCGCTTCGATGAGTCTTGCTTCATTGATCTCATCACACTGCCATCGGTAGCCATTTTATGGTTAGACAGGAAGTGGAATTTGAAGCAGGAAAGCCTGTTGTTTACATTTTTTAAATGCTACAAAACTGTCTTTATTCTAATCAAATAAATGCACTTTTAGCATACACGTAAGCAATGGTCTTTCCTTTACAAGGCTATGAAGCTGTTTTTTTTTAAACTAAGTAGGTTAAATTATATGGTTTGGATATCCTTTAAAATGAGACTGAAGATGGATTCAAACATTGTTTGAACTGAGGTTTTGAAGGACTGCATTGTCAAAAAGAGACAACTGGCAGCAAATGAAAACAGATAAACAGGTTAGCATTTTAACAGGATTAATAATACATTGTGAACTATTAACACCTGACTAAATGACAGGAGGGCACAGTCTTTTAATCCAATTGTCTGCTTTGAATGAGTATGAGACTTTATGTAGGTACTGAAAGATTATACGACTGCAAGCATTCTGTGCTAAATAAAGGAAGGGGATAGAGGGCAAGAGCTATGAGAAGAGTTTGACAACTCTACCCCGGTAGCCGGAGATATGACCTCGTATATCTCCATATATATGTACTGTAACTGTATTTCACAGCAATTCCCCATTCATTTCAATAGCAGGGAGTCTTCTTTCTATAATGCTGTCTAAATTAAAGATACTTGAAGAAGCAGCCACACTATAAAGCTGTCTCTTTCTGACTATATTATGACATCACATCTTAAAAGATAGTTGCCCTCACATTAAAGGCTGTTTGATGACGGTAAGAAACAATAAACATTCATGTTCATCCAAGCACAGGAAGACAGCAAGTCAAATGTTAATCTGAAGCTGGAGTTCGAGGCAATTCTTCATATTCCCAGATGTCAAACAGGTAAAATGATCAAAATTCAATATGTATGGATCTGTCTGCCTCATTTTTCAAGTTCAAATGAGTTTATAGTTTGACTGTATAAGTCTTTACATCAGTAAAACCAACAGACAGATACAAATGATTAAATATTCATTCTAAATAACAGTACATGTATGCATTCTTCTAAAACAGTTACAATACAAATACATTTCATCATGCCACTGCCATAATACTATGCAAATCAATCTGTATCATACCAGTTTGAGACTTTCCTTATGTAAGCCATTAGTTAACATAGAGAACAGGAACTACATTTTAAAACTCAAAGGCCCTTGTATTCAAAGTAGACGTGAATGTGATTAGCATCAGCACTAACCTGGGTTTGCACTGACACTTCAGTTGGGGCCATATTCAGAGCCCCCCTTCCCCAAGTACAGACCAAACCTTGTAGTGCCAAGGCAATACCCATACTACTGTGCCTATCCACAGGGGGGTGGGAAACCACTATACCACCAGGAATGACTGTATAACAGCAGAATATGTGATTGGAGGGTGTGTACCCTTATCCCACCAAGGATGACTATATAACAGCAGGATGGCTGCTACAGGTGTGGGAGACCACTATACTACTAGGGATGAGTGAGTAACAGCAGGATGGGCAATATGGGGCTGCTGCACCACATGCAAATGAACCCATAATGGGCATACAGATGGCCCCTTAGTACCTTGCACACCCAAGGTGCTCATTTGCAAGCTCAAGCTGAATATGGCCCACAGAAGACATGGCACTACCCCATTTCAGGCAGCACTATCTGACCATATCCAACCCTAGTACATATTTGCACAGTGCATCTCCACTTGGCTCTGCTCTGACATGGTCTGATATTGAGTCAGTTAGTGCTGATCTATCGGTGAGCACTAACCGTTTAAAGGTCATGCAAAATCACAAGAAGAGCACAAACAGCTTTGCTGTTATGGTGCACTGTTCTAAATATGGGGTCCATAACTTTGTGTAATATGAGCTAATAACAAAGAGATTTATAGGTATAGACTTTAGCTAATTCCAGTAATAAACTATAACTGGGATGTAAACTGGACACTACAGGGTTTGAGCGTGTTACCTATATCCCTTATTAGTGTATTTAGTAGAGCTGTACAGAATGGGAAAATTCTGAATTTGTGGAATTTTAAAAAAATTTCATGAAAGTCCACAGAATTTTATTGCAATTTTGTGGAATTTTTAAAATGTATTAATTTAGTCATAACTTGGACGTCTATTAAGGTAGAGCTCGGACATTTGGCATTCTTAATATTTGGGAAACGTTCTAAAGATGTGCCAAATATCATGATATTAGGATGGATTGTCTCAAAATTATAGGTGCTCCAAATCTGTCATTTTACTTTTTGTGAGAAAATTCATGAACATTTGTATCTGCATATACCTCAGCCATCTATTTGGCCAGAGATCTTAAATTTGGTATGATTACTTGATGATAAGTGTTCTAATAGTGTGCCACTTTTCACAACATTAGGATAGATTGTCTTAAGATTATAGGTACTCAAAATCTGTTATTTTATTTTTTGTGAGAAATTTCATGAACATTTGAATCTACATATACCTCAGTCAACTATTGGTCCAGAGATCTTAAATTTGGCACCCTTGCTTGATGGTAGGTGTTCTAAAAATGTGCCAAATTTCATGAAATTTAAATACATCATCTCAAAATTATGTGTGCTTAAAGTCTGTCATTTTATATTTTGCAAGAAATTTCATGAAACATTTTATCTGCATATAACTCAGGCAACTTTGGAGCTAGACTTGTGCAAGTAACCTTTCTGTAGTGGTAATAGAACCATCTAAATATAAAGAGAATTGGGTTAGAGATGTTAAGTTACTGTAGTCCAAATATTTACTATGTAAATATTTGCAAACTTTTGTGAAAACTCTCAATAATGTGATTGTAGCTTCTCTGCTCTTGAAGCACAGAGTTAACATTTGACATGCATATCCAATATGTATCCTGGTGTCTAACACAACTGGATAAATTAGTTTAGGAGTTTTAAATTTACAGTGAAAAAAGATATTGGTAACATTTTCTCAAATATTTATGGTAGTATATAGAAGAATCTCAGAATTTTTTGTAGAATTTAACATTCCCAATGAATGAATCACTACTTTATTTGATAAACTGGGCTGAGCTTTTTTGCAGTCCTGCTGTTCCTCTTTGAGTGACTGTTGTGCCCCCATTCTCTCTTAGCATAGTCAGATTGGCTCAGTAGAACTACTGATCCCACTGATATCCTCTGTGTTCTTTACAGTGGCAAAATCCCTTAAAAAGAGAGCCACTCATTTTTCAGTCAAACTACCCTGTTGGAATAGCCAGAATTCTTCCTTTCTGGTTCCCCAGACACTGTCTTCCCCCACTATATCTTTTTCAGCACCTCTACAGTAAGTCTCAGACTTGCATGTATGTCAGCCTCCCTGGATCATCAATTTTCTGGGTGTGATCCTTATATATCCTGCATTCAGGATGGAATTGTTGACACTCTGTACTTCCTTGCTTCAACTCAGGGGTCTACCATTGGTGTATTACCCAGCTCAGCTGTGCATTTCATGGTGAAACTATGCTTCTAACTCCTGAACCTGGTGACCTCCTGGATTACCTGCCACTCATGCCCTTATCCTTTAATTTGAATTCCCTGATAAGGCTGAGTAAAATTTGCAGATTTCAGTTTTATGGAATTTTCATGAAATTCCACAGTTTTCACAAAGACTCATGGAAATTGACTTTAGGTACAGATGTTATTTTGCAATTTTGGGCAGCAAGCAATTAATACAATTCACACACACAGTCTCCTTGTAAGGTTTAAGAACCTTCCAAATGTAATGGAATTCTATTCTCTAGCTTTTAAGATTCAGGGGTTTATAAATTTGCAGTTTACATTCAGTTTTATGTGATAATGGTGAGTATTTAACTGTGCTGATTACATACAGCGACAACAGGACTGCCTGACATCAAAAGGGCAAACAACATACTACCGACCATTGCAAAGAATGATGGTCACTAACTTAAACAAAAATGTCAAACTAATGAAGTATTTTCATGTGGGGGCTATGCCCCCCACATCCCCATTGGGGGGGCCAAGCACCTGCACCCCCAAACATATGATTACCAACTCAAGGAGGAGTGGACATAGAAAAAATATAAAGTTCCAAGAAAAAAAAATACTTTTCTGCACCAGGACCCAAACAGGCACCACAGGCTTCAAGGGCAGTGGCTAAAGCCACTACATCAAATGGCCAGCTCAGCAGGACTTGGCCAGACTACTCGTAATATAGTCTTTCAGTGAGTGTAGTGAGTGTAGCTCAGTGCTATACTTGCTATAACTACTTCTCACTCTTTTCTGACAGTTGCTGTAAATGACAAGCAGTATTATTGAGTGGCTCATATTGAGCCACTCAATAATACTAGCTCATATCACTGTACACCTTACGTTCAAGCAACATTTAATTTTAAAATTATGTTTAAATTTGACTACTTTTAATTCAGTCCTATTTAAAGCTGTAACTATGAACTTTGTTAGAAATGACCATGTGGAGTAGTTGCTTAAGTGGTTCCAATCTGGTTAAATTTGGATATGTTGTTTTAAAATTAGAGGGAAGAAACTGAAATTAAAATGTTGGCAATATACTTGGTAGACTATAGCTCAGTCCTGTTTGATGCTAGAAACATGAATCTATGTACATATATAAATGTGGTGAGAACATGTATACCTGTAAAATTTTATAATATTTTAATGAATACTATCTGAATTACACTAAAATAACAGAAATCTAAATTTTAGCAAACTTTGGCTACCTATAATTCCCCCCGTTGAAACTTGAGACTTAAAACATGGTGTATATATTCACGCTGCAATTTTCCCTAAATCCTGAAACAGTGGAGAAATTTAGATCAAACATTTTAAAATTAGACTGAAATAACTGAAAATTAAATTTTAATTAAATGTTTAGACTATTGTAAAACCACCCCCTTTCAGCCTATAGCCCTGACATATACAGTAGTACGCTTATGTAAGTCATTACTGAATGTCTACATACCAAATTTGGTTTCAGTTGGTTGCAGAGTTTTAAATTAGAGCAAAATACCTGGTATTTAAATTTTGGCAAAATTCCAGGGAATTTTCACACAAATTCCATGAAATTCTGAGGAATCAGAATGGTAATTCTGTGGGCATTGCATGTGCAGAATTTTATATTCTGCACAGCTCTAGTATTTAGCCATTAATCTAATCAAACCTGTCTCAATAGAAAATGAAAGCCTCTAAGACAATAAAAACTCTACCTCCCGTATTTCTCCTCAAAAGTAAATTCACAAATTATTTTCTGTAGCAAAAATGCTTAACCGGTAGTATCTCTGATTTGATCTCAGGACAATATTTCTGATCCACTCTTTTATGAGAGCTTTGTTTCCTAATTTTTCTTATGTTCAGCTCTTTTCAAAAATGCAATTTTACATCCCTGACTGCAAAATCAAGAGCAGGGTTCAGTAGTGCTTTTAAGATATCCTCTTTGAGGGTACAGGCTGCTTAAATATGGGGATAGCCATTTGCCTCTACTGTAACAGTCTGATATTTTCAAAAGTGTGGAACCATGTGTAAGAAGTCTTCCTCCTCCCCTCCCAAAGCATAGTTAATGTTCATGTCCAGTTCCCCTCCTTCTCTTAACCCATGTGGCATGTAATAATTTAGACCACAATAATTCTAACTTAAATTTTATAAATCCTCCTTACTCATTGGAAATAATGAATAGATAATAAATAGATATCAAAGGATAGTTTACTAGATAAAACAATATTTAGGTTTTTGTGGAAAAAGAAAAGGTCAAGACTAAATAAAAAAAAATCTGACATATAAAAGCAAGGTTAAAACCACCACACTTTCAGTATTATTTCTTCTCAACTATTTTGGAGCAGTTAAGCAAGTGCTTTTCAGATAAACTGCCCTTTTGGATCAATAGTAAACTGAATCACTTTTAACAAAAAACAGTTACTGTGTGACAAATAGCAAAGCAATAGTTAGTGGAGGAATAACATATTTCTGTTAACTGCATTGAAAATCTGGACAAAAACTAATAAAATCTTAAAATATATAGAACATCTTCCTGACCACATACCTTTAAAAAGCAACTGACATGATGTTTGGGTCTAGGCAGGCAGCCCATGACATGGAGTTGCCTTCTCTGGGAGCTATTGCAGTCATTTTTCAACATTTTGTGTGTGTGTGTGACTTATAGAAAAAGTGATTACCTCCATAAAGCCTGGCTCATAACTACTGTGTATGAGCCAAGCAGACGCAGAGCACTGCAGCCTGGCCCCTAAAAATGGCATAACTATTATGCAAGGTAGGGAATAGGCTGCAGGCTGTCTATGGAGATTGTAATAGGATTGAGGAGGGAGGCCACCTAAATGTACTTTGATTATCTTTGCTGGCAGATACACATGTATGGGGCTATAATATATACTATATATTAGCCCCATACATGTATGCCTATCAGCAAAGAATATCTACGTAGATTTAGGTGCCCCCCCAATCCTATTACATTCTCCATATTTATTTATTTGTTAACCGGGTAGGTATACTGGTCCCAGGAACCATTTTTGGGCATGACCCAGGGATATGGATGGCATGAAAATACAAAGATATGGAGAGTCATAGGTACATCGAGTGAAAGTACTAGGATTTAACAGTTTTGGAGTACACGCAAAGTAAACAAGGACTTAAAATTATTTACAGTATTGGTACAACAAACAATATGAATAGCACTATGTGGTGAAGTAGCAATTTGGGGTACAGCTAAGGGTCCCATGATGTTATAAGATGCAATTGATTTGGATAGGAGGGCTGATAATAAGTTTGATTTGAAAGTCTGTGAACAGCCTATGTTATGGACAGAGGTGGGAGAGCTGTTCCAAAGCTTGGGAGCTGCTATAGAGAATGCTCTCTGGGCCAAGCTCATGTTGGAGTAAGGGACACTTGGTAAGTGTTGAGATGAGGACCTCATAATCCTAGAGCTTTGCTTAATACAGTGGAACCAACCTAGGAGGGAGGTAGCAACAGCCACAAGAGATTTATGTATGAGGGCACCCAGGTAGAGGTCACATCGGGCCTGTGGAGACAGCCACCCTAGTGACTCATACAGTGAGCAGTGATGGGTAGTTAGTGGGACAGAGAAAATGAAATGACAGATGCAGTTATAGGCAGTGTTTATACAACCAAGTTCCTTAGAAGAGGTTTGGGAGATGACCAGGGAGCAGTACTCCAGGAGAGGGAGCATCACTCCCCTTCCAATTGCTAGTTATGCTTCAGGGGTTGGAAAGTGTTTCAGGCTCTAACCTGCTGGTGAACTTTCTTGGTGGTAGTTCCACTGAACATGAGGGAGGGGTCCAGGGTGACCCCCTGGTATTTATAGCTCTTAACATGGTCGAGAAGTGTGCCATCAGAAGCCGAGATAGAGAGGGCATTTACCCCTGCTGTAGGAAGATTGTGCAGCTTCTGCCTGGAGCCAAATATCATGAATTTGGTTTCCTTAGTATTTACCACTAATCTATTGGCTAAGAACCAATTGTGTGTGAATTTGAAGTCCCGGGATAGGGAGAGAGACAGGGAGGGAAGACTGGAGTCACTCCTGTACAATATTATATTGTCCACATACATGATTTTCAGACAGCCAGTGTTGGTGTTTAGTATGTTATTAACAAATAAGGAGTAAAGACTCAGGCCCAGTATGGATCCTTGTGGGACCCCACTGGTCACTTCCAGTGGTGACGAGAGGGTACCACTGACATAGACACTTTGTGACCACCCAGAAAGGTAGTGACAAAACCAGTTTGATGTCCCCTCAGAGAAGCTGAAGGAGGCAAGTTTATGGATGAGGAGATTGTGGTCAACAAGATCAAAGGCCTTGGATAAGTCAATGAAGATTGCTCCAGTTAGCATACCCTCACTGGCAGATCTGAGTACCTGGTCAGTGAAACAGGTGGTGGCTGTGGTGGTGCTGAAACCCTCCCTAAAACCATGTTGAAGAGGGGAGTGTAACCCATTTTTATATATGTAATTGGAAATTTGCTGAAAGACTATCTTCTCCAGCACTTTGCTGAGGTAAGACACTATAGAACCAGTTTTATAGTTCTCCATGAGCAGTGGATCCCCGGATTTAAAAATGGGGACTACTCTTGCCTGTTTCCATAACTTTGGCACCGAGGAGGTGGCTAGGGACATGGTGAAGAGGAAGGCCTGGGGGATGCAATGTGATATGCGGCTAGCCTCAGGAATCTGGGACAGAGACCATCGCTGCCTGCACTGCTGGATCTGGGGAGTCCCATAAGAAGTTAATAAATTTCCTTTGGGGTGTTGCCTTTATAGTAGAAGGGGGCACTGGGCGGGTTTTGGGAGTTACCAATCGTCTCTGGGATGGTGATGTTTAATGGTGGAAGTTTGTCAAGTTAGGGCTGGAGGTTGTTGAATTTTTGGTTAAACAGATCTGCCATGACACTTGGTTCAGTAGCTAGTCATGTGTCATTGGTCAGGCTAATTGAACTCTGCTTTGTGTTTGATTTTGTAAGAGAGAGTTGATGGAAGACCAGAATCTGTGTGGGTCACTCAGGTTATGAGCCTGTACATTTTTGAAGTAGGATGCTTTCTGAAGTTTAGCTCACTGTTTGCAGGTATTTCATAGGGTACAGTATGAGTTCCATAGTGCCTGTGAGGAGTTAGCTTTATACTGTCCCCAAGCTGTGTCCCTCTAGCTTGAAACAATGAAGGAATTATGTGTTATGCTTATGTATTGCATGCTCACTCCATATAGATTGCCTGCAGCCTTGTTCCCTACTTTGAGACATAATTGTGCTGTTTGTAGGGGTGGAGCTGCAATGTTTGCAGCAGCTCAGCTCATACCTGGAAATTATGAGCTGGGCTTTACAGATTTATTTATTTTATTTATTGAAAACTAGGATTCATATCTTTGAGCAGCAGCTCTTTACATAGGTTCCACATCAAAAAAACAAGTACAGTGCATACAGACAGTCATTGTTACAGGTAAATCATACCAGGTCGATTCCAGGAATAAAAATACTGGGAATTACAAAACAGTTGCTTAACAGTCAGCAAACAGGTACAAGGTATACCATTGTGATGTAGAACTGTGTGACAGGTAGGAGTGTTCCAGAGGAAGCAAAGGGTGAAGGGAACTGGCCTGGCTGATCTTGCCAGGATGGGAGAAGATGGTGGCAGGGAGAGAGGGAGGAGGAGGAGGAGGAGGAGGAGGGGTTGTGGGGTATGAGTATTGTGAAAGGAGGAGGTTAGGAGGTAGAAGGGCAGGAAGAAATAAGTGCTAGGAGTGGCCTGTAGGGACAGATGATAGCAGAGGGTGCAGACTAAGTGCAGGTTGAACTGAGAGCCACAGAAGGCTTAGCTGTAGCATTCACAAGTGGCGCTAGCAAGAAGTTGTCATAGTTTGTGCTTGAAGGGGCCTATTGTAGCGGTAGTACTTATTTCAGGCTGAAGTGAGTTCATCCAAAGTAGAGCTTGATGGGCAAAGGCACGTTGCGCTAGGGGCATACGGCACCTAGGGACATTGAAAACTTGATTGTTGTAACTTCTGGTGTTTCAAGCTGGCTGATGAGGGCTGAGTAGGTTCCGAACCCCGATGGGCAGCATTTCAAGACAGATCTTCTTAGCTATCAGTCAGGTTTGGTAGCGGATTCTGTCTTTTAATTGAAGACAGTTTGCTTGAGTGTAAAGATCACAGGTGTGTGTTAGTCATACAGCACCAGTGAGAAGTCAACATGCCTTGTTCAAGGCAGTTGAGATGCATCAGAGGGCCGTGTCAGTGGCTGACCCATAGACGACCAGACCGTAGTCAATGAGAGCAAATACTGAGCTGTGTAATGCCATGTTCAGGGCATCAGGTATAAGACAATTTTTATGTCAATAGAGCAAGCCTATTCTCTCATTAATCACTTTAGCAATATTGTCGATGTGTGTAGTGTATGAAAGGGTGGAGTCAACAGTAATGCCCCGATATTTGAAGTGCTGTACAAGATTGAGGGAGGATTCTTGCTGTTCTTAATGGATAGTGGGAAAACTTTATGTCTGCTTTGGGAGCTGGTGAGCAACATGGACTTGGTTTTTTTGTAGTTCATCACATGTTTGTGCTCCTCAAACCATTTCTCAGCAGAAGTAAAACCTTGTTGTAGGGCCTCCTCCCAACATTCAGGCTGAGGGTCACTGGTAAAAATGACCGCATTGTCTGCATTCAGGAGTATGTGACCATGGCAAGAGCTGGGGAGTTTGTTAATGAATATACCAAAAAGGAGCAGACCCAGGATGGCCCCTTGTGGAACACCTGAGTGGACAGATCTGGGTTCAGAATGGATGTCGACGATCTTGACTTGTTGTGATCTGTTGCTTAGGTAGCTGCTGAGCCATCAATTTGCCTTAGTGAAGAGCCCGATGACAGTGAGCTAATAGAGAAGACGGGTATGATTCACTGCGTCAAAGGCCTTAGACAAGTCTATGAATGTATCCCCTACCAGGTTTCCTTGATCAAGAGTGCAGTGAATGTAGCCAGTGGCTGTGACAGTACTGTGTGCTCTCCTAAATCCTTGTTGTTAGGTACTTAGGAGATTGTAGAGGTCCAGGTATTCAACCAATTGTTCCATCACTATTCTTTCAAGTGCCTTGGAGAGTGCAGGGAGAATGGAGCTTGGTCTATAGTTACTGTGCAGAGTTTGGTCACCATTCTTGTGCACGGGGGTTACAGTTGCAGATTTCCACATTTGGGGAAATTGTGAGTGGCAGAGAGATAGGCTGATTATCTTGTTCAGAGGTTCTAGAATTTCATCCAGGAACAGGTATATACATTTTAGGTCCAGGGAGTCCCGCTATATCTTGACTTCCCTAGGAATTTTTCAAGGTATTTTCTAGCTTCTCTGTTAGAAACAAACTTGAAAAAGAATGATGGATGCCCAGGGGTATTTTCGTGGACTTCTGGGTGATCTGCTAGGGTGGTGGGATCAAAGAAGTCAGCTGGGAGGACGCTGCTCAGGTCTGTAAATGCATTGTTAAAGGCATTTGCTATGAGTTGTGGATCCATTGTTGGGGTGCCTTCAATATTAAGCATTGTTGGGGCAGTTTTGTGGGTCTTTCAGGTGATATCTTTGAGGTTGGACCGCAATGACTTACTGTCATTCCATGATCTGGCCAGAGCATCTTTGTAGTAGTTGCTTTTGGCATTATGTATTGCTCTGGTACAGTCATTTCTTGCTTTCCTATAGCTCTGAATATTGGCTTGGGTCCCATGGGCCCATGACTTATACCAGAGTTGGTATCTGCATATAAGTAACTTGATTAAATCAGGTGTGATCCACGGATTGTGGACTCATTTGATCTTCCTCATTCTTAAGGGTGCATGCTTGTCGCAGACTGCATTGAATTTGGTAATGAAATGCTCCAATGCAGTATCCACATCATTTGTGGTATACAGGTTCGACCAATCTTGGTGCTTAAGGTCAGATTTTAGTTGTTTGAAGTGCCCTCTGAGAAGCACCTGGTTACTTATCATTTTGGCTGGTGGTTTACAGAACTTATTGGACCAATAGCACTTAACAGGGGAGTGGCTATTCACTGTGTCAGGGAGAACTGTGGTGTTAGTGATATGTTCAGGGCAGTTTGAAAGCACCCAGTCCAGTAATGTATCCGTTCCAGTTTTATAGTTATGTCTGGTTGACTCCTTAACCATTTGTAAGAAAGCAACAGCTGAGAAGGCATCCTTGACTGAGGCAGTGGCCGAGGAGAGCTAGTTGATGTTGAAGTCTCCCAGCAGAACCATTTTTGTGTTTAGGCTCAGTATACTTAGACATCCCATCAAGGCCTCGGTACCTGTTGCAGTCTGCTTAGGTGGAATATAGACTGAGATAACAGTGATGGTCTTGTTGTGTGAGCCTAATAGCAGTTTAACGTTGAGTATTTGCAGTTTGTCGCTCCTGATAGGAAGGGGAAGAATATGTGCCTGTAAGGAGTCTCTTATGTAAAGCACACACCCACTACCTCACTTTGACAGATGGTTCTGTCTGAAGATTGTGTACCTGGGTAATGATATGGCTTCGTCAGGTAACAAAGGGATTAGCCAGGATTCTACTACCGACAGCACATTGGGGTGCTTGTGGCCCATACATTTAGCCTGTCCATTTTTGGGGGGAGACTGCAGATGTATATGGAAGTGAGAGTAAGACCATTAGCTATTTTAGTTTGAGTGCTTGAGTTAAGGGCAGGGCCATGGTTAGGGTGTATATTTCCTGACAGCAATAAAAGTATTAGCCGTCATTGGCTGGCCTCTCAGTATCAGCCACCAGCTGGTTCTGGTCCTACCTCATAGGTCATATACAGTCGGTTAGAGTTGGTAACTCTACCTCCCCTTCCCTCCCAATCAACACTGGTATCCCCAAGGTACAGTACTCTTACCAATACAGTTTTCTATCTTCCTCAATGACCTTCCTCTTGCATTCATATGTATGCAGATGACATGGTCCTATTCTCCCCTGGAACCTCCCCCTCTGATGTAGCTGCCAACTTTCAGCAAGACTTTAACAATGTCCAGCACTGGTTCAATGCTAACCAACTCTCCATGAACATCAAAAAAACAGTCTCCATGACCTTTGGCTCTAAGCAAAGACTATCCAGACTTGTCACCACCCCTACCTTCAACACCCTCTCTGGTACTATACTAGATGATGTTCCCACCTTTAAGTACCTTGGGTTATGGCTAGACAAGTCCCTCGATTTTGGGGCTCACATTGATGCTATCCACAGAAAACTGCTCCCTATGCTCAGTGCTCTGTACAGGCACCACAGCTGCCTGCCACTGCAAGCCCAGAGAGAAATTGTCCAAAAGATGATTCTCCCCATCCTCGATTTCAGGGACATAGTCTACTCTTCTGACCCTAAATCCACCCTCTCCAAACTCCAGACTGGACACCCTCTTCAATTCCTTCTGCCACTGCATACTGGGTTGCCCCCCACTTACACACGACTGTGACCTTTATATCTCACTCTACTTCCCCTCACTTAATGCCAGACGACTTCTGCACAGTGCCAATCTAGTTCAGCAGTTCTGGCTTGGCTCTCTCTCCCCATACTTATCCTCCCTCCTATCTCTCTCCCCTCCTCCTCCTTCTATTCCCTCCACAATTCCACTCATCACACCCTTGCCCACCCCCTTCAGCACACCTCATCAGGTCGAGTTGCTTTTTCCTTTAAGTTTCCAAATATCTGGAATATCCCCCCCTCTCGAAATTCTTTCTGCTCGATCTCGCTATTCACTAGCCCATGTCCTCCAGAAGCACACTGTTCACAGTTACACCTGCAACTAACCCCTTCTTTCTAACCCTGTTTTTTTCCCAATCCCCTACCCCCCATCTGCCCAACACCCATTTTCTTCAAGGTTCTCTGACAGCAACCTCCCCCCAACCCCCCACTTTACCTCCCCACCTTCCTCTCTCTCTCTCTCTTTCTCACTTCTTCCTTCCTGGGCTCAAATCCCTCTCATAGGGCTTTCAGATTCCTAAGGAGCATAATTTCCCCAGCTGCCAGCCACCTCTAATTCCACCCTCCCCAGACTGCACACCCTCTGAGAGGTGTTCTTCCCTGGCTTGGCTTGCCTTCTCCCAACCCCTCTTTCCCCTGCTGTCTCCTCTCTCTCTCTCTCTCTCTCTCTCTCTCACTCTTCCTGTCCAGGCTCATACCTCCTTGCAGGGTTCTCAGCATCCTGAGGGGGTGTAATGCCCCTGGCTTACCCTGCCTTCATGTCCTCTCCCCCTTCCCTGCCATCTCCCCTCTCTCTCACTTCCTTCATGCCTGCGTCCATACCCCCTTGCAGGGTTCTCTGCATCCTGGAGGGGTGTAACCTCCGGCTTGCCTCATTCTCTCCCTCTTCCCCTCCCCCTTCTCTCCCACCTTCTATCTGTCCAGGATCATACCCCCTTGCAGGGTTCTCAGCATCCTATAGGGATGTACTCTCCCCCTGACTTACCATGCCTCCTCCACCCACCTCCTCAACTGCCCTTCCCATCTGGGTCCACTTCCCCCCCTACTGGTTCTCAACATCATGAGGGGATGCAACTCCCTGGCTTCCTATGCCTCCTCACCCCCCCATCCCCTCTGCTTTACACTTCTCTTCCCTTGCACCCTCTTTCCTTCCCCTTCCTACTCCCCTCATTTTTCACTCCCATTCTACCTGTCTACTTAGCACTTGGTACCCCTGCCAGCCTTATCTAGCACTTTGAGGTGTACTCCATCAGTATCTATGCCTTCCTTGTTAGCTATTATACTCTTGTGCCTATGGTATTGTAACCTTGTGTGGGTGTTTTTGCCTAAAAAATACTGTGGTTCAATTCTTTGTCCATGCTAATAATGTAATGTATTGTTTGTATGCTACTGTTTTATATTGCCTGTCTTTTGATTTTGTTTTGCTCCCCCACTTATGTAACTCCCTCCCCCAAGACGCTTCTGGAAACAAGCTGTTTACAGCTCATGTTGTCTTTCCTGGTGAAACATTTATAAATAAAATTAGGAGAAGGCGTGTCATACGAGCCATCAGAAGTCTAGTGTTGAGCGTTCACTGTCTTCACTTGTGCAGGCATATCTTAGTGGTTCCATAGGAGGCATTGCAGCCAGGGAAGGAAGATATTGTAAGATAACCATGTTCCTGGAGGTAGGGAGCCTGTTCAGGGTTTCCCTACGGTGGTTGGGCTGGCAGCAGCTTGAAAAGTTTGGCTGCACTGCTGGAGTGCCCACTAGGGCAATCTTATCTGAGGAGGAACTGTGTTCCTGGAGGTAGGGAGCCTGTTCAGAGCTTCCCCACAGCAGTTGGGCTGGTGGTGGCTTGAAAAGTGTGGCCAGGCCACTGTCACGCCCGCTCGAGCAGTCTGGGGGGGGGGTAGGAGGTAATAACTTTTTTATAAGTCACAAAAAAAACTCAGTTGTATGGGCTGCCTGCCAGGATCATGTCAGTTGCTATTTAAGACACTATTAATTTCATAAAATATTTAATGAACATTTCTTAAATGTTTGGTCCAACAAGGGAATAAGGACTATAGGAGACTTTTTGATCAGTCATCATACCTGATGTCTTTTTACCAAATTCTTGCAAAATTCTGTGTAGACAGAAATTATCTTTTCAGATATTGTTAAATGAAATTCAGATTGATTGAACTCTTGGGTAACTCATTAAAACTTGAAAAACATTCAGAAATACTGTACTGTATATGTGCTACTTTCTAAATCTAAGACGTGAACAAAATTAATTTAAAAAATGTATAAAGTAATAATGGATTGCCAAAAAATTGACTTAGAAAAGCTGAAAATAGAATGAGAAAGGTGATGTGGATGGAAGAAAAGTGGCCAGAAATATGCTCTTTCAGGAAGATACTAAAAACCAATCAGTTAAATCAAATTTAGTATGACATCGTGCACAGAATACTTTAACATGGGTTTATTTAGCTGTAATTTAATTTTGCCATATTAGCTGACAAGACATAATGAATGAAAATTAAACTACGGCACTATATAGAGCAAGTATGCAATACATAAGCATAACATTTAATGCAGTCTTTCAATTTACTTTTGCAATCTGTCTGGAACTTTCTAACCATGCTCTCATTAATTGTTCTGTGGTACCTGGCATGATAAAACACAACAGCTTCCATTACACTGCTTTCTGAGGCACAGCAGCCAATTTTGCATCTCATTTGAGGGGTGTAGTGGCTGTACTCGGATCAGCAGCATTGCAACAGTGGGCTGGATACTTGCAGTTTGCCGACCACACTCTCAGCAAGATCTAGCATTATATCTGCAGAAGATAAAAGAACATCTGCTGTCAGCTCCTCCATCAGGGAAAAGTCTTGCTCTATTTTTTGTCCCTTCTGTATTCACTTCCCTAAAGACATTTTACAGATGGTAAAATCACACATTAAAAATTACAAAAAAAATATAGTGCATTAAAACCATGTAGAAAGTGACTGGATGTGATTGTTTCCTGAGGGATACTGTAATTGCTTAAATTGCAGTTTAGTGAGCTAAGGACAAGTGCTGACAGTCGATAGCCTTTACCATAGTTGAATCGAGAACTATAATGTGTAGTTGAGCAATGTGCATTCAGAGTGACAGACACAGGACAGAAAAACATTTCTGCTGCAAAATAAACCTATTTTACAGTATATTAATCCCCTTATCTCTGAATAAACTACAGTAGATCATTTTCTATCTCCCTTTTGTAATGGATGCTTGAAAGGAATTGATAATATATCACATGCGATGGCCAGTTATAATGCTATTGATGATTTTGGTCTCCAAATTTTTTAGTAACTAATACATTGCTAGAAACATCTCCAATAAAGGAGAAACAATTATGCATTTTAGGAACACCTTCTTTTCAAAATATGCCAGTTGGTTAAAAAAACACTTGTTAGATATATCATGGTGTTCCAGTGCCTCCCCCCATCCCCAATGCCGCCAGTAACTGACTGCACCATAAGTACCCTACTCCCTACCTGATGCCCTATACCAACTGTAAGTGACAAATCCCACCCCCCACCTCACCAGCGTGTCCCGTAATGAATACTGGTATTAATTCCCCGGTCCCACGACCTGATGCCGCACTTTGAATTAGATACAAAAACACACCAATTCATGGTGGTCTAGTGGCCCTACACTTCTTCCCCCCCCCAACAGCAGGTAGTGCCAACTCCCACCACAATTGTGTGACAGAGCCGGGACTGGCCAAGCCCACCTCACACCTCTATGCCAGCACCGACTGAACTTTCACCCAGGGCCGTACTGCAAGGCATTCAGAGACAGTTCACTTGGGGCCAGCCACTGAGGTGTGAGGTGGGATGTGCTGGTCCCATCTCTTTCACACATTTGGGGCAGCACTACCTGCTGGGGTGGGCAGAGTAGAGGGCTATTAGACCACCAGGGATGGGGTGTGTTTTCAGATCTAATACAAAGTATCGGCATCAGGAGGGGCCGAGGAATTAATACTAGTATTTATTACGGTGGCAGTGTAGAAGGGGCAGGGGATGTCTTAGGTGTTATCACTTATTTGTGGCACCAGAGAAGGGGAGGGAGCATCTTAATTCTATTAATAAGGGGCAGCATAAGAAGAAGGAAGGGTGAGCTATTAATGAAAAATTGGGCATCAGTGTGTGTGGGGGGGGCACGCTATACCACCAACAAAGGGGATAATATATGTGGTTCCACAGGGCACAGTGGGGAGGAAGGGGCACTAGCCCAACAGGGAATACAGCTGCTGCACAGCCACCCCTCAGCTTGTGGTTAACCCTCCTGGTGTGCCCCCTGTTTGGCACATGGCCACGGTTGCCACAAGCTGAGGGAATTTGCCAACGGGATCCTGCCAGTTAGAGATTCAGGGGCAGGGTCCCCAGTGCACTGGGCTTCAGGGGCAAGCTGCTGTTTGTGGCAGCTTGCGCCAATACAAACCCATTTTGAAAATCAGACCCATAGACTTCAGCCATCACTAAAGACAACTCTGTTATGCTTGTGTGTCATCATATGGACTTTGCAATGGGTGAATTGGGCATGTGTGCAAGCACGTGACAACTATCATAGGAGCCAGCATGGGAAAAAGGACGTGTTCCAAAGGGAATGGAACTCGGCACACATGAAGCGCTGACTCACACCAGCTTTGCATGGGCAGTCTCAGAATGTGAATATCAAAGTGCAGAATGTAAGTATAGTTGTGTGCAGCATTGCACCAGCAGTACAACAAAAAACAGAATAATGACACCCACCTAAAGAATCAGGCACTCTCCAGCACAGTATATATGCCCATGAGGAGGAGGAGTGTACATTATTAATTTGCCTGTTGCTGCTGATTTTTGTGATATGGAACAAGCCTGATGAGTGTAGCTAGACAGCATGGACTGCAAAGTGTGAGTTAAGTAAGCCCCCCAAAAGAACTGTTCACATCAGTACCAGCCCAACACCATATAATTCAATGTATCCCAGAGAAGCAGAATACCTGCGACTGTCAGTGGAATGCATGACTACAGGACAGTGTGCTTTGGAAGCCATGGGCAGTTTGGCACAGATTAGGTCCTAACTGAACATTTCTGGGCAAATCGTCGGTAACAATATTTAACCTTTAAGCAATGCACTTGCGCACCTCACAGTAACTGGCAGAAATGTATAGAATTGCTTCCTCATTACGGAAAAAGGGAAAAAGACATGGAAAAAACAGAAATGGGGAAAAAGTAACTTTGCAGATGAAAGAATAGCAGAGATGTGAGTAAATGTCCGGAGAATAACAGTATTCTACTATGGTAACAAGTCAAGCAGTACTAGTGAAATGAAAAAAGAATTATTGAGAAACTTGCCATTCCTGCTGATGAAGCTTGAGCTCAGGAGGTAGATTCAATCTGAACCTGTCTTAACAAGAACAGCTGACAGGGTGGTTGGCTCCAAAATATAAAGGCACACCGGTGGAAAGGAAATAGTCACAAAACATAGGAAGTGAGCATGACCCTGCCCCCGACACATTCCAATCTATAGAGCGAGCGTGCACGCCGGCTGGTGCGTGGCTTCTGAGGACAAAAGAGGCAGAGTGAGCAGGGCTGAAAATATAGCATTTTTAACAAACTATGCTTACAAACAAAACAAAACTCGCTAGAAATTCACACAGAGGACACATGGGGACAATCTGCATACTAAGTCGGCAGGGTAAGTGAACTTCGATATATTCAACCAATATCTGACAGTGCAGCTAAAGAAGCATTTTGTAGAATGTGGAAAAGTCCATTACCTTTGAGTTTCTACCTGTGGAAAACATTATTATCAGAGTGTATGCCAATAGAGCAAACTTTTATAAATGCAACAGTCTAAATAAATTAAATGATTTGATGCAGGAATAACTCATAAATCTAACAAGCAGTAATAGATTCTAAAGGATTGTTTCTCTTTTTTATAATCTTGAAATGTTCTTGCATTACTTATTATAGTTGGCCTGCATGGGTAAATGATTATACATAATGTGAATGTTTTCTTTTTTATTGTTATATTTCTGCTTTTCATATGTGTTTAAATGTGTTCTGTTATAATATTTTTGATATCCCCTTAAAAAATGTAAAAATAAAAAGAAGGAAGGAAGGAAGGAGGGAAGAAAAAAGGATTTCAGACCATGTCCATTATTGTTTTTGGCATACCAAGGACACATTCTTAAAATTTTTATTCTTTCTTATCTTTATTTTTCGATTCTCCCATAATGTCTCTTTGACAAGTTTAATATAGAGTGGACCAATTACAACATTCCTTAACCAGTCTTTCCAAAGATTTTCAAATTTTATTTCCATCAGGATTTCTTTTATCTTTCTTAACCAATGTGAGCGGCACTCTTTGCTCTGGGCGGTAAACTCCATCCATCTCCACGGTTGCCACCGGAACCCACACACAAGCCCTCGCTGGATTTCGGATCCTGGAACGCGGATCCAGCCTACAGGCATTCGCGTCTGAGCAGCGCTCTTTGCTCTGGGTGGTCAGCTCCAGCCATCTCCATGTCTGCCACTCTCACCCTCACACAAGCCCTCGATGGATTTCGGATCCTGGAACGCGGATCCAGTCTGCAGCCATTCGTGCCTGAGTGGCACTCTTCACTCTGGGCAGTCAGCTCTAGCCATCTCCACAGCTGTTGCCCTCACCCTCACACAAGCCCTCGACAGATTTTGGATCCTGGAATGCGGATACAGCCTACAGGCATTCGCGCCTGAGCGTCGCTCTTCGCTCTGGGTGGTCAACTCCAGCCATCTCCATGGCCACCTCCTGAACCTTCACACAAGTCCTCGCTAGATTTCGGATCCTGGAAGGTGGATCCAGCCTACAGGTATGACCGTTGATCTTCCCTGGAGCCATTCCGGTTGGCTGAACCCGATTAGTACAGCGTGCTTGCAGGCGGATTCTGATTGGCCCCCCTGCTATCCTACTACACACCGAATGGTGCGCCCTATGCCATAGACTCAAAGAACGAATTCTGTGGTACTTTTGACTGCCTCTCTCCTGATAACTCCTGCTTGAATTTCATCCCACTCCCCCACCCCCTCCCAGGCCTCCTTTAAGTACAGCTCTGCTCCGCCCTCACTGGTTCTCTGCCATATGATTGCTTCCCTTTGGCCTTTTACTTATTAGAGCTGAGTCTATTTAGCTTATACTACGAGCAGCAGCACTTTCGCACCTAGCGTGTTATTTACTTTTTTCCCTTTTCCATAGCCCTTCATTAGACTGAGTATTGTTATATACTTCACTAGTAGTTTTACTTCCCTTGAATCTCGAGGGTGCCTGTTTGGGATCCTGTTACACACCCAGTAGAAGCATCCAACCTTCTCTAACATCTTGACTCAGCCCCTTTGGAATTGTGGCACACTTCATTATTATCTTTCTAATTCTTGGCAACAGTGTACACATGCTATACTGCACCATGAAGTGACAGGCACTAACTCAGTCCTTGAACCCTTTATCATATCCTATGTTGTCCCCTCACACTGTACCTCCCTTCTCTCTTTGACCCACCCTCCCCACACACATATACCCCATTCCTCCACCCTCCCCTTCCTTTCCCCATCACCTATGACTATCCGAGCACTCCCCCTCACTACCTTAAACTGTCAAATCAGCTTTACCTTCTCCTGCACCAAGCTCACATCCCTGACGACATACCAAGGGCAGTTCCAAAGGAAAAAATCATTTTCATTCTTGATGAATTCCCTAAAGTAACCTAAGGAATTTGAGATTGTTTTGCTGAAGCTTCACCTTCCTTCCATGAAATGCATTACTATTATAGGTGGCTACAGACTTCCAACCAGTGTCGCTGAAATCCTTAATATATTGAAATCCCAAACCATAGCTGAAAACACAAAAACAACAATTTTAGGGGATCTCAATATGGATTGGCTTACCCCAAAATCACACTGCCTTAAATCTCTCTGTGATGAGCTTGGCCTTGTACAGTTACTGAACCCACGAGGATCAATACCTCGAACATTGCCAATAGCTCCCTCCTAGATGTTATGTTAACCATTCATCTTCATAAAATCTTACACTCAGCAGTTTTCCATAATGACACGAGTGACCACGATGTTGTTGTATGCATAAGATCTCAAACTAAAGCCCGCCAACAGTCCAAACTTAGAACAAAACGGTCCTTTCATAAGTTCAACACAGCAAATTTCCTGGTAAGGTCAGATGGCAAGATCTTTATCTTGCCAAAACTGCCGATGAAGCTGTCTCTGTCCTTAACGAAAATCTTGCCACTCTGGCAAACAAGCATGCCCCCTTTATCAAAATCAGGGTGTGTAACATTTCTCACCCCTGGTTTACCTCAGATCCAAGGCAGCACTTACTAACTGTGACAAGCTTTGGGCTCAGGCTAGGCATTCAAAGAGCCCCACAGATAGGCAGGCCTTTAGAATAGCTAGGAATGCCTGTGTAAAAAGCATTTATGCTGCAAAAGCAAACTTCTATATCTCCACCATGGAACAGGCAAATGGGAATTCCCACAAAATCTGGAGGACACTTAAATCTATTGGAGGATGGCCCTCTGCTCCCTCTATTCCAACCAAGATACTCACCAACAGTAGGGTGGTGGAAAGCAACTCTCAAAGCCTTGAAGAACTTAACTCTCATTTTATCACTGCTGGCCTAGCTTTCGACTCCTCACCTTATGCTGGCCATGTGAAAAATCGTGCTAGCTCCACCTCCGCAACCTTCATCCTTCCTCATCCTTTTCAGCTGTGCACGATCAACTATAAAGAAGTTAAAGATTCACTCCTTAACCTAGATACCAGAAAAAGTGCAGGGGACGATGGACTTGAAACTTTCTTCCTAAGACTAGGCTATGCCCATCTCACTGCCCCCATTCTACATATTTTCAATCTCTCCATCACTTCTGCCATAGTTCTGTCCTGCTGGAAATCTGCCCACATCCTTCCTCTTTTCAAATCAGGAGACCCTTGCGATCTAAACAACTACAGGCCTATCTCCATCTTGCCTATCCTCTCTAAAGTGTTTGAAAAACAGATCTTTAATTAATTAAAATATCATATTGAAACCTACTCACTCTTAAACCCAGCACAATCTGGTTTCAGGTCTAAACACAGCACTATCACAGCATTGGCTAAAGTCACTAACGACTGTGTTTCTGCTGTGGACGCCAAGAAGATTACTGATGCAGTCTTCTTAGACCTTAGTAAAGTATTTGACACTGTTGACCACAACCTTCTAATTACCTGCCTTACTAATTTAGGTGCCACTCCATCCACCGTTCAGTGGTTTAACAGTTATCTGTCTGGAAGGACACAGAAAGTCAAAGCTGATGGTCTACTCTCAGCCTCCCTGCCGATTGCCAGGGGAGTCCCCTAAGGCTCCATTCTAGGCCTGATCCTCTTCTCTCTGTATATCAACAATCTTGACTCTTACATAATGAACTCCAGTCTGCACTTCTTTGCGGACAACACAGTACTGTATACCTCTGGCTCAACTCTATCAGAAGTTAGTCACGTGTTACAAGCTGACTTCACTCAGCTCGAAAACAATCTAGTAGAAGCCAAGCTTCTCCTAAATGTGAAGAAAATTAAGGCAATGATTTTCTCTCATAGTACCTCCTCTGGCACCCCCACCCTCGTCCTACTGAAATACTTTATTGTTACCTCCTTAGGAGAACTCTTGGAAGTCGTTACCAAATTTAAACATCTTGGCATTTGGATAGATAAGAAGCTCTCTTTTAATGACCACATTGAGGACTTATCCAGGAGGCTGAAAGCCAGGCAAGGATTCTTTTTTCAGAAACAGGTCTCTCTTCCCTCTTGGGACCCAAACCAGGCTTGTCCAGGCCACATTTCTTCCCTTACTTGATTACAGAGATTTAATCTACACCTCCTCTGCAATTTCAAGCCTAAGTAAGCTGGATGTCCTCTATCACCATGCCCTACGGTTTATCACTAGCTCCCCATACCGAACTCACCATTGTGATCTGCATGTAGCTGTTGGTTGGACATCACTCGCCACTAGACACTTGCTTCATGCTGGTATCTGGACCCTCAAGATACTCCTGTACAAACTACTAAGCTACCTTACATCTCTTATCTGCATTTCCCACAGTGCATACTCCCTTAGAAAATCAGACTTCATCCTGCTTGTTGTTCCTAGGACTTGTACCACCATTGGCCGACAAGCTATTTTGTATGCCCGTCCTACATTTTGGAACCAACTCCAATCCATATTGAAATTAGCTAGCATCATCTCAATTAATCTCTACAAAGCATTAGCTGCATCTAAAATAAAAGATACTTGTAGCTGCTATTAAGCCTCTCCCCTGCCCCATTTGTCTCATGCTCCTTCACTTCCCTGGTCCTGTCCAAGTCAGGACTGAAACTGCTTAGCCTGCAAAAGATTTATAGTGGCTAAATTATATGATTTTCTACCTGCTCTCACTGCTCTCATCCACCCGTCCTCCTACCCACATCTTACTCCCCTCTACTCTTCCTAACCCCCAGCCATCCCTGCTTTATTTTAATCTTCAACCCTGCCATCCTAACTATCCTCTCTCTCTTGTCATTGCATGCTAACCATATTTATTGCCTCTTAACAGAGTTATGTTTACAAATCCTCCCTTGTATAGCTTGTACACAAAGAAGCAAATTCTCCTTAACTGTACATTACTTTACTAGGATTTATCTTATTATGAAATGCCTTTCGTGTATTATGTCTGCACTTTGTTTACTTATAATCAGTTATGCCTTTTATGTAATATCCCCATGTCTGTGTAATTGCTTCAGGACCTCCTTGTGAATGAACTTGCTCAATGGAGTTTTCCTGCAATAAACTTGAACTTGAATAAGCATAGAAAAACACTGATTCCTCTTAGAAAACTAAGTCATAAGATTTAGGCATAGCTCAGCTTGTATTTCACATATCTTCTTTAGAAGACCCCTCCCAGTTATTTATTTATTAACTGATGAAATTTGCATGGAAACAGTATATTTATCCATCAGAGTTCATCTGCATATGCAGCTGATTCCTCACTTGAAATCATAGTCCTCTTTTGTGATGTCACAGTCTGTTGTCAAGGTAATAACTGTGATGTCACATGCAGAGTATTATGATAGTAAGTTGAGGCATAAACACTTGGAGAGGGTGAACTTTCAAGGAACAAAGAACCTGTTTTCAAGCTTGTGATCTGAGTAATAAATACTGGGGAGGAGAAATACAAAGCTAATGTAAAATACAAGTAGAATTTTGTCCTAATATGTTTTTTAAAGTTTTACTGGAGATGTCAGTTGCTTTTAAAGCCACTTCATTTTGTCATTCAGACACAGTTTTATTAATCTGTTTTCATCTTGACACATTATTTTAATTCAATACAATATCATTCTAGAATCATCTATCACCTTAATTCTTATTCTCCCTTGTTTACCCTTACTATTTCAGCCGCAGTAGATTTTGGTAATTTGGCAAATGCAATAGTATCATATAGAGTGTTATAAATGGTAATTCTACATTACCTGTACACACAGTTCCCCACACTTCAGTCATGTACAAGATCACATTGTTTAATTTTGTGTCAGTAGCTTTGAATGTTGCCATAAGGCAGTGATCCCCATACTTACTGTTAAACCATATAAGGGTTAATTTAATATGGTTCAGCCTTGCAATGGTGACATTTGTCTACCCTGCCCACTTACAGTTTAAAGTTTAGCCCTAAGTAACAATGTTATTTACCCTTGTCTATTTATTTATATGAAAATTTGTAACCAGGGAAGGCACACTGAGCCAATTCTAATTTCCAGGTGTGACTCAGACAAAAGGGAAAGGGGTGCAATAAATCAAAATCAGCAGTAGAGAAGCATTCAAAAGATAAAGTGCAAACACTGAACACTTCAACAAGATGCAAGTGCAAATAACAATAAACGGTGATCAGAAGATGGTTCTAGGAACAGCAGCAATACCCAGTTAAAATGACAAAAGCAGGTTGATACAAATAAGTGCAGCAGCTGTAGTGACATGAACTGACCCCAGCAGGGACCACTGAGGGGGTGAAAAGGGCACCAGGGGCAAGTCAGGTAGGGGGCTGACAGGAGTAGGTGTATCCAGTGATATGGGTGAGTCAAATTGAGTGACTCAATATGAGTCACTCAATTTGATCATCTATCGGATGAGCGGATATAAAAGTATAGCGAGGCATGATGTGAGCTACCCTGAAAGGGAGTAAATGGTGAGTAGGCAAGAAAGTGAACAGCAGAGGGAGCTATGGGGGAGAAGGATATGGTATGTCGTTGGGCCAGGCACCACCCCCACTGGCTGCATGGTGCTTTGGATTGGGTCACTGCCTTCAGTGCAGGAGGTACCGGGTTTGGATCTCATTAGGACCGTGTATATATTTTTATGGTATGTGTGTTCCTGTAGTTAAAATTTTCCTTTTACCAGTCCCTACGCAACATTTCTAGTCCCCTGTTCCAAGACCACTCAGAACTGTGCTCCACTGTGCCCCCACCCTGAATTGTCCCCTCCTGAGTTGTCTTCTTACCTCAGCATCAGGCCACCCCTCAGAGTTTATTATAATAAAAAAGGTGTGTGTGGGGGCAAAGCCCCCCCATGGGGGGAATAAATATTGCTCCGTTTCATGTGTTGTGGGCTCTCATGTTGTGGTTGGTGTTGTGCATAGACACCATTTGTGTTTTCGGTGTTGTGGACTCACTGATCTGTATGGCGCTATTAAATCTTCACCATTATGACATGGAACCAGAGCAGGAGGGGGAGGGGAGGAGTTTTAGGTGGTGCCTATGGGAAATGGGGGAGAAGAAGAGATGGAGAGAGGAGGAGAGAGCTGGTTCCAGAGGGAGATGTCTCCTTGCAGATAGCAGTCCCTTCTGTATTTCTTCTTACCTGTAACCGTAATTTCACATGTTTTACTTATTGATTTTAAGTACTGATTCCTTGCAATATAATTCTTAATTTTCTTTGTAATCCAATTAGGGTCACAGAATTTAAAACAAGATTGTCTGTGTCCATCAATGCTCGGACTGGAGTACCTTCGATATCTGGTGCCTAGACCATTTTACTTTCTAAACTTTCTAGTAACTTATTAACAAATAAATTGAAAAGGAGGGGTGCAAGTAGGCAACACTGCTTAATGCCTGTGTTAGAAAGGGATCAGTGACACTGCCTTTTAGAGCAAAACATTTAACAGATCAAGTAGAAGAACTGAGACTTTGTATTCTCAATGTCATGAAATCCATGTTAAGCCTTCTCAATCTTTCCCCTTTACAATATTCTTGATATGGCATCAAAAACTCCCTTAAAATCTAAAAGCCAAGCATAAGCTTATTTTCTGTTTTAGATGGTATTTTTCTAGGAGTGGACTGAGAGTAAAGCACTGGCTAAATAGTCTTTCCAGAAAACTGCTCGGTAGAGATTAATTATTTGATTTTATTCAACCCATACATTAAATTTCTCCACAATATTTTTAGTAAAAATATTTGCAATACAGTCATCTAGGCTAATTGGCTTGTAATTCAAGGGGTTTTGGTGGATCTCATTTTTTTTCAGAATTTGGAACAATAACATTCCCTCTCAAAGTTTTTGGGAACCTATTTGTTATACAGTAATACATTTATTACATAAGATTGCCAGAGGTTATTCCACAAGCTACTTTGAACTTTTCGTACATAAGAGGGTATCTTGTCTGACTCACAGGCTTTATTCCCTTTCATGCTATCTACAGCCTTAGCAACTTCTTTGAGGGGTATGATGCAAGTAACTTTCCTTTCAGCCACCTCTACTACCTCATTTGTCAGATACTTGCAAGTTGGTGTCAAAACATTTGAACCAGAATCAAAGGTCAGCTAGTTTAAATGTATTGTAATTCTTTTTATCCTTCAGAAATCTGATATACATTTGTTCAAGTAATATCATAAAGTCCCCAAAATTAAATTTGGGCAGCCAAGGGGGGGCATAAGTCAGGCTTCCGTCCCTTTTGTGGCTCTAGCTTCGGTGAGATCAGATCCAGCCCTTGTTCTTCTTATTAGGTGCCCCTTTTTACAGATTTAATTTTAGCACATTGTACTATAATCAGTTTAGTCACTGCATTGTTAACATCCTAACTACTGGCAACCATTGCTGTCCCCTAAGATGTCTAAGTATCGTATTTAGTTTATGTTGACTGGGAAAGTAGGGCTAGTCTATTCTGCCTGTTTTCAGCCTCATCGGGGTGGGGGTGGGGGTACAGATGCAAATTGGCATAATGAATACTGTTAAGTTGCTGTTGGTATTTTAAACGAATGGGGTAAAATTGAACAGGATACTAGGGAAAATTCCCCTACACTTCTCAAGAAGAGCCATGGGATCCTTAATGCCCACCTGAACAACCACCAGAACAGGCAAATGGAACCTCAGTTTAACATCTTATCTAAAAACATTGTACTTCAAGAGCACAGCACCCCCCCCCCATATGTTGCATTACAGTGTCAGTTTTGGGATCTATCCCAAATGCCTGAAATGGGGTTAGACCTCACAACCTTCCAATCTTCCATCCTCAGAGGTGAGTGCAACCTGCTGAGCCACTGACACCACATATGAGTAAAATCAGGCAGCAAATATATAAATATATAGGGCAAGATTTTAAAAGTGGACACTGCAGGCACAGTCCCTGATATTGATCTGTGACTGTATTTTCTGAAATGTGCTCAAATATTTGTTTGCAGTGTTCAAATGTTTTGAACCATTTGTGACAGCTGCTCTGCTTTTTGTCAGCTAGAATCAAAAAACTGATGCATGCATCACTTTCTTGACACAGGTTGGGCCTGTAGTGTTATAACTTGTAACTTGCAACCTCCCCAAACTGCAGCCAGGAGTTGGATCATCTTTTAGGTGGTCTGAATTTCATGTGCAATTTGTTGGAGAGTGCTAAAACATGCAGCACAAGTGCCAGGGCTAGTTTTTAAAGTTGGCCACAATTCTTTGACCCACTCAGTGCACTAGTGTCTTAAGTAGCAAATCTCAGCATTGTCACTAAATAACACTTCCACACCCTTTGCTCTACTACTGGTATCTGTACCAGACTGCTGTGTTAAATGTCGATTCCGTTACAGGTATATCAGTGGAAATACTGTACAACTTGTCCTTGCTAGAGTCAAAGTGATAATTTGAAACTATTCATGTTTGTTTATAAGTATGCATCAGGCTGTATATAAATACTGGTAGATTCTTCTGTGTGTTATGCATACTGTAATTATAAAACTGAATATGGCTAATCCTGCCTCCTTATTGTTTAGCAGCTGTTTCACATGGGGCTACCTTACAGATAACTCCCTGCTAAATGATGGTATCTCCCTGCTAAAGGTGGATTATTTTCAGTATAGCAGTTCCAGGTGAAAAGGCCACTGGCTGTATATTCATTCCAGAACAAATAATCACGTACAAGCATTAGAGGTTAAAATATCAATTTGCAAATAAAACACATTTACATGACAAACCCCATATAAGCAGTCAACCTCCCTACACAGATCACATAACCTAGCCAACCCCCACTTTGAGCACACAGTGAAATACAACCTGCAAATAAGAAAACCAGCATATTGTACCAAGCACTGAAAAGTGACCTCAATGAGCAGAAACCATCCGAAACAGAGACAGAATATTTTACATTGACAAACTTACCTAAAATTACCACTGGAAAGACAAAATCACCCACAAAATATTTCAAAAGTGCACACCGAGAAATCCTAGCATAATACCCCCATCCGAAACAGAAAACAGAAAATGTTGCAGAAAGCTTAAACTAAAAAAGGAACCAATCCCGTGCATAAAAGGGCAATATTGTAAAAGAAGAAAAAGATAAACACTCAATAAACATGCTCTGCCTCCATTTGTTTCCTCTTGCTGCCTTGAGGCTGAGTGAGTTCATGAAAAATGAAGACTCAATAAAAAACAGCAGCAACACCATGCAAATCATATACACTGAGTGAAAGTGCCCTTAAAACACTTTCCTTTATTAATCATTAATAACCATTTTATAAGTAAAATAAGAAGTATGGTGTGGAATTTCCAGATTCCAGCAGAACGAAATGAAGCAGAATTTTAACAAATTTCTGTGGAGGTCCATTGGAAGTACCGAGGTGGAATCACACCTTGGTACGGCATTTCATCATGCCACCATTACGCATTGTTTCCTGCAGTATGCATTCCATGAACATTACATGCAAATTCCATGGAAGCATGTAGGTAATCCATCACAAATGCGCCCTCTCACTGCATAATGGCCCTCACATACCTGTCTACGGAAGCATTAAAGAGACACTGTCAACCTTTTTTGCATCATATTATTTCTATTTAAAACCCACATTTTATGATTGCTTACTTTCTCTAAAATTCATTGATGTTGCTGGTTGCTTCATCTGCCTCATTTCTTAGTGGAACTGAAATGCATGCTAATGTTATAGTCGTAAACAACCTTATTTTGATTCAAATCCATGCTTCCGCTCTTACTGTATACAACCTAAAAACTAGGAACACCCCCCCTAAACTGCAGCCACTCATCATGGAAGGTTATTCCAGGAATCTGTCACTCTTTCTGTGAAGAAGTACTTCCTCATGACTCCTGAATCTACCCCTTCCAGTTTGACAGCATGTCCCCTTGTTCTAGAGCACCTTTGTTTCTAAAAAAATACTCCCCTCCTGTACCTTATTAATCCTCATGAGGTATTTAAAGGTCTCTGTCATATGTCCCCTCTCCCTCTTCTTCTCTAGGATTCATACTATATGAAGGAGAAAGGAGCAGAGAAGTCGGTATGCCCATGCACACTCCTTCCTCATTACCCATAATGGCCCCCATGCACAAATGTGGCATAGGTACGCATGAAATGTGCATACCCCACCCACGGAGCTGCACACCCGTGGACAGGTGCACTGGTACCAGCATTCACTAATGCCGGCCACCTGTCTGTGGCCCCGCCCCCAGGCACGCAGGTGCATGGTGGGGTGTTACACAGACCAGGCATACATCCAGTGGGTTGCCCAGACCTGGTCGGCCAGTGGATCCCTTGTGCCTGCAGGGCACAGATGCCAGCTGCTGGCAAGCAGTGCGCCAACCACACTGGGCACAGGATGCCCAATCGGCCACCCTCAGCCATCCTCGTGGCCCCCATGGGCAGGGGCTGCATGTCACAGGGATCTGCACCACCCTGACTTCTTGGCCACTGCTGGCAGCAACATCCTGGGGGGTGCATAACCCTTACAGGTGGGGTTCCCAGGCATAAGGTGTGCCCCTGTGCCAAGCACTCCACACCTTTGTGAATGGTGCAGAATGAGGGCATGCCCCCAACACATCCCCGGCACACTGCTGTCTGCATGGCTGGGGGATTGGCACAAACCTGTCCTGCACCCTCTCCTAGTGAATGCCGTGTTAGGTCCATGGGACCCTGTCAAACGGCATTCAGACTTAGCTATGCCAATGCAACCCGGTTACACGGCATGTTGGCATACTGCATAGGGCCCATTATGTCAAAATGTTGCCTTTTGAGGTATAGGTGTTTAGTCTCCTTTTAAATTGAGTTTTGTAACAACTGATAATTATTTCAATTGGTAGTTTGTTCCATGGGTTAACTACTCTCTGTGTGAAGAAGGACCCTCTACAGTTTGTTCTGAACCTTTTGGGTCTCAGCTGTAATGGATGTCCCCTGGTGCCTAAGTTATCATTTTTAAACTCCAGCTGTAATTTTTTCAATAGATAATTATCATACATGATATCCTAACATGACAGTACATCCCCTCGTATCCTTCTAGTGTTCAATGACATTGGGTTTAGCTTTTGTAGTATTTCATTCTATGTTAAGGTCCTTATATTATGGATCATTTTAGTTGCTTGTTTTTAGATTTTTTTTCTATCTTTTCCAAAGTCCCCTTATTTACCATTCCCCGTGCTTGGCTACTGTAATTGAGCAGTGGTCTAACATAAGATTTGTACAGTGGCATTATTACCTTTTCATCTCTACTTCTAAAGTTTTTCTTTTTATTGACCACAATATTCTCTTAACTTTGCCTATTTGTACATTACAGTGTGTGCCATAAGTTAATTTGTCTGTTACTGTTATTCCTAAATCTCTTTCCTCATTTGTTATTCTTAACAGCAAACCATTTAGATAGTATGTGCTTTCATTATTATGTTATCCGAGATGTATAACACAGCACTTGTCAGTGTTGAAACTCATCCCCATATGTCAATCCAGTTAGATACCCTATCGAAGGCCCTTTGGAGTATGTCTATATCTTCTTGTGTCCTTACTGACCTTGCTATTTTAGTGTTGTTAGCATATTTACTTAGCCAGCTTGTTGTCTGTGTACCCATATATGACATTTTTATTTTATTTAAACATTTAGGAACTGGGAAAAGCACACTGAGCCGAGGCTTATTTCCAGGTGTGACACAGGGGTGAGGGGGAGTGAGTTACAACAGTATACCTACATCGAATAGATACATGAGAATATTATATTCAATCACATAATTTTGTACAAAAGAGTTATTAACGTTTATTTCTTTATTTATTGAAGTCTCTGATTAATACCTTTAAGCTAAAAGCTAGTTTACAGAGGTTCCACGTCAACAGTAGTCTACACCAAAACTGTGAACAGTACAGAACAATGAAGTACAAATAATTACTAGGTTACAGAAAAAATGTAGAAAACACAGATATAGTTGAAGGAAAACAATGCAATAACACAGTGCAACGGGGGAAACAGAGTGAGAGAGGCAGTTGCAAAAGGGGAAGATAAGCTGGTTTCAGCAGAGATTTGGCACTGAGGGAGTGCAGAGTAGTTGAGGAAGGTGAGGGGAGAATAGGTAGTGAGGGCGGGAGCAGCCAATGGGCCTTGTCATAAGATAAGGAGAAGGGGGAAATCTTGGTGGGGTCTTAATAGTTGGTGGGGGGAGGGGGGATGAAGTTTAGTTTAGTTGGAGGTGGAGGAAGGGGAGAAAGTTGATGGGTAGATGGAGAACGAAGGTAAAGCATTCAGAACATTCAGTTGCATATATACAGTTATTTACAATAAGTTGCATGAATACAATAATATACAGTACAGAGGTTTTGAAGTTTAAACCATGTTCATTTGGCTAAAGGGAGACTTGTTGCAGTTGCAGGTGAAGAAGAGGAGTTGGCGAAGTTGAGATTTAATGGAGTTGTGCAAGGGTGGGTTTCTGAGGGGCTGGGGAAGCTGGTTCTATAAGTAGGGAGACAGTAGGAGAATGCATATTTGCCAGCTGATGAAGATGGTTTGGGGAGGGAGAAGGAGCGTGAGTCGCTAGAGTGCAGCAACTGAGGGGAAAAGGCTGCAGGGGTTAGTTTCTTGGCCAGATAGGAGGGCAATAGGGAGAAACAAAATTTGGAAATGAAAGAAATGGAGTGGCAAAAATGGCAATGGGAGAAGGGCGCTAACCCAAGGGAGGAAAGGAGCATGCAGTGTTGTGTTCTGAAACGGGAATTTGTTGCAAAATGGCAAAATAGCATGAAATAAGGATTCCAGCCTGGATAGCAAGGTGGTGGGAGCAAAGCTGTACACAATGTCTGCGTAATCAAAGATGGGTGTGATAATTTTTGTTAGAAGTGTGCATCTAACAGGTAATGGGAGGGAGTCATGGTTTCTGTAAAGAAGATCAAGCTTCCGGCGGAGCCTCAAGTGACAGCATCTATGTGGGTTGAATGATTTAACAGGTGGTCTAGCCATATTCCTAGGTATTTATATGAAGAGATGGTATTTAGTGTGTTTCTATTCAGGATGGTGATTTCAGGGGGCCTGGGTGTTCTTGCCAGTTTTTGAGCTGACCCAAAGGTCATGGAAACAGTTTTGGAGGTATTTATTTTGAGACTGTTTGAACGAAACCAAGACTGCATGTTGTTGTAGTCGTGTTGTAGTAGAGAGTGGATGTCACTTAGAACAGGGCTGGATGCGAAACATATAGTGTTGTCTGCATAGATATGTATATGGGACCTTATGCAGACAGTGGGGAGATCATTGATGAAAATGGAGAGTATAATTGGGCTTAGGATCGACCTTTTGGGAACACCAGCGAGGATGGGGAGAGAGAGGGGATGTGGAGTTCATGATCCTGACTGACTGTTGCCTATTTCTGAGGTAGGATTCAAATGACTGTACTGCGGGGAGGGGGGTGCGAGTTCGACTCTTGAGTTTGTCAAGAAGTAGGGGCTGGGAGACAGAACTGAAGGCCTTAGCCAAATCGACAAAAATAGCAGCAGTTAGTTGGCCTTGGTCAGAGGCAGACTGGATATGTCCATTGACGTGGAGGAGGGAAGATATTCCTGAACCAAGATTGGTATGGTGAGAGGTAATTTGTGAACCTGAGAAAGTCCTTTAGTCTGGTCTGGACAAGAGACTCTTGCAGCTTGACAAGAAAGGGGAAGAGGGAGATGGGATGGTAGTTTGCAGGGACTGAGGAGTCACCACCCTTGTGAAGAGGGATGGCACAGGCTGATTTCCATGCTGGGGTACCTTACCAGTCTTGAAGGACAAATTTAATAGGTATGTGAGAGGAACTGTTATAGCTGATGCTGAAATATGTAGAAGTTTGGGGTGGATGCTGTCTAGGCTGGATTTGGTGATGTTTAAGAGGAGAGAGTGTTTAGTACTTCTTTAGGCAATGTGGGAGCAAGGATGAAAGTGTTTTGGACAGGATATTGGGGGAGCGAGCAGTGACCTGGTGATGGGGGAGAGGACTGGTCAGGAAGGGCACAAGTGGTGAAAAGGTTGTTTAGGGTTTCTTCCACTTTGATCGTGTCAGAAATGCTTTGGTCATTTAGCTTGGGAATAGGGGTGGAATTCTGAGAGGGTGGTCTATAAGGGAGTGGACAATCTTCCAGAAGCAGGATGGTAGTGCAATATTTAGGCTGGACTTAATCTGCCATGGCTCATCGTATTGCTGTGGTGCAGGCATTTCTTGCCGTGTTGTAAGCCTCTTTGGTTTGGGGGTTAGTGTGGACCAGGCCCTATCACAGGCTTTGCAGAGAGCATTTGGGGTGCTGGAGATCCAGGGGTGGTGGCACTTTTTTACCCTGGCTTTAACTAGGGGGTCATGGGAGTCCCAGATCTGTTAAACATCTGCAGGAAACCTGACAGGTCTGAATCAATATCTGGTACAGTATAGACAGGGTCCCAGTCTGCAAATTGTAGGTCATGAAGGAGGGACCTGGTGCTCAATGAGTTTAGTGGGCAGGTATTAATATATTTTGGGGTACAGTGGGTAATGCAGTGATTGTTTAGGGCAGCATCCATTATACCAGTGGCAGATATTCTGTATGGATGGGAGGCGAGGATCCAGTCTATTAGTGATTGATTAGATGAGCATTGATTGCAGCAAGTGGGCTCTGCAATTAATTGTGTAAGGTTTAGAGACTCAGTTTTGAATGTGGGTGCTTTTGTGGAGGGAGAAAGCCAATCCAGGTTGTAATCATGTAGAAGGAGTAGTTCACCAGATACTGCGATGGGAGGAAGGGATGACACACAGGAGATAAAGGCATCCTGGGCTAGGCACAGGGAAGGGTAGATCACCCCAATGTAGATAGGGAAGAAGGGAGGTTGAGTTTGGAGAGTAATAATTCATGTGAGCAAGGGCAGGATTCTCTCCTGATAATTGAGCACTGTAGTGGCTACTTGACATAAATTGCTACTCCTCCACCCCTTTTGCCATGGTCCTGGCAGAGTAGGGCATAATCAGGGATGGATAGGGAGGAGTCAGGGGAATTGGTGGAGAGCCAAGTTTCCATGAGGCAGAGGATGTCAGGAGCATTTTATGTTACCCAGCAACTAAGTTGATCTAGTTTAGGTAGGAGACAACTTATATTCATATGCATAATGTTTAGGCCTTTTTGGGGAGTAGAAGGATTTTGCCCAGGTGGGGGGCCTGAGCTTAGTTCAACATCCCCTGCTAGGAGTAGAGTGAGAAAGAAAATAGAAAAAGTGGCTTATAGTTTTCACACCCTGGTAAGTAGGAGGAATCTGGGTATGGTATGAGAGCACCGTATGAGGGTTGTTCGGGATGTCCACAGAGGGGCAATGACACTGGACGATATTTGGTGGAAAGGGGGAAGGGGAGAGGGGTAGGGAGATAGGGGGCAAATGTAGGCTGGTTAGAGAGGATGAGGGGGGCTGTGGTGGAAATGGGTGGAGATGGGTATATGTAGCTAGCATGGAGAGGATGAGAGGATGAGAGAAGGCATGACAAGATGGAGAGAAGTAAGGGGGGTGCTGTGTTCATGGTGGGAATAACATTTAGGCAATGGTGCACTTGTGTGTAGCACACTTGAATTGGGGGGTTTCTCAAGGTTCTTGCACTAGCCCTGCTCATGCACTAGGTGGCAGTATAGGCAAGTCTTATACACTTGGAGTTGCGGGGGCTTCTCAAGGTATTAGCATAGCTCTGCTGGAGCAGTAGATGGCAGTATAAGCAAGACCAAGATGACATAAACAACTGAAACAATATAGGTCCAAGGACTGAGCCCTGGGACCCTGCTCATCACTGGTATTGTATCACAAAGGTAATCACTGATGGTGACTCTCTGACTCCTATCCCTCAGCCAACTCCCAATCTAATTTATAATTCTATGGTCCACCTGGATGTCTATCAATTTCTCTATTATGGCCCTATGTGGGACTTTATCAAATACCTTACCGGGTCCAAGAATATACATTCAACGGAATTACCCATGTCCAATGGTTGCAATATTTTTTCATAAAAAAATAACAGGTTTGTTCCTCATGATCTACAAACCATAAATCCATATTTTTCACTGTCCTTGAGATTATGTTTATCTATATGCTGATTGATCATATCCCTAAGTATGGACTCCATAATACTCCCTGACACCGAGGTCAAGCCAATAGGTCTGTAATTTGTGTAATCAGATCTATTTCTCTTTTTATGGTAGGGACAACTATGGCAGACTGCCAATCAGCAGGGATTTCATTGTTAGAGAAGGCCCTTAAGTACAGTAGTCTTAATGGAGCGGCAGTTTGAGGCACTAATAATTTTGGCATGTTTGATGATATGTCATCTGGTCCTGCAGAGTTTGTCTTTTTCAGTCCTTTAATTTTCGTAATGATACAGTCCTTGCAGTTCTCTAACACTATTGTAGCATTTACTATTATTTCTCCCACATAAGTGTTGTTTTGTGTAACTACAGTTCCAAAGTATATGTTAAAGATGTCAGCCATTTGTTTTGGACCATCAATCTGTTGTTTGTTTGATATTATAGTACATAGTCCACTATTTTGTTTTCTCAGTGAGTTTACATAGCTATACATTTCCATGTTATCTTTGCTTGCATTTTGTGCTAGTCCTAGCTCCATTTTCTTATCTTATTTTTACATTGTTTTTGAGCTTTTAAATGGGTTCCCCAGTTTTCTTCAGTTTTGTTTCTAATATACATACAGCCTAAATTTTTTTTATTTATTAGTGTTTTAATACCATTATTGAGCCAGTTTGTTTTTTTCCTCTGTCATATTTTTTTTACTTTCTTGATACATTTATTATATATTGTTATGATATGCTTTTTAATTATGTCCCTGATGACTGTGGTAATTTTATTACTTAATTCTCTTTCCCAGTTTATCTTGGAGAGATCTTTTTGAATTTTTGTATGGTTTGCTGTGTTAAAGCTGTAAATTCCTCTGCATCTTTTATTTATTTGAATGTATTCCTGGAATTGAAAGGATAAAATATTATTGTCGCTATTTCCAAGCAGTGCATAGACATTGCAGTTTGTAATATTGATATTGTTTGTACTTAGGACTATACCCAGGATATTATCTTCTCTAGTTGGGGTTGTTATATGTTGTTTTAGCCCTAGTTGTTCAGTAGTGTTTATAAATGCAATGCTGTTGGATTTTGTAGATGTCATATTATCCCATTTTATATCACCAAAGTTTAAGTCTCCTAAGAGGACCACACGTCCCAGTTCTCAAGCCCTTTCCAGCTCACAGTTTATTTCCTCTACTATCTCAGTTTCATTATTTGGGGGACTATAGCATAAACCTATTAGGATAATGGATTTTCTTATTGGTTCTCTTTTGATCCGTAATGATCCTGTATTATTATCTTTTGTCTTAATACTTTCCTATATTAATGTTGACTTTATATGATTTGATATATATGCTGCTACTCCACCTCCCTTTATGTCCACTCTATCAGAGTGATATAGATAATATACTGGAATGTCTTTCCCCCATTCATTGCCTGCTGACCACCATGTTTCTGTGATAAAGGCCACGTAGGCTTTAAAAGGGCTTGCAGTTCATCTGCCTTGTTACGTAAACTCCTGGCATTTATTAAGTAGCAGTATAGACAGTCTCTGTTTAGGTTTTTTTGTTGGTTTATATTTTCTTATTACTATTGTTTCGATCTTGGGGTCTCCCTCCTTCTCTCCATTTAGTTTAATTCATCTGTTGATATATTTTGATTGATCATAGTTGCAAGGATTTTGGTTTCTATCATGCTTAGGTATAGTCCATCTTTTGAATATAGGTGTTTTTGTTTGTAAAAAGAATCCCAAGTGTTCATAAAAGGAGTCCTTCCTTTTTGTTTTCTAATCGTATATTTATTCGTTGGATCATTTTTTTTTTGTCATGTCCATTTAGTATTGGTAATGCAACTGAAACTACTGGCTTCTGTCATTTTGCTTTTATTAGGTCTGTTAGTTCATTAATTTCATCTACAATATCCTTCTCATGACCCTTCCCTCACATCGTTTATTCCCACATGAACTACCACTGTTTGTTTCTCTCTTGAGTTATAACTTTTGGTAGTATCTTTTTTACATCTCCTGTCTTTGCCTCCGGTAAGCAGTTCACCTCTCTATTTGTCTTATCTGAGCCACATACAATATCATGGTATCTGTTTATATTAGGCTAGAGTCACCAATTACCAATAACATTGTGCCCCATTATCGCCTCTGTTACTTCTGTTTCCATAAGTGGAGAGTATTTTTTGGTTAATGTTATTTCATTTTTACTCATGGCTTTCCTTCCCTTTTCTGGGGGATTTGTTTGTACTGTAGCCCATTCATGGCCACTATTTGTGTCATTTTCAGTATAACTTTTGCCTACATTTGCTTTCTCTATATCCATTTCCCCTTGTGTATGTCGCATTCTTTTATCTTTGGTGTAGCATTTATTGTTTTTAGTGTGGTACTCTGCCTGCTCTTTTAGGGAGTTGACTTGACATAATAATTGTTCCATCTCTATACACTTCTGGCGTATAAACTCATTCACTTTATGTTCAGTCATGCTTCTGGTGTACAACCTAAAATTACAGCATCTTATAATTGAGCCATCATTACAAATGAGTGTTAAAAATCATCTGTAGGGTTATAAGTATCCATTGCTTTCAGTAATTGTCTTTACTTTCTCAAGTCTAAATGCAATGTCACCATTGGTTTTAATTTCTATTTTGTATGCTATCTGACTTATTTGCTTCTTCACGGGTTTAGTCTCCTGCCCTGATCCCCTTGTCCCTGCAGGACACACAAGACATACACCAAATATGCGTGTCTCTGCTTGTGACAACCCACTTGAGCTCACCCCGCTTGCTCAGGTGATCTATTTACATGGTCATGGACTGGAAGTCACGTAACCACTTGTTAGATGTTCGCTCTAGCCCAAAAAATAGAAAAGTAATTCTTTTTGGAGCACTAACTCACTTTGTTAGTGTCTGTCTAAGGTAGTTGACTAGTCAAATTTAAAAATAAAGCCCCCTAATAGAGTTCTGTAGTCCATTTGCACCACAGACTACAACTCTGCCTCCTTCTGGTTTCCTGCTTCCTTTATATTCCCCTTAGTATTCAGCCCCAAAGTAGATCAAAATAAAGAAAATATAGGTTTATTTAAGCTGTTTACAGTTTATTCACTGCCTCACAGCCTCAGTAGTCAAAATTATAGTAGCTCTCAGCTAAAAAAAGGGTGTACATATTGAGCTCCCTTAGCCTTTGCTCATAAGGATTTTGAGGCAGGCTCTGCACCATTTTGGTAGCCCCCTTCTGGACTGTCTCCACTCTGTTCACATAATTCCTGAGATGTAGTCTCCAGAACTGAACACAGTACTCAAGGTGGGATAATACCAGCAATCTGTAGAGGGGCAGCACCACCGCCCTCCTTCTGCTGGTGATAACCCTTCCAATGCACCCCAGCATTCCACTATCCCTCCCAACTACCATCCCAACTGCTTTGTCATGCTGCTTGGCCACTTCAGGTCATTCATTATGATTACCCTCATGTGTCTTTCCTCCTTGGTTGTTGTCAGTATCACTCCACCCATTTTGTACTCCACCCTGGGGTTTCTATGGCCCAAGTGCATTATTTTGCACTTATTTGTATTAAAACCCAGCTGCCAAACCCTTTACCACTCCTTCAGTTTTGTTTAGATCACTGCCCCCCCCCCACCGAGTGTCCACTCTGTTGCAGATCTTGGTATCATCTGCAAAGAGGCAGACTTTCCCTTCCAGTTCTATGTCACTTATAAAGACATTAAAGAGGACCGGTAGCAGCACTGAAGCCTGAGGTACCCTGCTGGTCACCCTCTCTTCCTCAGAGTGAACTCTGTTTACCACTACCCTCTGTCTCCTATTCCCTAGCCTTACCTAGGTTGCCACCTTATTGCCCACCCCCAAGCTGTCCAACTTGCTTACCATTCTCCTATATGGAACAGTGTCAAACGTCCTGCTGAAATCCAGGTAGGCCACATCAACAGCCCCTCCCAGATCCATCTCCTTGGTCATCTCATCAAAGAACTCTATCAGATATGTTTGGCTTGATCTTGTCCCTGTGAATCCATGCTGCCTTGCATCTTGTAACCTGCTGGATTCAACATATTCCATAATCCTTTCCTTTAGCAGGGTTTCCATTATTTTACCCAGCACTGAAGTAAGGTTGGCAGGCCTATAATTGCCCACCTCTTTCCTGCTATCACTTTTGTGGTATATGTTGCATACTCATTTGATGAAGTAAACATTGTGAGGGGAGAATTCCCAAAGAGTGTTTTGGGCCAATAACTTACATATTTAAAAAAATATCAAACACAGACATGTATAAATACATAATTGCCAGGAATGGCATAGCATGCTGCAATTTGAGAGTGGGAGTGAGGAACACAGATATTAGAGAGGAGTTTGGAAACATTTCTAGTTGTATTTGGCATGGTACTGTACTGGTAAACACTTGACATAATTTACTTTTTTCCCATACTTAGTACACCCAATTCTTAACATAGTAAGTATACCATGATTCTCATATCATTATACATACAGCTCAAGTGATCTCTCAGCATTCATTACTCAATTTGTCCCATATTCAGTATACAAATATTTCCTGCACAGTGAGTACATGACTCTGTCACATTTCTGCACATAGTGTTCTGGGAAAAACTGAAACTAACAGATTGTGAGAGACTGAGTTTTTCATTGGATTTTCTAATTAAGATTCCCTGCAGTTAGTATTGAGATGGCTAAGTACAGAGATGAGTGATAAATGTTTGACACTGCTATGCTATGTGGCAGAAGAGGAGCTGTCAGCAGCAACAGAGGCCATAGGCTATGTGAATGCAGTGGTGGACTTATATATTTACTTCTTCTGGGTAGCACCCCAGGGAGAAGGAGGCAAAAGAGTATGAGAAGAAAGCATCAACTGAGGCTAGACCATGAGCAATGGGAAGGCAACAACAGACTTATATGTTCACTTCTGAGAGGTATCTCAGGAAGCAGGCAGAGAAGGCATACATCTTGGTGGTGCCAGATGAAAAGGAGGCATTACCCCCAAAGAATTTACGCCAGGGTAATGGGAGACAGACCTGTGAAGAAAAACATAGAAACACAGAATTTGTCAGCAGAAAAGGACAGGTAGGCCCCTCTAGTCTACAATATTTTTCCCTGCCTATTCCAACACCCCAGACCATATTTGGTCACCAGTGTCCCTCCTGCCTCCCTTTCCTTTACTTACTATGCCCATGTGCATATCCCATGCATGCTTGAAGCGCCTCACTGTCTTTGCCCTCACCACATCTTCTGGCAGGCTGTTCTAGGCAGCCACCATCCTTTCTGTGACAAAATAGTTAATTACATCCTCTCAAAGTTCCCTTCCTCTGGCTACATTGCATGCCCCTGTGTTCTGGTGCTTTTCCTCCTCTAAAAGAGACTCCCCATCTGCACCTTGTTCACCCCCATGAGGTACTTACAGGTCTCAATCATGTCCCCTCTAGCTCTGCTCTCCTATCCTCTCCTCCAGGGAAGACAAGTTGCAATCACACAGCATCTCCTCGGATGGCTTATCATACAACCCAGTACCATTTGGTAGCCCTCCTCTGGAATGCTTCCACCCTGTTAATACGCTTGTGGAGGTGCAGCCTCCAGACCTGAACACAGTACTCTAGGTGGGGTTTCACTAGAGACCGATACAGTGGCAACACAACCTCCCCTCTCCTGCTAGAAATCTCCTCTCTGTGCACCCCAGCATCATGACTATCCTTGCCTACTGCCTTGTCACACTGCCTTGCCACCTTGGGGTCTTCTGATATGATTATCCCGAGGTCCCTTTCTTGCATAATGACTGTTAGTACTGCCCTCATCTTATGCACAGTCCCCTGGTTTCCCCTCTCCAGGTGCTTGGCTGCACTTTTTGGCAATAAAACCCAACTGCCACACTGTAAACCACTCCTCTAGTTTCCCCAAACCCCTTTGCATTCTCTCCACACCTCCCTGAGTGTGCACTCTGTTGCAGATTTTTTGTCTTCTGTTGAGATACACCTTACCCTCCATTGATCCCTGCGAAACCCCACTAGTCACACTTCCATCCACTCAGTGCCTGCCATTTACCACCACCCTCTCCATCTTGTCCTTCAACCAGTTTGATACCCAAATTATCACTTCCCCCAACCCCCAGGCTGCTTCGTTTTTAATTAAAACAAAGCACAGGTTGACATGCTCACAATCCTAGGTGGTGCAGTTGTAGGAAACCTTGTCCAGAAGAACACACAGGAACAGAGCACAGTGAAGCCAGTGAAACTCAGGAGAATAAAGTCTTAAACTGCAAAGTAGACAGTTTAGTCTTGTAGAGCGCACACAGTTACAAATTACCCCAGCCCTTCACCTCTATCTAAAGTTTTTTTTTAATTAGTGTTCTGTATAGCATAGTGTGGAAAATCTTACTGAAGTCCAGATAGGCTACATCAACTGCCATCCCCTGATTCACCTCCCTAGTTACCCAAAGAAATCTATGAGATTTATTTGGTATGACCTCTGCCTGTGAAACCATACTGTCAGGGGTCCTGCAAACCATTTGCCTCCAAGTACTCCATCGGTCTCTTCCTCAGCAGGGTCTCCAATAATTTCCCCACCACTGATGTGAGACTGACTGGCCTGTAATTGCTAGCCTCCTCCCTGCTGCCACTCTTGTGCAGAGGGACCATACTAGCCCTCCTAGAGTCCTCTGGAACTATGCCTGTCTCCACAGTGAGGTGCTGAATAGTGTTGCCAGAGGGGTGATTAGCACTGTGCTCAGTTCATTTAGAACCCTTGGGTGAATCACATCTGGTCCATCTCCTTGTTTATCTTTAGGGTTTCCAGTTCCCTTCAGACTCTCTTCTCTAAAAATGGACTTGTGTCTACTCCCCCCCCCCCAGGAAACTGGTGATACATGTTGATCCATCCTTCTTCCTCTCTACTGTGAAGACTGAGCAGCAGACTAAGAGGAGGTACTCATTTAAAATGTTAGCTTTTTCTCACTATCCCACCTCTTACTTTCTTTTTTCACTCATGCCCCTGATGAAAGTCTTATCCTCTTTCTTGACCTCCACAGTGATCCTCTCCTCTGTTTGTGCCTTCGCTGCCCTCACCCTTTTCCTGTCTCTTTTTATTTATCCAGATATGCTGACCTGTCCACCTCCATCTGGGTCTCCTTGTACTTCCTAAATCCTGTTTTATTTCCCTTACCACATCTTTTGAGAACTGTAGTGGCCCCTTCCTCCTTATACCCTTGCTTTCTTCATTCAAACAGCATGCCATTGCCTTAGATATTCCCTCCTTAGTCTTTTTCATTGGGTCCACACTCCCTCCCAGCAACCCCCCCCCTTTCAGGGTACATACTGAGGTGGTCTCCCATGCCTTTAAAAATTTGACCTACTGAAGTCCAGAACTCTCATCTTAGAGTGTTTTTTCTATTGCCCAATCTGTATGCCAGTCCACACAGTATGGTGATTGCTTGTGCTCAGGGAACTACCCACTGTGATGTCTGCAATGCTGTCCCTGTTCTTAAGTACAGGTCCAGTACTGCCCCAGCCCTAGTGGTTTCCATTACCAGCTGCCTGAGAAATGCCCCCTGTAGGGAGTTGAGGATGACCCTTCTTCTTGTTATAGCTGTGGCCAGAATGCTTCAGTTTACATCTGGCAGATTAAAGCCCCCATAATCAATACCGCCCCTTTGCTTGCCATTCTGCCAATGACCACTCCCAAAACCTTGTCTAACTCTTCCTCCTATGTTGGTAGTCTATGCACCACCCCATGCAGAAAAAGGACCTGGACCCTGTCTGTAAGCTGAAACAAAGTACCTCAAACCTTTCCTTAAACCCCCGGTGTCCCTGTATCCCTGTGGCCTTTATACCTTCCTTCACATATTAACAACCCACCCACCCTACCTTTCCTTCCTGTCCTTCCTACTGGAATAAGATGTAGCCTGGTATGGCCACTTCTTAGCTCTGATTGTGAGTGCACAGTGATTTCGTTATGGCCACCAGATCCAGGTCTGCTTCCGCAATGATTGCCTCAAAGTCAAACATTTTATTTCTCAGGCTCCTTATGTTGGCATACATGGATCTCCACACTTTTTGCTGTGAGAGTTATAAAAAGATTTAGATACACTTAAATAAATTAGCCTGCCTCATTCTGTGCTGTCAGAATCCAACTCCAGTGCCACACAAAAAGAGAATTAAAAACATACTTACAGTACCATTCTGCTGGCGATGATCATGCCCTGACTTGAGCATGACAGTACTGACTGGCATAAGGACTCCATGCCCAGGGCACACATCATGGAGGTGGAGGAGGAGAAGATGGTGAAATCAAAGTGGTAATACTGTCCACATGATGATAGGTCTATCCATGCATGTTGTGGAGCTGTATTTTCACATCTTGTAAGCTGGCTTATATTATTGTATTTTTCACTTCCTTTTCTTGCCTGGACTACAGGCTGGGGATGTACCCCCCCCACCGGCATCTGGACCTACCACCTGGCTTCTCCCTCAGGGCTGCCTGAGACTGGGAGGCCCACAGCTTGTCTCTGGCTCCCTAAAGGGAGAGACTGAGTTTCACCAGAGTATCCAGCTGAGGCTTACGGTTGGGGCATCATTTGGGCAGCTGTCCAGGGGCTTCTCGGTGCTTCCATGCCCAGGGGTTTTCCCTTTAGGTTCCTCTGTCCAGGAGCCACAGATAGGCAATGACATCAGCACAGGTTGGGCCCACTGCCGCACCCAGCCCACAGACATCCGCCGGGGACTCCGCCCACTATCTGGTGGTCTCAGCTGCTGGGTGGCACTGGCATGCCTGGAAACCTCAACCTTCTCCCTCAGAGGGGGAGAACTGTCCATTGGATGCTTATCCTACCTCCTCCTAGCTGACCCTCTGATGCTCCATGCTCATTCTCGAACATGGGTCATCAGTGTTGCAAGCAGTAGCACCACTGCTGCACCGGCGGACTGGCCCTGGCTTATATTATTTAGACTGTAGCTGACTTCTGAATTATAGTATAGTCTATGACTATTGTGTTTAGGAGATTCACGATGGCTCAGGTTGATACAAGATGATGACCATCAGCAGGCCATGCATGGTCTGGAGAAGTAGCCACAGCTGCTGGCATCATTAGATAAAGTACAAGCACCTTCAGAACAGCACAAGATACATGGGAGAATGCTGTTCACTGTCATACAGCAACAGAAAATGTGAAGTTCTTCGATATCATGGGGAGATGTAATGTGACAGCATGAACACAACAGTCTGACAAGTTGTCACCTGTACTGAGGTAATAGCGTAATATTTCTGTGCATGTAACATATGTAAAACAGTGCTCACATGTTATTTTCTAAAACTGTAAAAAAAATCAACAGCTGTAAGATAGATTATTTTCTTATAATATCTGGTGCATATGGACTGGACTCATCTGTTGAATGTCCCCCAAGCTCGTCTTAAGTATCTGGTGGCAGGTCCTTTGTGGCGGTGGTTCATCAGCTATGGAACTCTTTACCTCCCTATATTCATACTAGCTCCTTGATGAAGGCCTTTAAAAAGGCCTTAAAACGTATTTATTCTCCCTGGATTTTTAATAATTAGGATTAATTATGGGGTTTTATTTGTGTATTGTATATTGTTTTTGAATCAATTACTGCTGATTCTATTTTTATGTACAGCACTCCAAGCCCTTGGGATGGGGTACTTTATAAATAAAAATGGCTTTACAGTACCTTGCCTTATCATACCTTCATTGCAACATCATAACTTCACTGGGCCCAACTCCCATCAATACATTCTTTAGTTATGCGCTATCATCAATTATTTGGACAGATCCACTTGACCACACAACCCACATTTTCACTGTTACATTGTACTTTGCTGACCACTCCCCCATCATTCCACATATTAAACAATAAAACTCTAACAATTTTTTTCATTACACAGTTAGCAACCTTCATGGGGGGTGCACAAATCTTCACTAGTTTTTATTTGTGACACATGGGGAATTTCTTGAGTTCATGGACTGTGCACAGTCTTAAAATAAATGTGTACTTTATCTAAATAACATTTTGGGCTTCATAGCCCACTATCCTGGGGTGGCGATAGCCCCTCTGTGCTAAAATAAAAAAATTGTACTGCACCCTATACAGTTTGGGAGGGGACTGTAACACTGGCCGAACTGCCACACAGCTGATCCCTTCCCAGGTCCTGGTATGTGAGCTCTGCCCCCGCATTCCCCTGTTTTGTGGCATTTAATCAGGGAGAGCATAGGGATGTGCCCCATACAAATCTATGGGACTCATTTTTAAAACATTTTTCCAAAATAGAATAAAGTATGGGGTGGTGTGTGTAACGAGAAGTTTACACACACCCGAGGGGTTAGATGCTACATAAACCCGAGGAGCAAAGCTCGAGGGGTTTGTGTAAACATCTAACCCGAGTGTTGTGTAAGCTTGAGGTTACACAGCACCCCATATTTTCTTTTTATATAATTGTTGGCCTCCTTTTTTGGGCCACAGCAATTATATAAAATAGCAGCTGCTTCTGTTGCTGTGCTCCAGTTTGGTTTTCAGACGATGAGTCACTTTCAGATTTTCTTTTCAGCATTTACATTTTGTTAAAAACATGTTTTTGCTAGCCATATTTGGAGAAAAAATCACGTTTTGTTTTTAAAGTTATTTACTGCCATGTTTCTGTGGTGCCTGGGATGCAAGGGAGGAGGGAAGCGATGAACCAGGGATCCACTGTAGGCGACATGCCTAGCATGGAGATCAGCGATGTTTGCTGTTATAAACTCTCCTTTATAACGTAAATTACAGCACAGTCTCCCTATGATAAAAAGGGGAGACCCATTAATTATAACACTTTAATGTGCCTTTGGATAAAACTAAAAGCCACCGCTCAACTAATAGGGTCCCCAGGATAGCGGGCTATGAAGCCCAAAATGTTACATCACACCATCTCTTTAATTTGTTAGGGCATGATGTTTTGTATACCATGACTATCACATTGATGTTATTATTGAAGCCCTCTGAGTACCCCCATAACTATTCAAAAATGCTCCGTCCTCCTCCTCCTCCATGTGAATGTTACTTCAATGTTGTTGTTCCAGCTTCCATGCTGCATCATCTGACCACAAAACCACCCTGATGGCAACATTCTTGTCATGCTACAGCCCACTACTACCCTTGCTGAGCCACCTGCTGACTGTTCTTCCTATCTTGACTGACTGTACCTTTTTTGCTGCTGTGCTTTATTATCACACGCAGCTCAGTTCTATTAATTTGGTTGACTTGTAACTCATATGGCTGACACAGACAAAACCCAAGTAGCAGATACTGTAATTAATTCCTCAAAGACCCAACCATATCCAGGAAAAATTATCCCACTGCAGATCTACAATTAAAAAGGTTACATAGAAACATAGAAACATAGAAGTTGACAGCAGATAAGGACCGCAAGGACCATCCAGTCTGCCCATTTCTTTTTCTACCTTATGAATGTGCCATAGGCTGTTGCTCTGTCAATGGCCTATCTATTCATACTTATCTGTATTGCTCCCTTATGCCTATCCCATGCCTGTTTGAAGCCCTGCACTGTATTCATAGCCACCACTTCCTGAGGTAGGCCATTCCATGCATCCACTACCCTTTCTGTGAAAAAGAACTTCCTCACATTACCCCTTAATCGGCCTCTCTCTAATCACATGCTGTGTCCTCTTGTCCTGCTGTTTTTCTTATATTGAAACATGTTAGACTCTTTCACTTTGTTAATGCCCTTAAGGTGTTTGAATGTTTCAAACATATCACCTCTCTCCCTCCTTTGCTCTAGGGTATACATATTGAGTTCAGTTAATCTGTCCTCATATGTTTTCTGATGCAGTCCCTGCACCATTTTGGTTGCCCTTCTGTAGACTGCCTTAGTTTGGTTAATGTCCTTGTGAAGGTGAGGCCTCCAGTACTGCATGCAGTACTCCAGATGGGGCCTAACCAGTGTCTTGTAAAGAGGGATTATTACCTCCCTCTTACGACTTGTGATACCCCTACTAATACACCCTAACATCCCCCTAGCCTTACCTACTGCTTTAGAGGTCTGCTTGGATGATTTCAGGTCATCGGTGATGATGATGCCCAAGTCTCTTTCTTCCCTTGCGACTGCCAGAAACTCCCCTCCCAGCCTATAGGTGGCTTCAGAGTTTCTCTTCCCTATGTGCATGATCTTGCACTTCTTTGCATTAACCCCAGCTGCCACTCTTCCGACCATTTTGCATGTTTATCCAGATCTCTTCTCATTCTGCCCACCCCATCTGGATCATCTACTCTGTTGCAGATCTTGGTGTCATCTGCAAACAGACAAATCTTACCCTCCAGTCCATCTGCAATATCACTGATGAAGATATTGAAGAGGACTGGCCCCAGGACTGATCCCTAAGGTACCCCACTTGTGACTTGCATCTCTTCTGACTGTATACCATTTACCACCACTCTCTGTTTTCTGCCCGTCAACCAGTTTGCCACCCAGTTGACCAACTTCTGACTCTCCCTGAGCCTACCCAGCTTATTAATCAATCTTCTATGTGGAACAGTATCGAAAGCTTTGCTGAAGTCAATGTAGGTGACATCAACTGCTCCCCCTTGGTCCATCAGTCTGATTACCCAGTCAAAGAAATCTATGAGATTAGTCTGACAGGACCTTCCTTTTGTAAACCCATGCTGTCTTGGATCCTGTGCTCCTATGGATTTCAGGTGTTGCACTATCCTTTCCTTAAGGAGTGCCTCCATAATCTTGCCCACTACTGAGGTGAAGACTGACTGGTCTGTAGTTCCCTCCCTCCTCCCTGCTACCACTCTTGTGGAGTGGGATCACATGAGCCCTTATCCAGTCTTCTGGGACCTCTCCTGTGCTCAAAGACTCACTAAACAGTTTTGCTAATGGTTCTGCTAGTTCCACCCTTAGCTCCGTTAGTACCCTGGGATGTATGCCATCAGGTTCCATTGCCTTGTCCACCCTGATCTTATCGCTCTCTTGTAGGACCCTTTCTTTGGACTAGTGCACACCTCCCTCCCCCCTGTGTCCATGGTGAAGAGCTGTGGGCCCTGCCCTACCTTCTCTTCAGTAAATACTGAGCAGAAGTATCAATTTAGGATTGATGCTTTTAATTGGTCCTCCTCCTCACACGCCCCCTTATTCCTTGATCTTAGCAATACCCCCTCTGAACTTATTCCATTCACTAATGTATCTATAGAAAGTCTTGTCACCTTCCTTTACTGTTCATGCTACTGTTTCCTCAGTTTGGGCCTTTGCCTGCCTTACTGCCTTCCCTGCTTCCCATAGGGAAGTTTGGTATGCCCTCCTATCTTCGTCCTGCTGCGTTCCCTTATATTTCCTGAAAGCCAGTCTTTTGGCTCTGACTTTTTCTGCTACTGTGTTTAAGAACTAAAGTGGTTTCCTTCTTCTTTTGGACTTCCTTTTCTCAGTAACACAATGGGATGTTGCTTCAAGTATTACATCCTTAATGCTTGCCCACTTTACCTGTACCCCCTCACCTGTGTTTCTTTTTGCCAGGGCTAGCTTAACTCTATTGGCCATCTTATCAAAGTCAGCTCCTCTGAAGTCCCATATTTTTGCCTTGGAATGGGATGATTTTGTTCTAGTGGCCACATTGAACTATACCATGTGATGATCACTGGCACCCAGGTGACCTTCTACCTGGAGATCTGTGATCCTTTCCCTGTTAGTCAGTACTAGATCTAGGATAGCTCTGTCTCTTGTGGGTTGTTGTACCAGTTGTTTGAGGCCCTCCCCCTGTGGGGAATCCACCATGTGTCTAGTTCTGGCAGATGTCCCTGCTGGAATTGACCAATCTGTATCTGGCATGTTGAAGTCTCCCATTATCAGAACCTCCCCTTTAGCTGTCATGTTTTGTATATCTTCTAACAGTAACATGTCTATGTCCTCCCCCTGGTCTGGAGGCCTGTACACAACCCCAGTTCATATGACTGTCCCATTTCCTGTTTCCAGGGTGACCCACAGTTCTTCTGGCTCTCAAGATAAGCAAGTAATCTGCCAGAGTAATAGCTACTACATAACTTCAGGTAATATAACAGGTGCTGACCTGAAAAATGTGATATGGTCATGTTAAATTCATTTGTAATGTACATTAAGATTTGCACATGTTGTTTAGAAGGCTGGAAGTTGTATGATTTTATCATCTACACTAGATGTTCTAAAACGTTATTGCTAAATATGTTTCAATTAGTAAAATTCTAAATTTTAGAACCATTTGTGATCCTACATGCTGAAGCTGCAAGTGTACGTTATTGCTGGTGGCCCTCAGTAGCATATAAAATCAGATCAATTTCCATCACTTTCAGTAATGGAGAACTCATTCCTGCTTTAATTTCTCAATAACTCATGTTAATCACTCTGCCTGAGGAATTTCTGCTACAGAATCTCATTTAAATTACTGAAGAAAGCAAGCCCTTTAGGATGCAAAGCAATTGCCTTCTTTCTTTGCCTAAAAAGTTCTCCATGGTTAAATGTTACATGAATAATAATTCTGCAGGTAAGCATTTACTCTTGAACAGTTTATATTTTTTCAGGAAAAGGGGAGTCTCCATTAAAATACAAAAGGGTGCTACTTTTGGGGACTCTAAACTATAGTAAAAACTGGTTAACTTCTTTCCTATATTTACTTGTGATTTATAATACATTCACTGGGGACACTGATATATGTCTCCTATGGTACAACAGCATAAGCTTGCATGTGTCTGTGTAGCCAGAACTGCAGCCCTTTCACTTAAACATGCACAAGAATGTATACCATAAGAGACACATACCTGCATTAAATTATACTGTCCACTACAAAAAATGTCATGGACACTTTCTGAAAACTTGAACACTGTATCAGAATTTGTGAAAAAAATAACAAATCTGTGACACACCCATCCATTCATTTGGTAGACTAGCATTAGATGTATTATTTATCATTATACAATGACAAGGAAAATTCTTGTATTCTGATGGTCAGTATGTGACTAGTACAGTGATGTTATTGAACTATAACATCACTGTATAAAGTACAGGCACACAAGTAACTGGACAACAGTAAAACAAATCCCTCTCTGCCTACACAAGCCACCAGGAAGCCGACAGTCCCTCAAGCTGTCACAGCTTAGACCAGCTCGTCCCCCCCCAAACAACAAACACATTTTCTCTGCATCACTGCCTTACTCCTTCATTCAATTAAACCAAAGCAACAACATTAAAAAAAAAACAGCAGCTATCCTTCTTTGACCGCACTCTAGCTGCCTGCGAGTATGAAACCACACAGCCTCCGCACTCACCCATTTCAAAAAAACACAAACAGTGGCAATGACATTTTAAACCCTCACCAGCTTCTCATCAAACCCACAAACTTTTGCTTTTTCCAAAAAAACACTTTACAAAATAAAAAGACCTGTAACTTACAGGTCCTGCTGATGTCCAGTTAAAAGCAGCTGGCAGAGAAACTGGAAATAACCACTTTCAGCTTCAATGTTTTTCCACTGTCCATGTCTTTCTCTCACAGCTAACAAAATAAAAATACATCTTCAACTGCTTCCAAAACAAGCAGCGGGAGCACACTAATTAAATTCAAAAAGATACCAAACGATGAGTGTGTTGGGGGGGTTCCATGCACAAGAAAGGCATGTATTAGCAGCAGCACCACTTACTGGACTACTTTTTTCTTTATTTCTGAAATATACCTCATACAAAAACAATACAAATATTAAAAAATAGTTTTTTACTTTTTAATATTATTTAAAACAAGCCATTGTATAACAGCAAGGCAGCTCTGAAGTGTGTTATTGTGTAAAACGTCACTCTGGGGTGGTGGAAGCACTCGGCTTCGCCTCATGCTTCAACCCACCCCAGGAGTGACGATATTACACAATAACACACACCCAGTCATGCCTTGTTGCTTACATAACAACCAGTTGTGAAACAACATGTTGAAGTTAATACAATTCCTATAGATATATATTAATATATAAAACCATTTCCCTGGCCAACTGTAATAGATTACAAAAAATACAACTATTGGATGCATGTTACAGATTTATATATTATTGTCACCAGCATACAGTAAATACATACAGTATGGCAATAAGAAAAAAAAAAATTCCTTGGCATGGTAAGATAATCAACAAAGCCCTTACAAAATGCTAGTCAAATAGAAACTCATGGCCTTCAGGTTTACATAATCCATGTAAAATTTGTAATATCTATAGCCAATGTAGCCAGTGATGGGGATAGGGTAGCCAGGCCAAAAAAATAAGCCTGCAGCCTTATAAATGAACCCAACCAGGACCTACATTATGTAATTAAGGGAACACAGGCAATACCTAATTCTGTCTGTTTCCAAGAGTTTTGATGGCCCAGGACACGGAACTTGTGTTAAATCTGTTTCATTTTTCAGCATTGGCTGCAGCCCACAACTGGTGATTTCATAATCGACAGTCACTTTCTCTTCTTGGCCATAGTAAAGATTATATTTTACGTCCTGGAGCATTCATATTCTCTAAGAAAATGTAGCATATCTTCACTGTATGCTGCTCCAGAGAATTCCTGGCCTCGACCATTCATTAGGGGTTTTACACTCTATTTCTTGATCGATTATTTTACAGCTCTATTCTCTAGTGCCTCTGTTTTTTTATAGTGGTTTTACTCAGGCCTAAGGGCCACAGTGACACTCTATACTCTAGTATTAGTTTAATAAGGGTTTTATAGCATATAACAATTCTATTTGTCTATCCTTGTAGTAGCCTTTTCAGAAGGTATTCCACATGTAAATTCTATTTGGGATCATTATAGAGTCTAAATATATTAAAGCCACCTTATCCACTTATTTTAATCGAAAATTACCCAGCTGGGCCTGTTGATATGGATGTAGTATTTCCCTGTCAATTCCAGCAACCTAGATTTGTATCCCAACCCAGGAACATCCGAGAGCAGGCAGGGGGATGAGGTCTATCAGTGGTAACACTGATCTGACACAATGGAGTAAGCCATGTGTCCGAGGGGGCAGAGGCAGAGATTTTGGTGTCAGGGCTGGGACAGGGGCAGCATTGGGAGAATAAAGAATAACTTAAAAGAAAATGCCCCCATCGCTCATGGGACTAGAATGCATTGCAGGTATTTGTGTATTTAAGAGTAACGACAAATAATGTGTCCATGTTTGGCACCAGAAAGGAAAGCAAATAATACCTTTAATGCAAATCAAGTGGTTCCTTGATAAATTAGGCATTCGATGGTGGTTTGTCATCAGCATACCAATGCTTTTGAACATTTTGGGTATATTTATCTAAAGAAAAAAAAATAAGCAACTATGATTGATAAAATAAGGTTTTGAATATACTTGCATATTTAAAAGCTAAACCATTCAAAGGCATCTTTCAACTTTCCCACCATGATCTTTGTAAGATATACTACAAGGTCAAAAGGCATGAGAGTTGAATCATTTACAGAATGTAGCAATATACCATATTCAATAATACTTTAAATTATTGTATAACCTGCTCATTACACTGAATCCAAACTAAATATTCTAATGCATTTTTAAAGTTAAAAAATAACTGGTTGGAAAACACCACTGTAGAGCTACCTGGAAATATGAGAAATGCAAAATATTTTGTTTTTCTTTACTTTTTTTAAGTACTATAATATGCACCAGAGTTCATCACTCACATAATATATCCCAAGTGGCAATAAAGCTTGTTGGAGCCCCCGAGCTCCATGCTGTCAAATGTTCGAATATCCAAGTCCTAAACCAATCACCTGGGATGGGCATTCATGACTGAGGAAACAGTAAGCCATGTAGTGCTGTTGAATGCAACCCAACTGCAACATATCTGCCAGCTACGTGAGTGGTTTTGTTTAAGTGCTGCAGTTGGCAGTGCCTATCCCTCTTCATGACCTCTTTCAGAAAATGTTTTGGTATACTTATAGTACCTGGTCACCTAAAATCATGTTGGTGTGCTCTAGTACTTATTGCAATACTGAAAGCTCATTTTAAAAGAATAATTTTGCCTTTAAGGCGAAACACATAAATGTAATCTTTCAAAACTTCTGAGATAGGCCGCATTCTGTTATACATGTAATAAAAGAGACAGTTTAAGACCACAGCATCCATAGCTTGTACAAGACTAAGGCAAGCCCTTCATTTTGTCAAGAGATATTTGAGGCGAAAGTAGGAGAAACATTTTCACAGACTGTATCTACTGGAATTCTACATGTGCATGTCAGTTTTAGCAGGAAGAATAACACCATAAATAAATCATTGTGGATATAGCTGTTCATTCCTCCTGGGAATTTTATATATAACAATTATTTCTTAGATTAATGGATTTTGTGATGAACATCTGTATGTGATAAGATTCTACATCAGAAAATGTATTATTTATTAGAACCACTTCCTCTTAAGACTTGTACTTACACTGACTACATTAATATCCCAGTTCTACATTATATTATATGACTATTTTACTCTGCATTTCTTGATAGTGTGTTCATGCATTCACTACTATAATTTCTCATTTCAGAACACTTTTAAAGAAAATGCCCAACCAACAATGAAACATAGATGTCATTTGCAGAACTCAGTTACATGGCATTCCAAAAATGTAATTCCATTCCTTTATCTGTAGCTAAGGACATTGTCATGTTATCAGCATCCTTCTCCCTTAGAGTCATGTACCCTTGAGGTCAACTCTCTAGCTGAGATTACAATCCTTAGTTTGTAATATCACACACATTTTCCCAGCAATTAACTGGAATGGTCATAAAAGAGGATAATCATCCAGAGCATAGGAACCTACAAAAAAAGGAAACTGTTGTCATGAAATACTCTTAGAAGGAAAAGTATTACTGGAAATTCAGTTGGGGGAGGGGTGATGTTGTATAATTAAATTAGTCTGATAACTTCTTGAGATGTTTTTGTTATTTTATGCTGGCAGATGACCTCAGTTTGTTGTCTTTTCTAAATGATAGTATGTCAAATGGGCAATCCAAGTTGGGTGCAAACTTAGGTTGCCTGTGGTCGGTCGAAGAGAGGAGAAATGCATGTCCCACAGGAAGCTCTCCCCCTATGAACAGGGAGGGTAGCCATCATTGCTGCTATACTACCCCCTGAGTGATGATGATGACAGGTGGCAATCCAGCTCGGGACATAGGGAGAGGGGAGGACATCGGCTGTTATCCAGGTGCAACAGCATGTCTATGCATGCATGCACATCCATATAACCCTTCTGTGTGCTGGTATTCTTGGGGCTGGGGATAAATAAGGAAAATGGACCTCTGCACCCCCAGGGTAAAGGATCATCCAATGGCGCAGGATCTCCCTTGCTTGACCCATGTCTCATGCCTCCTGACAAAATTAGAAGCTCAGGGGTAAGCCCTTTCACCTCATCCCCACCAGGGGGGAATAGACAAGGTTCCATGGAGGAAGGTCCAGCATGCCAGTCAACAGATAAGAGGGATGAAGCTGGCATACCTTGTCGAGTCTAGGAGTTTGGGTGCAGGGTAAGAAGGGGGCATAAGTAGAAAGTAAAAAAGCAAGCATTTGTCAATGCCGAATGTTTGCTTGCTGGCATTGGCAGTGGTAGCGTAGAAGTTACAGAGCTGCGTAATAGGAATGGCAGTGAAGTATTGAACTGAAGCCAACCCCACCACCACCCTGCAGAGAGTGAAAGGCATTGGGGTGTGCATTTGGGTTGTCAGGCATAACGGCCACGCCATTTCACCACACCCCACCCTGCAGACACTGACAAGTGTCACGGTGTTCCTTGGGGTCTTTGGCCCTTATGCGCACCCCATTTCATTAGGAAATATGGTGAGATGTGTGCGATATAGGAGAATGGGGTGAAGTTTGGGGCCGAAGAGTCCAAGGCATACCTCGATGCCTCTCACTGACTGCAGGGTGTGGAATGGTATGAGCATCACAGGCAAGAATCCCAAGTCACACCCTGATGCCTGTCATTCTCTACAGGGTTAGGCGTTATGGTTGGAAACCCTAATACCTCAGGCATTGTTGGTATTTTCACTCCAAATTTTCAACACGTTTTTTGTGACCCCACCTCATGAATAGGGGAATATCAGTTTGTTAGCCGAAAGCTGCTTATGCACAGTGACTACGGCATTTAGCACCACAGGTGCAAAAACATTCCGAACAGGATGTAAAAAATGACAGCTGTACGGTTCATGGGGAGGTGTAAAAAATGGCAATGTTGCAAATCTGTAGTAAAAATATTAAAAAAACTGGTGAAGTCATGAGCATACATAGAAACTGTGCAACGCACACCCGTAATATAATTAGGTTGGGGATTTTTTACAGCAGATTGTCAACTCAGGCATTTTGGTGCCTCTGATCATGAACAGTGTCACTGTGATTTTCTTTATCTGTGCTGAACAATGATTTTCCACAGCAACCATGCATCTCTGCGCTGAAAGTGTGAAAACACACTTCAGCCATGTTGTGAAAAATGACAGCGGTACTGTACATAAGGAAGTGTGGAAAAATGCCACTGGTGAAAATCTGGACTGAAAATATGACAAAGTCATGAACTAACGAGGGTGCGTGGAAACTGCGCAATGCTCACTCGTAACACAGTCATTTTATGGACTTTTGTCACCAAATTTTCAATATAGCCATTTTAAGACCTCTGCTCATGAACAGTGTAACTGTGATTTTCTTAATCTGTCCTAAACATTGCTTTTGCACACCAACAGCACCATTGTGTTACATTTTGCAAACACATTTTGGGCTATATATGAAAAATTGCAGCTGTACTGTTCATAAGGAAGTGTAGCAAAATGGCAATGTTGAAAATCTGGAGTGAAAATATTAAATTTGCAAACTTACGAGCGCGTAGAAACTGTACAACACATGCTCATAAAACAGTAATTTTTTGGAATTTTTTCACCAAATTTTCAATATAGCCATTTTAAGACCTTTGCTCATGAACAGTGTCACTGTGATTTTCTTAATTTGTCCCGTACATTGATTTCGCACACCGACTGTGCCATTGTGCGCTACATGGGCGGAAACACATTTTGGGTGAGATGTGAAAAATGACAGCTGCACTACTCATAAGAAGTTGTGGTAAAATGGCAATGTTGAAAATCTGGAGTGAAAATATTGAAAGATTACATAGGCTTACGTGGCGTCTTGAAGGAACTGCGCAGCGCTTCGGCATAAAACACAGTCATTTTTGGAATTTTGGCACCAAATTTTCAACATGGGGTTTTGGGACCCCTTCTCATGAATGATGTCACTGTCATGGCGTTATTCAGGCCCAAAGGGTGATTTCACGCGGTGAATGCGAAATCACCGCCGGGCCTGAATAAACCATGCAATGATATATCATGACTTAAAATGTAATTCATAAAATGCATGAGATATGCAACAATGTTGAACCCCCATGTAGCCCATTATACAGCTTACTGGCATTTCCTCAGTTAGTGGTCAGCTTTGAAGAGTGCAGACATGTTCCTGGTCCACCGAAGATCGTCGCGCCGAGGTCCGGAGGTAAGTATGGGGGAGGGGGGTGTGGGGAGGCAGGGTGTGCAGTGGGTGGGTGCGGGTTGTGGGAGGGGGATCAGGGAGACTACGTGGGACTGTTTTTCTTTATAGGTAAAAAAAAAATTAAAAAAAGAACAACGTGGGACGTTTGCCACGCTGGGGTGGGCTCCCAGCGTGGCACAAGGATGGTTGTGGGGGGTCGTTCAGCCGATGGGGGATTAGGCATCCCCGTAGGCCAAAGTATGGATTGCCACACTGGGGTGGGCTCCCAGCATGGCACTTAGTACTGGCGGGAGGTGAGGACAGTGGAGCCGACAGGGGATTGGGCACCCCTCGGCTATATCGTACTTGCCACGCTGGGGTGGGCACCCAGCATGGCATTTCGAAGGCTTTGGGGAGGCGGGGAACGCAGACAGCTGATGGGGATTGGGCACCCCTGCCGGCTATTCAGTGTGCTGCGTGCATGGGGGTGCACGCCACGTATGCCTGTGTGTGGGAGCTGTGCATGAGCAAGCGATATCTTATCACTGCTCATTCAAGCATAGCTCCCCCTTTGAACTGTATGCCACTGCATTTTGGAGCTTGTCATAGACAGCTCCAGAATGCATTGGCTTACAGGGGCCGCGCCTGCCAACACACTGACTGAATTGGAGGAGGAGGTGACACACCTCCGAAATCTCCGATGATGGCACTATGTTTCTTGCACATGCCTGCAAGCAAACATAAATATGAAGTGCTAGGCCAGCCTGCCAGCACAGCAGTAGCACTATCACCTGCAGCACTGATGAACTGGGGTTGGGAGTGACTCCGGGAGTCAGAGGGTTGGCCGGGGAGAGGAGGATTGAGCATGCCATGGACTGCTCTCCTCCACCAGGGAGGGAAGGGGCCTTCGACTGATGCATTACTGGCTCCTAGCAGTGGCTGGGAGTTGGCACATAGCCAACATATTGTGGAGTCGGCATGGGCAGCCACCAGGCATGCTGTGTGTGGAACCAACACAGAAGAAAAGGGGTGGGAGGCACTTATTTTTCACAAAACACCATCACTCTTGTAGATGTATTTCAGTCTTTTTATTTCCCCTAAGTTTCATTCTTCTATTGAGCTTGTTCACAGGGTTTTCCTTTTTTCTTAAAAATTCTGTAAATACACAATTCCACATTTAATTATTTTTCTAAATATAAAGTTATTTTATGAACATTTTTTACTTCTAAACAGTTATTTTTTTTAATTTTTCATGTTTCACACCATCAGCAACACTGTCTTCAATGCCTGTTGCTGTTTTTCATTTATTTCAACTTTCTTACTATGCATGAAATACTTTCTTCTTTATGGCCCCTGTTGAACAACAACAAACATTTTTGTAACCTCGCCGTTACTCCAAGGCTTATCACTAAGTACTGCATAAAATGTACTACTTCCCAAGCTGGGATTGACCCCTTTAATGACTCAGCTGTGTCATGCATACCTTTGAATTGTGGCAGTTTCTATTAGAAATTGTTTGTTAGACTTCAGTCTCCATCATTTATACGTGTGCTTGACGTCGGTAATATATAAATGTTCCAAGGGGATCTAATTGATGCTCTCATTGACTCATCCAAAAAGTTTTAATGCATATATTTAAGTTCTTAAGCAGGCTGATGCCTTCAATGGCTTATTTTACCTTTCATTGTGCTGCTGCCTTAGTTCACAATTCTATAAAATCCTGTATGGTGCTGTAATGGAGGGCGGTTTCACAAAGGTAGCGGGCAGCTCCTTCCTCTCGAGACTGCTTTACTATACCATGCCAGAGCACGTGATGATGTCTCTCCAGGACTCCCGCACATGCGCAATGCAAAAAAGTTTACAAGAAAAAATCTATTTTGGAAAGTTCAATATGATACTTGCAACAGTTCAGACAGCAAAAATAGCTACACTCGAGATGCACAAAAAAGTAACATTTCTGAGAAAGTACAATCTGAAGATACACAGCAGCCAGGGACTTCATACCAGGGGGAACAAATACCGAGATATGATTTACGGAAGCAGTGGCCCAGTGGTGCTGAGGGTTGAGGCGCTGGACGCCATACCTCACGCCACACCAGCAACCCAGGTTCGGGAATGGACTCGGGCTGCCGGGGGCTGGCAGGGGGAGAGGGAGGATCAAGCATCCAACGACTGCTCTCCTTCCTCTGGGATGAGTAGTGGGGCTTGTATCACCCTGTAGCAGTGACTGGTCGAGGCCAGCTGCACTACAGTGGCATGCAAATGAAGGTGGAGAGTGTGGCAGGCATCAGCACTATGTGCTCGGATGCCATTGCACGTCCGGCTCTCTGTAAGGGGAAAAAATGTGGAAAAATGGCAGAGGGCAATCTCCGCGACTGATAGCCGTGCCTTGCACCCCCAGTAGGGGAACCCGAGAGAGCAAGCGCCTCGTGCCTTAGTACACCCCTGGGCATGCTCTTATCAGCACGTAACCCACACCTCGTCATGTGTTATTGCTTACATACAATATTGTTAATCAAAGAGTGTTATTACTGTTGTCTACTACCATCAGTCTTATGTGATATGGTTAATACATACTTTGTGTGGGGCAGTATGATGAATACCTGCAAGAGCAGCAGTTCATTCTTAATACAGTTATGCTTAGTAGCAGCTTGACCTACAGTGAGAGATACAGAAAGACAGGAAGACTTTAATTTAAAATGTTAATTATTTATTTCTGCTTTTAATTGTCACCAGTAGTTATTTGTCTATGATTCAGTTGCTTCAGATCTACAAAAAATGGTAAAAGGTAAAATAAACTAATTTACCACCATGATTTTTAATGTTCAATAGTCCATTTCAGTATGAGGGATTTTACACTTTCTTACTGAATCAAACACAGAAGTGCCATTTTTTTACGGTTCTACAATGCCAGTTCAACAACTAACTCGTCGACTGGCATCACAGCACCAGGCTTCATGTCAGTCATGATTTGCAGTTGGCAGGGAGCCGCGCACTTCGGATTGTGTTTTTTCTTTGGGGGCTTTGCCCCTGAACACCCCACGTGGGGGGCTCTGCCTCTGCACCCCCCCCCGTAATTTTAGATTCCAACTCTGAGTTGGAGTTGGTTCGGGGAGGGGGTGCAGGACAGGGGAAAGTGTTGCTGGGTCCTAGGTAAACTTCTACAGTGACATGGTGCTGTTCTCGATAATGATGCATGTTGCTGTAGAAGTGTCGCTGTATGGGGGGGCATAGAATTTTTTACTACAGCAAACATGAGCAGCTGCTTTGAATCATTTCATTTCTAAACAAATGTTAAATCAAATTCTTTATGGGGAAAAGGGGGGGTTATAAAATGGGTAAGAAAAGGCAAGACATGTGATTGGTCCGAAGTGATCATATAAGGTCTAAGGTGGCACTCACCTCTCTCATACCTAAGTTCTAACTTGCTGTTGCACTTAATACCTGGATTTAAGCTTATGCCTACCTTAGCTACCTACTGTATAGGCTCCATAACAGTGCCTCCTCATCTGTAATTGTATGTTTGTGTAATTACTGTTCCTCCCCTTATGTTCCCCCCATGTTTCCCCCAGGTTGCATCTGGAAACGAGTGGTCCTCCGCTCAGTATGCCTGCCTGGTTAAACTCTTGAATAAATAAATAAATAAATAAATAAATATAATCATGCATTATTCTGGTTCAGCAGCTCACATCAAAAATACTTAATTTTCTAAACCTTATTACTCAGTTTTTAAAATAAAAAAAACAAGGGAACCATTGTATAACTGCCATAATGCATTTCTGGGTAAGTGTAATTGTGGGATAAAGGCACTTTTTGGGTGTTTAAGGCATTCGGCAGTGCTTCATGTCTCACTACAGAAGGTATGCCCTTATTCCACAATAATGTTCATCCTGTCATTTGCTATAGCTGAAATCTTATATGACAACAGAAAAAGGGTGATCTAAAATGGAATAAAAAGGTATACAGTAGATACTGTACAACATGTTCACTGTAATTTAAAGCAGCAGTGCAACAAAACATTTTTTTCCAAAAAATCTAGTTTCAGCTATGATTAAGCAAAATATTAGTATACCAATCAAATTAACTTGTCTCGGTGCCTTCTATGATGCACAGCATGAGTCTTTTTTATTTTTTCAAAACTAACCCTTTCTAGGTCTACTGTAGAATGCTATTCCTATGGAAGATGTGGTGGTCATCTTTTTTTCTTGAGAAAAAATTAAATTAAAACATTTATAAAATACTCAGATTTTGATTGAATTAGAAAATTCTACCACCCAAAAATACTATAAGATACTGGGAATCTTTTTTAGTGCAAAAAAGGTAGGGTCAAGTTTTTTGCCCAGTTTCGCTGCACCGCTGCTTTAACAGCTGTTTTGAGGTCGTGGTTTGAAACAAAGGGTGTTTAAAGATGATAGCAACTTGCATTATATAGCATAAAGGATGGGGAAGTGTGTGATATGAGAATTTAACGCACACTTGAGGTGTGGGATGCTACATAAACCACGAGGGTGAAGCCCGAGGGGTTTATCAAAGCATTCCACTCCAAGGGTGTGCATTAAATTCTCATAGGCACACTTCCTCATCTTTTATTTTATATAATATACTGGCAAGCGATTTTTTTCCAGCTGAAGTGCTGTGACCCCCCCCACATCACACTCACACACATAGTCTCGCTTTCTCCAAAGACACACATTTTCTCTTTCTCTCTCTACACACATACATATACACACACACACACACACACACACACACACACACACAGACACACACTTTCTCTCTCCATTCTAGAAATCCTCCTGTGGCACCTAGGAGCACCAAATGCAGCAGCAGCAGCAGCTTACACAGCTCCCCATGTTCCCAGCCTCCCACTCCAGAATCCTGAGCTGTGCAACCATCCCCAGTCCTTCTCCCTCTTGTCCGACTGCACACTCTGCTCCCAATTTATTGGTTTTTTTTTTAAACTTGCAGCTGAAATCGCAATCTCGATTACGATCACACTTACCTCTACTAATCAGCTACAGACCTATTCCTGCTGATGGTGTGCATTGCTTGAAGCTGGTGAATCACAGGAGCAACCAGATAGTTTAAAAAAATTACATTTAAGGTAGGGTCTATGAGATATATAAAAAGATTAGGAAAAGACGAGGAATGGGATCTTACTGTAGCAGTTCCATAACGGTTCCTCACTAACTAAGATACAGAACTGCCATGTTTTCGAAACTGTTTAGCCTACCCAGATACAAAACAGGAGCCAATGAGGGAGTGCTCCCTTTTGATAGATGGAGCGCGAGAATGTCGTAACAACCGATTGGTTGTTATGGGAAATGTGAACTGGCTGAGTCAATAGGAAAAGTTGCTCGCCAGTTATATATTTTTAGCAAAAGAGGAAAAGTGATGAAGCGATACTTCTCCAAAGGCAGAAAGCTGTCAGTGGTAGATACTTGCAATAAACTTCCAGAGCAAGTGGTATCAGCTCGTACTATAGGAACTTAAAGTTCAGACTCAAAAAGTACTTTGCAGAAAATGGAGTCATAGGCTAGTCCCACTACTGTAAGCTGGTGGAAGGGAAGCACTTAATGGACCACTGGTCTTTACTGCTGCCTGATGCTGTGTGCTATATGAATGGAAAATAATGATCATATTCTTCACAATATAGCACTGTGGAGACTAAGGGAGTCCCCGTTCTGGATGAAAATGTCTGTGGAGTAACTTAATCATAAACGCACAGACATGGGTGCAGTATGCGACTCAGGCTAGAGCATTACCCAGAATGAGTTTTGGGGAACAAAAGTGTCTCTGAATAAATTTCTTTCACTTCAGGTTATCAAGTTTTTAGGCATTCTCTCTGTTGTACATTTGTCTGCTGGCGTAAAACTGGTGCCTGTGAAACTCTTATAAACTGCATTAGTGTACTGTTCAAGTTGTTGAGAGGCAAGACCCACTGGTTAGATAAAAGAATTATGAGCTAGCAGGATATGATTCAAATTCTAGTTTAGTCAGTGATTAGCTGTGTGTCATGGATATTTTTGCATATTTGTATTCTGTTCTGAAATAGTTATTTCCCCTACTTAATGTTTTTAATAACTGATCGCTTCTGGAACCTGGTGATGTTAGTGGAGTAGAAATCTACAGTAAGAGTTTTAGAAAAGGCTTCAACTCAACTCATGTTATCTGGTTATGAAAGTGATCAATAATTAATAAATGAATATTAGGCAGGCAAGGAGAGACAGCAAAAAAAGGTTAGTTCAACATGAACAAAAATATTCAGTTCACTAGGGAGGCTAAAAAGCCTACAGACATGCACAAATGTCCAATTACATTAAAAAAGAAAAACACAGGTTTAAATTCCCATCAAAGAATTTCATGACTATTGTCCTCAATTTTGCTTCTGTATAATTACATTCAAATAAGACCCACACTGTAAACTTGATGTAATTTGTTAATGCCCTTTTTTAAATACACTGTCAATGGGATCCCCATCCCAGGTAATCCACACAAAAACCTTGCTTGGGTGCTCAATTGGCATACTTTTATTAACATATACTTTATTAACATGTTACATCATTTTACCCCAACAATAGCTCAACCAGCATACTGCATACATTTATTAACATGTTACATCATTTATTTCTACACTATTAATTTTATGGTTACCGATACATCATTACATCATGTGTCTGTTTTCCTTCCACCTCCATTCCTTTTCCCCATTCTGGACTCTGATGCATATCTGATGCCCCACCTTGGCCTTCAGGGTGCAAACCCAAAAGGTGCCAACACGGCTAAATGCACACCCAGCCTGTGTCAGGGTTTTCTGGCCCAGTACCCTCTGGGCTCCCTCTCTCCTACTACTGTGCCTCTTTCCCTCCCCCACCCCTCACTCCCCTTTTCTCTTCTTCTCCCTTCTTACCTGGCCACCCACTGCTGTCCACCTTCATCCTCCCACCACGGCCCCTTGGCTTCCTCCCCTTCTTACCTAATCACCCCTTGCTGTCCACTCCATAAGCACCTGGTCACCCACCACCATCTGCCTTCAGCAGCACCTTGTGGTCCCATGCTTATTCCCTTTCTTTATCACATCACCCCCTGCTGTCCACCTTCAGCAGTTGACTGTATAACGCCTTATTCACTGCTCCCCACCCAATCTCCTTAAATTACTGGGTGGGAAAGCAGGCAAATTGTCCACCAGAGAGAAATCCTATTCTACCTTCCTCTTTTATGCTTGGGCTCTCCTTCCACCAATCCCAGGCCCAGCTTTTAAGCCCCACCCCCTTTTTGTGCTACCCTTCTTCCCAGAATCCTTTTCTTCCCTTGTTGCCCTCATTCCCAGGATCCTTTCATTCATCCTCTCTCTCTCTTCCTCCCTTCCACCTCTCCCCCTTCCCACCTCCCCCTCTTTACTCCATTGTTTTCCTCTGGCACCTTCCCTGCTATTTCTTCCAGAGACTCATAACAATAATAGCTGCCATTTAAGCTGACAACTCACTTTTTAAAGCAGCAATATTTGATAGTTGGCAAAAAATTTCATATAGATGTAGCCGAGGTGCCATGTGCCAGTGGGCTACTACCCCTGCTGTTGACCTTCACACAGGTTAAGGGGGCCTGGGTCTTGCTACGGTGATGTTCTGGGGTTCTATCCCAAATAAATGAACAAACTAGCACTGTGCCTCCACCCAGAGTAAATTGTAGTGGGCCAAGTGTATGACTGGTACAACCCCTGGGATCTTGTACCTACCCACCTCCCCTTCCAACCACCACGAACACTGGATACCAAACAGTTCCCCAGTACCATATACCACATACACTTAAAAGATTGTTTCCATAAAGCAGCCTTCACACAGCAATTGCAACAACAAAACACAGCTTTATTAAGGGGAAGGGTTAGAGCAGGGGTACAAGGAACAGGACATACGAACATATGACATTTGCCAGCAGATAAAGGCCTAGAGGTCTATCAAGTCTGCTCGAATGTGCTGCTAGCACCCCTTATTCTGCAGCTGCCCCTCCCTTCCACCCTTCCCCTTTATTGACCCTCCCCCTTGTCCTGTCCCATCCCCTTTTGAAGCAGTCCACTGTTCTACTGCATACCACTTCTGGAGGTAACGCATTCCACCCAGCCACCACCCGCTCTGTAAAAAAGTGTTTCCTCATCTCCCTCCTGAACCTTCCTCCCTCCAGTCTCATATCATGGCCCCTGGTGTCCCTCCCCTTCCTTACTTTGAACAGCCCCTCTGTACCTGTCATGTTTATTCCTTTCATGTACTTAAAGGTTTCAATCATGTCCCCCCTGTCCCTCCTCTCCTCCAGTGAGTACATGTTCAGCTCCCTCAGCCTCCTCTCATATGGTAAGTCCCCCAGCCCCTTGATCATCTTTGTTGCCCTGCACTGCACCTCCTCCAGTAACTTAATGTCCCTCTTCAGATACGGGCGCCAGTACTGCACGCAGTACTCCAGGTGCGGTCTAACTAATGACCTGTACAGTGGCAGAATAACCTCCTCCCTCCTTGAGGATATACCCCTTGCAATACAACCCAGCATTTTGTTGGCCTTTGCAGCTGCCTTCCTACATTGTGCTGAGTTGTTCATTGACCCTGTAATGAGCACCCCCAGATCCTTCTCCTCCTCTGTCTGGGCTAGCTGCACTCCCCCCAGCTGGTAACTCCTCATTGGGTTCTTCATCCCAAAATGCAGCACCTTGCACGTTTTGGCATTAAACCCCAGTTGCCAGGTGTCTGACCAGGTTTCAGGCTTTGCCAGATCATCCTGCAGCCCTGCATTCTGCAAGGAATAGCTGTGGAAGGAAGAAAAAGTTAGAGCAATTAATGATAGCAAGGCCCGTAGGCCAGACCACCCCAGCATCCACCCCCATTGGTACCAGTGAATGTCTCTCTCTCTCTCTCTCTCAGCTGAGTACACAGGTGTTAATAGGCCTGCTCAGTGCCACAGGTTGGCTGGCATTGGGGCCCTAGAAGCAATGAAGACTGAAATGTAAACAAATACACCGTTACTCCCCTTGGTTTCCAGGGCAAGCCCTGGGTACTTACAATGCTGATGAGCCGGGAGGTTCCTGGAGCAGAGGACCTCATACAGTTCAGTCTCTGCAGAGTCAGTTCAGAAAGGACAGAAACAAAGGGGCAGTAGAGAATGAAGCATAGACTGGATCTTGATTGAAGGTCTGGCCGCTTGACACCTTGATTGAAGGTCTTGCAGCTTGTCCCCTTCAGTCTGTTCAGGCCCATTGCAGCGCTCCTATGTAAGGCATACCCAACCACAGAGAACCCAGACCTAGGAGTGGCTTCACAGCCTGGCTACCTCACAGGTCACAGGTGCCCTAGCCCCCCAGCATGCGCTGGTGGCCTCCTGTAGCCAACAGACCCCACTCAGTGGGGTTAGCAAGTTCCCTGCCTGGCTCTGAGATGCAGCTGGAAAATTTCCTGGTTCAATTTTTTTCTCTTAAACAGAACAACAGCTTTGGTGGGCAGCCAGACAGTGTTGCACAACTTTTCACTTCCCAGTGCTGTTTGACAACAGATTCCAAAGTGCAGCTTAACAGTTCCTTTCCAAAACTGGATTTAAGCAGCAGCAACCGGTTCCTGCAACAGAGGACAGCTGCTCACTTATTTACTTTTGCAGTCTCTCCAATTCAAAACAGCATCCACTTTTGCTCTGTCTCACACACCATTTCCAGTAGGTCTCTTTCTTAGATTAAGAGTTTCTCTCAGTCCCTCTGATGCAGGATCTCTGCAGCAAATGATTTTCCTCAAAACCAGAAATATTTTCCAGATACCTAGTCCGTTCAGCAAAGGTGCACAGTTCCTTCCAACAGTAAAATTCTGTCACTTCAATCCTCAGAAATACTCCACATAAATCTTGTGAAAGGCCTTAAAATGTTCTTCACACAGCACTGAGTCCTCTTGACTCAATCAGAGACAGAACAGACTAACTCAAACTGCCCAGAGTCCCTGGGATTTCTCCTGAAAATCCTGCCCTCTGATTGGTTGATTCCAGTCATCAATCACAATCTTGAACCCTCTTTGATTATTGATTGGAAAAGTCTCTTATCACCTGAAATTATTTCACACCTCCTCCCATGAACCCTTTCAAACAGCTTTGGGCACCCAGATAGTTGATTGGCTTTTCATTAGGGGTCAAAGGAGCACAACATGGCTGTTCCCACATTGCCCCACAGCAGTCCTATCTTTATGGTCCTAGTACAGCCAAACAAAATAGTCTATATACATATTTGCCCCCTTATCTGAAAGCTTGCACTGTCCTTAGTTAAGCGACTCCATATTCATATTTATCAGACCCCTCTGCAGCCAGTCACTAACTCTGGAACACAATCTCCCCAGAGCAGCAGCCCAGCTCATTAATATTCATAAGTACCTGACTATTATGCATAAGGCCCTGGTTTCTAAGTGCTCTCGGCACTTCCAAACAGAATCCTGCAGCCACTTTCTGGCTGCTTCCTTCAGATGTTTGGTCCCTGATTAGCTTACTTGGGGGCTCGGAGCACCAGAGGAAGTATTTGCCACGCTACCACAGTGGCGATAAATGGGCTAGTGCTACTGCACATGTGCAAGCTCCATTACTATTCCTCTGGCCCCTTTGAAGATGTAAGTACACTACAGGGCTGGATGGAGGACCCAGCAGACATCAGAACACTTGGGCAGGAAGGATATGGGGCAAAATGACGTAAGCCCCTGCAGAGGGTTTACATTCCACCTTTAAATGAGTAGGAACCTGTAAAGATGCAAAACAGTAAACCTTAACTTTCAACATATTGCAAACATTTCCATTTAGACACCTAGTTCCTATCTATTCAGGTATTCAACAATTAGAAACATGAAGCATGTTATGTACAGTCTGTGGAGGGGTTGTGGGATAACAGATGGACCAGACACCGAACTTCATTTTCAACACACAATATCTGTGCGATGTTTATTCAAAATACGGAAGATAACATTCAGCAATGGCATATTCCTTCTTCAATGAATCAGTCTGCAGCAACAGACTATGTATGTCCTTCCTCTGCATTTGTCAGCACCTACTGAGTCACTGATCTACTGATCTATCTTAACAGTTGAGATTCAGCCTCCCCTGTGCAGGTCTTGTTTGCTTGGGTGGTTTGGGTGGTGAGGGCTCAAAAAGGAAAAAAAACAAACAAGCTATAGACAAAGAACCTCAGTGCAGAAGCACTAAAACAAGGGTTATCTCAAAGGGCATTGGCATTAAGCCAAGTTTCAGAGAAACACAACATCACACATACTTCTATAATGCAAAGCATCATGTGATTTATGAAAATTACCATGATATTTCAGATTGGCTCAGTTTACAGCAGGAATGTATGGTATCAATTTGCATGCATTTAACAACACAACCAACTTAATTTATATAATACAGTCACCTAGCATGTTTTACCTTTATCAAAAACACCTAGTGCAATGGTATTTTTAATATATCCAGGTTTCATACACATAAGGGCCCAGATATTCAAAAGGGTTGCACCATGCGCAATCCACTGATGCACCCCAGCGCGCTATTCAAAAGGGAAAAGTGTGCCGCACAAATCCCGATGCACCGGAGCGCATCAATAATGTATGCAGGCACAGGTAGGGGGGGCGTGCCCATACATAACCTGCACAGCTCGATATTCAGCCCAGGATGTGCAGAGCTATGCATGCGCAACCCTGCTTGCACCTGCACAAAGTTAAGCCCCAAAAAGGAACAAATGATGGCCACCCACAGGTGAGCTGCGCATTGCAGGGAGCACACTGGCAGTTGCCACCTGTGGTGGCCACCTGAGTTCCTTGCCGAACCTGGCAGTGCCCCCCATGCCCCATCACGGTATATGTTTAAATAACCCCCTCTAATATCCCTGGTGGTCCAGTGGACTGAGTGCTGCCTGATCGTGGGCATCTGGTTAAATAACCCCCGTCCTATATCCTTGGTGGTCCAGTGGACCGCTATGTGCCATCGCGGGCATTGGTATAATAACCCATCCAATATCCCTGGTGGTCCAGTGGACTGATCGCTGCCGATCATGGGCATCTGTTTAATCCCCGCCAATATCCCTGGTGGTCCAGTGGACCGCACTCGCCCGATCGCTGGCATCTGTAAAACATAAAATGTCCTATTACCCTGGTGGTCTAGGTACCCTCCCCACCCGCCCACTGGGCCCCACCACCCCGCTCCCCTGTCAGCCGGTGGGTGGCAGCACCCACCCACCTGCCGCCCGCTAACTGAAGTTAGGTTGCATGCTCATTGGTTCACAGCGGAGTCAATGGGCATGTAGCCCATACTATTATTAGTCCAGATATGTGAATAAATCATTCACTATCTGGACTGTGTAGTATGGTATGTTGCATGCCCATTGGCTCCTGCCAGAACCAATGGGCGTGCAGCCCTACCGAGCTGTCAGTCTTGCGGATGGTGGGGCACAGGCGTGGTAAGCTGCCACCACCGCTGACCTGTGGGGGCGGGCTGTGGGGCTCAGTGGGTGGGTGGGAGGGGCTACCCTAGACCACCAGGGTAACAGGACTATTTATGTTTTACAGATGCCCACAGTCGGGCAGAGTGCAGTCCACTGGACCACCAGGGATATTGGCTGGGGGGGTGATTTAAACAGATGCCCATGATCGGGCAGCGATCAGTCCACTGGACCACCAGGGATATTGGACGGGGGGGTTATTATACCGATGCCCTCGATCGGGCACATAGCGGTCCACTGGACCACCAAGGATATTGGTCGAGGAAGTCTATTTTTAGACAAATGCCCACGATCAGGCTGCAGGGGGTGTCGGTCCTCGACAGCTGCTGCCTGGCAGGGTGCCAGGTGCAAGTCGTCGGAGATCGGCGCACCTGCATGCTAATGGGATACAAATGGGGCCATAATGACATACAAATGGGCCCATGCGCGCCTTGCATAAATTATGGCCCAATTTGCATGTCCCTTTTTGAATATCCCAGGTGCTGTGCATGGTGCAATGGAACTTGTGCTAGCGCATCTCCATGTTCCACTCTGGCCACTTGCGCTGGAGCAGTGCCACTGCGCCATACACAGTGGGGGTGGCCAGGGTGCGATATTCAAAGCTGCTGAGCCATAGCACAGCTCCGTTGAATATCACCCAGGCCACACCCCTGTGCAGCCAAGTTGAGCTGCACCCAGTCTTGCGCCACAGCCTGGCACAGTTTGAATATCCGGGTCAAGGTATGTACACCAATGTATTTTATGACATGGTGCCATTGCATACTAAATCCAGCAATAAGGAACACAGCCTGTTGTTTTACATCAGCTCAGAGGTCACCACAATAATCTCTCTGCATGAGGACCTGAGAGGGAAAAGGAAAATTTAAGGAGGATACTATAGCATAGTTAAGAAAGGGTAGGGGTGCCCATAGGTGACCAACCTCATGGACTAGAAATTGTAAAGAATAGATGAGGCTAAGAAACAGAAGAACTGGTGCAACAGATTTAAGAAAAGGTCAGTCCTCAAGAGTGGCAGGAGCTCCCTGTCACACTGTTTATAGGGCTAAACACTTTACCCTTTTTGACAGTTATCAAACACCATGGTATGCATGGCAGCCATACTTTCATCCCTTTAGTTGTTCAAACCACATGTATTTCTGAACATACATTAATAATACACCTTTTACCTTTTGTTTTCCCTTGGGTGCCACCTTCACCTTCCCCTCTTTCATTTTGCCATCTTCCCTCTGGACCTGGGGGGTTTAGCACTAGCTGGACACATGTAAACCTTAGGTAATGACCTGGGAGTGACATATACTGTATATACCTTTGTGTACTACAAATAGGGGTAGGTCAGTGGGTGCCCTAGGGGTATCATAGGTCATCTTGAGTAAGGGTTTCATAGTCCTCCCCAACCTTCTTGGGGGTTCTTGCTCTCTGGTCCTGTTTGTCACCTCATGTCAAGAGGTGGAACCAATGTCTCTTGCCCTGTGCCTGTTTCTTCTTCTCCTGTTTCAGGGTGTTCTGTTACTAGCTCACTTTCCCCACTCAGCCCAGTGATGCTTTCTTGTGGCCAGTCAGAGAGCCCAGTCAGACCAGTATGCAAGTTTGAAGAGGGCTCTCCAAAGGCATTGACTCAGGGGAGCTGCTCTGGAACCACCCAAAAGGCTCATCCGGACTAGTGGTCATGTTTTGGGTGGCCCCTTCAAAGGGCATAGTGAGAGCAGCTTCCCATTCAGCACCTAGTTTCACATGCACAGGCAAGTCCTCTTCGCCAGATTCATTATCATCCCCTTCCTCAATCTCTCTTTTAGAGGCCTCTCATGCACTGATACAGTCTCCAGTGTCAGGGGTATTCCCTGAAACAACCTAGCCAACTCCAGAGTGGGATAGAAACAGACAGGTGGACCATCAAACTCTTTTTGACTCATTGGCCGACTCATCCCCCTAAGGTGCTTCTTCTACTGGGGCAGAACAAGCCCCTGAGGGTCACCATTTTCTTTCCTCTGTCATCTGTGTGCAGCAGCATGAGCGGTTGGAGGTGTGGAAGGGTCTACTGCATCAAAGGCTGAACCAACCACTTTGTCTCTGATAGGCAGTAGGTTATTCCTATGGAACACTTTGTATCCTCAGGTTTCCCCTTCTGGTCGAATCTTATATGCTGGCAACCCTTCCAGCTTCTCCAGTATTACATATAGTGTGCTTCCCCAGTGATTAGCAATCTTATGCTTTCCTGGAATGCCCAAACTGCTCAGTAGGACCCTGCCACCAGGCATCAGGTTTTGTGCCTGGACTTTATCATCTCTCTCTTTGTTGGCTTGGTTCATCTTGTTAGCCATCTCAGAGGCTAAACGATAGGCATCATTTAGTTGTTTTAACTTGCTCACATAATGTAAGTAGTCACCCTCTTTATTTCCATCAGCTGATACCCCAAAGCACAGGTCAACCAGCAGGTGGGCCTCCCTCCCAAACATGAGGCTGTATGGAGAGAACCCGGTGGCATCATTTCTGGTACAATTGTAGGTTGGAACCAGGATGCTAACTCATTGACTCCAGGTATGCTTGTCTCTGGGGTTCAAGGTGCCCAGCATGTCTGATAGGGTTTGGTTGAATCTTTCAGACTGGGGGCCACCTTGGGGATGGTAAGGTGGTGTTCAGGATTTTCTAACTCCCCACAAGGACAATAGTTTTTTACTAGCCTACTTTCAAAATCACAGCCTTGATCTGAGTGAATCCTCTGTGGTGCCCCATAATACACAAAGAACTTCTCGACCAGCACCTTGGCCACAGTAAATACCTTCTGATCTTTGGTGGGGTAGGCTTGGGTGTACCGAATAAAATGATCTGTGACCACTAGTATGTTTGAGATATTTCTGAAGTCTGGTTCCAAAGTAAGGAAGTCTCTGCACACCAGCTCCATAGGGGCATTTGTGACAATCTTGACTAGTGGAGTGGTCCTTTGGGGAAGAGCTTTCCTCTGGATGCACCAGTGACAGCTCTTGCAGTATTGATGCACATCCTGTCCCAGTTTGGGCCAATAGAATCTAATACGAACCAGGTCTAGTGTGCGTTCACTGCCCAGGTGGTCCATGTCATCATGAAGGACCTTCAATACAGTTTGATAGAATCAGTCTGGCGACACCAATTGTACTCATGGCACACCCTCCTGATCTTGTACCGCTCTGTACAGCAAACCATTCCTTATGTTTAGCTTCAACCACTCTCGCTGCATTAATTGGGCATGGGGCTCTGTTGTGGTTACTTGTGCCGGATTGCCCCTTCTCTATAAAACTTGCACAATGTCACCTGGGTCTCACCCCTCTACAACCATGCAACTCATCAACACCATAGTTTCCCTCACTATTTCAGGTGAAGTTTATGTAATGGGTGACTTCAACCTAAACTGGTTATCTCCCTCCCTATGTAAAGTACATAACGATGTTTCAACACTAAACCGATCACAATTTATCCTCGAACCTACCCGCTTGAATCATAAAACCGGAAACCACTCACTTATCGACTGGGCCTTTATGTCACATCCTCACAGGGTTATTAAAGCTGGCATTCTTCCCAATGCCTTAAGCAACCACCATGTGACCTTCTTAGTTCGTAGAATCCATAGCAAAAGGCACCCAACAAAATCACACAACTTCAGTCTTTTAAATCACTGAATCTCTCTTCACTCCTTTTTGACCTGGCTTGTACTAACTGGGATCCCATTGCATTGTCCAGTTCCATCGATGATGCTTACAACTACTTTCATGACAAATTCATTGGAGACTGAAACTAGCATGCCCCTCTTCATCACTCTAGGGTAAGGGGAAATTACCTCCTGTGAATTTTTTGCATAACCAGTGCAAGAAAGTTACTCGATTAGCAAAAGATGATTATTTCAGCTCTACATTTCAGGCTAACATTACTAAACCTCCCAAATTCTGAAAAGTGGTTCGCTCCCTTTTCTCCCCTCCTACTACACCTCTCACCCCTCTCCTTAATGTAAATAACACTCTCCTCACTGATCACCTAGCTGTGGCTACCAAATTCGACTCTTATTTCACCTCCTGTGTGTCTGCTATCTACCCTCTACCCCAAACACGGTCCTTCCCCCCTCTACATGTCTGCCCTCCGTCTACCTCCTTCTCTAGAATTACCCCTGCTGACACTCTGTCAGCCTTGTTTGCTCTTAATCCCTCTAAAGGAAACTCAGCCGATAGCTTAGACCCAAAACTGCTATATCTAGCTGCTCCTGCCATTGCTCCCCCTCTATCTGAGCTCCTCAACCATTCCTTCGTAACAGGTGCTAGTCCAACTACCTGGAAGCATGCTGTTGTTCTCCATCTTCCCAAAGGTGGTAACCCTACCACCCCTGCAAACTACCTGCCTATCTCTCTCCTCCCCTTCCTTGGTTCTTTCACAACTCTCATCCTTTCTCTCTGACACTAACCTTTTCACTCCATTCCAGTCTGGGTTCCAGAAGAATCATTCCACTACCACTTCCCTGATTAGACTCACTGACTCTATCCTCTCAGGGATGGATAGTGGTCAAATTATGTCTGCAATTATTGTGGACCTTGCAAAGGCTTTTGACACTGTCTCCCACACCCTACCTATAGGCACCCTTGCCAAGGCAGGCCTATCTGACTCTGCCACAAACTGGTTTAGAGCCTATCTGATAGGCAGGACCCAGTCTATCAGAACTGGTGACTCTATTTCCCACCCCTCCCCATTAATGCAGGAGTACCACAGGCCTCCATGCTGGGCCCCATCCTCTTCTCCATATTCCTAAATGACCTCCCCTCTTCCTGCTCATACACCTCAGTCCATATGTATGCAGATGACACTGTCCTCTTCACCTTCAGCCAGTCCCGTTGATGTGGCTGCCAGGCTACAGTATGACTTCAATCAGGTTCAGCTCCATTTTAGCTCCCATCAACTATCCCTTAATGCCAAGAAGACAGTTTCAATGACCTTTGGCACTAGGCAGAGACTCTCTAGGCTCCCTTCACTTCCCTCCTTCCACATTCTTGACAGGACAATCCTTGAAGACACATCCTCCTTTAGGTACCTTGGGGTATGGCTTGATCATCACTTCAACTTCTCTGGCCACGTTGACACCATCCTGAAAAAGCTGCGTCCCAAGCTTGGTGCATTATACAGGAACTGTAGCTGGCGTGAACTGGTACAGAAGATGATTCTACCTATATTCGACTACTGCGATGTAGTCTACAGTGCTGCTCCCAAGTCTTCCCTAATTAAATTGAACACACTCTTTAACTCCTTCTGTCATTTCACCTTAGATGCCCCTCTGTCACTTATCACTGTACCCTCTATCACTCCCTCATTTCCTTCCTTAGACAACCAACGCCACCTTCATTGTGCCAAATTCACTTCCAAATATTGGTTTGATTCGCTCCCCCTTACCTTACCTAGCCTCATCGCTATCCTCCCTCCCTCAACTTACCCACTCCCTCCGATCTTATGACTCTCGATTAATGGCTGTTCGTCGTCGGTCTTCCACGGTCGGTCAGGTTGCCTTTTCTCACCACCTCATTAAACTATGGAATGCTCTCCCACACCAGATTCATCACTCATCTTCTCCCTACTCCATCTCCTTGGTGCTATGAAACTTCCTCTCTGTAAATTGTACCTGTACTTAACCCATGAACCCTCCTCTCCTATTTATTCTTCCCTTGACTCCTGCTTCCTCCCCCCATCACCTGCTTTTTCCTCTAACCCTTTTCCCACAGGATAGCTACATCACAGTCACTATCTTACGCTGTGGTCCATCCCCACAGATATTTGACACCTACTGTTCCCTTGACTTTCATGGTTTACTGGTTCAAATGATGTCTATTAATGAAAGTGTATTTAGGTATATTCATACCTTTCATGTATATATAATTTGCTTCCATTTGTATTCTGCTGTAACCCACCAGAACTGTTATTATGTCAAGTTATTTTGTAAATGCATGCAAATATTTATGTGTACATATATTGCCTGTATTGGACTGTTCTCCCTTCCTCCTACCCCAGGATGCACCATGAGACAAGCAACCTGTTGTTCAGTGTGCCTTTCATGGTGAAAAATTTTCAATAAATATATAAATAAATTTCTCCAATGGCCGGGTTAGACCACTTCTCCCTTATCAGATCTTGAGTGGTTAATTTTGGCAAGGACCTCATGTCCAAAGCAGTTAGGGAGCAATACGCTATGGGGAGACAGCTTCCAGAAGATCCTAAACTGTCCACCAGACACGGAACATCCTCAGCAGATGGAGACTATTCAGTGTCGAACCTTTTGCACAATGCTTTTACTACTTGCTCAGGTTTCTTCATCCAGCTGGAGTGCTCCTCTTGATGAGCTGGTGGGCATTGGGACAAGGCATCAGTGTCTATGTGATTTAACTAGGAGTGATACTCGAAGCAGTAGTCATAAGTGGAGAGGGCTGACAGCCACCTATAATCAGCTGCATCCAGCTTGGCAGTAGTCTGTATGTATATAAGGGGGTTGTTATCAGTTTTTACGGTAATTTTCGCCCTGTACTGGTAATCATGGAACTCATCCATGATGGCTCATTTCAGCGCAAGGAATTCAAGCTTATGCACCGGATAGTTGTGTTCTGCAGGATTCAAACTCCAACTTGTTTAGGCCACTGGATGCAAACCGTCTGGGTATTCTTGATATATGACCACCCCCAAGCCGCTGGAACTAGTATTGGTGTGTAAAACAGGGCTTCTGTGGGTCTGTATAAGACAGGACTGGGCAAGGGTTAAGCAGTAAATGATGTCCTCAAAAGCTGGGTCATAATCCTCAGTCCACCTGGGGCTCAATAGCTCAGAAGATCTGAAGTATTGCAGAGACCCAGTGAAGGTCCCAGGCTGTTTGAGTTTTCTACTCTTGTTTACTGGGGGGGGGGGTAACCCTGTAGCAAATTCAGGAGGGGTCTGACCACCCGGGAATAACCCTTAACAAACCTCCTGTAGTACTCACAGAATCCTAACAGCTGCTGCAGTTCCTTCAAATTCTTAGGTTTCAGCCAGGTGATCAGTGCCTCAACCTTGCTGGGGTCCATCTGAATGCCCTTTGCTGATACAATGTGCTCGACGTATTTAACAGAAGCCTGAAAGAATTGGCACTTATTGATGGAGAGTTTTAAACCAAATTCCTCCAGACAGTCCAATACTTTTAACAGCCTTGCTTTGTGTTCTTCTAGAGTCCTCCCAAACACCGATTCATGTCCCTGACGGTCTTCTCCATGAGGTGCTGGAAAGTAGCAGGGGCACCTGAAATGCCCTGGGGCATCCTCAGAAACTCATAAAACCCTAGGGGACAGATAAAAGTGGTCTTCTCCTGGTCCCGGGGGGCCATGCGAATCTGATAATATCTGCTTCTCAAGTCTAATACTGAGAACCACTGACTGCTGTTCAAACAATCCAAGGCATCCTGAATCTGCAGCATCATCTACTGGTCAGGGACAGCCTGTTTATTCAGTGTGAGGCAATCCACGCACGTCCTAATGGTCCCACTCTTCTTCCTGACTACCATATGGGTGAGGCATATGGGCTTCTAGACTTCTGGATTATGCCTGTGGCCATCATTTCTCGAAGGTGCCTCCTCACATCATCTATATCAGGTGGGGCGAGCCATCAGGACCTCTACCTCTACCTCTAATGGGATTCTGATCCATAAGCCTTATGTAATATTGCTCCCCTGTCGCACATCCGACATCCCATTCCTGTAGGAAGAACATCCTAGTTCTTGTTGACAGTTTTTGTCAAACTCGGGCCTTCTACTCCTCAAGGATGGGGGAATCACTCAGACCAAACAGACTGAGGTCAGTTCTAGGTGGGTCACCTCCTCCAGAAGCAGCTGGCTGTACTGCCATGTCGGCACAGTAGACTTGAGCTAAAGTATGGCCCTTCCTGATGACCACTTCCTTGTCTGTCACATTCTTTATGTGCACCGTGACTCTACTGATGTAAGCATGCGTCCATGCTGGTAAGACACTGAGGTTTACGAGCAGGCCAGGTAGCAGCCCATGTTCCTCTGAGGCATCCAAGATTAAGACCTGGTTTCTCACCTCCTTCTTTAGCCATACCACATCACTTATATTACACTCTGCACTGGGTGGCAGCACTATTTCTTCTGCATTCTGCCTCCAGACTATACCCACTGATTCATCCAGTTCTTCAGCTGGGGACTGCCCCTACTTCCTGTATGCTTCTTTTATTGCTGGCTAGATTGGCAACTCCTTTCCCTGTTGTTCAGCATCCCAGGCCTGGCAGAGCTGGGCCAGCAGTCCAAACATGTGGGTATTTGTACCCACCAGCACAGGCACCCCATCGTATATATCAGTCCCTGGGCAGATTAAAACATGAGTCTCAACCAAATCTCCCTCTCCAGCCACCTTGGTTGGGAAAGTCGTCCAAACATTGACATTACCCAAATAGGGGTAGGATTTTTCACTGAGTCCCCATGCATGTAAACCCTTCAATGGTTGTAATTCTAAGTGGGATAGATGTTTATCATACCCGGACTTGAAGATGATTGTTACCTGGGAGCCACTATCTAAAATGGCATGTGTGGCCACTCCATTACGGTAACAGTGATCTCTGTTGATGGTCCCACCAGCTGGTCCATGTGAGGGGTCCTGAAGTGGTGGCTTTGGCTGAAGATTTCCTCACATAAACAGTGGAGCTGGGCTTGTTGGGGGCCCCAGTATGCTCCCTTACCAGGCCCTGTTGAAGTTTCCCTGCAGCTGAGGCTCTCTTCCCAACAACCAGTCCCTCACCCGAGCTGGATTTTCTTTCGACTAGTACTCTTGGCTAAATGTCCATCCCTCCCACACATGTAGTGAAATGATCTCCTTTTCTGGATCTGGTTTGGTAATGCACTACAGGGGGTGGCCAGGGCTCTGGATGACTGGGGGGCCCTGGGTACACTAATGAGGTTGAAGCTGAAACAGGAGCAATCACTTGGGCAATAACCACTCTTCATTCAGGATACGCTGCCCTTAGCATCCCCTGGTTCTTTAACTCACTGACAGTGTGACACAGTTCCTGAAGGCAAGTTTCGATCTGGGAAACTGCAGGGGGCACCTGGGCCAGCACCCCAGGCCCATCACTGTGAGGGTGGTGGGAGCAGACTGAATGCGTTGGCTAGAGTGAACTTCAGTAGCCCTCATAGAACCAGCATTAACTTTATCCAGTGCCTCCCTACACTCCTTTAGCAACACTATGAGCTCAGAGGCCTCAGAAGGGCAGTGACTTACTGAACCTGTATTGCAGCTGCTACTGCAGGACAAGGTCCCCACTGGGCATCTCTTTCCTCCACCTCCCTAACTTCCCTTAGGAGAATACGGAAGGAAGGGGTTACCCACCCTATCCTTCAGGCCCAACTTTAACAATAATATTTCCGAGTACCAGGCACCCCTCAACACCTGTTCCAACCTGGTCTTATTTAAATCTGTAGCCTGTCTCCCTACTTTTTGATGCAATTTTTGCAGGGCTTTCTCCAGTCTCTGCACATACTCCAATAGGAGCTCCCCTCTTTGCTGGCAAGTCACCATGAACCCACACCACAAAGCTTCACACGTCTCAGTGCTACCAAAAGCACTGCCAAGTGCAGCTATATAATCCTCCACAATAGCCTCAGGGTCAGTGGTCTGTAGGGACCAGATAGCATTGAGGGAAGGGCCTCGTAAACTCTCAGTTAGTCTTTTGCATTTTTCTCCCTCACTACACTGCCAATCCTGTAGCAGTGGTATCACATAGTATATCCATGACTCATAGTCCTCCTCCCTGGTGGGGGTGGACTTCCCCCCTGAAAACATTCTCAGCTTCATATATGAGTATGAAGGGGCAGGTACACACCCAGGCTGAGGCCTCACATTTTGAAGGAAGCACCAAGATAATCTCATCGGTGAGAATGCCGACCTCAACCACAGCGATGGCACAATGCCGACGCAGGTATTGTGCCGCCTCTTGCTTTGCTGTTTTCTGTGGGTGGCTGTGCCCCTACACACCCCCATGTGGGGGCTCTGTCCCCACACCCCCCGGACTCTAGGATTCTAACTGCAGGTTGGAGTTGATACAGGAGGGGGTGGAACACTGGGGAAAGGCGAAACGCAGAAAAAGGACCATTACCATGAATGTCGCCGTAATGTTTTTTTTCTGTGTTTCGCCATCAGGGTGTCGACCACAAGGGGTGATATGCATTTTAAAGGGGGTGGTCAATGAGAGTTCGGACACCCCCTCCCCCGAGGAAACTGTACTGAATATAGTAACAATGGCCCAGGTCTTCTACAACCCATCAGGCACTAAAGCCTCAGGTACCCAGGATTCTTCTATAGCATTTTTAGGCACGGGGTCATAATGTCGCAAGACATTATGCTGCATGCATATATCACACTGCCAAAACAGCACGATATATTGCATGCATCATAAGTCTTTATTTATTTATGACTTTGATATTATGTGGGGGACTATGATCCAAACCCCCCAACTAAAATATCTAACTCTACGGGCGAGGATTTCAGTAAATATCACACAAAGTGTGAAAAAAGGAAAATTTCATGCATCTGGGACCAGGAATCGAACCCGGTCCCAAACACTCTGCCTGCTTCCTTCCCTGCCAGTGTCTCATCCCTTTGATCCACAACAGCTGCTCAGTGGAAAAATGTCCCAACAGAGGTAATATCCTCTGCTTCCGACAGTGAGAGGGTGCATTACTGTGCACAGAACCATTTGCGGTATTACACCCTCTCGCTGTCCTATACTGCGCTGCTGCGGTTTCAGGGTTTTGTCGCAAGCAATTAAGTGTACAACATTTTGACCCAGTAGGGCATTTTTACATTACATCAGCATGGTCAAGGTCCCTGAAACAAAGTCAAGCATTTTTCCCCACACTTTTACCTGACCCAGCCTCATTATTGTGGACAAATTCCCTTCTATATCCCCCTTTTCCATCTTGGGGGGTACCCCTAAGAGTAAATGGGATTTCTGGGGATCCATTTACATACCTCCACTCCATTCCACTAACTTGATCTAATCCTTCTCTCTGGGCCTAACTTTAGACATGGGAAGGGTATCACTCTGGGTGGGGGGAAACAACAGTGATCTTTCCAGTTTGGCCATCCATGGTGGGTGTGGCTGGAAAACAGGAAATCCCAGCGGTGCCTCAAAAGATGTCGCCCAGGTGCCATATACCAGTGGGCTACTACCCCTGCCTGTTGACCTTCACTCAGGTGAAGGAGCCTGGGTCCTGCTATTGTGGTGTTTGGGGGTTCTGTCCCAAAGAAATGAATAAAATAGTGTGGTGCCTCCACCCAGAGTAAATTGCAGTGGGCCAAGTGTATGAATGGTACAACACCCTGGAATGTTGTACCTCCACACCTCCCCTTCCAACCACCCCACACACTGGATACCAGTTCCCAAATACCAAATACCACATACACTGAACAGTTTTTTTTCACAAAGCACCCTTCACACAGCAATTACAGCAACAGAACACAGCTTTATTTAGGGGAAGGGCTAGGGAAGGGGTACCAGGAACAGGAATAGCTATGGAAGGAAGAAATATTTACAGCAATTAACAATAACAAGGCTCATAGGCCAGATCACCCCAGTGCCTAGCACTACTGGTACCAGTGAATGTCCCTCTGTCCTAGCTGGATACCCAGGTGTTCACAGTCCTGCTCTGTGCTGCAGGTTGGCTGGTGTTGGGGCTGTAGAAGCAATAAAGACTGAAACATAAACAAAATAAAGCTTTACTCCCCTTGGTTTACAGGGCAAGCCCTGTGTACTCATGATTCCGATGAGCTGAGAGGTTCCTGGAACAGAGGGCTTCCGACAGTTCGGCCTCTGCAGAGTCAGTTCAGAGAGGGCAGAAACAAAGGGGCAGTAGAGAATGAAGCATAGACTGGATCTTGATTGAAAGTCTGGCAGCTTGTCACCTTGACTGGGCGTCTTGCAGCTTGTCCCCTTCAGCCTTTTCAGGGCCATTGCAGAGCTCCTACAAAAGGCCTACCAAAATACAGAGGCCTAACTTAGAAGTGGCTCCACTACCTGGCTCCCTCACAGGTAATGGGTGCCCTAGCCCTCCCGGCACATGCCGGTGGCTCCATGTAGCCAGCAGACCCCACTCAGTGAGGGTTAGCAAGTTGGCTGTGACATGCAGCTTGAAAATTACCGGGTTCCATTGTTTTCTCCCAAACAGAACAACAGTTCAGTAGGCAGCCAGACAGTGTTGCACAACTTTCCACTTCCCAGTGTTGTTTTGCAACAGATTCCAAAGTGCAGCTCAACAGTTCCTTTTCAAAACTGGATTTTAGCAGCAGCAACAGGTTCCTGAAGCAGAGGACACCTGCTCAGCTATTTCCTTTTGCAGTCTGTCCAATTCAAAACAGCATCCACTTTTGCTCAGGCTCACACACCATTTCCAGCAAGTCTCTTTCTTAGATTAAGAGTTTATCTCAGTCCCTCTGATGCAGAATCTCTGCAGCAAACAATTTTTCTCAAAACCAGAAATATTCAACAGATGCTTGGTCCGTTCAGCAAAGGTGCACAGTTCCTTCCAACAGTAAAATACTGTCACATCAGTTCTCAGAAAACCTCCACATAAGCCCTGTGAAAGGCCTTAGAATTTTCTCCGCAGAACACTAAGCCCTCTTGACTCAATCAGAGCTCAGAACAGACTGACTTAAACTGCCCAAAGTCCCTGGGATTTCTCCCGAAAATCCTGCCCTCTGATTGGTTGATTCCAGTTATCAGTCACAATCTTGAACCCTCTTTGATTATTGATTAGAAGTCTCTTGGCACCTGAAATTAGTTCACACCTCCTCCTATGAACCCTTTCAAACAGTTTTGGCTGCCCAGATAGTTGATCGGCTGTCCATTAGGGGTCAAAGAAGCATAACATGGCTGCTACCACATAGTCCCACAGTAGTACCATCTTTATGGCCCCAGGACTGCCAAACAAAACAGCCTATATACATATTTGCCCCTTATCTGAAAGCTTGTACTGCCCTTATTTAAGTGACTCCATAGTCATATTTATCAGACCCCTCTGCAGCCAGTCCCTAGCTCTGGAACACAATCCCCCAGGAGCAGCTACCTGGCTCATTAATATTCCTGAGTGACTGATTATTATTCATAAGGCACTCTTGGCACATCTAAACAGAATCCTGCAGCCACTTTCTGGCTGCCTCTGTCAGGTGTCCAACTTCTGATTAGCTTACTCGGGGGTTGGAGCACTTCGGTAGAACATGGCACTATTTGCCATGTTCAAGAAGGCCACTGGAGTTTTCTGTGCATGTGGTATGACCCGCCCATGTGCATTGAACTCTGGCAGCATGGTGGTACAGTCTGCCATGTCCAAAATGGCCGCTGGAGTTTTGTGCACATGTGCAATGACTCGCGCATGCCCACTGAACTCTGGCGGCCATCTTGGACATGGCAGACTGTATCGCCATTCCATTGGAGTTCAGTACACTTGCATGAGTCATCGTGCATGAGCAGAAAACCCCAGCAGCAATTTTGAACACAGCGGACAGTGCCCTGTTCCTCTGTTAGCTCGGCTGCAGCTGTACCAGCTATAGCCAGAGTTTGTTGTGATCTGCCAGCTGTTTCCAATTCACACTTAAGCTCATGTCTGCATGACCACACCTGTTTGTAGATGATGTTACTGGCATTACTGCATAACATTTTTGGATGCAGCAATTTCATTTTATCCATAACTACAACTCTGCAACATTTTTAATCCAGTTGTTAGTATGTGGGGGGAAGGGGAGATAGATGTAAGTCAGCTGCTCTCTGGATATGGGCAGCATTCATTCTGAATGCAGCATCATCTGTTGGGATACAGCTTCAATGCTTTGGTTTAAATGTGTGTTGTGAATACTGTCAAAGAAGAGTAAGTGGTGAGAGGAGACAAAGAAAGGATCAAAAGATTTGTAAAAAATGAATTTTTCAGCATAAGAGTGGTAACTGATTCTAAAATCAAAAAAAAGCGGACCAAGAGATTGTAGTCTGATGGAAAATAAAAACACTAAAAAGCATGCAAGTTATTCACTTTTGCAGTTTACATTTTTTAGCTTTTCCATTCTTAGTTCTAAAGCTGTGTATCTCATCTTCCCAGCTGTAAGCAATTCTCATTCCCTCCAGTACAGCACAGAGCATTATATTCTCTAAGACCATCATGAACATGTTATAAATAATAAAAAATATATAAAATATTGATAGAGTATATGTAACAATTTTCCACCTCTCTGTGCCATCTTAACAAGTACAGAGAATCAGGGTAGTTAGGTTCAGCATAGCTACCATCTACAGTAAATTAAGGCCCACTAAACAGATAGTGCTGGAGCAACTGACAAACGATCCAAATTATTTGATACTGTGAAAAAAGTAACTATAATCAGTATTAGGTAAGTGGTTGATGGCACCTAACCATGTCTTCCCAACAGCATTGTACTTTTTTGAGCAACAAATTGCATAGTTTACCCTTCCTTTTCTCTATAATCATGGCATGAATTCTGAAGGCAATAAAAGTAATATGAGATACTGTACATATTTTCTGCAACTGTAACATACACTGGGTGTGGATGACTCTAGAATATAAAGGGACTTAGTTGGCAGCTTGTTGATGGTCATGGTACTGTATGTATAAGTAGTGTGCTTCCGATGCTAAGCTCTAGAACCCAGTCATTAATTTAAGAAGTGGCAGTAGCATCTTTCTTACACTACTTTGAAATTTACCAGCCTGTCTTTTGCAGTGGTGAGACAAACATGAATAGTTTTTTTCCTCCTCTTGCCTGGCTGACTCTCTTCTGACCCTGTGGCTCTCACAACTTCATCACCCGCTGTCTCTGGAACTTACCTTGAGGATCTGCCTGTTGCTGCACAGCTTTTCCCCTGTGGCAGGGCCATCAGGGGTTTCCCCAAGCCCCCTCTGGATGGCTTGCCTGGTTGGCAGTCCTGTGCCCATTACATGGTGTGGGGTTGGTGAGGAACCACAGAGCTTCATCTTGCTGTTGGCAGTGTTTTCCATGTTCTGTGTTCTCCAAGTCAGAGAGGCTCCGTGGAGGTGATGGCTTGACATCCACACATCGTTGGATGTGTTTACATCTTCCGTTGGGAGCATCACCCACCCAGAACACTGCTTCTGGCCACACAGCCACCCAAGGTCACCTACGTGGCAGAGTTATGGTGGAGCAGGCTGCCCTCATCCATTGGGATATTTGATCTTCTTCCTCTGGACCGACACCTGAGCAGCCCAGATTTTCTCCTGAACCAAGGGCTTAATGTGTGCTTACTGCAGCAAAACATAACTATGGTCAAAATACTTGCAATGTCACTAGTAATGTATTAAACAAAAACTATGTTTAAGTCAATAAGCAGTTTAGCATTTGCAAGTTAATTTACAAATACAGTTTTATCTTATATGATATCTTTATGCAACTTTTAATATAACACAAAAATGATTACATATAGAGCTATACAGATCTTTTTCCGATTCTGAATTTCTGGGGATCTGACTTTCCATGTCCATCTACTCTTGCAGAAATCGGTGGAAAATTTCATGGAACTCCATCTTACATAACCATCTTTTGTTGTGGGAACTGATGTTTTATCACTATAATTTTCACCAGTTCTTGAGAAAATAAAAATGAAAAAAGTTTGATCCTAAACTAACTCCATGACAGACATGTAGTAGAGTAGTAGTAGAGTTTATTTGTATGGGGCACCCTTCCCCATAGGCTCATAGCACCCTTACAATACAAATACAAACATACAAAAACAATAGGGAGGGCGTTAGAAAGCATGGGAAGGGGAGGGGCCTACTAGGGCAAGAGGGTCACCCGAGAGGGTAATATGAGGAAACCACATGGGAGGAGCTTCCGGTCGGGGGGAGTAAATTGAACTGGGGACCAGGAACAGCTGGGGGAAAAGGATCACCCCCATGAGGGTAACATAAGGGAACCACTTAGGAGGAGAATCTGGTTGAGAGAGGGGGATGTGCTGGGAGCAAACAAAATTGGAGGCCTGGCACTGTAAGGAGGGCAGAAGGCAGGAGGGAAGAACCAGCACACAGCAAGAAGTGGGGTGGAAATAGGTTTATGGTCCTGGCAACATTGGGAGAGGCAGGGGAAAAGGATCACCAAAGGGGGCAGGTGAGGGTATGGTGGGGCAGGCACAAGGGACGAAAGTAGGTCAGAGAAAGGGTAATGGGGGGTGGCACAGGGGGAAGTATGAGTGAAGAGAGCACTGAGGAGGGAGAGGGAACGGGATGGAGGGGGTTGAGAAAGGCCGAGAGGGTGGGGGATCCAGTGAGGATGAGGGGGTTATGGAGGTTGGTGAAAGAGCAGGGAGGGAGGGAGAGGGAGAACAGGTCGGGGATGAGGGAACAGGGAGAAGTAGGGGGGGAAGGGCCAACTACAAAGGTGGCAGATTCCAGTGATGGCTACCTTGGTAGCAGGATGGAGGCGGGAACAAGGAATAATGAGGGGAGAAACTAGTGCTGGGGGAATCCATGCTGAAAGGGAAAAGATGGGGCAGTAAGGGGGAAAGGCACAGTTGAATATGGGTGGAGGCTAAACCTGGGTTAACAACAGACAGGGAGGGGCAGTCAATTCTGAAGTGCTCAAGGAGGGGCAGGAGGAAACCACATCTTGTGGTGCACATGGGTATGAACGACCTGGCGGGGAGATGGTGGAGGTGGTAAGGGAGAGGTTTGAGGAAGGGAAGAGTGTGTGGGGAGCTGGGAGAATCAGTGGCCTTCTCAGAGGTACTTCCATTGCCATGCACAAGTACAGTGAGAAAAGGGAGGATTAGAGAATTCAACTCATGGCTGGGGGACAGGTGTCGATCCAGGGGGTAAGGGTTAGTGGGGGAATGGGGAGGAATCTGGGACAACAGCGGTCTATGCACAAGAGACAGGCTACACTTAAGCACATTGGGGAAGGGAACACTAAAACAGGGGATAGAGGGGTACATATCAGCAAAAGTGAGTTTAAACTAGGTGGGGTGGGTGGTGAGTGGACAGCTGGTAGGCAGAAAACCCAGAGAGGGGAGCCAGATGAGCTTACTTCTCAAGATAACCGAGGACGAGACAGGGTAAAGGCACAGGGGAGGAGTGGGGAAGCCTAGGGAAAGAAAAAGAAGGAAACAAGGTGGAAGGTGGTCACATTGAATGCAAGGAGCCTAGGCAATAAGGCAGCTGAGTTGCAGGCTCTATTGGCAGTAATGAGTAATCAGAACCAGCCTGTCCTCCAGAGACCTGGTCATTCCTCCAATGCCTCTCCAACCTCCTCCTCCCCCTAGTTTTCAACATTCTCAGCTCCACATCAAACCATGGTGAGCCAAGCCGAGAAACCAGAGGGCATACATGAATTGGTGCCAGGCAGTGCAGAGACTCAATGACAGCCCTGTTGTATGCCACCACAGCAATCTCGAGGCCATCAGTGCAAGCCTCAAGCACAAATGAAATGTTCTGTTCTGCCATCAGTCCCTCTGGTTGTAAACCTTTCAAAGAGCAGAACTGAACCATTTCCACAGGGGAAGAGACTTTTAGCGGGACTCTGAAGCTGAATCTGATGGTGCAATGATCCGACCAAACAATCGAATCAATCTCAACGGTGTCAGTTTCGAGCCCCAGAGAGAACACCAGATTGAGTGTGTGACCAGAGCAATGGGTCCTGGCTGTGGTCATTAAGGAGAGGCCCACAGCCTCCATATTTAACAGGAAGTCTCTGGCCCCAGATGCTGCCTCATCATCCACCCAGGTGTTGATGCCACCAAGAATAAGCCACCTCGGTGACTCCAACACCCTTTTGGTGACAAAGGCTGACATCTCCTGCAGGAAACTCCAGTCCCACCCAGGTGGCCAGTAGATCAGCAGAATCCTGAACTCCACTCGGGGACCCCCTTGCACCACCACCACACATGCAAAAGAACTAGTGTCCCCCATTGGGTGTACCACCAAGCCCAGCTCTGATCTAAAACAAATGGCCACCCCCCCACCCCTGCATTCCTTCCTCAGGCATTGAACCATGGTACTGTAAACCCAGCAGGGACAGAAGCCTCTAGCACAGGGCCCAAAGCATCCCCCATCCAGGTCTCCGCAATGCACGCCAAGTCAACAGATGCAACAAGCTCTGACATTATAGTAGACTTGTTCACCTTCGACCTGGTGTTGCACAACACTACCCGAAGAGGATGAAAGGCTAAGGCCAGTCCCTCAGCTACCTGCCCTCATAGTCTGGAGGGTTCACTGGGCAAGGAGACAAGACATGGGGGAACCTGCTCCAATTGTTTCCTCAGCCCAGGGCATCTCCAGGTCTCCATCACCTGAATCTGCAACCCTCCAAAAATGCATTCCCTATAATATAACCCAAACCAATACCCCCAACCCACAACTGCCTCTCCCTCAAAACCACTCCCTCAGTAAGCAGGCAGAACATTTCAAATCCCCAAGACATCAAAATCCAAGAGGGCCACAGAAAGATTACATGATTTCTAAAAAGAAGTGATGTCCATAAAACTGGTTTAAATAGATAAGGTATTCAGCGATGATAAACTTAAAGTCAGAAACCCCTGGAAACACCAGAGATGCAGAGCACTCTCACCACCCCAAGACCTTGGACCAAGAATTTCTTCCAGCTGAGCAAAAATAAATCCATACATGGGGAAAAATCACCACTGGTGGAATGAGTACTCAAGAAAGTCAAGTCCAGCAACTCCTCACACTAGTGCCAGGCAAAACTTAACAGGGGGGAAAGAGAAAAAACAGGTGAAATCACCACAACAGCAAGAAGGCAAAATGACCAGCACCTCTTTTACCAGTGCTGGAAAAGTCCGCAGCAGGCAGACTTTGCAGTTTGGCAATGCAACGGACCGACTAAGGGTAAATGGCCCAGGGAACAAGGTGGGGACAGAGCTCGACAACTACACACAGGCCAAGAAAAGGCAAGGGAAGGCAAATTTTCTTTTTTCAGGTGCCCAATCCTGGAGACTCTAGGAGCCGTACATTAAAATACACTATCCACATAATAAATAAATCTAAAAAATAAATCTAAAAATAATATCAGCATAAAATAAATGTGTCCTGTAGTGGTATAAGACACTGCTAAAATGAGACATGAAGTGGGGGGGGGGGGCCCTAAAAGATTAATGGACTAAGTCCGGGAAGGCCTGACTAAATAGGAAGGCCTTGAGGTGGGCCTTGAAAACCTCAACTGAAGGGGTCTCCCATATAGCTGGTGGAAGCAAACTCTGCAGGACAGGGCCGGTGACACTAAATGCTCTGTCACCAGCTGTTGTAAGCCTCTTCCTGGGAATCACCAGGAGGCACCTAGAGGAAGATCGGAGGGAGTGAACCGATGCAGCAGGTGTAAGAAGTTCTGACAGATAGCCATGGCCCAGCCTGTGTAGGGTCTTAAAGGTGAGCAAGCCCAGCTTGAAGAGGATCCTCCACCGGCAGCCAGTGCAGTTCATGCAGCACTGGGGTGATGTGGCAGTATTTTAACTGCCCCATCAACAACCTGGCCACTGTGTTCTGTACTAGCTTCATCCAGTGGAAGTTCCCCCCCCAAGACCCTGAGGTAGAGCGCATTACAGTGGTCAAGCCTTGACGACGCGAAGGCATGCACCAAGGTAGGGAGGTCCATGGGTTGAACTAGGAGCTTAAGTCTGGTGATGTTCTTAAGATGGTAGAAGCTGGTCCAGACAACAGATGATTCCTGAGACTCAAATGTGAGTCCACTGTCAGAGGTCATGCCTAGGTTATGCACCCTATAAGAGGCCTTCAACGGCACAGATCCCAGAAACAAACCGGTTTCCGCACCAGAGGCCATCCTGTTCTGCCCTCTGTTCGACTCCACCACCAGTACCTCCATCTTGTCAGGGTTCAGTTGCAGCCAGCTGGAGGACATCCAGTCATTGATCTCAGCAAGGCAGTTGTTTAGTACTTCCACTGCACTAGATGACCCAGGTGCAAAGAAAAAATACAGCTGCATATCATCAGCATAGCAATGAAAACCCAAGCTGTACTTTCTGATGAGCTCCCCCAAGGGCAGCATATACACAGTAAACAAAATTGGTGACAAGATTGAACCCTGAGGTACTCCACACGTCAGGAGGCTAGGGGAGGAGGAGAAATTCTCCATCAAGAAAAGAAACAGCAGTCACTTCAGTCCTCTCCTTCAATTTGAAACAGGTCCACCATGCACCAGAGGACCACAGCAGATGCTCCCCATGGACCGGGAGCACTCCCAAAAGAAGATGTTCACACCACTTGGGTTCATAACCTTCAAAGTGATGTCCCAGAAGGTAGGTCAGAAAATCCAGGAAACAGTCATCTTCCTTCTCACATGAAGGCAGCAAGCCTCCGGTCAGACCAGCAGCAGCAAAGATACCATCAGCCAGCACTGTCACAGCCCTGCACTCTGGGCTGAACCTCACAGATGCTGGAAGCACATTCTGCAGCTCCGCAGTTCCACCTCTGTTCCTCCTCGGATCCTTGCGAAGCTTACTCCAGGTAATTCCTCAGTATATGTTACAGAAACTGTGACACTGTTAGAATCTCGAGAAAACAAAAAATCTGTCTCCTACCCCTTGCTCACTAACCCGTCACAAACTAACAGTAAAAACCCTAAACCTCACCTCTAACTAAAAATGGCTAAAATGTTGAACTTGGGTGCAACGTGCTGCACACAGAGTCACACACAACAGATTAAAACGTTTTGCAATTTACTGCTGCCATTTTTTTGTTTGCCTTTAGTGGATTCTTTCGATCTTCTAATGGGTTTTCGGTAGCTTTTCTCAGAGGATTCTTTGCCTTTAAAAACTCCACACAAAGAATTCAAATAAGAGTTTTCCACTTTTTGCACACTTTGAAGTGGGTACCAAAGATAGTCTTTCACAACTTTTGGCTGGTCAGGAACCAAAAGCCAAGTAAAAGCCGTAACTTATCAATAACATTTCAAGGGCTAAAGCACATTGTCTTCTAATTAGAATAATAGTTGTGGTACACAATTAATATTTTCTGTTGTGAACTAGTTACAATGATTCAACATACTCCATCCTCTCCATGGACACACATTAAGGACAGTAGTTCCCATATCCCATCTCCCACTCCACCCAGAGGAAGGTACTTCAGAAAAGAAAAACATTCCCAAGTTTGATGATGTTAGAAAGTTTTCATTCTGTTCTAAATATTTTGTAAAATATTACCAAAATAGTATGATGGGAATATATCAAAAATACTTTGCTAGAAATGTTTCTCAACCAGTGGATGCATTCTTTGATATATCAAGTAATAACCTTGTTACAGTTGGACACCTGTTTTCTCATCATTTCCTTCTTCATATTTTCCATCAGATGTGATGTAAAACAGTTTTCAGAAATCACGTGATGCAATGCAGCGTAAGCCTTTATGCTTTCCATGAGAAACTCCGCTGCCGAACGAATTCCGTTGAATCGACCCGTTTATCTGCCATTCTGCTGGTGTTTCTAGCGCAGATAAGGATCGCGAGCCGCCAGTGGTCTGTTTTCTGTGGCGCATGGAGGAAGAAATGAAGAAAGCGCCACCGAGACATACTCCTCCAGCCACCCCCGAGAAGGCCGCAAAGAAATCCAAGGCCTCGGTTCTACAGTTACAGCAGGGCATAGGAGAGGAAGCAGGGGCAGAGGAGCCGTTAACTTTGGCGAAGTTTCTTGCGGAATTTCGACTATTCAGAGCCACATTAGATGATATGGCCTGTGAAATTAAGTCCCTTTCCACAACGATGGAGGATTTAAACCGAAAGATCTCTGATAATGTAGTCAGAATAAAATCATTGGAGACCAATAGGGAGCAGATGGAAGCCACTATAAATGCCTTACAATCGAAAATCAACAGGATGGACTCTAAACTAGAAGACCTAGAAGGGAGAAGCCGTCGCAACAATGTGGTGATAATTGGCTTGCCCGAAAGGGTCGAAGGTTCGGATCCTGTCAAGTTCATGCAGAAATTAATCATGGAAGTGGTGGGGCCCTCGCCTTTTGGCGCTACATATATAATTGAGCATGCGCACAGAGCCCTACGCCCTTTACCACCTCCGGGGGGAACCCCAAGACCATTTATTTTTCGCTTCCTGAACTATCAAGAGCACCAGTTGTTCATGGCCAAGGTCAAGGAAGATAAAGAACTATATTGGGAAGGGGCAAAGCTGAGAGTGGTGCAAGATCTTCCCTATACTGTAAGGCAAAGGAGGGCTGCATTTCATTTGGTGGTTAAAAAGCTGATTGTGCCCTAGGTGAAATTTCGCATGACATACCCTGCTAGGCTCCAGGTGAAAATTCAGGACGATGAAATCTTTAGAGTCAGCGAATCACGAAAGAAGCTCTGCAGAAGGCCCTACCTGCTTTATTTAAGGACCCATGAACATGTCACCACCTGATGTTTCTAGCGCTTAGGGGCCACAAGCCCTTTGGGACCAATTGGGTGTTTGATAGCCTGATGGCCTAAGAAGCCTTGATCAACCTAGACTTCTAGGGACTGCGGTTTTGAATCTCGCTTGGGGGTTAATGTCTCCGCAGCTGCATTGTTGCATGTTATCCTGGTTTTCCTTTTCTATTTTAGTACAATGTTGTGTACGATTATTTTCAAAAGAGAATGGCTCTAGGAGGTACCAATCTGATAACAGTTTATGTATTCTGATTGCAACAGGATGGGGTCGATTCTAATTTCAATGGTCATTGTTTTTGGGGCGGGATGCGACGGAGGATGAGCCGAGTGTTCTGGGATCATGGACCAAGCAGAGTATGTATGGGGAGAGGGAGGGTATTTGGAGTTATTGGGTTGTGGTAGTTTTCCTATGGGGTATGGATTTGGGGTGGGGGGTTTGTGTTTAGAGGCACTGCGCAGTCAGGAACTTGGCTTGTTGTTTTGGCCCTTTATTATAAGGTTGTCCAATTAGGTCTAATAATAGTGTTGTTATAGTAAGGCTGACATGGGTACTTTGATATGTACCAAGTTCCTTACTTGGAATGTTAAAGGAGCTCGACTTGGCGACAAGCAATATAAAATTCTTAAGCACATAGAACTTACCGAGGCAGAAGTGGTGTTTCTCCAGGAAACGCACTTGTTGATGTCTGAGGCTAATGCTATGAGGAGGTTGCAGATGGGCCAGGTTTTTGCTTCTCAAGGCAACGCAGAGTAGAGGAGTTATGCTCCTTCTGCATAGATCTTACCATTCAAACCGTTACAAATTATTCGGGACAAGGAGGGAGGTATGTCTTAGTTAGAGGGAAGTTATGAATATAGAAATGTTATGGGAATCTATTTGGTCCCAACCTGGATACTCAGGACTTTTTGTGAGTCTGCTCAAGGCCCTGTTGCCTTTTTCACCTTTCCTGTGGTCCTGGGCGACTTAATCTGGCCTTGATCCTCGGCTGACAGATCCAGTAAATCCCAGGTTTACTTATCCTCGCAACTCGTGCACTGTCGGAGTTGCTTGATCAACTTGGGTTGGTTGATATCTGGCGGGTACTCCACCCGGATTCCAGGGAATTTACCTTTACGTCCCCTGTACATAGGACCTCCTCTCGCCTGGACTATGTTTTTGTTTCTAGGTCTCTTCTCAGTGGAGTCCTTAGGTCAGAGATTTTACCTGGGCCTATCTCTGATCATGCAACTGTAATAGTGGCTATTTCAATGGCATCCCTAATGAGGAGAGGTAGCAGGTGGAAATTTAATAATCAAATACTTAGAGTGCCCAAGACGGCTAAATTTATATCCGAGCAGATTGAAGAATTTACTCGGAATAACTTAACTAATGAGGTTCGTCCGGATATTTTTTGGGGGGCCCTTAAGTCTTATTTAAGGGGAATTCTAATTAGTTTTACAGCGGGCAGGAAAAAGGAAAGAAATAGAATTATGAAGGAACTCTTGGTACGTATTAGGGCGCTGGAGGTGGATTCTGCCATCCAGTTCAGTAGGAATAAGAAGGAGGAGTTAATTAAGACCAGAGATGCTTATCTCAAGCTGCTGGGGGAACAATCGGAATTGGCCTTGATTAAGACAAAAGCTAATTACATTGATCAGGGTGAAAAGCCTGGGAAGCTGTTGGCAAGGCGTCTTTCTCAATTAGAATCCTCTAGATTGGTTGAGGGAATTGTCTCTGAGGAGGATGGGTTGGTTAAAACATCTCCAGTTGAGATTGCTCAACTCTTTCGTCAATATTTTGGGAATCTTTATAGGGAAATGTCAATCCCATCTTCGGATTACCACATCAGTAGGTTCTTCGAGGGCCTCGATATGCCTGCTCTCACTGAGCGTGAGAGGGGTGCTTTGGTGGCAGATATTTTTGGCCGAGGTGGAACTGGCCATTAAGAGTTTGGCTAGATAAAACCCCAGGCCAGACGGTTTTTCGTCCAACTTTATAGGAGGTTCTCCGCCTTTTAGCCCTCAAGACCTCCTCAGATTGTTCCGGCCACATATGCTGGAAATGAGGTGGAGAAGGCATTCTATGAGGCTTCATTGTTTTGCTCCTAAACCTAACAGGCCAGTTACCAACCCAGCCAGTTATAGACCCATATCGCTGTTGAATTGTGATTTAAAAATCTTAGCCAGTTATTGGCTGACCGTGCTAATGTGCTGCCCAAGCTTGTAGGGAGTATGCAGGTAAGCTTTATGAAGGGCAGGTCATCGATTGATCATTTTAGAACTCTAGCTCATGTCTTCTCGGCCTCCGAGGAGGCCAACCATCCAATGGCGTTAGTCTCCTTGGATGCCGAGAAGGCTTCGATAGGGTCTATTGGGGAGTATCTATTTGGAAACTATGCATAGGTTCGGGTTCCCTGAGGAGTTTTTAGGATGGTTGAGAGCCCTTTATTCTAATCCGCCTGCCAGGATTAGTTGTCATGGTGTTATTTCTAATCCTTCATATGTGGGCACAAGGCAAGGCTGCCCATTGTCCCCCTGTTATTTAATTTGTACCTGAGCCTCTGATAAGGAAGATACTGCATGAGAAAGAAATAGAACCCATTGAGATAATGGATTTCCCATTAAGGTCACTGCCTAGCTGGATGACCTTCTGATCTATTGTCACATCCGGCTAGGTCTATCCCCATATTACTGGATTTACTTAAGTGTTTTGGTCAAATTTCCAATTATAAGATCAACCCGGATAAAACAGTGGTCTACCCTCTCAATTCCAGGTTATTTAAGAAGGAAATAATGGACCTTGGGCTTAAATGGAGTCCTAATCCCCTTAAATACCTGGGTTTAGTTTTAACCCGAGAGGTGGGGTGTCTCCGTCAGTTGAACCTGGATTCCTTGATTCATACCATTAAGCTTGACCTTAAAAGATGGGATCAATACCCCTGTCCCTTTGGGGTAGAATTAGTATAGTGAAAATGAATATCTTTCCCGGCTTTTACCCAATTAGCAGATTGGATATTTTCCTCCCTATCTTGGTTTAAAACCTTCATGCCATAATACAGATTTTATATGGAAGCATAAAAGTCCAGAATAGCATATTATAAATTGGCTGCTCCTAAAGAGTTTGGGGGTTAAGGCTACCCCATTTCGGTTATATTGGTATGTACACATGAGTAAGTACTGTGATGGGCCTAGCTAGATGTTGTGCCCAATTCGAATATGTCTGCTATGGTTGGAGCTTGAAAAGGCTCATATTACCAAATTTGGGATTAACCCCAGGGCCCTTTTCTTTATATCTCCTACAGTTTTACCACTGGCTCTGAAAAAGTCCCCTATTGGGGTGGCGGTTAGGTCCCATCACCAGCTATGTAGGTTCCTTAAATATAACCATTTAGGGGATAGGGAGCAGCCGGTATGGGGAAATCCACGCTTCTTGATTGATAGGAGGGTGATTAGACCTGGATGGTTGGAGAACTTAAGGGACTGTTCCCTAGGGGACTTTTTGATGCTAACGGTGGCAGCATAATCCCATGCTGGACTCTGATTGAGAAGTTCAATTTGTGCCATAGGGATATTTTCAAAGTATTGCAGCTCAGGCAGCTTTTATTACAACAGGTAGGCACGGGCTGGGAACAAATGCCCTCTATTGACTTTTTGGGAGGGATATGTCCGCTCACTGGGACACAGCAAGTGGTATCTAAGTTGTATGTACTGTTTCAATGGGCCTACGCTTGGAAGGTTGCACCTGTACCTACTGGAATGGAATGTTTCAGACCATTCATTAGACTGAAGGTATCTGGGCAGCTTGTCATAAGTATTTGAAACATGACCAACTTAGGCTCTTACAATTTAAAGTTATACATAATATGTATTATTCACATGAAATTGCAGAGCCTGGGATTATTAGACGATGCAAATGTTACAGATGTGGAGTGGGTTCAGGTGACCTGTTACATATCCTCTGGTATTGCCCTTTGTAGCTCCTTTATGGATTGAGATTCAGAGTAAGCTGAATCCACTTCTAGGTCTGGAAGAGGTGTTTAGGCCGAAATTTGTATACTGGGTGATATGACCGCTGTTACTGTTAAGAAAAGGAGATTTTACATTTCATGATTGCTGTCTCAGTTAAGAAGCTTGTGCTTAGGCATTGGAAGGACAAGTTCTGTCCCTTTTACAATGAGTGGTTAGCGAGTTCCTGGCTTTCTTAAGGTTGGAAAGAATGATTGCTATCATGCATAATAATCTACGTTATTTTGAAAAGATTTGGGGCTGTTTGAAATCTGTTACTCTAAGTAGTTCCTAACTCTACTATGGCTCTACTTAATTTATTGCATGTGCCTAGGGTGGGGTGGGGGATGGTGGGAGTGGGAGGTGGTGTTTTTTGGGGGAGGGGGAGTAGTGGGGGTATTAGTGGGTGTAACTAGGGAGATTAGGTAGTGGGGTAACGCAGAGTGATCTTAACTGTTTGTGTCGGGGCATTATTAATGTATCTGTATATTTACTGTGTATGTCCTGTTTTTACCCACTCTGCTGGAAAACTAATAAAGTTTAAATGGAAAAAAAAAAAAAAAACAGTTTTCCAGGTGTTGCCTAAACCATTACACTTCAGGTCCCCAAAGATCTTTTTGTTGTAGATCTGAAGAACCACTGTTTTGTACTTTATCATTCGTTGTTCCACAAAGTAGGAAATATTCCATGTGTGATGAAGCAAGCCTGCACTGGCTTTCCAGTTGTCACACAGACTGTAAGTTTGTTTAATTATTGTCAAGGATCAACTGTGGAACTTGTCTTTGTGAACCTCCTTCTCCCTATCTGATTAGGTCACCTTCTCCAACAGGATTTTTTTTTTTACTTTAATAGTTTTTATTAAGTTTTCAACTAAGCAATCAGAACTCAGCACAGTAAGTAACAGTCAATACAAACAAAAATTAGAAATACATTACCAAAGACAGTGTACAGACCTAGAGAGTGATACCAAAATGCTGTTATCTGCACATACAGTATACAGATGTAGAGGATAAAGCATGCAGTAGGATTCTCTACCCTGCATTTAAGAAAAAGTAAAGAAAACAGTCTTCTACCAAACAGGGCCAGTATGGAGCCCGGGGTGCATTCTCTTAGCCTGTTATAGTCATTGAACATGAGCAAAACCAGATTGTAGACAATTTCATACATATGAGGGGCTTAGGATAGATATAGCAGGTGGACTAGGAAGGGGGGAGGACTTCGGTCTGTAGGTAATAGATAGCATCTGTGGGGAGGCAATGTGAGTTATGTCCAGAGTGTGGCTGAGAATCAGCCTGCTCCAGTTCTTGGGTATAGATAAGTGAGGATGGGGTCCCAACACTTATGATACTGCAAGAGAGTATTAGAAATTGTGTGAAATAGGCAGTCTAATGTGGCTATCTTAGTGACTGAGTTAAGAAGCTCAGGCAAGGTAGGCACTTCCAGAGTTCTCCAGTGGCAGAGAATTAGCCACTTAGCCTGCAGGCCGAGAAGGGCTAACCAGCACACTTGATGTAGGTTTAGCCTGATTGTTGGTGGTGGGAGCCCCAGCAGCCAAAATTTGGGATCCAGATCAGTAGCTGTGCCAGTTAGATGGGTTGCCAAATCATTCACTGATGTCCTGAAGGGCTGGATCTGAGAACTCTACCATAGTATATGGTATAGGTCCCCTTGTGCATCGTGACATCTGCAGCAGAGGTTTTCTGCAACCAGATTAAGCTTAAAAAGCAAAGCAGGGGTCCGATACCAATGGTGCAGAATTTTTTTCTGTATGAGCCGACTTCTTGCATCAGGATATGTAGCATGAGATTGCTTCGAGCAAACTTTCCATTGCACATCCGAGATTAGCTGTTGAAGGGCTTTTTGCCATTTGGTTTTGGAATTCAGGGTTTGAGAGGGCAACCAATCCTGGATGTTAGAATAGATTGCGCTAGCATGCCACCTACTGAGCTGTAACCATTTATGAAGGGGCGATGGTCTATGACTCCCAGGGGCCTGGCTTTTGAGGTATGCCAGAATTGAGCTGTGAATTTGAAGATATTGCCAAAAAGAGGAGTTGCCTAGATGAAATTCCTGATCTAACTCTTGAAAGGATTTCAATCCCCTCCCACTTGGAAGCAATAGTAGCAATTTCTTTCCCCATCCAGGTGGACCAGGACAGGGGATTATTACCACCTTGAATCAACTGGTTATCCCAAAGATGGGTAAAGAGTACTGGACAGGGATTAGCCTGCATTTTCTTATTCACCTTATGCCAGAGTCACACCACTGGGGCTATGGTAGGATGCTGAGAAAGTCTTTTGGGTAGTGAGTTGTACAAAAGGAACGGAAGACAGTGAACTTGGGCTAGCGCTGCCTCCATGTACAGCCATTGTGGTGCATCCAGCGGGGGGGGGGGATCATTTCAAGGTCTGGGCAACATAATACACCCATTTATAGCCCTCTATCCATGGTAGACCCCAACCCCAAATGTTTCAGTGTGCCCGAAGTCTGTTCCTGCTGTATCAAGGCTTGGTCCCTTCCTAAATAAATCCAGCAAAAAGGGAGTCAATAGCTTTAAACCATGAAGCTAGGAGGTTGAGAGGGAGGTGGGAAATCATATACAAAAGCTTCAGAGCTGCAATTATTTTCAGGGCAGAGATTTTACCCGCTAGCAAAAGATGCAATGAGTGCCAACGGTCACGTTCAGTTTTGAGTTCTGCAGGAAGAGGTCTGAGATTGAGATCCCATACCCTGGTCAGATCTGGAGGTAGGTGGATCCCCAAATAGACCAAGGAGTCTGGGGACCAATGCAAACCATAGGGGGCCATGTATCCTTTGGTACAGTGGCTGCTTAATGGGAGTATCTCTGTCTTTGAGTAGTTTATTTTTAATCCCGAATGGGCAGCAAAATCTGCCAGGAGAGAGTGGAGGACCAGGAGGGAGGTGTGCACATCTGCCAAAGGGACTAGTAAGTCATCAGCATATGTGAAAGTGGAGTCTGATTGGTCACCAATGGTTATACCCGCTACCTTTGGGGAGTAGTGTATGGTAAGCGCCAAAGGCTCTTTTGCCAGTATAAATAATAAGGAGGATGAGGGACACCCCTGTCTGGTGCCTCTCTCCAATGGAAAAGGATCAGATAAAATGGAGTTTATTAGCACCCGCATGGTGGGATTGCAGTAAAGGGAGGATATCCAGCCCCAAAAACGTTCCACAAAGCCCATGTACACCAACACTTGCTGGAGATAGTCCTTCTCCAAAGAATCAAAGGCTTTTTAAAAGTCAATGGCCACTACAGCTGGGGTGGGACTATCCTTAGCATGGTATAGTGTGTTGAGCAGAGACCAGATATGATCTTTACTGTAGTGACCGGGAACAATACTCCAACTTGATCTTAACTAGGTGATGAGAGTCTCCACAAGCAAACATTGCCATATATTCAGACAAGCATCTCAGTTGTACTCCATCGAATGTATTGTATTTCCATTAAGAGTTGTATAATGTTGCATAGTAAGTCTGTTTGACCCAAGAATCCTTTTGTATGTTTTCTTTAGAAGTTGAATTGTTCATCATGAGCTAGTGTGACCTAAATAATAGTCATAATTTAAAATTATAAAAAGGATTTTGTAAATTGAGAACTGTGATTGGCTAACAACATTCCATAAACCTTACATTAATCTTAATGTACTTGTACAGCCACTTCACATGAGTAGTGGTTTCAAATATCAATTACCAACCTTTACAAAATGATTTTTTCAGAATCTTTTTCCGTCATTACTATTTCTGACTCAACTATCCCAGGCTACGAGTTAAATCCACCATGGAGCCATGTAAATATTCATTAAAAAACAGTCTAGACAAATGAACATCTACAACTGATAAAACCAGAAGTACTGTACAACTGCTTGGTTAGCAACATTTAAGTTTCTTTCAGTATTGTGTGTATAGTGCTACTAGCGCTAACGACTCTATACAACTAGGTGTCCCCGAGGCACAATATTTTAGCCATTGTTATGGCAGTAACAATGACACAAATGCAAGCATCCTCATCTGCCCTTATTAAAATGAAGCAATGAAAATGTGAATAGCCCAGCACTGCATCTTAAACTATTATATACCTCTTAGGTGAATGCCTCCTCTAGAATCTGTAAGAGTAGATAGGGAGTTGGGGACTGGACAAGGGAGCATGCATCAGCAATGAACTGCCCAATAAAGGTTCCAGGAAAAAGTGAAACCTACTACAGAGCCCACTTCAGTTACTTGATCATCTATCTTGCTGTGGGGGATACACAACAAGAGATTAAGCTTTTGACTGCAGTACCCTTACACATTGCATTCAGCTTTGTTACTAAAAAATTTGCTTGATGTTTGTTAAATTATTATTTACATTGAGCAGCTTCATCGCTCCTGTTAGCCTCATCGTCTGCCCCTTAGATGAAGAATGTTCGGTAATTGTGAGACTGGTTAGCATGAACATTCCCCCTAACTCTGCTGCAATATCGCTCCATGTTTGCCAACAAGATCACCTCACATGTAAATTACATCTTGGTGGGGGGGGGCATTGTTGACAGCAGTTTTATGTCCCTCAGCTGTCTGCAGGAACCTCTATTTTCCCTTATTTAAAACGAAAATGCTAGGAGTAGTCAATAGTTTTAAAAAGGACTGGGATAATGCAAGAGAAAGAGTCAGGGGGGAAGGGGCTGGGACAAGTGGGGGAGGAACTGAGGGGGAGGAGGCTGGGGCAGCTGAAATCTAGGATGCTAGCTGCACACTCGGGCAGATTTAGATAGACCGATTGGTCTGTTCTGCTGGCAGAGTTCGTATGTATGTTCATATGTAAAATCACAGTGACTCTGTTCATGAGCATAGGTCCTAAAATGCCAATGTTGAAAATTTGGTGACAAACGTCCATAAAATTACTGTGTTACAAGCATGCATTGTGCAGTTTGCATGCACCCTCATAACTTCGCAAATTTGTAGTACTTTCACTCCAGATTTCCAACAATGGCATTTTTTCGGACCTCCTTATGAACAGTACAGCTGTCATTTTTTACATCCTGCCCAAAATATGCATTTACACATCTGGCGCAGAATAGCACGGTTGCTCTGGGAAATGAAGGTTTAGGACATATTAAGAAAATCATACTGACAGTGTTCATGAGCAAAGGTCACAAAATGCCTATGTGGAAAATTGGTGAAATAATTCCACTAAATGACTGTGTTATGCACATGCGTTGCACAGTTTCCCTGTACGCTCAGAAGTTCTAGCATTTTTAATATTTTCACTACCAATTTTCAACATTGCCACCTCTTTACACCTCCCTATGAATGGTGCAGCTGTCATTCTTCATATACTGCCTGATCTGTGTTTTTGTACATCTGGCACACAATGGCACAGTCGCTGTGGGAACTCAATGTCTGGGACACATTGACAAACTCACAGTGTCACTGTTCACGAGAAAAGGTCCCAAATGCTTTCATGAAGTGGGGATCACAAAAAGGCCATGTTGAAAATTTTTAGTGCAGACCTGTACAGACTGACAGGCGTCAGGGGTGTGCCTTAGGATTGCCAACTGTAATGCTCATGCTGTTTCACCTCTCCCCCCACCCTGCAGCCAGTGACAGGCATCGAGGTGTGCCTTGGACTCTTCATCCCCAGAGTTCACCCCATTCTCCTATATTGCACTCATTTCAGCATATGTCCTTATGGAGTGGGGTGACTAAAAAGCAGAACATCCCAAGGCACACCTCAACACTTGTTGGTGTCTGCAGGATAGGGTGAGGTGAAATGGCATAAATGTTGTGGGTGACAACCCAAACACATTCCCCAATGCCTGTCCGTCTCTGCAGGTTGGAGGTGGGGTTGGCGTGGAGTTCAATACTTCACTGTCATTCCTACTCTGCATCAGTCTAACTCCTGCATTTCCAATGCTAATACCAGCAAGCAAACATTCGGCATTAACAAATGCTTGTTAAGGTAAGGGGTTGGGAAGCTATGCCAACAACAGCTTTTGCTAGTTAGGGTATGCCTTATTTTTATCCTTGAGACGTACCATTCTCCAGTGTTCCTTTAGCTGAGCAACATCTTGGCACTTCCAAAACTGGAGCTCTCAGTGGGTTAGGGGTTTCTTTAGCTGCAGAGTCTTACTCTGTTGTGCCTTCATGAGTGTGGAAGTTTCAGCTATGAGGCAAAAGGAGAGGGCAGTATTTGTTCCCTAACATGAAGCAGCATGTCATGTTTTCACTAACGTTCCATCTTGCCTTTGTTGTGTCTTATAGAAGGTTTTAGTAATATTAAGTTAAAGAAGCAGTATTATAGTAATCTTAAATTGTCATAAAGTTTTTTTAGAAAATATGTATTTCTAACATCCTTAGATTCAATATTATCTTTCTAATTTCCACAGATACAGTACTTAAAAAACAGCTTTTATAATTATTTTTGTAATTAATGGCTTAAGTCATTAAAGCTGCTACCAGTCACAATATATAGCAATCTCTTCCACTAAGGATACCTTTTAACTGTAGATTTATATATAGGTATCATGTCAGGATATCGATATCCTGACAGCGAACCACGCCACAGTGACAAATCTCACCAGGTCGAGATTATTCGCTGTGGTGGTCTTTTATACTGTGGATGTATTACAATGACATTAGCACATGTTTCTAACTGTAAATAGCATTACATCACTCCAAGGCCTTCAAGGTTTTCATAATGGACATTACAAGGAAGCAAGAACTTCAGATTGATGTATTTCAGTTCAGCAATAAAAGTGGAATTAAATGAAAAATGGTATACGGTTTCTTTTTTCAGAAATGTATTTTCACTAAACAAAACAAAAATAACATACAACAACAACAGAATAATGACTAACACATATTGCCATTTTTAAGACTGGAAGGATGCCAGCCTAATGCCCTGAAGCCCCAGTGATTGCTTCTTGATGGGGGGGGGGTCCCTCTCCTCCATGCAGCAGTCCATACAATTACCATACATTGGGCCCGGATGACATCTCTGCCTGTCTAGCTTGCATCTACCAGTAGTTCTCCTTTCCCTCTCTCCTTACAGGAGAGTGTACTCCAAGGTGGTCTGTGCTCTGTTATGCCTTTGTAGTTGTCTTGTTGGTGATGTATTATTATTTTTTCCTAAGGTGCCATTTTTCTTAAGTACCATGTCCCTGTAGAACCTATAGGGAGTGGAGAAACCATCTTGCTTTCAGTGCTGTGTTGACCATGTTGTTCAGGGTTGTTATATCTTCCCTCTATGTTTTATAATATTTATATTTAAATTTATATTTGTAATCTCACGGCCAACAGTTCTAATGACTGCATCACCAGAGACTCCCATCTACTAGCATTCAGTCTTCTCCTCACAACTGGATAACCCTGTATCTCTGCTGTTACCTCTATAATTCCGATTCTACCCCCTTTTTGCACTTTGGCAAGGCCCCTGGCTTCCTCCCATCCATCACCCCCCCGCCCCCTCCCATACCAACTTGACAAAGCATATGGCTGCCACTTCCTACTTTTCTTACCACCTCATCCCACCTCACTCCCCTGCCGCTTACCCTCCCACATCAGCTTGACAAGGCCTATGGCTGCCACCACCTTTCTGACCCCTGCCCACCTCACTCCCTGTCTCTACTCCCTCAACACCAGCTTAACAAGGCCTATGGCTGCCACTTTCTACCTTTCTTTCTTTCTCCCCATCTTTATCCTTCCCTCTCATTTACACTTTCCTTCTACTAGAATATATATATATATATATATATATATATATATTGCTCACTTTATTTTACTGTTTTGGAAACATTGTACTTAACCCTCTTTGTATGCTTTATCTTCCCTCCCCACTGATGTGGAACCTTTGTAAATGAGCTGTCTGTGCTCAGAGGTATTGTAATCCGAGAATGAATAAATAAAATAAAAATAAATAAGTTAATTGTAATTTAAGGACTACATATGTGCTCCTGCATTTGAAGTATGTATTGCATAAAGTGTCTTGAGCCTGTAAGACAGGATGTTTAGTAAACAAATATACTACTGTTCCTCATTAAGAGGTTTCCTTTGCCACCTTACCAAGTTCAGTGGTACCTGAAAATGGTAGTAGTCTCCTCCTGGGACAGAAAACAGAACAGAACAGCCAACGTCTAGGCTGCATAAGTATTCCTACACACACTGCAGTTGATAGTTACACTAGTTAACAGATAGATACAGTAAATAAAAGAAATATCAAGGAACACTTCCTTGACTTTAACCAGCCCATCCTCCGCATCAAGCTTACAGTACATGGATTTCATGGCATCCTAGAGTAATGGACACTTGCTTCATTGGTTTTGAATTTTTATCTACTGTTCGCATAGTTGCACTGTTAATACTCTTGAGCTCTACACCGCATTACCTCTGTGAAGAAATGTCAAAACATCTGGTAATGAATATGAAGAAATGCATCAAAATGCAAATAGAATGAGATTTTTAGGACAGTTCTTTAAAAGAGCAAAGTGTTTAGGTTTTTACAGTCAAAATGTTGTTGATCATAAAAAAGGTAATTGTTTCTCATGTCTACTGGCTTTCTCTTCTGAGATAATTAATCACTTGATCACTCAACAAACAGTTTCTACAGGATGCAGTAGCATTTAAAATAGTTGCTTAGAATTTAGTAGAAATATTCCAAGTATTCAAAACTTATGTAGTGTTGTCTACTTTTTTTGCAGTTGTTTGTATCTGCATATCCATGCCCTGGAATGTCTTACTGCAGTTATACAATGAGTCCCAATATTGAGGGGGAAAAAATTGTTAATTATTTAATTACATTTTTTTCTAAATCTCTTTCCATACTCACAGAAAGGAGTCTTCTCTACTGTTTACCCAGGAGAGCTAGGTGAGGGAGTTCTACTTCCTAAATAGTTTCAGCTGCTGTCAGAACACTCATCTGCCCCCCAAACACCCTCCCATGAAAAGTTGTTTTCTCATCTTAATTTAAAACTTTTTGACCTTGCTATTCAGATGCAGTCATTTGCAAGGCAACAAATCATGGTACAGTGTGCAAAATAGTGTGCACCCATCAGGGAGACATATTCTTAATGGCAGTGCACCCAGTCTGGCACATGCTCCCTATATGGATATTGGGTCATGGTAGCACCATGCAACATCTACAGTATATGTACAGTGCACCACAGTTCCCTGCTGGTGAATGACACTTAAGAATAAAGTGAGACAGTGCATGCCAAATGAGTTAGTGCCTTTGCTTCTTGGTACCATATTCAAAGGCCACCTGTTAATGGCCACATGGGGCTCACTTTTCTAAGGCCAGGGAATGATGCAAGGTGCGTACATCCAACAGAACCAACACAATGGGCACAATGTATCACACCTTGCATCATTCCTGACTTTCAGTCGGTGCTTGTGACTTACTGGAGTCCACCTGTGCCAGAATGGCATGTGCCATGATAGTGCTGCCATCCTGACTGCACCATGTCAGACAGGAGGCGTGCACCATAACCTGCTGCACTATTCCCTTGATCAGGATTTTTGATGTATGTGGGTCAAGCCTATGCATAGACCAGCTAGTGCTGGTCTAACAGACCCGTGTGCTGGCACTGGTGCCCCTGGCAGGCATGTCCAAGGGACTGACATGCATCTCAGGACCTGAGGTGTCCCAACTTGTGCAGCACACTGGGTTATCAGCCAGACCCATTCCCAATGTACAGCACAGGGTAAATACTGTGCAGTGGGACTGGTCAGTAGTGTGGTGTTTGCCCATGTAATCCCATCGTGACACTCACCAGTCATGTACATGCAAAGCAAAAGTGACTGCAAGATGGCACCATTGCCCACTATACAGGCAACTCCCAACTGGTTTGATGTCCCATAGAAGCCGTCTATAGGAGGCAGATGCCCAACCAAGCACTCACCAGCTATGTGTGCCAGTACCTGGTATATCCCATGCCCCTCTATATGGCACTATTACACATCGGTACAAATCTGTTCATCCATAGGAAAAAACCTGGCCACATTATTGGGATCCCGGGACATAGACAGGAGTACACAGGGCAATATGTACCCCCCAGCCTGAAAGATGTATTGGCTTGGTGCCCGTCCAGATACTGCTTGTGCAGATGACAGCTCTTCCCAAACAGAGATCAGCACTGATGGTGGTCTTCCATAGGTCTGCTTCCATGCATGTCACTGCCTGAACTGGAGTCTGCCAAGGGATTCCTGCCTACCGCCATGCACCAGTGATGAGAATTCATGGTTAGAACACTCTGGCAGTGCCTATGTTACTTGTCACTGTGCAGCACATTTGCTGTCATGGCTGACATTCATTGCTCCAGACAATCTACTCTCTGCTGTACCACTCTGCCTACATGCCTGGGTACATGGGCAGTGGGGGTCATGATGTGTGCACTTTGCGTGGTGGATCCTAGACTTTTGGTGGGCATGGCATGAGCATCCTGATAACCAACTGGTGGACATGGCTATTGCTTTAGAGTTTTCTGTTTGTCCCTGGGTACTACATGTAGAATTCCTCTGGTGTCTTCACTACATGAATGGGCAGGTGTTTCTTGTTCAAGGAGATAATGGTGGTCTCAGTCAGTCCCCTTCCTTGTATCATCTGCATGACCCATGGGACAGCTTGTAGCAGCACTGGGGACTTTGGTGCTAGGACTGGTTTTCTACCAAAATCCAGTGCAGAATCCCTAGTGCACCAGGCTTTGCCACAGGCTGCCATTTTGAACATCTTGCATCGTGCTACTGTATCTTTGAAAATCAAGCCCATGGTATTTAAGTAGCTAAGTGGCCATTAGCATTCTATTGTGTGTCCATTAGATGCTCTGAGCAACGTCTTTATGCTTTTTTTAAATTAATCTAGTTCTCTTCCATCTGACTGGGCCCCACTTGGGACTAATTTTCCCAGCCCTGACACCCAACATCTTGTGAACTTCCTATCCAACCCCATCCTTCCTCTGTGGCTTATCCCCCAATGTATTGGGTGGCCTGATGGACACAGAATGGATCCTCTGTAAGAGGGCATGCCATGTTGCTGGGTGCATTGTCTGGGGAGGGTTGGTTCATCACCCTGCTATCCAGTTGAAGCTTTCCATTCCTGATTTTTCTCCCCAAGAGGTGCTTACATGCAATGCCATTCAAGATGTCATTCCCCCTGCCAACCTTCCAACAGCCCGAGCTCACTCCTGAACTCGGGTTGACAGTGCCCCAACAGGTAGTGCTTCTGCTGCACTGGTGGTCGGGCCTCCTTCATGCATTTTTATTGCATGGTGGCATTATGCTGAGTTTCTGCTGATGCCCTCACCTGATTCTCATACATAAAAGTTTAAATCTCTGGTACTCTAGTGGTACTGTGCCCCCTCCCATCCAGCTCCTTCTTGGTAAAGTGACAAACACACTGTAGCCCTGTGGTACCCCTTCCTGCCCCAATCCCTATTATGAAAATACCAAACACCCTAGTTGTTCAGTGGTCCCCCTTTCCACCCTGGTCCCCTTTGTGAAAGTGATAAGCACCCTAGTAGTCCAGTGGCACCCCCTCCCATCTTCATCACTGTGGGAATTCAACAAAATCTTTACACTCCTTGGCCCCATTTAGTACCTACCACCTACAGCCCTCAACAGTCATCCAACTCACACTGAAAAAGGCTCTTCTTGAGTGAGGGCAGATTGATTGACAGCAGCCAGCATAGATCCTCCTCTAACCACCTTAGATAAAGACCAAAGCCAAACAGATAATAATTTACCCATTAGTAAAGACCTAAGTTAACAAATTGGGTTTAATATTTAAATTACCCATAATATAATTAAGCAATAATGCACACCAATATGTGGCATATCATTGTCATGCCTAGGGCATGGAGTGGGGCACAAAGTATACCTCAGAAATGTTGATACACCATAACAACACCATGGAGTGTGTTATTGCTAATATAAAAAGGATTATTTTTGTGCATATAAAAACATTTTTAAAAACTTTCTAAGATATTATTATAATGATTTTAGCAGTATAGACATATTGTAGTCAGTAGATGGTGCTGTTGTGGTAGGAGACAGTAAAGAAAGGCTCTCCTAGAATAATAGATGCTTGCTTCACTGGGTTTCAATTTTTATATACTGGCTGCATAGTTGCACTCTTAATACTCTTGAGTTCTACACAACATTAGCTCTGTGAAGAAATGTGGTAATCAATATGAAGAAACATGTAAAAATACAAACAGAAGAATATTTTTAGGATAGTTTATGAAAACAGCAAAGTGTTTTAGGCATTTTATAATTAAACTGTTGAACATTAATATAAGGCAATTGTTTCTCATGTCCATTGACATTCTCTTTTAAGATAATTACTTATTGATCACTCAACACAACGTTGCTACAAGATAGAGCAGCAGTTAAAATAAATGTTTAAAATTAAATTAAAATAATCAGTGTATTCAAAGCTTCTGTAGTGCAGTCAACACTACAGTCAACATTGCACTCCTGAGATGCTATCTTTCAGATTAGACATTAAACTGAGGTCGCATCTGCCTGTTTTTGTTGTTGCTCAGTTGGACTTTAAAGATCCCATGGCACTTCTTGAAAAAAGTAGGGACAGCTTATTTTAAAAAATTCCAAAAATACAGTACATTACAAAGTATGTCAAAAATGAAACATAATAACAGAAAAAAAGATTCAGTATCCTGACAGGAATAAAAAAGTCAGGGGAAACGAGAGAAAAATAAAGAACAACCCAGAAAAATTTCTTAATCACCATGTAAGTACAACAACATCGATATGAAGCTTTTACTAAACAAAAACTCAACAAAATTCACAACAAAAAAATTGAGTAGTGGCAAATTAAATTCTATAAGATAATAATCAGCAACTCATTGTAGTAAAATATATAGTGAACAAGTCATGTTATAGTTCCTCAAATGAAATACTGAAACCGACACAGTCTGTTAGCCATTCAAAGTTCTTTCAAGCCATCCAGACCCAGGAGGCAGGGTGTGTCCTAATCTCCTGTTTATGAATACAGCATCAACTGCCGTATGGCGGGAAAATATTAGAAAATATCATTAAAGATATTATCTAGGACTCCCTTTGTCAAAACAAGTTAACTGACCCCCTACAATGTGGGTTCACAAAATCTAGATCATGCCAAACAAATTTACTCACCTTTTATGATAAGGTCATAGATGAAGTATATCAGGGTAATTCCATGGACCTGGTGTTTCTGGATTTCGCTAAAGCTTTCGACAAGTTACCACATTTAGAGCTCTTGTCCACCTTGAAAACATTTAAACTAAAAAGTAATATTATAAATTGGAAGGCAGGTTGGTTGGAGGAGAGGAAACAGAGAGTCATTATCAATTGAGAATTCTCTAATAGGGCACCTGTTACATGTGGAGTCTGACAGGGGTCTGTTTTGGGACCCTGTATTTTAAATATATACGTCTCTACTCTCACCAGTGATAACCCCAACATATGGATGTTAAAATTTGCCAACGACTGTCGTGTAGGTACTGTGGTGAATAACTCTATTGCTAGCTCTGCCCTTCAGGTTGCTTTAGATAAAATACTAAATTGGTCTTGTATCAATAAGCTTATCCTAAACATTTCCAAATGCAAAATTATGCATCTGGGTACCCACAACCATAACTTCAAATACAAATTAGGAAATGACACCTTACTTGAAACTGTTCAAGAAAAAGACCTAGGGATTTTTATCACCCCGGATCTAAAATTCAGAACTCACTGCTGAATTCAAATCAACAAGGCTAACCAAAATCTAAACTGCATTTTCAGGCATGTAGCCAGTCATAACAGCGAGGTATTGCTCCCTTTGTATATTGCTTTAGTTAGGCCTTACCGCGAATATTGCATCCAGGTGTAGTCTCCATACTGCAAAGTGGATATTATAAGAGTTGAGAGGGTTCAGCGTAAATTCACCAGGACAATCTCAAGGATCGGAGCTAGACCATATGAGGAAAGGCTGAGACTCTTAAACATGTACACACTCCAGTATAGAAGAAAGAGAGGTGACCTGTGTCTAATCTATATTACAAGAAGTGACCCCTCCCTAAGCATCGGACTAGTAATTGCTTTTAGCAACAACAGAGGCAGCAATAGAAGACATTCTAAACAGTTGCACTCGGGTGAGTGGAACACCCTGAGAAGGAAGAACTAGTTCAGCTTTAGCGCTGTCCCTACTTGGAATTCCCTAACAGCTGGAGTTGTGAATAGCTCAAATATGGACTCTTCTAAAATAAACCTGGATCTAGCAGCTGAGGATAAAGTGAAATTCCATCTTACTTAAGTCTAGTCTTGGCAAGCATTATGGACTTCTGTCTACCTTAACTTGTTATTACCTATGATACTTATGATAAAGAGAATGAGACCATTTTTATAAAATCCAGCTGAGTATAATGATTTGTCTGATGGTACTGTATGGCCACAGAACCCCTGCTACAAATAATACTTAAGCACTGAAAGGGCCACCCTCAAAGTACTCTTTATGGAATGTTTTCCATTGTCTCTCATAGATACCTAGCACTACCTCTTCATATGTTCCATTGTCTCTCATAGATACCTAGCATTACCTCTTCATATGTGACCTTATCCCACAGAGGACAACCCCCACTCTTGAGCTATTAGGGACCAAAAATGTATCAAGAAAGGGCATTCCAAAAAAAAGTGGTGTTGGCTGTCCAATACCTGTGTACAAGTGCCTCATGAGTAATACCTTTTGTCAAGTGATTTATGTTTAAGGTAGCTATGCACCCCCCCCCCCGAGATCATGCACACAAAGCTATTACAAATCCCATGTATAGGTCGAAATTCTATTGTCTTGCAGAATGGTTTTTACCCTGTGTGCTGCCACTGGTGGACATTGTGGGGAAGTAAATACTGGTGCACATTCCTGCTAATAATAGAGGCATAAAGGAATTTTCTATTTTGATCAAGTACCAGGGCCTGTGGCACCTGTCATTGTCTTAATTTAACTGAATCTGTTCTGCCGTATGTGGCAAATCTGGGTAATTCTTTGGAAATTTGAGATTGCCAGCAGCCCATGCTGTTAAGTGTGGTCTTAGTCATTGTAATATTAATTTATTTATTTAGTTTTTGTTTACTGGGTAAGTACCATAGCCAAGGCATGACTATTTTCACGACCCGGGAGATTACAATGAGGGGATAAACAAGGAACACATTTCTGTGTACAGGGAGAAAACAACAGTACAGAGATAAACCAGAGTACTCAAGTACATAAGCATTAACAGGATAGTTAAGAGTTCATAAGCAATACAAAGTTCAAATGACAACAACACATTTAGCAAACAGCAATTTGGTTTAAGAGCATAAGAAGCATAGTCAGTGGAGACATAAGTGCCTGACAATAAAACTAGATGGACAGGATAAGTAGAAATCAGTTTGCAGCAGGGGGAAGTGAGATAGCAGAGCAGCAGAACAGGATGTCATGTTCAGGGGGTATGAAGCAGGTACAGGAGACCTGGCTAAAGAGGAAGGAGTGACATTCGCTTTTTGAATTGGACATGACTGGGAGTTAGGCGGACCTCAAGAGATAGGGAGTTACAGAGTTTGGCCACCGAGTGCAAGAAAGCTAGGGTTTCTTTGTTAGATTTATATCTAGTTATAAGCAGCAGGGATTTATCAGATAATTGAAGACCATGCAAGGAAGGCAGCGGAGATAGCAAGGAGGCAAGCGATACAGGGATGCCTGCTGTAAGAATATTGTCAGTCAGGGAGCCAAGGGCCAGAGCATGAGCAGAAGTGGGGAGTAGCCAATTTAGATCAGCATAGAGCTGACAGTGGTGTTTTGACCAGGGGGAGGCAGAGGCATACCTGCAGATGCTGTTGTAGGTGGTATCCCACTTCCTGAGGAGAGATTGGGATGCATAGAGATAAGTGACTACCTCATAGGATAGCGACAGGAGCAATATCCCATGGGTAAAGGGCTAATCTAGTTGACTGTGTAAGGACATAGCTGGTTTTGTAGGCTACCCCAATTTTAGCATTACCTGATTTACAGGTTGACATTATGTGCTTATCAAAGTTGAGGTTTTCGTCAAGGAGAACTCCAAGATACTTGAAAGAGTGTACTGATTCAAAGACCAGCCCATCCTGACCAGACACCTAAAATAGGTACCGGTTGTGTTTTAATTTGACTGAAGTCCCAAACAACATAGTTTGCATTTTACTAGCATTAAGGATTAACTTATAGTGGAAGAGCCAAGATTGAATAGTCATAAAAGCAGAAGAAAGTGTGTGGTTTATGTGGCATATGTTCTGATCACTGAAGTACAGGACTAGGTCATCCGCATATAGGATCGCAGAACAATCAGGGATATCTGACGAGATGCTATTAATAAAAATAGAGAAAAGAAGGGGGCCTAATATTAATCTGTGAGGAATACCTAGGTTAATTGCCATGGGGCTGGACACAGCAGAATTGAATCTGACAAGCTGGGTTCTGTTTGCTAGATAGCTAATAATGGAGTCTAAAATTTAGTAACCTAACTAAGTAGTAGTACTAGCTGTATTTATAAGGTACCCTTCCCCAAAGGCTCAGAGTACCATACAGAGTGATAGACAATAAATAGATAGGCACAATCATAAATAACTTACAGTAAATAGTACTCTAAAATATGTATACACAGTAGCAATTAAATAAAATAATGCACCTTTACTCCCCAAAGGCCTGGTTAAACAGGAAGGTTTTCAATCCCCTTTTAAAGACCTCCACCGAGGGGGGCCTCCTTCAGTCCCCTTGGTAGTACATTCCTTAACAGAGGGCCAGCCACCTCAAAGGTAAGGTCTCCAGGGGACTTAAGCTGGGCCTTCAGGACCAAAAGGGATCCATCCCTCCTTGGAGGAGTGGAGGGGGCACAAGGACTGTACAGGATGCAGGGGCTCCAACGGGAAGCCAAAAGGGCTATACCCAAGTTTGCCTTAATAAACAGAGGAAAAAAAATCTAATGGGTTAATCATCCCTAACCCACCTTCATCTACAGCTAAATGAGTCACCTCTCTCTTTATGTGGCTAAGGTGACTTCCCCATACCACCTGGAAAAAGACACTATATAGAAAAGTCTCTACCTCTATGGTGGGGAGCATAATTTAAAAAAAAGAAATCATGGAATTAGAAGTGTCTTAACCAAAAGCACTCCTTTTTTCTTTGTAATACAGCTGGCCTTCCAGACATTTGTTTTAGCCTAAGCCCTGTCTAAACATATGTCCTTGTTGACCTTTGCAGTATCAGCAGGTCCAAAAAGAATACCTAGCACATATATACTATAATTCTCAATAGGAATCACACCTATGTTTTTACAGGCTAGTGTTGAAGGGTCAGAGCCCATATATAAGCCTTTGCTTTTATGTATGTTTATCCTTGCCCCAGGAACCAAAGAGTAACTGCTTAACTCTTCCGAAGCACTAAAACCATCAGCTTCAGAGTCTAAAAATAAACAGAGATCATCAGCATAGGCCGCAGTCTTGATGCAACAGTCATTCCCTGTGCTGATGCCTAGGATGTTATTGTTGGCTTGGATTAATTTCAAAACTGTATCAATGACAAGTTGTAAAGAAGTAAGAGGGCAGCCCTGTTTAACCCCAACATTGACGCTAACAGAACTTCCAACCCAGTTGTTAACATATAGGGAAGTATTGTAGTTCCATCATACGAAGTGCAAATCCAGTTAATGAACATGATTAGGACTCTATATTTCTTTAATGCTCTAAAAAGGAGGCAATGTATCACTTTGTCAAACACATTTTTCTTGTCTAATGCCAGAAAATACCTGACACCTGATTGTTGTGACCCTCTGGAAAATGTCTCGAATCCGGTAGAGATTATCTTGAGTTCTTCTGTGTGGTATGCCACACGCCTGAAATGGAGACAACACCACAATAGCTATGGATAATAATCTAGCGTGTAAAGTTTTTGCAGGTATCTTAATATCTATATTTAACAGACACAATGGCCTCCAGATTTTGTTAGGTCCATTTTGTCAGCTTTCTTAAAAATGTGCATCAAAACGGCTTGTAACAAGTCGGACGATGCCTTGTGAGAATCCAATATTTCATTGTAAAAGTATACTAAATCGGGTCCTATCGCATCTTTCAAGGTCCTCTGAGAGTCATACATCAGGCCACCAGGCCCAGTGTGATGTTTCCTGCAAAAGTGCTTATTGCTATGTGAACTTCCTCCAGCGAAATGGTTCAGTACTAGTTCCTTACCACTACTTCTGTAATTAAAAGTAGTTCAAAGGTTTTCAAAAACTGCTCTACCCCCTGCATTGTCAAGACCTTAGAATGTATTTTCTGCCCACTTTTCTACTATCCTCAGTACAGTATATCCAAGGAGTCATTGCTAATATCTTCTGTTTCATTAAGGGATAGTATCATTATATGCTGAACCCTTTCTGTTCAACATTTAAAAAGGTCTGGGAGGTGATTCTTTTCCAGATTCACAGCTTGCAATTTGAATTGTAAAGTTTTACCTTTGTTGTACTGGTACATTCTCATCTGCATTTTAAAGTTATGTGTCTGAGGCATTATCTCTCTAACTATCTTCATCTTGTAGGGCGATAAGGTGCTGCAACTTTTTCCTGAAGCTGAGGTATTTAAGTTATGCCTTGGTATCAGGGCTCTCAGTAACTCGAGTACCCATGTCTTTTAAGCAGTTTGGGCCTTAGGATGCTCCACAATTTCAGCAGCAAGTCCCAGAGACTCTTGCACTACTTTTTAACCAGCATGCTCTGAAATTCTCCCTTCCAGCAGAGCTCTGTAAATGTTTAGTGTTGGGAGAAGGGGTGTGTTGGAGCTCCATGGCGAGTGATTCACAGAGCTGAAATCAGAGCCGACAGCAGAAGAGAAGGGGCATGAAGTATACAAATTACATGCTTCATGCTCCTCCTCTTCTGCTCTCAGCTCCAGTTTCGGCTCTGTGAATCAGTCGTTGTGGCACTCTGACACGCCCCACCTCCCAACACTGCACAACAGAGCTCTGCTGGAAGGGGATGATTTCAGGACAAACCATTTCACCAGTGTGCCAAAGTAATGCTACAAACTTAGTGTCACAGAGTCAACAAGAATTTTTTTAAATGCACTTTGAATTTGTTTCTGTTAATAAGTCCGTTGTGTGCATGAACAGTAAACATGAAATATGTTATCTTACATGAGTCATAACTCTGCTTGTCAACATAACCTTCACATTTTCTTTCAAGCCTGTACCATTTAGTCAGAAGCATTTCAAGACTTGTGTTTAATCTACCATTGGTGTCCCCAAATAAGATTTTAAGCTCAAAACTAAAACTTGTGCTTCAGAATAGACTGTGTATTAAAAGGTGTGCACCTGTGTCAGTTACCAACAGATGTGTCAATGTAGCACAAAGACATTCAGATTTCTGATGGCCACATTTGCTGGTCCAGTCTCCTTGTTTAATAGAAGAAGGTCCACCCAGCCCTCACTTTGTCAGTGCTACTGAAGCCATAACATATGACTGGAAATGGAATTATTGTACCTTTTCTTTTTACATATTCATCAACTACAATACAATTTATTTAGGTGCACAGATGGAGTGATATGGAAGACCATTTTTCTGTATGGTCAGTCTTCTTGTTATGATACCAATAACCAGAAATGCATTGAGAGTTTATCTAGCCTGGACATATAGCAACGCATGCTATCTGTACACCGTAAGCCCTCTGCTACTATGGCAGCCTTTTCCTTAACTTCTGTGTATGAAACTAGTTTTTTTCCCCCTTTTTCCCTAGCCTGTGGCATTTACCTGAGATGGCCTCAGCCAAACCTCCAGTTGGTTCCCTCTGAGGTAATGGTAATGCTTGTGTGCAAGTCAGTGCTGCTGACATTTATGGTGGCCATGGTTTACTCCCTCTCTTCATCGTCTCCCTACAAGCTTCATCTTCCCTCTCCCAGCCATCCAGCATGTGCCATGTGAACACAACCATGGGACTTTACAGTCAAACTTGCTGTATTAATTTTAACGGGGACCTGCAAAAATTTCAGAAGAATTCTCAGATTTTAGCTGAGGACCCTTATTTTATTACAGAAAGTCCAGGACCTCCCAACAAAAAATCCTGTTGAGAGCACTGGGTATGTTGCCTCCTACCGTATTGGACCAAGACATTTTTAATTTCCATTTTAGTATCCTCCCATCATTCCACATTTGTGTCAAACATACACCTAACAAACTGTCTAGCATATCATAGATCTAGTAATTCATTCTGTGCCAGTTTATTTTCCAATAATAAATTATTCACTCTCCAAGGTTTCTGATCTGGGGGATACTATTTATGGTATTATGTATAACTAAGGCCAAGTGGTCAGATGTTTCCACTGCCAGAGTTATTGAAGAATATACTTTAACAGAATTGAAAAACTGAAAAATAAGCAATTCTAGCTGGTAAATTATTTTGAATGTATGTTTCCCCATCCTGTGAAAATATGGTGCAGTAAGCGTCTGTAAGACTAGCAGTCCTGGTCTTTTCAGTTGGGTAGTTTGCATCACAGAATACTTTTTGTTCCCTCTGGTTTGTACTGACTGGGAAATGCTACAGTTGAAGTTGCCCTATAAGAACAGATTTATAAGTGGATAGGTAAGGTCAGAGTGGTGCACAGATACATATGAATCAAAAGGGTAAAGCACAATAATCAGCATCAACCAGCAGAGCTCTCCAGGAGATACATATTTGTTTTTAACAGAAAATTCAAAATCTCTGAACAGCATTCTCAGCCCTCTCATGTGTCAGTACCATGGGACCAGTCTTAAGAATCTGCTACCCTGTTGGGCAAAAGTTGTGAATTCTGCTTTTGCAGAACTTTCTCAGAATTTCAGAAATTTTGTGAAATGTTCCAAACTTCTGCCAGTGGCAAGATCGGAATCTTCCGAATGTGTTCCACTAATTTTCTCCCTGTTCTGCAGACTTTTTTGGCTGAACTGAAGAATAACACATATAAACTGTGGAATTTATTCCAGCCGCAGTTTAATGTATTATTTTGTAATACAATACCCCCTCAATTGCCAGCCCCTTGTAGAATAACACTCCCCCTGGTAAAATGTCTAGTGGCCCCCCACTCTTACAGGTAGTCCCCCACCACCCCGCTACTTCCCCCCCACTTGCTGATCACTGGCCCCATGTAAAAAATCCCTGGTATCTAGTGGTCCACCTCCCTCCCACTAATCATGGCCCAATGTAAGAAAAATTCCAATCCTCGGTATCTACTGGTCTGCCCAACTCGCCGATTGCTGGCCTGCAGATGCATAAAATTCCCTGACATCTAGTGGTCAGATGTTTCCACTGCCAGAGTTATTGAAGAATATACTTTAACAGAATTGAAAAACTGAAAAATAAGCAATTCTAGCTGGTAAATTATTTTGAATGTATGTTTCCCCATCCTGTGAAAATATGGTGCAGTAAGCGTCTGTAAGACTAGCAGTCCTGATCTTTTCAGTTGGGTAGTTTGCATCACAGAATACTTTTTCTTCCCTCTGGTTTGTACTGACTGGGAAATGCTACAGTTGAAGTCGCCCTATAAGAACAGATTTATAAGTGGATAGGTAAGGTCAGAGTGGTGCACAGATACATATGAATCAAAAGGGTAAAGCGCAATAATCAGCATCAACCAGCAGAGCTCTCCCAGGGGAGATACATATTTGTTTTTTAACAGAAAATTCAAAATCTCTGAACAGCATTCCTACGCCCTCTCATGTGTCAGTACCATGGGACCAGTCTTAAGAATCTGCTACCCTGGTGGGCAAAAGTTGTGAATTCTGCTTTTGCAGAACTTTCTCAGAATTTCAGAAATTTTGTGAAATGTTCCAAACTTCTGCCAGTGGCAAGATCGGAATCTTCCGAATGTGTTCCACTGATTTTCTCCCTGTTCTGCAGACTTTTTTGGCTGAACTGAAGAATAATACATATAAACTGTGGAATTTATTCCAGCCGCAGTTTAATGTATTATTTTGTAGTACAATACCCCCTCAATTGCCAGCCCCTTGTAGAATAACACCCCCCCTGGTAAAATGTCTAGTGGCCCCCCACTCTTACAGGTAGTCCCCCACCACCCCGCTACTTCCCCCTCACTTGCTGATCACTGGCCCCATGTAAAAAAAAATCCCTGGTATCTAGTGGTCCACCTCCCTCCCACTAATCATGGCCCAATGTAAGAAAAATTCCAATCCTCGGTATCTACTGGTCCCCCCAACTCGCCGATTGCTGGCCTGCAGATGCATAAAATTCCCTGACATCTAGTGGCCCCCCCCCACCTACTCACTGATCACTGGCCTCATGTAACAAAAAATCCTTAGTGTCTAGTAGTCACCCCCACCTGCCAATCATGGGCCAATGTAAAAAAAAATTCTAATTCCCTCCCTGATGCCTAGTGGACCCCCCTTCCTATCTTTGATCCCCTTTATAAAAAAATATAAAAAAAAGCTAGTAGTCATTTATTTCCTGGTATCTAGCAGACCCTCCCTCACAATCCCCTGTAAAAAGAAGTAGACTTAGTCCCACCACTCTCTCCCAGTGTTCCCTTGTGTCTAGCGCCCCCCCCACACCTGCAGGTAGTCTCCCTTGGGCAACCGGCACAGCCCTCCTGTCTCCACCGCAGAGGCCACCTACTGAGCTACCAATGAATGAGTGTAGAAACATAGAAACATAGAATTTGACAGCAGATAAGGACCGCTTGGCCCACCCAGTCTGCCCATTTTCCTACCTACTGGATAAGCTGCAGATCCTAGTTAACCAGCAGCCTACTTCTTCCTACCCCCAACCCCCAGAATTGCCTTATGACTATCCCATGCATGCTTGAATTCCACCACTGATTTTGACTCCACAACCTTCTCCGGAAGGCCGTTCCATGTATCCACAACCCTCTCTGTGAAAAAATACTTCCTTAAATTACCTCTGACCCCCCCTCTATCTTCAAATTGTGCCCTCTTGTTCTTGCACACCTCTTTTTTTGAAAGATGCTACCCTCTTGGACTTTGTTGATTCCCTTGAGGTACTTGAAAGTTTCTATCATGTCCCCCCTCTCCCTCCTTTCCTCAAGGCTATAATATTAAGCTCTTTAAGTCTCTCTTCATATGTCTTCCGGTGCAGACCCTGCACCATTTTAGTTGCCCTCCTCTGGACAGCTTCCATCCTGTCTATGTCTTTGTGGAGATTGGGTCTCCAGAACTGCACACACTACTCCAGATGGGGTCTCACCAGCTGTCTGTACAGAGGGATAATAACTTCCTGTTTTCTACTGGTGATGCCTCTTCCTATGCATCCCAGTATCCCCCCAGCCCTCCTTGCTGCCCTCTCACATTGCTTGCCCATCTTTAGGTCATCTGATATGACTACCCCCAGGTCCCTTTCCATTTTTGTTGTTGTTAGTATCTCACCCCCCATTGTGTACTCTTCCCTGGGTTTTGTTTTCCCAGGTGCATTACCTTGCACTTCTTAGCATTGAATCTAAGCTGCCATACATTTGACCATTCCTCTAACCTTGCCAAGTCCCTTCTCATCCTTTCCACCCACCCTGTGCATCAACTCTGTTGCAGATCTTAGTGTCATCTGCAAAGACATACTTTTCCTTCCAGTCCTTCTGCAATGTTGCTTATAAAAGACGCTGAAGAGGACCGGTCCTAATACTGAACTCTGCGGTACCCCACTAGTAACCCTCCTTTCTTCTGAGTGGACTCCATTTATTATTACTCTCTGTGTCCTATTCTCCAGCCAATTCTTTACCCAGGCTGTCATCTTGGGACCCACTCCCAGGCTGGCTAACTTGTATATTAATCTTTTGTGATCCCCCCACCTGCCGATCGCAGCCCAATGTAAATTATACTTGTATAATACCAGTGTGTACTGGATCAGAGAGAGGGAGGGGGTCCACTAGACACCAGGGAGGAAATTATAATTTTTTTTTTACATCAGTCCCACGATTAGCGGGTGGTGGGGGACACCTAGACACCAGGGATTGTTTTACATAGGGCTGGCAATCAGCAAGTAGCGGGGGCCCACTAGACATCAGGGAATTTAATGCATCAGTGAGCTGGTGATCAGTGGGTGAGGGGGGACAACTAGACACCAGGGATTGGGATTTTTTTTTTTTTACATTGGGCTGCGATCGGTAGGTGGAGGATCACTAAACACCAGGGATATTTTTTTACATGGGGCCAGTGATCGGCAAGTGGGAGGGGACCTGAGCCAGTCATCAGCAGGAGGGGATTAATGTAGTCAACTGTGAAAAAAAGCCACAGACCTGACCACTGACAGTGATCAGATCTGCGGAATTTTGTTCCCACAGTTTAATACATTAACCCACAGTCCGTACATGTATTCTGCCATTTTAAGGTGGAATTTCTATAAAAATTGCCAAAATTATTTTCTAACATTCATGGAAGTGAAAGTCTGACTATCGTGCAAATTCTTCCTGCAGAAAACATTTTTTTTCGCACACTTCTATTGAGTCTGGTATCCTGCAAAAAGAATACATTCCCAGGAAGGGTATCTGACAGGAATAATATTGTTGTGCACTTTTTAAAAGATTTTATACTATTTACATTAAGTAAAATAGATGTGATGGTACTTCCTCGACACATGTAATGGGTTAGTTAAACAGAGCACGTACAGTATCCTAAGATTTTTCAGCTGGGACCTAGACCTGGTTCAGACTTGCTTACTAGCACAGGATTCAGACGTTGGCCCTCAACATCTGAAGAACAATCTTTGAGGAAGGATGGCACTGGCACCTCTGAGTCCTCCTCCTCATCCTCAGCATCCCCCCATTGCCAACATTCCTGGAAAACCTTATACCTGCCAAGTATGGGGATCTGTTGAGTATTTTTTTTTAAATGTATTTATTTACTTTATTTACCAAAATTTCTGAGCAACTGGGCTCTTTTACAAAGGTTCCACATCAGGACATTGCACAATTTGAGACAAGAACAAGAAATTAATAACAGGTAAACATTACAGTAAGGTTCAGTACAAGGAGCCACCAAAGGCTTTGTCAAGGAACAAAATGTGAATTAAATAAGAGATGCAGCTTTAAAAAGGAAACACCAGTCATTGTACACAACTAAGCCTGGGCAGATACATGAGAGGTAGTGATCTTGCAAGTGACAAGAGAGGGGCAGAGGTAGTCCTAGGTGTGAACTTAGATGTAGGAAGCAAAACAGTGATGAGGAAGGACTGAGGTGGGATGATACAGGGGGACAATGGAGTGGCTAGGGAAAACCGATGAGGGATATGAGTAGGAGGGGTGCTGGGAGAGTGCATAAGTGCTAGGGGAGACAGGAAAGCAGACAGAGGAGTAAAGTGAAGTAGTCACAGTAGACACACTGGCAGCCAAATGCTGTTGAAGTTTGCGCTTAAAGGAGCTGTGATTTGAAGTGTTGGTGATTTTAACTGGAAGGGAGCTGAACCAGTTTAAGGCCCTTATTTTGTAAGAGCGCTGTCCTTGCGAGGACCGGCAGTGGGGAACAGAGAAGGCTAGGCATTCTGAACTCCTGGTTAGGCAAGTGGCATAGTGCAGGGTCAGTACAGACTGAACCCCCCATGGAAGGCCAAGCGAAGTCTTCTACGCAAGGATGCAGGTCTGATACTTTAGTCTGCCTGATAGCTGTAGCCAGTTAGCCTGTTCGTAGATATCATATATGTGTGAGTCTAGCAGATGAGGTGAGGAGCTGGCATGCCTTATTGAGGGCTAATGCTATGCGCCAGAGGGCAGAGTCAGTAGCTGACCCATAAACCACAAGACAATAGTTGATTAAGGAAGTAACTGAGCTCTGGATAGTAAGGTTTGAGGCTTTGATTGTCAAACAGTGCCTATGCCTGTAGAGCAGCTCTATACAGGTATTCACAGCTTTAACGGTGTTATGAATATGCCTGATGTATGAAAGAGTGCTGTCAAGGGTCACGCCCAAGTACTTGAACTGGGCAACCTGTTCCAGCACAGAGCCTCCATTATTGTAGATTAGCAGTTGTTTTTCTTTGTGTTTGTTGTGAGTACCGTGGAACAGCATTGTTTTGGTTTTTGAGTAATCAAGGATGTGTTTATGCAATCTCAACCAGGTTTCAACTTCAGCAAGACTTTGCTGCGGTTGCAGCTACAGGTGAGAGTGGTCAGAGTGGCTAGTGAAGATGACTGCATTGTCAGCATATAGGAGAATTCTGTCATGGCATGAGGTAGGGAGGTCATTCAAAAAGATGCTAAATAGAAGGGGGCCAAGGATAGAACCTTGGGGGACACCCAACCAGACTGGAAAAGAGGTTGAGAGGGATTCATCATTTCTGACCTGCTGTGAGTGGTCACAGAGGTAGCTTTGAAACCAGCTGGTGGTGTCTAATGACAGTTCTTGGTGTGATAGTTGTCTGGTCAGCAGCAGGGAGTTATTGACGGTATCAAACACCTTTGTCAGGTCAATAAAGACAGTGCAACCAATTGGTTGTGATCAAGGGCATGGTGTATGTATGTGGTGAAATTGAGGAGTGCAGTGGTGGTGCTGTGCCCTATTCAAAATCCATGCTGCTGTGGACATTGAAGGTTATGTTTTTACAGACAGTCATCGAGTTGATCAACAACTATCCATTCCAAGGCCTTGAGGGGGGATGGAGATAGGTCTGTAGTTGCTTACAAGGGTCTTGTTACCACTTTTGTAGATAGGAGTCACCAAGGTGGACTTCCATTTGAGGGGGAATTGTGAGAGCATAAGAGAGCAGTTAAGGATTTTACTAACGGGGGGTAGGACTTCATCAATGGTGAGGGCAATGAGTTCAAGTCAAAGGAGTCTCCACTGTGCCTAGCCTTCCTGAGTACCTTGAGTAGGTGTTTTCTGGCTAGACCTTCCAAGATTGCCTTGAAATGAAAAGGTGGGTGCTGCTGAGAGGCACGTGGTATGTCAGGCTGGGTTGCAGCAGGTGTTGGATCAGAAAGGTTATGGGAGGAACATATGGCTAAGGTCAGAAAAGGTGGTGTTAAACGCATTGGCTATGGTTACTTTATCCAAGGTGATAGAGCCATCAATGTTGAGCATTGAGGTGCAACTTTGGGGGTTTTCTCAATTACTTCAGAGAGGTTACCCCAGAACTTTCTCCCATCATTCCAGGTGTTGGCAAGGGCATTCCTTTAGTAGTAGGCTTTTGCTTGACATATAGCTCTTGTGCAGGCATTCCGTGCTGATTCGTAGGCTTGAGTGTCAGCTAGAGTGTTTGTCACCTTGGCACAGTACCAGAGCTGGTCACGGGATTTCATCAGTTCGAGGAGGTCAAGGGTCACCCACGGGTTAATAGTACCCCTTATCTTACGCTTCTTGAAAGGAGCATGGGCATCACATGCTGAGTTAAAGGTAGTAATAAGGTATTCAAGGGCTGAGTCCACATCCTGGGCAGCACAGCTGGAGACCAATCAAGTAATCAAAGTGAGTTTTTAGAGGACCTAAGCGACCAGGCGGTAATATTCTGCTGACAATGGTTTTTGGAGGGGTTTATTGAATTTGTTAGACCAAAGGGATACTATAGGTGAATTGTCACTTATGGTCACCGGGAGTACTTCTGTTTTAGATATGTGTTCAGGTCAGTTGGAACCCAGTCTAGAAGAGCAGAGGTTTGACTTTTGGTTACTCTTTTGTTTAGCCCACATCTTCCTCAGGAAGGGGAAGCATGACTGCCACCTCTACTATCTGTGACTCAGTAGCCCAGATACTTCAGGTGACTCAGTTCTCCCCGAGGCCGCAGCTTCCTGTTTAGGAGGCAGTTCCATCTCACCATGTGGGGGATCAATGTCTTGAGCTTTGTCATCAAAGGGTGGTGGCACAGAGGGGGCTTCCTCCAAGGTTGTCTGCAACTGCAGGGGAGGCTGCAGGTGGAAGAGTCTGGGATCATAGTGTGTCTGTAACCACATCCTCCACCCTCTCCTTGTAGAGACCTTTCTCTTGGGCTTCCTGTTGTTTTCTTTCTCATCAGCCTTGGCAGAAGATCACAAGAGGGATTTGTTCTGCTGACCCTTTCAAATAATATTTTTCTGCTCTAATGGATGGTGTGAGGCCTAGGGGCATTACTGAGATGAGTGCCCCTGTTCGTCACACAAGTTACAATAAAAGGGATTGGGACACCGAGGCCTCTTACTGAAAACACAGATTGTATCCAGGCTTGTCACACAACTCACTGACACATGTAGATTAGCCTGTTCAGGTTCATTTGTATTCAAATTATGAGAGGGTGTGGCAGGGCTGGGTAGCTAGATTTTGTTCCTACCCATACAGATCCTTCGCATTCCCTGAGGCACCAACACTATGAACTTCATTGCTAGGTGTTAATACAGTTGCTGCAATATTTACCAGTCTCTGTAGAAGTGTCCTGAGTATCCCAATGTAGGGTAACATTATTTTATTTTTATTTTATTTAAAACTTGGTAACCAGGAAAGGCACACTGAGCAGAGGCTCATTTCCAGGTGCAATCTGAGGAGTGTAAGGGAAACAATTACAGACAAGTGGGTGAAAAAATTGTACAATATGAAACAGGTGTAATAAATGTACTAACAAATTGTACAATATAAAGCAGGTGTAATAAATGTACTAACAAATTGTACAATATAAAACAGGTGTAATAAATGTACTAACAAATTGTACAATATAAAACAGGTGTAATATACATTACATAGCAATCAAATTCAAACTTAGTTGCAATTCATTCACATGAAGATACAGTCATGTCAAGTCGGGTGCGAGAAAACACTTCATGAGGCAAGGAAGTAGGAATTACAAAATTAAGTGGGGAAACAGGAGTAGTACAGAGTGATATCAATCATAAAGTGCTAGTGCATCTGCAGTGCACTTAGGTAATAATGGGCTTTAAGGAAGGCGGTGCACTTAGGAGGTGAAGAGCGGTAGAGGTGAGGTGTAGGGATGGGATATAAAAGGACATTGTAGATTAGGTGAAGGGGAAGAGGACGGGGAGCAACAAGAGGAGCTCAGGAGGAGGTGTAGATTGGATTTTAGGGACATGAGTGAGAGGGAAAGTCAGGTAGTCCTGGGGAGTAGGTTCCTTAGAGAAGGGAGGCAGTAAGAGAAAGTGATCATTAGTCAGAGACTGGTTAGCAGAGCATCCTTTTAATGCAGTCTCAACCTGCCTGTGCAATACTTTATGCTGCATCAAATCCATTGGAACAGAAACACCCAAATCAGTCCTAGTAGTAGCACGCAACTAACAGTCACTGGGGCATTTGTCATGTTACCTGTACCAGCTGCAGTGATGTTTGAGGGCTGAATTGCAGATTTCTTTAAAGTAAAGCGAGTTTGCTTGAATTTCAGCAGCAGTCATCAGTTTTCCTGGGAGCCAGCCAAGTCCAAATGGGGATCGTATTCTTCCTGCCACCTGAATAGCACATTTAGCTGACCACCCAGTGATAAATCTGCCAGTGCTCTGTATAGGCAGAGGCCGCTCATGTCTCAAGCCCAGCATGTGATTCGCCACCTCCTGGCCTTCCATGCAAGTTGTACTGGGGAAGTCTCAGACACTGTCAGTTTGTCAGCTGACAGCCTGTCAAGATTAGATCACTGTTCAAAGGATTGCTGGCATTTCCTTGGCATTGCCTACTCAATCTGCTCTTCTTCCTCCACAAGAAACATTAACAGGTGGCACTTTTTGACTGACATGACACATTCTGCTTCCATGTTCTCCACATCAGATCCAGTTGTCTCAATGTCCATCTCCGTTGCAACTTCCAGAGTAGGCAAACTTACTTGATCAGATTCAGGTAAGCTAGTAACATGACATGCAGTGGTGAGATAAACAACGTGTAGAGCAGGTTCCCTAGAAGCAGGGCTGTCCATATTCCCAGACTGCTTTTTTCCATTTTCATCAAACGTTTGGCCTAAATCATCACTTCTAACAGTAGCTATGTCACATCCACTGCCTCTACCTCCTTGTTAATCTTCAACATCCACCATATCGACAGGCAATCAAATGGACAAGGGCTCCCCCTACAGCAAGAGCAGGGGATTTTCACCAGTGTCCAGGCCAAATTTTCCCATTCACTAAAAGTGCAACCAACAGCTTAATCAGGTTCAATGTCAGTTGGTTTCCCTCTGAAACTCTCCCCCCAGGACAATGCTGAAAATAGACTGAATTGAATAGTCCTCTTTTCCTGGCCAAAAAAAAATAAATGTCTCCTGCAGTGGGCCCCATGTGCTAGTTATTTCTATCTGCATACCCATGTCCTGGCATGCATTACTACAATTATACAACAACCATCAATTTGGGGGAAAAAACTTTTTTTTAATATTTCTATTTAAAATGTTATGCCACACCCTTGGGTTATTATTGCTATTGTGAAATTCTGTAGTATATATTAAAAAACATTAAAAACACTTTTTAAACTATTTAGGTGAACATTTGATATAAATAGCTAACTTATCTTGTATTGCAATCTGTAGGCGGCACTATTGTGTTAGGAGCTGGTAAACACAGACTCTCACTTTATGCTTCACTGTAGAAAGCTACAGTTGGAGACACTGATGGTCCTAATGGGGCTGAAGCCATTGTCGGAGGAAGTCATTCCAGCTGCAGCTGATGGCAGTGCTGTTGGCTGTAATGAGGTGAAACCACAGTCAATGGGAATAATTTAAGCCATGGTCAGTGTCAAGATGCTGTCAGTGGTTCTAATTCAAGGTGCTGTCAGCTGAGGTACAGTAATGAGTAATACAAGACCCAGCAGTGCTAAAGCCACAGTCAGCAGTAGTGATTCAGATAGACTGTTTTTTTTTTATAATGGGAGTGTCAGGCTAAGCATCATTGTCACAGTTTTTGTCAGTGGACTGAGTGTGAGGAGGAGTGTAGTGAAGCTTACAGTGTTTCTCATTTCAAGGCTCAAAATTCAATTGTAAAACAATTATTAACACTGGCATACTGGGAGGTGAAACATGATCATGAGCAGGTCACAGAATAATGTAGAACCTTAAGAAAAAGTCAGTGGTGTGACACATACAAGTAGTGAGCCCAGGGCAGCCATATTGCTTGTGGACAAACTATGGGCAGGCAGGTGGGCAGATTCCAGGTGAGTGAAAAATCTGCTGCCAGGAACTGTTTTCCTGTGTTTATGTGCTATGATTTAATTACAATTAAAAGGATAAATATAAATAAGGTAGGACATGTTATTATTATGTGATGATTCAAAAACTATGTAAGAAAAATAACTTTGACTGACAGCTATTTGTTGCCGAGTCATAAGAGACTGCTGTGGCAATCTGGTGAACTGGATTTGCACCCCTAGTGCAGGCCAACTGGAGCTGAGGCTAAAAGGGTGGGCAGAGTGCATCAATGAGGATGCTCTTCTCCTAGCTGTGGGTTGCTAAGCAGCATCAATCTTTGAGCAATGCTTAGGAGAGTCGTGGCTGTGGTGCCACTGCCAATGTGGGCAACCATGCATCACCTGGCAACTCCTAGTACTATCATATGTGTAACCCCCCCAGATACCCCGTGGGTCCAGAAATTACATGTCTGGGTCTCTGGATCCTAATGGGGTAACTTTAGAAGCTCCTTAAGCTCTTTGGTCAGGTAATCTAGGTTTGAGAGCTATTGGTTTTGGCAGCTACCTTGAGCTAGAAGGTTCCTTGCAGTTGGTGAGTCTGCAGTGTCTCCAGCACCCTTGAAGCCAGTGCTTTTGGAAGAGGAGGAGGCCCAGACTGTCTTGTGTATTACAGACTCCATTTTACAGCCAGTCCCTGCTGGGACATAGCTGGCAAAGCAAATGAACTCGTGAGTAGAAAGAGAAATTTAAATTGAGAAAGACTTGGACTTTGTTCCTTGAGTACTGTATGGGTGCCTACCAGATACCCAGTACTTTCAAGCAAGCAAAAAACCCAGAAAGTCAAGTATTCTATCTAGCTTATCTGGATGGTGAGTTCAGCTCAGGGCAACTGGCAAGGTGGCACTTTCGATCCTGATTCAGCTGGATTCCCCCAGTCAGGGCCAAGGTAGGCACACTATTTAGCCATAGCCCAACACTCTCATTTATGTCCTTCACTGAGGTAGAATATGACCAAGAAAGAACAATGGCCCCATGCACTAATGAGTGCAAGTCAAGCGCCAAAAGCGTGTAACCCAGCTCTGCACTTGAAGACAGGTGCGCACCGGCTGTTATTCCCTAATGGCTGGCACCTGTCCATGGCTCTGCCCCCCCCCCCGGCATGCAGCTCCATGCAAGGAGGCCATGGCAGGAGTCACAGACCCAACTAGGTATCCAATTGGATGCCCGACATGGGTCTAGCAGTGGATCCCTTGCGTTACAAGGTGTGTCCAGGTGCTTGAATGCTTACCGCAGGCACCCAGACCTGCACGGCTGGCCCCAACATCCAGTGAACCCTTGCACCAGCCTCTCAGCAAGGCACCCTCCTGGTGCACAGACACCTCCTGGCAGTGTAACCCTGCCACTGTCCCACAGGCTGCCCCTTCCCAGCACAGCTCTGCTTGGACCCCGCTGTTACATCCTCCTGAGACCCCAACCCCTTACCTGGTGCCCCCAAGCCCCACTGTTGGTCAGGTCCCCCCAGTCCACACACAACACACACACACACACACACACACACACACACACAGTTGCCCCATCCCTGCAGTAATGCATAAACCTCCACCCACCTACCCACCCACAAGTGCCCCATTCCTGTAGTTGTCAACATCCCACCACCCCTGCACACACAGGTCACCTGTCAGCCTAGTCCGGTGCCTGACCCAGTACATCTGCCTGCATTGGTGTTCAGTGGCACCCCCCTCTGGCACCGACAAAAGCACTCCCCAGTCCCCGTACCCACATGTGTTCTCCCCCAGATGACCAGCAACACAGCCCTCCTCATACCTCCTCGGCCACCGGCCATCCAAAAGATGCTGAGATCATGCAGCCTATATATAGGCAGTGTGATCCCAGCATCATTTGGATGGTCAGCAGCTGAAGAGGCATGAGGAGGGCCATGCCGCTGGTCATCCAGGGGAGCACACATGCAGGTACGGGGACTAGGGAGTGCTTTTATAGGTGCTAGGGAGGGTGCCACTGAACACCAATGTGGGCAGGGGTACTAGGTCAGGCACTGGACTAGGCTCATGGGTCACCTGTGTGTGTGAGAGTGGTGGGATGTTGACAACCACATGAGTGGGGCACCTGTGGGTGGGTGGGTGAGTGGGGGCTTGTACATTACCGGGGGGAATGGGTCATAGTGTGGTGGAGGAGGGGTCTATGGTGGCACATTATTGGGGTTGTGCTCAGCTGTGTCCAGGGCGGGGGGGTGTAGGTGCACTACTGGGATGGGGTGGCACAGCGTGGTGGTGGGGGTGGGATGGGTGGCTTTCCAGAACCTGGTAGATGGCCTCACAGCTGGGCATCAAGTCTGCCTCATCAGTCCATGTTGTGATTGGACAGGCGCTCTCGCTGTCATCTGCCCCATCCCCCTCGTGCTACCTAGTGGCCCAGGGCAGCATAGGGGGCTTTAGGAAGGTCCCACCATGACTGGTGGGTGATGTGCATGGGGACACATAATGGTTTATGGCAGAGTCCACCGTGGCATATCCTTCACACCACTACACCCCCCTGCAGGTTACACTATGTGGCTTTGTGCATGGTACATAATGCTGACACCCCCCACCCGCACCTGGCACATTGCTGTTCTTGTGGCCAGGGGATCAGGTGCATACCAGCTGTGTGCCCCAGTCATGGAATGCCATGTGACCACCACTCTGCAACATTCTGACTTAGCTCTGCCAATCTGCCTAGTTCATACGGCGCATTGGCATAGTGCACAGGGCCCACTATGAATATTCCTGCGGTACAGGATTTAATGGTAGTAGGATGGCCAGAATCATTTAATTTACAGTGGAAGCCACAGTGGATCCAAGAAAATCAATAAATAATCTGGTTCTCTCTTATCGAGTAGGAGAGAAGGCTGGCACCTGCCAGAAGGCATCAGTTCATAACTCAGTTTTGTTTCTTCTCAAAATCGCAGTGGACTGGACCACACTCTTTGTAACGTAAAGTAAAGTAATGCAAAAAAATACTTTATTATTTCCAGAAAGTGAATAAAAACAATTCAGCACTCACTGAACCTTAGACAAAGCAAGACAATTCGAAACACATCAGGTGACAGATTCAGTGGGGTAACGGGGATCGAACCTAGAATGCTAAACTCCGTTCTCCTTGTTAATGCCCAGCCTACTTCATCGCACAGACTGTGGATTTAATATGGATTCTGTATGTATCTAGAAATAATGTGAGTGCGGAATTGTTTTTATTCACTTTCTGAAAATAATAAAGCCATTTTTGCACTATAAAGAGTGTGGTCCAGTCCACTGCGACTTTGAGAAGAAACAAAACTGAGTTATCAACTGATGCCCTCTGGTAGGTGTCAATATTCTCTCCTAATGTATTGTCATTTTTTGGTACTGTGCACTGCTTAGCCCTGGGTGCGGTCTTTCATGTTCCTGATTCTCTCTTACAGAACATCAGTTCTGAGAGGGTTCAGTTCTCGACATCATGTCGAACTCTGTACAGACATTATTACAATGTTGGACTAACAGATTTTTCATATATGTGATTTCTTTGCTCATATGGAACCGATTACTAGTATCACTATTGTCATGTATTCTTAATATCGAGACACTTTAAACCTGGGGCTTACTTTGGGGGACACGATGAAAAAAAATCAGATTTTTGCTTTTGAACCATATTTCACACAAGCTTTTCTAGTGGCATTTAGCTCTAAAAGTATTTAAATGTTGCATTTATCCCAAACTGAAATAAATGCCAAACTGAAATAAATAAATAAATAAACATTTTGTATAGGCTCTGACAGCTTCTATGTGTCATCTATGTATTTAAACATGCTATTTGCATTCACTTTTCATTTACAGTATGCATGTGATTGTGCACTGTATTGAGTGTCTCAAATAAGTTTATATCAGAAGTGTGCTAGCATGCACTGAAACAGTATGACCTCTTTAAGAGAGCCATGCATTTTAATGAATATGCAATTATGTTAATGTTATGCCTGACGAAGGAACTTGTCAGCTCTGAATACACGTGGTAAGCATAGCCTGTTACTACAGGAAGCACTAACTGCAACTGAATATGCACTTGAAATAAATTAATAATTGTTTTTGCAATTCGTGGGTGCTCTTTCTTTTTTGGTATATGAGCTTCTAGAGTACACAGGCAATAAGCTTTCCCTCCTGCCACCTTTCCTCAATCCTACTATCTACTTACTGTAAATCTGTAAAGTCAGACAATTTCCTCATCCCTCAATGCCAACAATCAGTAGGGCAAAAAGACAACTGTATTTTGTATTTTATTTGTTTTACCCGAAGAAAGCTCCGCTACTCAATACTCATTTACAAAGATGGCCTGTATAGGACAAACTCGGGATACAGAAATAAACTGATTATAGATTTAGAACAGAGATTGCATGTCTAGCTACATGTCAGTTTTATAGAAAATATCAAGTTAGCAAGCAAGAAAATGAAATTATTTTTAATTAAGCACTCCTTCCAAAAACTCAAAATGCTTTACAGACACAGGACGTCACATACAGTTTACCATTTAAAACATATTAAAATAAATAAATCAGCAGCACAGCAGTATCCATCTCACTATAAGCCCAAATTAAATGAAATTAAATTTATAGGTAAGAACATTAAAGGCATTAAAAAGCATACAGATACTCAGTATCAGGACAGTTACAAGGCAATTCAAAGCTGGCAGTGATGGAATAGCTAAATGCACTGAAAATTTACAAAAAGATTTCAAGGCAATTACAGAAAATCCAAGTTCAGCAGAACCAGTGTTCATTCTGCACAATTACATGAGACATGGTCATGAAAGTACTATAGGCCATTCTTCAATGGGAGGAGTAAAAGTGCTTGGGGCAGTCGTGAGATTTAAAGATTATTTCCTAGCAGTATTTGCAATTACAGTCTCTGTACAATAGTTATCAATCATTGATTTATTGGAACTAACTACATTTCCTAGTCTAGGGTACTCTGCAACTTATTTCAGAGTGTGGGGCAAGTCAACAGAATGCTGATTTACTGTAAGAGGTACAGTATCTTGGGGTTTCTACAAGAATTACAGAACTACTCTTCAGGCCATACAAGCATGTAGTTCTTTGAAACAATTCAATGGTATATGATGGTAAATTATTCATTCTGGCTTTGTAGCTCCACAGATAGATGTTTTCTAACCTCCTTTTAGTCAAGGAAGATCAGCCTACGGCAGAACAGAGAGTGCAATGAGGCATTCTAGGGATCAGTTCAGTTACAAAGAGAAAAGCCCTGTGATGTTTTATTTATTTATTTCATCATTTGGAAAACACCTTTGAGCACAAGTGCTCATTTGCAAAAGTTCCATGTCTGAGACAAGTAAAGGATACACAAAAACACAAAAACAGTCTTCTATAATCATTACAGTTAACAATACTGTACCAGTAGCTCAAATGGGGCGTAGTCAGCAGAACATAGTAAGAAGATTTGGGTATAAGTAGTTACTAACAAACAGCAGCTCCAGGGGAGCACAATCAGTGGTAAGCATTGGAAGCCTTAGGTACCTTCATGAACAATACACATCACAGGCTCGATTTACAAAAGTAAAATGATGACGCAAGGTGCCTGCGCCAAATGGGCATGATGCAAGTAGCACCTTGCATCATTGTTACAGCTATCCCAATTTTTGAATGCTGGCTGTGGCAAAATTGGGATGCCATGTGACAAAGCTCCCCTGAGCCACACTTGCAGTAAAAGCACCCATGCGACAGGTCACAAGGGTGTTTGCACCTGGCAGGACTGCACCATCCCTTTATGTGGTATTTTAGAAGTCCCACTATGGTTGCAATGGGGGGACTCATATTTTACCACTGAGGAGGTGGTCTAAGGGCCCCACATCACTTTCAGGCAGGGTGATGACTGGGGGTGTTGAAAGATGGTGACAGGTGTCACAAACGCAGCCTGCAGGTCAGACCCTCTTTTCCCACAGTGCCAACCTCCGAGTGCAATAGTGTGAACAGGTAACAGACAGGGTAACCCTCCTGTCTGCTTTGGGTCCAAATCATCTTTAGCCTCAAGTTCTGAGGGGATTCAAACTGTGAACCTTATGCTAGCATACCCAATGTACAGGCTCAGATATATACCTTCTTCAGGACTACAGTACAATCTTTCACCAGGGGCACCAAACCAGGTTTCCAAAAATGAACCCTTTTTAACTGTATAAGAGACCTAGGATGTTCTTACCTTTTTTACACAAGCTCAGTAACGCATCAAACTTTTTCAACAGCCGTCAGACTTAAATACAAGCACTTCACATGCAAAAAAATAAAAAAAGAAACTGAGAAGACACCCAGGCAGTATTTCAAAGAAAATGTTGTTTACTAAAAATTGTAAAATAAGTAAGATAAAATACAGAACAAATATCAAGAGCTCATAATCACATAAAAGAAAAAAAAGGGAAAATTACAGAACAAAACTCCTACCACAATACTTTAGATCTTTGCTATCTAAGTATTACCTTTGTAAGTGCTGATTTTAGTTAGAGAGAACTTTGTTTCTTCAGAGCCCAAGATGATAATGTTACTTCATCTACAATGTTACATGTACAACTCTATCTTCCCTCACCCCCTTTTGGATAAGGTCAGCAGGATCCACCCTTAGATTTTAATTCTCTGACATAAGTGTCTCTGAGGATATGAGTCATTTCCTTGAAAAATCTGTAACTAGCCATTTTCCAAATATGACAGTCTTTAATTAAACATTTCTCTTTGAACTTAACAATCCCACGCTGGCACCAAGGTGTTAAAAAGACAACAGGAATCAGCCTAATGACGTTCTTTTTCTGATGTCATAAAGTCACATTTGGTTTCAACTTCAAAAGGCTGGGCATGTCATTAAAAGGTAAAAAAATTCCATTTTGCAAGGAAGTCAATTAAGTGGGTTTCCTGGTCAGTTTAATTACATCCTGTAGTTCTCGGCCACTGACACCTTGAAGTTACAGGCCAAATTCCTCATACACTGAAATGTCATACACAGACCATGTATTTATAATACCAATATCATACAATAATCATAAGCAAGGGGCAGAGCGTCACACTCCTTCCTACCTATACTGAATTTGGGGGCTTTATCCCCTGCATGGGATGAGCTCCCTAAGTCAGTTCATTCCTCATATAGATGCAACAAGCCATCTGCATTCTGATTGGTTGTTCCAGCCCTATGTGAGATCATCATGTCATATTCTTGCAAGACAAGACTCCATCTTAATAGTCTACCATTCATTTTTTCCCATTTGTGTCAGTCAAACCAGGGGGTTGTGGTCAGTTTGTACCTTAAAATGCTGCCTGTATAAGTATGGCTCTAACTTCTTTAGGGCCCACACCATGGCAAGACACTCTTTTTCCACAGTAGAGTATGCCTGCTCCCTGGGAAGTAACTTTTTACTTAGGTACACGATGGGGTGATCTTTCTCTTGGTTGGATGTCTGACTCAGCACTGCCCCAACACTCACATCTGAGGCATCAGTCTGGACTATAAAGGGTCTGCTGTAGTCTGGACTTGTCAACACAGGAGCACAGCACAGTGCCTCCTTCAGTCTGGTAAAGGCTTCTTCACAGGCTGGTTCCAGGTAATTTTCTTAGGCATCCTTTTCTTTACCAGGTTAGATAGGGGAACAGCCAGGGCACTGTAATTCGGTACAAATTTCCTATAGTACCCTGCTGTCCCTAGAAAACTCCTGACTTCTGCATTTCTGGTCTGGGCCATGCCTTGATCACCTCTATTTTTACTTGGTTAGGAAGGAGCTGTCCCAGGCCTACAACATGCCTGAGGTATGCCACTTCATCCATGGCCACCTGGCACTTCTCAGTTTTGACAGTGAGCCCGGCCCTCTGTATCCTGCCCAGCACTTCCCCAAGGTGGGACAGGTGTTCCTCCCAGCTGGCACTAAAGATGGCAATGTCATCCAGGTATGCCACGGCGTACTCCTCAGCATCATTTAACACCTGGTTCACCAACCTTTGGAAAGTGGCTGGGGCGTTCTTCATTCCGGAAGGCATTACTTTAAATTCAAATAACCCTATCGGAGTGATGAAGGCCGACCTCTCCCTACCTCTGTCAGTTAACTCTACCTGCCAATACCCCTTTGTCAAGTCAATATTCATAATATAGGTCACCCCTCCCAACTTGTCCAGGAGTTCATTCATCCATGGCGTCGGGCGTCTGACTTTGTGACTGTATTCAGTCCATGATAGTCCACACAGAAATAAGTACAGCCATCTGGCTTGGGAGCAAGGACTATAGGTGAGGCCCAGGGGCTTTGGGATTTCTGGATTACCCCTAAATCCAGCATTTCCTCCACCTCCCTCCTAATGTCCTTTTGGACAGCCTCTGATACCCAATATGCTGCCTGCCGTATGGGCAGCTGTGTCTCAGTCTCTACATTGTATGTTGCTAAGGGGTTTAGTCCAGGCTTGGCATGAAGCAGTGGGGCAAAGTCTGCTAAAACCTGCTCTACTTCCTGAATCTTGTCCGGGGCCTGCTGGGGTGACAATTTAACTGCCTCCACAGAGGACTCCCACTTGCTTTCTTCCAGAAAGTCCAGGAGGGAGTCTCCTTCATCCATCCCCTTCCCAAGACTACACACTGCAAAAATCATGTCAGCCCTATTAGCATATGGCTTCATCATGTTGACATGGTACATTCTTTCTAAATGTATTCTGTCAGGTAACTGTATGACACAGTTCACATCATTTACCTTTCTGACTACTTTGTACGGTCCTGCCCACTCAGCCTGCAGCTTGTCCTTCTGAACCAGGATGAAGACCATAACTTTCTGACCCACCGTGTATGAGCGAGCTCTGGCTCTGCGGTTGTACCACACTTTTTGTTTTTGTTGGGCAGCTGCCAGGTTGCTCTGGGCTGTCCCCATAAGCTCCTTCAGCCTTTCCCTAAACCTAAGGACATAATCCACTATGGGAGTTCCCTCAGTGGCATGCTTACCTTCCCAGTCCTCCTGGATCAAATCTAGGGGCCCATGTACCCAGCATCCATATAAGAGCTCAAAGGAGGAAAACCCTGTCGACTCTTGGGACACCTTCCTGTATGTGAACAACAGGTGGGGAAGGTATTTTTCCCAGTCCCTCCCATGCTGTTCAACAAAAGTTTGGAGCATTGACTTCAGGGTACCATTAAATCTTTCCACAAGACCATTGGCTTGCAGGTGATAAGGTGTTGTGCATTTCTGCATCACCTCATACTTCTCCCACAAACATTTCATCGGGTCTGACATGAAGGAACCCCCTTGATTGGTGATAACCTCCTGTGGAGACCCAACATGAGAGAAAATCCCAAGTAAGGTATCTGCCACTTTGTCCTCGGTGAGGATAGGGTGGCTGCCTCTGGGTACCAGGTGGCATAATCCACCACAGTCAAGATGAACCTCTTCCTGGAGGAACTAGGGGTATTTAAAGGCCCACAATATCCATTCCCACCCTCTAGAATGGCTCCTCCACTATGGGCAATGGAATTAGGGTGGCTTGGGTTTTCTTACCTGCCTTCCCTGTTTCTTGGCACCGGTGACAAGATCTGCAATACTCCTTCACCTGCTGGATGAAGTTGGGCCAATAGAAATTCTGGGCCAATCGCTGCATAGTGCATGCAATTCCCAGATGACCAGACATGGGAAAATAGTGTGCAATCTTGAGCAACTGCTCATGGTACCCCCTGGGGAATGACAAGCTGCCTGCCTATCACCCCTCCCTCTGTCTTAGCATCCTGGGTATACATCAGTCCATTGTCCCAATATACTCTGTTTCCCATCACTTCCCTGTGCTCCATCAGATTCTGCCCAAGCCCTCAGCTTCTGTAGACTAGGGTCACTTTTCTGAGCAGCAGCAAACTCCATACACATTCCCAAGGCATGGGACAGGTCCCCTTCAGTGTCTATACTAGGGTCCCTAGCTCTAGTGTCAGAGCACTCAGGATCACTGCCATTCCTAACCCTCTGACAATGGGTCACCTCTTCTTTCTTGGAGAACCCTCCATAGCTGCTTCTATCCCCTTTCATTAGTCTCCTTATCAAGAGACAGGCTGAGGAACCAGCCTCCCAGTGGTTTCCACAGTGGCTTCTACAGGGTCCAGGGAACTACAATTTTCCCTTGCCATTTGGCTATGGGTAACTGCACACACCATCCCCTATTTGAGATTGTTGCTGAGGATGACATCAACTGCTAAAGTTTCAGCTACAGCAACCTGTTGCACAGTTACCCCTGTTTCACCCCAGTCTAAGAGAACACTAGCGAGTAGCAATGTTTTCTCCTCCCCAGTGAACCCTTGTACAGTGACAAATTTATTGGGTATAAGCTGACCAGGCTGTACCAGATCCCCTTTTACCAACGTCAGGGATGCCCCTGTGTCTCTTAACCCTTGTGTCTGTACACCATTCACAGTGACTGGGTGCATGTGTTCCCTCATGTTTATAGTGTAAATAGTTTATTGTTTAGCCATACAAGGCCTTTACAAACAGCATTCAGATATACAATATAAATACAACACATATTCACATACATATAATTACATTTCTCTTGGGCCAGATCCCATACAAAAACTTGTATATAAAAAGGGAATATAAAAGACACTTATTTCACAAATTCCTCTCATAATAAATACGATACATATAGGGACTTGATGTAAACTCAATATCATGGAGGACATCAAGGGAGCAGTGTGCTAATATATTAATGACCTAAAAGTTATCCTCTCCTTTATCATTCACTTGGAACACAATTCATAATTAAAAGAAAGATCATAACATGATCAACATAATTGTCCTACATTAGCAAAAACATATCCTAATTATTGCTTATACATTGTACATTCTTGGAGCTAATAAGTTTGAGCACCAAGTCATATCAGTTCATAGTCTAACATACAGTATAAACAATATCACCTCTCTGATTTTTCTAATTTTAACAGCATACATGAAATAATTTGCAATTCTCTTAAAAAATTTTATCATTTGTATTCATAATGATAGATGTAATTTCATTTCTTGATTTATCAGGCCAATTAATGAATGGTCCCAACCAGTACTGTTGTATTCTGTTATACCAAGAACATTGCCATAAAACATGAATGAGATCTTCACTGTTCCCATTTTTACAATCACATATTTCATGTTCCTTAGAGAGATTTTGATATCTAGCTTTCAAAATATTGTTCTCAAATAGCTCTAATTTAGCTTTAAGAAAAATATTTCTAAGTATCCTATTCTCCAATATATCCCAATAATCCCTATACTTAAAACTATCAATATTTTCTGCATACCATCTAGAAAATCTAGGTAGTCAGATTTTCTCTAGATCCTGAATGATCCAATATTCGTTAACTTTTTTTTGAATGTATGCCTTATAATTAAGGCAAATCTAAATGTTCCTTATAAAATCTGAATTTAATACTGAGAGACCACATTTATCCAATTTGTTATGTATATCTTGCATCCAACACTTTTCCCCACAATCATTTTTAATCCAGCAAAGTTGTTCCAGGAAACATATCTTTGGTAACTTATCTTTATCTAATCTAGTTAAAGATAACTAGCATTTAAGTTTCCTTCCCTCACTAAGTGCATTGACATTTATTAGTCAGTGTTGTCCTTACCCCCATTCACTCCTGGAAATGAAATTATTATCATTTTCAGTGAGGGTGGGCAATTATTCACAGCAGGGTGTGTGTTTATTGTGAGATACAATCACTGCTCAGCACAATATCAACAACACCTGAGAAGTGCCTATTTCTTAATGAATGTAACACCGTGACATGTGTTATTGTGCCTACAACATGACTGTGCCATTTTAAATGGTTTTGCCCCAGAAATTTCCTTTGAAAATACAACAGAAAATGAAAGCAAACATTAATTTTTTTAAAGGCACCATTTTAATGCCTTGTTAGCTGTTACCACATCATTTGTCCCATGCTGCATTGAGTAACTGTATGTTTGGGAAGTGTTTGGTCTGTGTGCCAATTACTTTAGGTAGGCTGTATTTTACGAGCCCTTTATAATACAAAAGCATTCTTTTTTATCATTGTTATAAAGAGGCAGAGCTGAGACTCTTGATTTTTTTCTTCAAACTGGGGCTTATCTTTAATCTGTTGTCTGGTCAAGTGCAAACAGTGTATTCTTATTGGGATAAGGCTTTCCCATGAAGTGTGAATGAAAATATTATTACAATAATTATTATTACTCCCTTTTTGGGCAGAGATTGACTTTGCTGTTGCAGTCTGGTTAAATATGCTCACTGTTTTTCTGGGAAGAAGGTTGTTATTTTAGTACTTGAAGATGGATTAGAAATACTGTTTGTATAAGTGTTCTGACATACAGTACTGAGCTATATCTGTTGTGATGAGCCTTGGGTAATAAAGCAGACCCAGTTCTATGCATTCAGTGTCATGTACTGTATAGGCATAAAATGTGATCTCTTTTTTATTATTAAAGAGTGACATTTTGAGTACCATCGTGACCCATGCCATAAATATTCCATCTATTCCGAAAAAACTATGTTAAAGTTAGGGATTATGGACATAAAAAAAATAAAGTAAATTCAAAGGAGGGTTGCATTTTAAAAGGCAGGCCCATTTGTCCTGGGTCACCTGACCTGGGGACATGGGGCTCAGTTTCAGCAATAGATAGGAAGGGAAGAAAGGGGGAGGGGGAATGGAAGCAGGTGAGGGGCAAGGAAGAGAAGGAATAGAAAAAAGAAGAGGGGCAGAGCTTAAGACTGACTGGCACATGGAAAGGGGAGGAGTCAAGAAGAAAGGGGAATGGGGATTGTCTAAGAAAAGAGAGAGAGAGAAGGGGCGTTAAAAGGAGCTGCACAGGCCAGCTCCCTCACAGACTTATGCTAGCTAGTAATGTTGGGTCACTATCAAGCACAACAGTTGGCAATTTGACGTTTTGGGTGAGACAATTGATTTTTGGAAGTGGAAAGTATTTGCTGCAAATAATAAGCAGTGGAGCAGAGTTTTGGGAATGATCCAGCTGGTCCTGACTTTAAAGGAGAATCTATCTGCATACACAAAAGAAAGAAGGTAAAATGTGTTTCAGAACAGCATTTTGGAAAAGGAGAGATAGTGCTGTGGCCAGCTGGCCCCAGCTTAGACTGAGTATTTTGTTGTAAAAATGTTTTATGTGCTAGCAGTAGAACAGAACTTGAAGTATATGCAAATAGAAAATAAAAAGCATCTAGTATGGTTTCAGTATGGTTGTGTGACACACTGGGGTGGCCATATCCAAAATCCTATTTAGTAGGCTCAAATTGTGGATTAAGGCATGGCACTAAACTGCACCAAGTACACCCTAAATATGGAGCTGGATCAGAATGGGGAGGGCAAATGGCTGCAGGGAAGCTCTAGTGGTTTAAAAGAAAAAAGATCCAGCCAGTTTGCAGTCAGATCACACCGTGGGAGAGACCTGGGTATAATGGAACTGCACAGGTCAGGTATAAGTCTTCTGTGAAGGGAAGCAGCTCAAGTGAAAGCTTAATTTCACCAGTAAGGGCCAAGACTGGAGTTTTTTTAGTGGCAGGCATATGGGACAATGAGAAGGAAGCAGATGGCCAATGTAGCCGTCCACAAGGCTGAATTTGCTTTTTCAGGGAAAGAGGGTGAATGGGATGGCAAAAGAGAAGTTTGTTGTTTGTCAGGGAGGAACCAGGCTGAACCTGGTGTCTAAAGGCCTATGGGACAGTCAGAGGCTTGGACGAATCACATGGACAGCTGCCATTTTGATGCCAAGGTGGACCATGTGGATGGCCACCATTTTGATGCTCGAGTGGACCACGTGCACTGCCGCCATCTTGATTCTCGGGCAGACCGCATGGGTGGCTGCCATTTTGAGAGCCTGGGCAGCCTGTGTGGCATCTGCCATGTCTAAGAGAGGTCAGCCCTATTGCACAAGTAGCCTAGAAGGAAAAAAAAAGATTTATTGTGTGGCCGGGTAAGAAAAAAATTAGGGTGCAAAGATAAAGAATCAGGTCACATGGCACAGCAAGGGGACCAAGCATGGGGATGGCAACTGGGAAGAAGAGAAAGGTTGCAGGGGTATGCAAAGGTCGGTGCTGAGAGGATGGAAAGGATTTTTTTCCTTTTAGTATTTTTTAGAATATGTGCTGCTCAGGGTTTGTTGGAGGGATGATGGACCAGGTACACAGAGGTGCCTTGGGCTCAGACAGTGGCCGGGTACCACGGCCAAGTTGACAGCCAAAAGCATAAAAAAAATAAAATGGGCACTGGTACATGAAGAGGGTACAGGAAAAAAGTTGTTAGGCCTGGATGGAGGCATGCAGGTGAGCACATGGGAGGTGGGGGAAAAGAAGAAAAAAATAATATACTGTTTGTGGCTCCTGTTTTGGGGGGAGTTTTCCCATTTTAGTAATCCAAAGGGCAAGGGAGATAAAAAAAACAATAATAATAATATAATTAAATAAATAAATAATATAGTGTCAATGCAACAGACCACTCACTGTTTATTTGTTTTGTAGCATATACAGTGGAAAATGACATCAAGAGGACATAAGAACGCCAAAGAGAAGATGGTAGAGCTGGTAGAGAAGGCACAGAAAATGTTGGACGAGGTGGATGACACCCTGTAGGCACAGGAGCCCAAGGGGCAGGAAAGGAAGTGGAAGGATGGCAGTATGGGGGATGGAAAGGGTGGCAGGAAACAGCCAAGAGGAGCAGGCCTGGCTACTCAGGTGCCTGCAGGACTGAGCATACCGCTATCAGCGTCATCTCAACCAGAACCTCCAGAGCCCCTCCCTCAGCCGACACTGCTGCAAAGCCTCCTCCTGCCACTTCCAGCACCACCCCTGCCCCAACTGGTACCACCAGAGCCACAGACCCCCACCACAGTGCCCCCCACTGTCGGCACCACCCCAGCTGGCCCCTCTGTAGAACAACAAAGTACCAGATCACCATTGCAACCAGTTACAGCACCTCCACAAGCACCAGTGAAGCCAGGTATAGTAGATGTGACTTGAAAAGTAGCATAAAAAAAAATATGTGGAACAAATGATAGTTGCCATGGGGGGAAATGGCATAGGATAATTTGAAACATAGAACATTGAGACATAGAAACATAGACTTTGACGGCAGATAAGGATCACTTGACTAGCCCAGTCTGCCCATTTCCCTACTTACTGGATAAGTTGCAGATCCTAGTTAACCAAAAGCCTACTTCCTCCTTCCCCCCACTAGAATTGCTTTATGTCTGTCCCATGCATTCTTGAATTCCCCCACTGTTTTTGACACCACAACATCCTCAGGAAGGCCATTCCATGCATCCACCACTCCCTGTGTGAAAAAGACTTCCTCGCGTTGCCCCTGGGCCATCCCCACTCTATCTTCAAATTGTGCCCCTTGTTCTTGCACATCTCCTTTTCTGAAAGATGCTACCCTCTTGGACTTTTTTGATTCCCTTGAAGTACTTGAAAGATTCTATCATGCCCACACTCTCCCTTCTTTCCTCAAAGGTGTACATATTAAGCTCCATTGGTCTCTCTTCTTATGGCTTCTGGTGCAGATCCCACACCATTTTAGTTGAAAGAGTCTTGGGGGACATCAAGAAAGGAAAAACAGGGGAACAAGTGGAGGAGGAAGGGGGAACAGGGAAGTCATGGGGTTTGGGGCTGGACATAGGTACCCTGGGGATTGGAATTGGGGACCATGTGCCACTAGCCACAAAAGAGAAAATTTGGAAGGGGGAATAGGGTCACGTATTCTCATTAGTGAATAAAGAAACTGTAAAGAAATAGGAAGAGAAGGACAGTTTTGGTAAAACAGACATGGCAGCAGCATTGGTTCTACTTGGCATAGGGGAAGAGGTGTGCAGTCTCCGGGGAAGGACATGGGATGCATGGTCAGTGGGGTTTACTTACTACAGTACCATCATGCACATGAAGCAGCCAGAGTTGGCAATGCCAGTGCTGGCCTACTCCCTCATAGTACACAGTGTCTACAAGATGAGAGGAGGAAACAATTAGATATAATACAACAAATTTTTTTTGTCAGAGGATGGTGTCGCAAGGGGATATGCGATGGGACACAAGGCACTTGGACATCTGGTTAGAGACCATGATAGTGCCAGGGGGAGCAGGGAAGAATGGGCTAAGGGCACTTGGGTTTTACAAAAAAACTGTTGGGGATACAATAGGGTACAGTGTTCATGGCCCATTTGCTGGTTCAAGCATGCCTGCTCAAAATCCAGTGGGTGCCACCTGGCCTCCAGATATAGAACATATGGGGAAGGGAATAGCGGAACAAATTCCTCCAGTTAGCCCTTTTGGCCTTCCATTCATGTTTTCAGGGAGCAACATGGGGTCAAGGAGGGATGGGAAGGGGGAGAGGTTTTGGTGGGGGGGGGATTGGGACAAGGAGGTAGGATGGAAGAAGAACAGTCCTAATAGGGAATGGGGATACCGGAAGACAAAGATACCTATTAAGCTAGGGTTTTACATCAATGGGTAAAGAGCTACCCAGACCAGGAGGCAGCAAAGGTATTGGTGGAGGGTTTCTCAAAGGTTTTCAATTTAGACTTTCAGGGGGGCAGGGAGGGAACAAATGCCAAAAATATGGGGTCCATAAAGGGCAAGGAGTAGATCCTAGCCAGAAAGATAGAGAAGAAATCAAGGCAGGGAGAGTGGAGGGGGCTTTCTTATCCCCTCCATTTGACAACTTCAGAGTGTCCCCATTGGGTCTCATGCCCAAAAAGCATCTGGGTGAGTTTTGGGTGATTCGTAACCTATCATACCCAGACAGGGAGTCAGTGAATTTATTTATTTATTTAGTTCATTTTTGTTGACAGGGTAAGTGCGCTAGACAAATCCTGCCTATTTTCAGGCATGACCCGGGGGAGAGGGATACAGATGAATGCCAACTGACCTTGAACCAGATTAAGTTGTTAGTGGTATTTTTAGTGAATGACAGAAATTTGGCCAGGACACCAGGGAAATTCCCCTACTGCATGGCCAGTAGGGGGACTTGCTGTTGCTGACCGCAGGCTCAGTTGGTAGCCTGCACTGGAGGAGGATGGATGTCGTGGAGCTACTGGAGCAGCCGAGGGCTGCAAGAGTGAACGTTAGTACACAAGGACATGAGGAACACTTTAAGGAGCTTGCTGATACGGAAGATGTGGAGTTATTTGTGTCAATGGAAGATTTGGTGATTTTGGAGACGGTGGAAATCAGTACAGATAACACGTAAGTGTCCCCTGACATGAGGAAATTACAACTTAAGCTAGAAGCATTACGACAGGAACATATGAATGTGGTGGAGCAATTGTCAGCTCTAGGTAAAGTGAAAGCTGTGGAGCTTACCGGACTGGAAGGAGCAACACCAGATGCAGCAGAAGTTATCCTCCCAGGGGAGATACCAACCCCAATGGCAAGCCTCAACAACAGTACTTCTGAGAGGGATGGTGTTATTCGGAGAGAAGAGCATGAAGCGGCTGGCAGTACTACGGGAGAGATTTCCCAGTGCCAGAAGCCGACAGAGAGGACAGCAAGCAGGAGAGCATACAACCCATTTCGGGGTTGCACAATGACGTAACGGAGGAAGAGGAAGTGATTAAGGTGAACGTTTTCATGGACGCACGTTGGAGCTCTCTATGGAAACAGACAGGATTTGTTTTTCGGTCTACTACTGGGGCTGCTGGTTCGGGTTCTGGACCAAATACAAGGTGTATTTTTCAAACGGATCCCAGGACACAGACAGGGGTGTTGGAGTTCTCCTTTTCCAAGAGGCAACAAGACAAGGTAGGAGAGGAGGGTAAGGATAAAAGAGTGGCGATAACATTTGCAAAACAACATTTGGAACTGCCTATAGATGGGATAGGTGGGAATCTACTTGACAAAGGAAAGATTGGGGGAGAGGAAGTTCAAACCAATGCTGTGACTGAGCCTTTAACTGCTGATAACTGGTCCCCTCAAAGAGCTCTCAGTGAAGCTGGTTGGACTTTGAAGAGTGGGTCATGGAAGCCCACTCCTGAATGGGACCCAAAATTAAACTTTTCCCAGAATGAACCAGCATGGCGACCGAAGATGCAGGACACTGCTATTGTAAATGGGGTTGAGAAATTGGTGGGTGGGAAGGAGGTGTCTCCTCCTTTAGTGGTCTTACCTCCTGGAGGGCCGAAAGTAACCACACCTGTAGCACAAGAACAGGTGGGGGCACAGGACCTGGAGAATTATGTTGGGGAGAAACCCTTAATGTCAGAATTGTTTTCAAAAATTAAGAAAGATGCTGCACCTCGCAGAAATGCGGTGCAACTCCGTTATAAAGGAGGTTTAGAAGTTCAGCCTGATCAACAATATGTGGGTAAATGTTTATTGAAAGATTCTTTGCACTTCTCTCCAAGGGAAGTATTTGTATTTATTAATATTTCTGGTGAAGACAATTTCGATGTTAGTTTTTGTTCAGCTTATGCTCTTGTCCTTTTTTGGGAAAGATATACCCAGGTTAAATTTTTCCCCCTCTGGACACCCTTTTTTGTGATACCATTAACAAAACCTTTGATAAAGTATGTCACTATCATGTGTAGGAATGAAGGAGTTCATATAGATGATATTGCTTACTGGTTAGGCCAAAAGTGTGAGATTTTGAGTTCCCCTGAAGCAATTCTGGATTCAGAGCAATTTTGGACTGGGGGATGGCGTTTTAAGGTTAAACTACGACAAACGGATGCAGGAATTGAGCACATTCCGAATTCTTTTCTGTTAGGGAGGGATAGGGGGTATGTTTTTATGCTGGACAACCTCGAGCTTTTTATAAATGTGGTGCTAGAACTCATTTATCAAGTTCCTGTGACAAACCGAGATGCGATAACTGTGGAGAAATAGGACATATTGAGTTTCAATGTGCTACTTTTACAAAATGTGATCTGTATGAGGAGACGGGACATGTTTTTGTGGGTTGTACCTGGGCAGCCAAAAATAAAGGGTCTTGTGGTAGCCCAGACTTATTGATACAAAAAGCCCAGGATTTGGTAACAGGGGTCAGTCAGGTGGGTCCCACACAGCTTGTTGAGGAAATACCTTCTGTAACTGAGGTAAGAAGGGACAGTGTGGAGGTAGAAGAATTAGTGATTCTTGACCATGGTCCTTCGGAACATGTTCTGGTAAGCGATTTGAATACAGAAGAGTTAAGACCACAGGAGACCTTTAGAGCACTGGTGGTGTCTGCAGTTAGACGGTCTTCCAGGAATGTTAAGAGCCTCCCACAGCAGCCTGCCGTAGAAGTAGAAACAAGTAACTCTTTTGCCTTGTTATCCTGTCAGTGGGGGGAATCGGATATGGATTGCCAGGATAATGATTCCCAGCAGACACCTGACAGTCCACCTTCCCCCTTACAAGTTCAAGAGGGTTATAAAGGGAAAAAGAAGAAAAGACGGAAAAAAGATAGGTGATTTGCTGACTTTGACTGTACCTAATGCAATTTCGGTTAGGTTCTATAAATGTTCATAGTATATTGAATTATAAGAGACGGCAGGTAGTTTATGAATTTTTACATCTTAATACGATTGATGTTTGTTTACTACAAGAGACATGGATGTATACCATGGAGCAAGCCAGGTGTTTTCAAAGAGAATGGTGCTGGGGCCCTTCTTATTGGTCCTTTGGCCAACAGTCAGCGGATGGGATAGGGTTTCTGTTCCATTCTTATGACTTTTCACTAGTTAAATTAATGGATCTGATACCTGGACGGTTGATGATTTTGGATGGATTGTGGAAATCGAGATTGTGTCAGTTTATTAATGTATATGGATCACAGCTTAAGGCAGAAAGGGTAGCGCTCTTTCAAATGTTACAGCCTTTTTTACTGACCTCTTCTGAGGTGTTTTTGTGTGGGGATTTTAACTGTGAATTACAAGGTGATGGCAATCGGATGGTGGGAGTGGGTAAGAAAATTTACTGTGATTCTCGGGCCTTACACAAAATGGTACAATCAGCGGGATTAATAAATGGGAGTAGTAAACAGTGTACAGGGCTTAAATTTACTTATAAAAGAAATTGGTTTACTTCTATGATTGATTATATTTTTTTATCCGACAAGGTTCCCTTTACATTCGAAACATGTACAGTATCCTTTTCTCACCATTTACTGCTACTCTGTACCGTTTCTCCTCATGCCGGACTATCAGGTAGGAAGGCACGATGGAAGTTGAATCCTCTATTATTGAATTCTAAGGAGGTACTGGATAAAATTAAAGCATTACTGATGGCACGGCTTTCAGTAGCCTTTTTATATGACACACTGGGTGAGTGGTGGAAAGATTCTAAGGGCAATTTTTGTCAATTATTAAAACAACAAGGGAAGGCTAGGGCAAATAGTGATTTTCTACAACATTTAAAATTGAGACAGCAATTATATTTTTTGTTTTCGGTAGCTAATACTTCTACTATGGATTATAGTTCACAGATTAGGTCATTGAAAGAACAACTTATTGAGGTTCAGTATAATAGGGCTCAGACACTTAATGCTCTCCTTCAATACGGGGTTAAGAAACAGCCGGTGGGTGATCCATATGAAGCCTTTCAAATTATAAACAACCTACAAACTTAGAATCACTCCGAGATGAGGCTGGGAATTTGGTACAGGATCAGAAGTCACTTCAACACATAATTAGACAATTTTTTTTGTCATATAGGCTGGAAACGCCCCCAGATGAACGTGCTATTTTTAATTTTTTGACTCGGATTGATGTACCACAACATGGATTTGATACTTCGGTATTAATCCAGCCCATAACTATGCAGGAAATAATCACAGCCATTAAAAATCAAAAAAAGGGAACTTCACCTGGGATTGATGGTTTAACATCGGGCTTATATAAGGCCTTTCCAGTAGAATTTGCGGAGTGTTTGGTGTTAGTGTTTAATGATTTTCTTGGGAATCCAGTTTTTCCCAGTTGGTTTGCCAAAGGTCTGTTGATTTTTTTATATAAATCAGGGGACAAATTTGGATTGAATAACTGGAGACCGATGACACTATTGAATTCGGATTATAAACTCTTTACGAGCATTCTGAATAACAGATTGAAGCAGTTTGCTGCCAAAGTTCTTTCCCCATTTCAGTTTTTTGGAATACCAGGTAAAAAAATACATCATGCTCATATGGTCCTGAGAGACATTATAGAGCTTGCCAGTTTGCAAAAGCTTTCGGGGTGTATTGTCTCTGTGGACCAAATGAAGGCCTTTGATAAGGTTTACCACCCTTTTTTGTTTGATACATTGAGACATTATGTGATACCGGAAGGTTTCTTACAAATCATCCAATCAATTTATAATTCGGCTATTACCCACCCGGTAATTCAGCTGGAGATCTGTGACGGGTTCCACATTCTGACAGGGGTCCATCAAGGTTGCCCATTAAGTCCCCTGTTATATGCCTTCACAATTGACACTTTAATTAGATCACTGTCACAGATCCCTCGTTGGGTAGAGATAGGTTCGGCTTCCAGTTCAGAAGAGTTATATGTAGAAGCATATGCTGATGATTTGTGCATTTTTTCTCTAATAGTGCACAGGTAGGCGTATTTTTAGACTTCATGGATTATTATGCTTTGTTGTCAAATTCTAATATAAACAAGACTAAGAGCAAGGGTTTATTTATAGGTACAGATGGTCTAACGGAACTTATAATACAAGGTATACATATTTCCAGAGATCCAATAAAAATTCTAGGATTGTTTTATGGGCCAAAAAATGTGCCAGAACTTAACTGGGAATTAGCATTAACTTCAATAGAAAGGAAAATCAATATCTGGAAAAGATAGAAATTGGATAAAGTTAAACAGGTTTTGGTTATTAAAAAATTCATTGTTCCAAAGTTGTTGTATACAGCACTAATTTTTCCATTACCGCTTCACTTGGAAACCAAGATATATAGTTTATTTTTCCAGATGTTATGGGCAAGGCCCCTGGAATTCTACAGTTCTGCAGTTGCGGAATTTGCCGCAGAATTTGCATCATGCCGCAGAATATATATAGTGCCGCAGAATTCATTGTTTTTGGTGAATTTTCATATAAATATACTGTTTTTCCATAGTGTCAGGCTTTCTTTCCCACCTCGTTTATCCTAAAGCCCCTCCTCTATGCCCAGCATATGATGTCATCGCTGACATCACATCATATTTAGCCAAAGACAGGACTGCATTCTGCCAGAGAAATGAATAAATCATGCCGCAGAAATCAGAAAATTCTGCCGCAGAAGTTAAGGAGCCCTGCCGCAGAAATCAGAAAATTCTGCCGCAGAACATCAGGGCCCTGGTTATGGGGTAGTAGACTCAATCCGATTAAAAGACAGTTTACATATCTAGACAAAAAGAAAGGAGGTTTAGGGATGATAGATCCAGTTATTTTTTTTTCCACTTTATTTATTTCAACGAATGTAAAGATAGGCTGGGGGGTGCCCACAGGAAGATTTGGGATGCTTCATCGACAAGTGATGGGGCAGTATTATGATTCTTGGATCATGAGACCCCTGAAGCCGATTCCTACGTTGTTACTGCCAACATATTTTGTACCCATTGCAAAAAAAGTATTTAAATGGGGGTTATTGGCGCAGGTGGTTAAAATTAGTACGGGATCTCAGTTATATAAATCAGTAATGCAACAATTATATCCTAGTGAACCAGTTTTTAAAAACTGTCCTATAAGGTGTGTGGAAATTGTTTTAAGTAGATTGAACTACCTGAGGTTACCTACTTATTTGTGGGAAACTCTATGGTTTATGGTGTATGGACAAATTGGGGTCCGAGGGAACTCCAAACATAAACCAGTACAGGAAAGAAATTGTCCATTTTTGGAGTGTGTGGCACAGGAAGAAACGGTCGACCATTTTCTTTTCACTTGTTCCTATGCTATGTCTCTGTGGAAATTCCTGGCGGTGAAATGGAATATGAAATGGTTAGAATATATGGACTATGATACATTAGTACTGGGTCATTCACCTCAGTTTAGGTTACTATATCATGTAGACACATTTCAAATCTTTTGTAGCATGTTGCTATATTACTTATGGCAAGCTAGGTGCCAATAGGTGCTACATCAAAAATTGATGCCCCATGAAACTGTACAGAAGTTGATTCACAGGGCTATGAATAGGGTTTATATTCAGGACACTGCATTCTTCTCCCCAAGGAAGGTGAGGGAGTGGTGGAAAGGGTTTCTGAAGTTTATTAAATACAAATAAGAAGTAAGGACAATTGCTTCTGTATACAAATCGATAGGTTGGGTTATAAAAGGGGGAGGTTGAAACTACTAGCTAGGAGTATGAATATGCTAGTTCAGTCTGGTAACCAACTTTGAATGATAGTATGAATTATTTTGGTAGGATACTATTGGAGGGTTCATTATTAATTTAGAGGCTGGTTAGAAATATACGATTATTACCTCTTTTTGGTTATTTTTAATTTTTGTATTATTTGGTGTGACTTAACACTGTCTGTTTTTCTTGGAATTATTTACTTTCTAATATGTATATTGTTTAAGTGATTACCACTATGTAATTCTTTGTATCTGAGGTTATTATAATGGAAAAATTCCACTGCTCTTAGTGGGGAGGGGGTGATCCTTTTTGTTTCATACTATGAATTAATTTTAGTTTCCAAAAATTTATTAGGAGGTTAGTTAGAAAATGTATGACTGTAACACTTATTTGATTTCTTTTCTGGTTTGTATATTTTTTGTGTGACTTAACACTGTTTGTATTTATTTGGATTTTTTACTTTATGCTTGGTATATTGTTTTGTGTGATTTAAACAATGTTTGTGATTATTTGTTTTTGATGTTATTATAATAAAATATTCCCCTTCTCTTTTCGATAAGTGCCGTGGGATCTTTAACATCCACCTGAACTACCACCAATCCAGGTAGATGGGAAATCGGTTTAACGTCTCATCTGAAAGACGGCACCTCAGAAGTGCAGCACCCCTCTCATGCTGCACTACAGTGTCAGTACTGGGATATTAACCCATGTGCCAGATGTGGGAACTGAACCCACAGCCCTCTGATCTCCCGGCCTCAGAGGTGAGTGTGCTACCAACTGAGCCACTGACACTGACATGATTATATTCATTAAGAGAACAGTAGGGTGATGTACTCAGTGCTGGAGGAAGTGGTGAGAATGATTAGGGCGGTCAAGGGGGCATGGTAGACCAAGACCAATACTGAAGCAGCATTCTGGTTGGTTCTGGTCTGGTCAGAGGACTGGGATCTATTGGATTTTCAGATAGATGGTCAATTTTATTTTGACAAGGCCATGTCCATGGGCTGTTCATTAGTTTGCACCAAGTTCAAGACATTCAGCACATGGCTGCAGTGGGCATTTGGAGCTCAATAAGGACATAGGTCAGTTACACACTACCTGGATGATTTCCTCCTAGTAGAAGAAGGGGAGGGGGAGTGGGTGTTATGCTCAAACATTTTTGGGATGTGTACAAGGAGCTGGGGGTCCCCCTAGCAGAAGACAAGATGGAGGGGCTGAGTCAATGTTTAGATTTTCTAGGCACTGAAATAGATGAGGGGGAAGGACTGTTTAGATTACCAGCACAAAAAATCCAAAAGTTAAAAAATCTCATGGATGCACTAAAGGGTCGGGAATGAGTACTATTACATTTAGTGCAGCAACTGCTAGGACATCTAAACTTCACATGCAGGGTGATAGTCCCAGGGAGGGCATTTACACTTCAATTAATAAGGGCTACAAAAGGGACCATCAGTCCCCATCACTAGGTACATATTTCAAAAGGAGTTTGTGAGGATTTGGAGATCTGGGAAGAATTCCTGAGGTCATATAATGGGGTGACATTCTTGCAAGAAAAATGGGTTTTCAATATGGACCTAACAGTATATACTGATACGGCTGGGGGTTTGGACATGGGAGCATATTTCAAAGGGAGATGGTTTTCAGAACAGTGGACAGAAAAATGGGTATACATGGGCTTGACAAAGGACATCACATTTTTAGAAATCTTCTCCATTTGGGTGGACACACTGGTATGGGGAGAGAATTTAAGCAACCAGAAGGTGACATTCTGGTGTGACAACAGAGCAGTTGTAGATGCATTAAACAAGAGGGGAGCCATGTCTGAGAATGATGAGACAACTGGTGCTCCAATGTTTGAGGATAAATATATCTTTTAGGGCCAGGCACATTGAAGGGATACGGAACACACTGGCTGACAGCCTCTCCCATCTCAAGTGGTTCCAAGCCATCGTCCCAGGGACTAAAGGCAGAAAAACAACAGTGCCAGCACACACATGGGAAACTGGCTGGAGGGAGCTGAGCTGCTCTACAGGAACTCTTGATCAGCAAGGACCCTGAGGACTTATGAGAGCTCATGGAGAGTTTTACAGACTTTCCGTGAAAACCAAGGCATGCAGGTAAGTGGGGCTGTCAAGGAAGAGCAGGTAGTGAAGTTTGTAGTAAATGGTTGTAAGGGTGGGATAGCACATGCAACCATGGGGGTCCACCTGGCAGTGATTGGCCTGGTCTGTACCTTACAGGGGTGGGGGGACACTGGAAAAGAACAGGTGATAAGGAGAATGATGCAGGGATGGCTGCAGGTGCAAGGAAAATAGCCAGACAACAGGCGTCCAATTTCTGAGACACTGTTGGATAAGTTGATGGGATTGCAGTCTAGCATATGCTCGGGGAGCAAAGCAATTTTGTTTGGGGCTATATTCATGGTAATGTTCTATGGGACTTTTTGAGTCAGTGAGGTGTTGGGCTAAGGTGGGACAGGAGGTAGGACAGGCCTCATCTGTGAGGATATGCAGTGGCAAACATACACTGCGGGGGTAAAGCTGCAGAGATCCATGATGGATCAAGCGGGGTGGGGGATAATGATCACACTGAGAAGGCATGGCAACCCAGCAGTATGCCCTGTGTGAACATTACTAAGATATGCAGCAATCAGGCCCACTGGAAGAGGACCCCTTTTCAAACATGTGGATGGAAACCAGTACGCAAATGAGAGCTGTTCTCAATAAGGGTTTAGAAATTTTGGGTGAAGACCCAGGTAACTATTCATCCCATTCATTTAGAATTGGAGCTGCACTGGAGTTTGCAGCAAAGGGCAAATCCAGAGACGAAGTAATGAGGAAGGGGAGATGAACCTCAGACTGTTACAAGAATTAAGTGAAGAGATTGCATTACTGACAATATTTCTGTTTTATTGCAGGAAAAGTGGCCTGGTATAGGCAAGGACCATACTGCTATGGTAATTGGGAGGGCTACAACAAAATGTTCACATCTCTTCTGTTCTGTTGGTCACAGGTCATGGAGAACATCTGGAAGTTTGGATTTGTGGACATTCATTCATATATTGGGCAGAGCGCAGAGCGGTGGTAAAAGCCGGGGTAAGACAAGTATACCTAGATTGGAGCAGCATCATGTAACTTGGAAAGGAGTCCGGGGTATGCGCTGGGTGCAATTACTTCTGCTACTGTTGAATTTGAGAACAACAAGGCCAGAACCCCATTTACTGGTCATGCACTTAGGAGGAAATTACCTTGGTACCAGGCCATGGCTGGACATTTTCTTTAACATCAAAAAGGACATTACAGAGGTCATAAAATGGTGGCCAAGTGTGGTAATAGCCTGGTCTGAAATATTGTTGTGTAAGGTACAGTGGTATGCAAGGGAACATAAAGCCATTAATGAGGCAAGAACAAGGATGAGCAGGAGAGTAGGGGTTGGATCAATTTGATAGGGGTAAGAGTCATGAAATACATGGTGATGGGAAAGATGAACTGGGTTTATATAGGTCAGATGAGGTACACTTTTCAGATGTGGGGATCGGCTTATTTAATGTGGAAATAGGAACAGCTATTGAGGGTTTGCAGAAGCATGGGGTTGAGGGGTAAAAGGATAGTAAGGGGGAAGCCCATCTTCCATCGCAAGCTGGAGATGGGCTAGTGGGAGAAAATGGAAAAGGGGGGGAAGGGGGTAGACAAACCCAACCTGGATGTACATCGAGGCTGGGGGGGATAGGCACCTATGGGTGTACATCCAGAGGGGCTCAGAGGAAGATGGACACCAGGAGAAGAAGAACTACCCCAGGTGTACACCTTGGTGGGTGTGATATGCAAGGAAGTAAATAAAATTACAATTGATGATAAGGATATCTAATTGTAGATGAAGAAATGGGAATGTAAAATACAAATGTTTGTCTGATTTAATAAAATTATGGCCGACTGAGCACCCAGCTAACTATAAGGTGTGGTCTAAATTATTGGGGGGAAAGGGGATCCAGGGTCAAGGAGGGTTGCCTGTTAAAAGGCAGTCCCATTTGTCCCAGGTCACCTGACATGGGGCTCAGTTTCAGCAATAAATAGGAAGGGAAGAGAGGGGGAAGGGGATGGGAGCTGGGGGGCAAGGAAGAGAAGGAATAGAAGGAAGAACGGGGCAGAGCTTAAGATTGACTGGTACATGGAAAGGGAGAGATGTCAGGAAGAAAGGAGAATGGGGATTGGCTTAGGAAAGGGAGAGACAGAGAGGGGGGGGGTTAAAAGGAGCTGCACAGGCCAGCTCTCTCACAAACTTATGCTAGCTAGTAATTCTTGCCCGACACTCCCACACACCCATACCTCTCAAGTATCCCTCATTATGAGGAACATCCATCATTTTGCCCCATAAAATTGCTCTGTTCCTCATCCGTCCCTCATGGAAAAGGTCCTGCCTACACAGAGAATGTGCTGTAAATTCAAATTTTAAAGCAGAAACCCTTAATATTCTAAAACACTAAATCCAAAATAAACTTTGTACAAGTAAACACTATGGTTTTCACAGTGTTCTGAGTGCGTATCTCCATGTTTGAGGATGTATCCCCTCATTCTGAGGGTCTGTGTCCCTCATTGTCCTTCATTTTGAATGTACAAAAATGTCCATGTCCCTGATTTCAGTTACAAAAGGTTGAGAGGTGTGCACACATCCCCAAAAAGGGTTGGATGAATCTGAGGGAGACTGCAAAGGAAAGTGAAATACTGCTGAAGGTGGACGGTAGGCAGAGGTGGACAAGAAAGGAAATTTTTTTATAGGACTGCCAAAGGTAGATGGCAGAGAGCTTGGAGAACATGGGAAAAGGGGGTAGACGAACCCAGCCTGGATGTACGTCAAGGATGGAGGGGATAGACACCTCTGGGGGTATATCTAGAGGGGTCCCAGAAGAATATGGACACCAGGAGATAAGCAAGGACCCCAGGTGTACACCTGGCGGGGGGGGGGGGATGTTATGCAAAGATGTAAACTAAATTACAATTGATGATAAGGATATGTGACTGTGGATGAAAAAATGGGAAGTAAAATACAAATGTTTGTCTGATTTAATAAAATTATGGCCGACTGAGCACCCAACTAAATACAAGGTGTGGGATAATTATTGGAGGGAAAGGGGATCCAGGGACAAGTAAAGGGTTTAAAGACCTGCAGTGCCAGATTTTCAAAAGTGGCAGAGTCAGGCCCAACTGCTTGCTTCGACTGCATCTTCATCCAAATTACTATCTTAAATTGCATCTCAAATTGCAGAAATTAGATAGACAGACAGACAGACAGACAGACAAAGAGAGAGAAACAGAGAGAGAGACAGAGAGAGAGAGAGAGACAGAGACAGAGATAGACAGATAGATACTGTAGCTACTGTAGATAGATAGATAGATAGACAGATACTGTAGATAGATAGACAGACAGACAGACAGAGAGATAGATATATAGACAGATAGATATTGTCTGTGGATGGATAGATAGATAGATAGACAGACAGACAGACAGCTGGATAGATAGATAGATAGATAGATAGATAGATAGATAGATAGATAGATAGATACTAACATAATATTTGCCAGCAGATTAGGCCTTACAGTCTATCGAGTCTACTCGAACCTCAGATCCCTAGTTGGGTGCTGAGGCCCTTCCCCACCTTGTGTTCCAGAAACCCCTATCATCCATCCCCACCCCCTGGGACAGGCTATCATCTGATACATCCACTTTCTGTGTCTGTCCCACCCTCTCTTGAAGCCCTCCACTGTGGATCTCGAACCAGCTTGCCAGACAGTGCATTCCAAAGGTCCACCACCCCTCCTCAGTGAAAACCTCCTCCTTTGCCCCTCACCCTTCCACCTTCCAACTTCAAACCATGCCTCTGGTGATACCTCCCTGCTTTAGTCTAAAGATCCCCTCCATGTTTACCCTATTTATTCCCTTGAGGTACTTGAAGACCTCAATCATGTCCCCCCTGTCTCTCCTCTTCTCTCCTCCAATGAAAACAAGCAGAGCTCCTTAAGTCTGTCCTCATACGTCAAATCTCCTAGCCCTCATATCATCTTAGTTGCCCTCCTCTGTACTCTCTCCAGGAGCTGTATATCCCTCTTCAAGTGTGGTCTCCAGTACTGTACACAGTACACAAGGTGTGGTCTAACCAGTCCATTGTACAGCGGCAGAATCAATTCCTTGCTCCTAGAGGTGATCCCCCTTACGATGCATCCCAACATCCTGTTTGCCTTGCTAGCCACTCTCCTGCACTGCTCAGAGTTATTCATACATGCATCCACCATGACCCCTAGGTCTTTTTCCCCTACTGAGGCCTCCAGCGCCTCCCCTGCCAGGGTGTACCCGTGTTTAGGGTTTCCTACCAAGATGTAACACCTTGCACTTGGTGATATTGAAATTTAATTTCCATGTGTGAGCCCAGCTTCCAGGGTGTCCAGGTTCCTTGCAGAGCCAACCTCCCCTCTTCTCCCTCAACTACTGCTCCCATCTTGGAGTCATCAGCGAAGAGACTCATTTCTCACCCTATACCCTCCCTGATGTCTGATATGTATGCATTAAACAGGATCGGACCCAGGACCGAGCCCTGCGGTACCCCACTACCAACCTCTCTAGGGTTTGAGAGCTCCCCACAGACCACTACTCTCTGGGTGCGTCCAGCTAGCCAGTTTTCAATCCATCTGACCATCAAAGTGCCTACTCCCAACCCCATCAGTTTCTCCACCAGACCATTGTGGGGGACAGAGTCAAACGCCTTGCTGAAGTCCAAGAATAATACATCCACAGGCTTTCCCCTGTCCAGTTCTGATGTTACCCATTGTAGAACTCCACAAGATTGGTTTGACGTGATCTACCTGGCACAAACCCATGTTGCCGACTATCCAGACCTCCCACCTCCTCCAAGTACACCCCCAATCATTCCTTTAGTATACTTTCCATTAATTTTCCCACCACCGAGGTCAAACTGATGGGTCTATAGTTACCTGGTACTTCCCTCGACCCCCCCTCTATGGATTGGCACCACATGTCTCAAGTGACCTGTTGAAGAGCTCTGCCAGGGATGCAGTCAGTATGTCCGCCAAATCCAATAGTACTCTCGGATGAATGCCATCCGGCCCAGGAGATTTGTCTTTCTTTAGGGCCTTGAGGGCTAACCACACCCTTTTGGCCAGAGATAACATCATCCATCCCCTCCACCTTACTGGCCTTTTTATCCTTATCCTGATGTGACATCCCTGGGATACCTCTACCTAACTCTTGCTCCATTTCTGTTGCTCCCCTGATCCCAATCACTGCCGCTTCTATCCCCATTATGCCTTGCTTTGTAGATATCCCATCCCCCTCCCAAGTCAACACACAGGCAAAGTACTCGTTAAATACCTCTGCCTGGTCCCTCGCCTCTTCCACCCATCCTCCTTCTGATCTCAATCTGCTGAGATGGCCCTTAGTTTTTCTCCACTCCCCAATGTACCGGAAGAACCCCTTTTCCCCTCCATGTATCCCCTGTGCCAGCTGCTGCTCTTTGCTGGACTTTGCCCCCCTCACCATCCGGGTGACTTTTCTAGATGCAAGATGGTACATTTCCTTATCCCTATTCCCTCTTGTTGTTTTATATTTTTTGTAGGCCGCCTTCTTTTCTCTGACCGCTACCTGAACCTCAACGGACCACCAGCATGGTTTATGTGACCTTGCTCCCTTACGTTTCACCTTAGCGCAGGTCCTGACTGCCTTATGAAGTCCCCGTTTTATGACCTCCTATCTCCTTTCCACATTTGTCATTGATGTAATCCCCTTCAAGTGATCCTTGAGAATATTTCCCATGCCCACAAAGTCTGCCCCCCTGAAGTCCACTGCCAGTATCCTAGATCTCCCCCTCCCCCATGCTTATTTGAAACCAGACAGTATGGTTTGCTCCCCAGTCAGAGATCCTCTACAACAGGTCCTTACCAGATCCCCATCTGCCAGAACCACGTCCAGGACATGCCCCTCCCTCCATCACATGCTGTGTTAAGAACACATCCTGGAAGCCGTCCAGCAGCCTCTGCTCCTTGGCCACCTTAGAGGACATGGTTCCCCAGTTTGTACCTGGCATATTAAGGTCCCCCATCAACACTACTCCTTCCCCTTTTGGTCCACACTAGGCAATGATGTTGTCCAGCAAACCATCCTCCAGAATGTCACCCATCCTGGGGGGCCTATATACTACACCCAGCTTGACCTTATCTCTTGCTGGAGATCGTAAGGTGACCCATAAGGCTTCCACGTTTCCCTCTGCCTCTTCTACCCTAGCAACTTCTATGTCATCTCTAATGAACATAGCCACTCCACCCCCTCTGCCCTCCTTTCTATCCTTCCTAAGCATAGTGTACCCCCACACGTTTAGGTCCCAGTCATGGACTTTGTTGGACCACGTCTCCGTGACCGCCGCCACATCCACCCCTGAACAGCATGGCCTGGAACTCTGGCAACTTGTTTCCCAAGCTCCTGGCATTTACTAACACTAACCCCCACCCCTTATCCCTGATCCTTTTTGTCGAACCCCACCCAGATTCCTTATACTTCCATCCTCCCTGCTCCTCCTGAAACCTCCACCTCCAGTCTGTTTCCCTCCCCTTGGGCTTGAAGGCTTCTCCCCTCATCTGGAGGGAGGCTCTAGTCAGCCCCTCCCTATCCTCCCCTCACAAGTTTAAACCCCACCTTTCTTGAATGTAGTCAGCCATCCCCTGTTTAAGGAATTCCTTCCCTAATGAGGCAGGATGAAGCCTGTCCTTGGCATACAGTCCCTTATCCTCCCAAACTCCTTTCCAGTTCCCTAACACCCCCAACCCACTCTCTTCACCCCACTTCCTGAGCCAGTCATTAACCTCTGTGATCTTCATTTTTTTCTCCACTGAGGCCTTTGGTACTGGCAATATCTCCAAAAAGGAAATGTTGCATCCATTATCCCAACAGACTTTGGCAAGTTCTTGGAACCTTGCTTGGATTTCCAAAACGCTATTTCCCTCTAGATCGTTAGTTCTCAAATGCACCAGGAAATCTGGTTTCCCTCCACAATCCCTAACCAGTTCATACACCATGAACTTTCTCTGTGCACTGTCAGCCCAGAGATACTCACTACCTTCACCTGGCTATGGCATCCACCCCCCTGTCCCTCCCACTGGATACCCCTAATCATCGAGTCTCCCAATAACAGAACCTTAACGCCATCATCCTTATGGTTACCTCCACTATGCACTCTCAGCCCCCATACCCCCCTTTATTCGTGATCTCAATCACATGGGAGTCTTTCTGCCTTATTAGAGACCCCCTTGTCACCCTCCCCTTTCTGCCTCCCTCGTTATTTTGCCCACTTAACTCAGACACCCTCTGAATAGGTGTCCCCTTTAACCTTCTCTTATCCAAACCATTTATCCTGGTCCTGATGGTTTCCCCTTCCCCCACACCGCCATCCTCCCCCCTTGTAATAGTACCCCTACCTCCAGAGGCTCTCTGTGGGTCCCCTTTAGCTAGGGCCTCATCCTTGGTACTGACCCCCCTGCTGAAGGGGGGCTCCTCCCCCACCTCCTTGTCTCCCAGTTTCTCTCCAGTCATGCTTTCCTTCCTCATGTCTGCAATATGTTGCATCTCCCTCATCTGCTTAACATTTATGTTTCCCCTTCTCCCTCTGGGACTATTTCTGTCCTTTCCATTGCCGGTCTGTGATGCCCTATGGGTATCTGACTCCCTCCCCCTGGCCTCTGTATCAGTTTCCTCATTTCCACCAACCCCTTCCTCCCCCTCTAGGTTGCTTAGTAGCTCAAATTTATTGTGACACTCTATGTCAGCCTCCATCAAGTAACCCAAGTTTCCTTGACTGCACCTCTAAGCTGTCCTCTTCCTCCCTCTTGCTCTGTTCTCCTTAGGAGCTCCTTCCACAGTCTGCTGTTTTAGGCTTCCCACACACCCCTCTCTTCTCAATGTCTGCTCTAGGCTTCCCCACAACAGCCCCTCCTGACTCTTCCCCCTCCACTCTCTTTGTATTGAATGTTCACCCCGTACGCTTTCCCCTTAACGTCAACATCCCTATCTAAGGGTCCTCTGTCCCTAATATCCCCCCTCCTGCTTGCTGTAACATAACGTCCTGTAATTTTAGAGCGTTGCCCCAGCCTCCCCTCAGCCCCACCCTTCTGCTGCCCATATCCACACCCCTTATCCTTGGACACCCCCCCAACTCCCCCAGCTTACTCCTTAACCAATATACTTCACTCCTGATACAAGATAGCTGTCTACAGAGTGGGCAGCCTCCCTCTGTCCAGGCCCAATTGAGAATTATTGCCATCCCACAGCCTGTGCAGCCTACAACCCTTCCGAAGATGCCTGCCACGGTTGAATATGGCCACCCTGTTTGTCCCCCTCTGTTTATAATGGCACACACCCCTTTTCTCAATTCCTTCCCCCTTGAATACAGTTTCTCTCTATACTGACTGCAGTTTTTTACAAACCCAATTTCAAGCCCACCAATAAAGTTCCCAAGTCTCACAAACACATACAGTCCAGTGTGTGTCCAGTCCCACAAACAGTGTGTGTATGCAGACATCAGGTACCGTATGATGTCACAGGCCCACCAGTTCCTGTTGCTTTAAATTTCAGTCCCAGACAGAAAAACACAGCCCTTCAATCTCAACCCCCAGTGGCTTTTCAGTATTTAAGAAAGCCTACAAAACAGCGTGGGTGGGAGGGCTCTTACCAACACCAGACAAACATCACATTTAAATTTCACTTTAATTATCACTGCCAAACAAGTGTTCCCAAGCCCGAAAAGTTACAATATCACAGCCCAAGTAACAGTTCTAACTCAAAGTAGTAATTTTTAACACACAGAACTAATTTCACATACAAAACTATTCAAATATTTCAGTTAAAACAGAATATGAACCCAGACCTCTGTCTTTACCAGCCTCCTGCTTATGTTCCCAAGTGAACAAAGATAGATAGATAGATAGATAAGTAGATAGATAGATAGATAGATAGATAGATAGATAGATAGATAGATAGATAGATAGATAGGATATCCACCACTGACAGCAACACTTTTACAGCGACCATCAGTACAGCGACTACAGCGTCAGGTCACTGTATGGATGGTCGCTGGACCCATGCATGGTATTCGGGTGATTTGCACCCCCTCCTCTAATCAGCTTTGACTCATAATTGATTATAAAAAGTGTGGGGGTGTGTGGGGGGCACATCCCCCCACGTGGGGAGTTCAGAGGCAAAGCCCCTGAAGAAAACATGTGTACAAGTCAGAAACCATCTGGCAACCACAAATGCTGTCGACATGATGGTTTCGCTGTCCAGTCATTCAACAAACCTTTTGTCGACAACTGGTTGTAGATCCAATAGATAGATAGATAGATACTGTCTGTGGATAGATAGATAGATAGATAGATAGATAGATAGATAGATAGATAGATAGATAGATAGATAGATAGATAAATAGACAGATAGATGGATAGACGGACAGATGGATAAATAGATACTGTAGATAGATCAATAGATCAATAGATAGATATCTGTTTGCGTTCTGTTTATGGTCCCTTCTTGCCACCAGCTCCAGTCTCCCTCAGGAGCTCCCAAGGCACATCCAACCCCCTGCATATTTTACTTCATTCAAAACGTCACCCATATAAAGTGCAGTGTGGCCCAATATGCAAAACAATGTTTTTCTTTCCTCTCAGAGATCAAAACACGTCCTTTCTTCATGGCTCAGTTGTCTAGCTCCTAAATGGATATGGTGCTTTTAAACTTTTCTCGTTCTTTCAAAGTATTCTGGAACACGGTTTTTGTCAGATTACTCTAGCGCCATCCTGTTTCTATGGATCCTTTTTGCTGGCAACCAGGGAATCTCTGCATGAGTGTACTCAGGCATGCGTCATGTGAATGCTGATGTGTTGGTATCATGACACCTTCTTCAGAGCGGTGTGTGTTTGGCTAGGGGATGCCTAAATACTGAGCCCCAGTTGTCATGGTAATGGATCTGGAATGCTTTAGAATATAAATGCTGATTATTTTTATGATTCACTGTTGTCTTACTTCATATCAAAAACAAACTGAACCTCAAACCAGTTTGTGCACTATCACCCTCAAGTATAAAGCAAGTTTGTGAAAGCTGTTTATAAAAAACTTTGGTTCAGTACTTACAATACAAAAACCTTTGTACTGTACTGTAATATTTATTACATCAGCATTTAAAAAAACAAAACTTTATTTTTTTATGACTACACATTATCACTAATACATATTCTTTCCTACTGCTAAGTGTTAAGTAAACTTACATTTCATGAGCATAACTTGTATTCTCCCTATCGACCATCATAGGTGCTCACTATTAAATCCCCATTACCCCAAATATTTTAAAATGCAGCAAATCTCATCTGCAAACTCAGAACTCATACTTGAACTCAAATTCAAGAGGACTTGGGACAACTACATGGGGCTATATAAAAGTATAAATGCAATGGAAGGGAGGGGGTAAATATAATATAACCAGATGGGCGTTATGGGGGCCGATGGGTCCTTTTCTGCCGGGAAATTTTCTATGTTTCTATGCTTGATCACACCTGATCATGTAATCAGTTTGCACAGTCACAGAAACACTCTGTTAGTGCTGATTCACTATTTCAATTATTGACCCTTTAATTAATAATAGTGAAAGTGCACCCGGAAAAACTCCTACCTATCGATATTATGAATATCGGTTACTGACTGTCTTGATAAACCTTCTGATTTGGTGAGCTGATCTGCTTACAAATATCTTATATCTCAAATTAAGATGCTTTTTAGCAACTAATTCATCATGGGCAAGATTCACAAAAAAATCATAAAGCACAGCACCAAAGTTTGCGCTACGCTTTGCGATTGCGCAGGTGTGTAAGTTTACTATTCACAGTCAGAAAACGCACCATGCCATCTGACTGTGAATAGTGCCAGGATGAAGCAGCATTAACTCCCTTACTGCTACCTCTAACATCACTAGCACCACCCTGACATGCATCCCAGAGAATGGCCCCACAATGAATAACACAGGTGCGCTATTCAGAATTCACAAAAGCAGACATGGAAATCAGCCCATTGAACATGCAAGGTGCTATGTGACTATCTGCATGCTTATTATGGGCCCATTTACATGGGCCACAACACAGTTTAGCACACACACACCCCTCCATCGATCTCTGGCCTGATAAGAACTAGAGAAGTGTCCCTGGTGGTAGTGGTTTCCCCTGATCACTGATCATCAGCCCAAAAATTAAAATAGAAGTGTCCCTGGTGCCAGTAGTCCACCCCCCCCACCATGGCTAATTGCTGGCCTGAGTAAAAAAATAACACATTCCTCTGGTGTCTAGTGTTCTCCCTCCCACCCAATGCCCCTGCATAGATAAAATATCCCCTGGTGACTAGTGATCCCTCCTCCCCACCGATCGACTGCCCAAGTAAGAAGAAGCAATCTCCCTGATGCTAGTGGTTCCCCTCCCTGACTGCCGGCCTGAGTAAAACTGAACAATTCTCCCTGGCGTACAGTGGTCCTGCCCCCCCACTGATCCCTCACCTGATTTATATTTAGAATTCCCTGGTGTCCAGTGGTCTCACCCCCCACCTGATTACCTGCCCGGTATTTGTCAACATATTCCCTGGTGGCTAGTGGTCCCTACTCCCACCCGATCTCATGCCCAAGATATGGAAAAGCTCTCCCTGGTGGCCAGTGATCCTTCCCCCCTCACCGGATCCCCTGTATATGAAAATGGCAACAATCCCTGGTGGTCTAGTGGACTCCCCTTCCTATCCCCGATCCCTAGTGAAAGAAAGCACATCCATTCCCTGGTGGTCTAGTGGACCCCTACCCTAGCAGCTAATGTCTCACCACCCCACTCCCCCCATCCTGAACCTGAGCTGGTGACCAGCACAGTCCTCCTCTCTTCACCATGGCTGGCCACCAACTGAGTTCTCAATGAACATTATACAGTACACAGTCATTGAATGACAGCTCACTCTGAGCATCCAGGAGCAGGGTGGAGGGACACTACCTGCCAGGGTGTCTGGTGGGGGGGTCCACTAGACCACCAGGGAATGGATGTTCATTCTTTTACTGGGGATCAGGGATAGGGAGATGGATAAACCAGACCACCAGGGATTGATGTCATTTCCATATACAGGAGATTGGTTGGGGGACGAGGGACCACTGGCCACCAGGGAAACCTTTCCATCTTTTGGGCATGGAATTGAGCGGGAAGAGGGGCCACTAGCCACCAGGGAATATGTTGAATGATACTGGGCAGGGGATCGGGTGGGAGTGGGTCCACTGGACACCAGGGAATTCTAAATGTAGATCAGGTGAGGGATCAGGTGGAGGGAGGGACCACTGGACACCAGGAAGAATTGTTCAGTTTTACTCGACCCAGCAATCAGTGGGGGGAACCACTAGCCACCAGGGAAACCTGTCATTATACACTTGGACTGGAGGTCGGTGATGTGGGAGAGCTGACACAGTGCCTCCTCCAACCACTAGGGTTGTGCGGAATTAAGGGAAGGTCTCACTCGGCTATATTTTCCCCATGCAAGGGAACCCCGCAAAACGCCCCCTGTGAGGAGAAAATGCTTTATGAATGGGACTGCACCGATATGCAGGTCCCCTTACTTTCATTTGTATTGTGGCCCCCTCCACATGTTGCCCCAGCACAAATCTGGTTTCAGGGCAGGATTTACAAAAGAGATGGGCTCAATGCATCTCAGATACAGCCAGCACAAGTCAAAAATGCACTGTAGAATGATTCACAAACAGGGTGAATGTGACAGCACAACCGAAATGCCCTGTGCCAAACGACATGTGCCATAGGTGCAATGTAATGGTATGTGGCACATATACAGGGGGCGTACCCATACATACACAGCACAACCTTATTCACAGTGCATATCCACGGCGCATCTATGGGGTATCTCCAGTGCAAAGGCAAGATGCGCCATAGACAGATAAGTACAAAAGAAGGATACTTAAGTCTAGTCTACCTGCAGGTCGTTGACTGAATTGCTGCAGCAGCACACTGCCTGAGCCAGAGGGAGAGAGAAAGAGAGGACAGAGACAGCCAGCCAGCCAGCAAACCAAGCCAGAGGGACTGAGCCAGAGGGCCACACAGAGAACCCTGCAGCAAAATGAACCCAGCAGCAGTTGCCATCGCAAGTGCACCAATGAGGAGGAGGAGGCAGGGCGGTGGAAGGCACTGTAGGCGGCCAGCCCCATGGCGGCATCATATGAGACTGTCCTTTGAGCAGCTCACTGAGGGGGAGACAGTAAGCCGATACTGCCTGAACAGGGCTATGCTGAGGCAGTTCTGTGAGCTGTGCCATGATGTGATGCAGTTACCCACTGCATGAGGTCATGCCATCCCAGTGGAAACCAAGGTGACAACGGTCATGTGCTTGCTTGCCACAGAACCTTCCAAAGACCTACTGGGGACACCACTGGCATTTCACAGGCCTCTACATCCAGCCTCCTCACACAGTTCCTCACCACACTGCCACCACATGCTTCGGAATACATCCATTTCCCCAGCACACAGGCAGAGCAGACAGAAGCCATGCAGGGGTTCTACAGGGTGGCATGCATGCCAGGCACCATGGGGCCATTGATTGCACCCATGTAGCAATCCGTGCACCACCTGGTGAGGACGCCATCACATACATCAACCACAAGGGTTACCACTCCGTAAACTGCCAGGTAGTGTGCAATGCCACAAGGTGCATCACCAATGTCTGCACCACACACCCTGGGAGTGCACATGATGCATTCACATGGCACCAGTCAGCACTGTGCAGGAGGTTTAAGGATGAGGACATACCAAGTGACCATCTCTTAGGTGTGTGTGACAGGGCCCCAACAGCACAGGAGGGCACCAAGGCCAGGACACATGGGGTGGGCCATGGGCAACCCAAACAGTGTGATGCAGGTGCATGGGCCCTGGGACAACAGGGGTGTGCAAGGGTACACAGGCGGACACAGGGTGGCAGGCAGGCACTGTGCACCACATGACAGATGGGGGCATGCAGGTGCAGCTGGGGTAGGGTTGCAGGGCTGCCTGTAATGGGGATGCACATGCGGTAGAACAGGACAGGTGCACACACCACTGAGGCCAGGGCTGAAGACAGGGCACATGCCAAAGTGGTACCCAATGTACTAACAGACACACATCTACCCCCACAGGTGATGCTGCATATCTACTGAAGCCCTGGCTCCTCACCCCCTTCCAACAACCTGGAACAGAGGCAGAGGAGTGCTACAATGAGGCACACATCGCGACATGCACCATCACGGAGCAGATTTTCAGCATGCTGAAGATGCACTTTCGGTGCTGGTGTCGGTCAGGTGGTGTCCTAGAGTATAGCCCTGAGAAGGCCTATGGCATATTCCTTGTCTGTTGCATGTTACACAACATGGCCCTAGACTGTGGAATACATGTTGAGGCCAGTAATGATGACAGTTCTAGGGAGGAGGAGGGGTGGTGGGGGGGGGACAGAGCACCCCCAGAGGGCCATGGAGTCAAAGCTGGGCAGGGCCAGAGGGACCTGAGGCTGGCAGCCAGAGTGAGATACCATTGCATGCGTGTGGTGGAGGAACACTGTGGGCCACGCAGGTGAGTATGCAGGCATGTATGTGTGCAGGGTGAGCACCAAGGTGTGGAGGTTGCATGTCATGGGCACAGTGGACGCCACACAATGGTGCACACAGGCACACACATGGTGAGAGACACACAGACACAGACACACACACACCAGGCATGCAACAACCATGCACCACCCAGGCCATGTCACAGATGTCACAGGTCAGTGTGCACTGCAGCCTGCACATGGGCACAGCAGACACTAGAATGCACTCATCATTCCCATGACGCATGGCACAACAGTGGTGCACACAGACACACAGGTGGTCCTGCACAGGTAGCACAGAGTGGTGCCAGGGCTGCAGTGGGGCAGGCGACCGCTGCACACACCGCCACTGACACCACCTGCAGGGAGTCAGGCACACACAGATTTGCCATCCTGCCACCACAGGCCCGGAGACATGGGCATCACAGGGGGGCTCCCCAGCTGCCACGGACACTAGGGCAGCCTCTGCCATGGCTGGTGGTGGCAGGAGGGCCACCACCAGCCAAAGGGGGCATCACCTGTGACCCTGCAGGGGTGCTGCACCAAGACAGTGTACAGGTGCCTAGTGGAGTGGCCAACCCACAACCACCACCTGAGCCATGGATGGTGGGCATGGAGGCCAGCGGTGATGGAGTCAGTAGCAGGGGGTTCACCTGGCTCCACCTCTGGGATGTGCAGAATGTGCTCCTGGGCATCCAACTGGATGCACGATATCCATGGCATGTTGTGGAAGCAGTCACCACCTCCACAGCAGCTGCAATCCACTCCAGAGCTGCAGTCATGCCCACCCACATGATGCGTGCCTCTGCCAGCATCTGTGCATGCCAAGCAGCTGCGGACTCATGCTCCTGAACCATCACTGTCCTGTGGCTATGGAACTCTGCATGGAGGGTCTCCTGCCCCTCCACAGTCACACGCAGGAGGGCAAGGTAGGCCTCCATGTCGTCGGCGGGTGATGTTTCACAGTGGCATTGCCAACAAGCAGGGGATGTATCATTCTGACGTGGTGCATCCCTTGGCAGTGGTTGCACCCTTCACAGGCTGCAACATGGGTGGGGCTTGGTTGGGCACCATCACTGACTGCCCATGGGTGGTGTCCTCCCAGGTCAATGGAGTGGGTGCGTGCACTGCGGCACCCTGCCGGATGCCACCGACGTCACCAGCACTGCACTTGGCAGTGGTGCAGGGGGCACAGCACCCACAGTTGTGGACTGCTGTGTCGCATCTGCAGCTGCACCTCACACAGTGGTGGGCCACATGCACAGTCATCCCCGTGATGTATGCACCACCATCTGCCATGACTGCGCTGGTGGTGGCAGTAATGACCGTGGTGGTGCCAAGGCCCTCCCCCTGCACACCATTGGCGAGCACAAGGAGGGCATCAGCAATGCCCACCACATCATCTGAGTCATTATCAGACAACCCAGACCCTCCGGCAGTCCTGCCAACACTGGCTGAGGGGCCCACGGGGCCCGCCTGCACCCGGGCTATGATTGGTGTTGCTCGGGACGTGGATGGTGCTGGTGCAGAGACATCCATGATGGTGTCATTGGCCCCATGAGAGAGGACCACATCACCGCCTGGGAGGGCATCACATGCAGCTGTGGCCATGGCTGCACCCGGGAGGCGTGATGGTGCTGTGGAGGGAAGAATGGAGAACAAGGTTAATGCACAGAACACATACATCACATTGGGGATGCACTACAGTACATGACTATCCATATGGCACCAAGGCTGCAGGCCTGACCATGGCAGGGCCATGGTGTGACAACACTATACAGGCCATGGTATGGTCTCATCCGTCACTGTCCCATCATGCACATTGAGCAGCAGTGGTGGCACATGCCACATGGATGCACAGTGGACACATGCTCCCAGTGCAGTGGCATGGCAGCTGCAGCACCACGGTGCATGTCGCATCTGGCCAGGGGTGACTGTCCCTAGGCTGCTGTGCCTAGGTATACAGTGACAGTGCATGGCACATGGGTGGGCAGGCCAGTCTAGGACACCATTACTCACAATGCTACGACAGGCTGCCACTGGTCTGGAACCCACCTCTGTGGACACCCTGTACTGCTGTCCGAGACACACTGGAGGCCAGGAGGGCCTCATTAGGGCTAAGCTGTTCTGTCATGCTGGAGCCATCCCATGTCCATTGCAGAGAGGCCTGGATGTTGGCCACCTTCTCCTTGGCCATCCTGCGCCCGTCGTTCCAGTGCTTTCGACACTCCAGGACCGTGTGATTGTATGGTGCCATGGCATTCACCTGCCTGGTCACCACCACCCAGCCCGCTGCCCATGCAGTCCAGCTGCCTCCCCTGCCAGTGAGGACATCCAGGCATAGGTGACATGCTTCAATGAGCACCCTTTCCTCATCCTTTGTGAAATTCGATCACCTTCTGTTGGCGCATGCATCCTCCAACATAGTGGCTACTGTTGGGGGAAGCGTCCAGGTGTTAGGCGTGCCTGTGGGTACACATGTTCCTGCCCCACCTGCCTCTGTCTGTCAACCACACCAGGTTCCCTGCAGCAGGTGGTCTGGGTGGTGATCTGTGAGTGGGTGTCCTGGCATGGTGAGCGGCACCTCAGGGTACATGGCCCATTAGGGACAGTGCACCTGCCATGCTTGTCCACCGGTTCACAACTGGGGTGCCAGTGCTGCCGCCCCAGGGGGGTATGTGGTGCAGTCTGCCATGGACATGACCTAGTACCTCAGCGGTGTGTGTGTGGACACAGTGGTACCCCGCCAAATTGGGTACCACCCTTGTGACGCCAGTGGAGGGCACAGACCAGTCACCGACAGCCATGGTGCAGTTTGCCCCAGTGTGTGGCATGGTGACACTGACATCTCGCCTTCACAGGTGCTGCCGTGTGCCTCGGACAGTCCTGTAGCACATCACTATATCCACCACACATGGCCAGTACCACCCTGTTACACATACCTCTCCACAGTACCACTATACAGGGGAAGAGTACCTCCGTGTAAGTTGCAGAACCACCGTGTTCCACGATGCAAGGCCGTGTCCCACTGCCAACCTTACCAGTGTACATCGGTACTGTATCCCATATGCTGCCACGTGTACACCATGGCACTGTGACAGGTGTTCTGACATGACAGCAACCAGTCTACCAGTGTCCTGTGCATCCTATGTACTGCACAGGTTCAGTGTTCCACATTATGGGCATTTGCTCCACATTATGTGCATGTGTCCCACATTTTGGGAGGCACTGTTCCCCATATGAGGGACGTAATCATTGTGAGGCACGCATGCACATGTACAATCCCCCCTGTAAGTTTGTAGCCCATGTAAATATAACTGTGTACTCACCTTCAAGGCTACGGCATAGGAGAGGCTAGGGTGTTCCGCACCATGGGATTCAATCAGTGGTTGAAAAACTGGTGTGGAGCTCAGGGATTTGGCTTCATTGGGGACTGGGGGTCCACCTGGAGTGATGCAAGCCTATACTGGCATGATGGGCTGCATCTGTCCAGGAGAGGAACCAGGATCCTAGGTGATAGGTTTAAATGCTTCATTGGCAAGCATTTAAACTAGCCAAGGGGGGAGGAACTGGAAAGGAGCAGGGAAATCCTAGCCCCCTCCCAAATAATCATGGTAGTAAGTACAGCAAACACCAACATACAGGTGTCGATAGGGAGAAGGGCAGGGGTAAACGGAGAAAGTGACAAAGGCAAGAAGGACAGGGATGAGGCAAAAGGGAGTAAGGCCATCAAGAAATGGAGGGTAATGAGTACCAATGCCCGTAGTCTGGACAACAAGCTCCCTGAGCTGGTGGCCTTGATGGAAGAGGGATGCCTGGATATCGTAGCAGTCACAGAAACATGGTACACAGAGAACCATGACTGGGATGTTAACATACCAGGGTACATAACCTACAGGAGAGACAGACAGGGGAGAAGAGGGGGAGGAGTAGCTCTCTATGTAAAGGAAGGGATAAAAGCAACTGAACAAAAGAGTAAACAGGGAGGAGAGGAGGCACTTTGGGTCACCTTGGAGACTGGAAAGGGCACCACAATCCGCACAGGGGTTGTGTACAGACCCCCACGTCAGGGGGAGGGAATGGACAAGGATATGATAGAAGGCATTCTTAGAATGGCAGAGAAAGGGGAGATACTGTTGATAGGAGACCTGAATATGCCAGATGTTAACTGGAGCACATTTTCTACAGCCACATGCAAGAACAGGGCCATTCTTGATGCCCTACATGTGGCAGGTCTCAGACAGCTAATTTCGGAACCCACTCCTGAAGGAGCAATCTTAGACCTTGTACTCTCAAATGGGGGCAGTGAGAGGATCTCAGATCTAGAAGTGGGCTGCCATCTGGGAACAAGTGACCATCAAACAGTGTGGTTCAAGTTAAACTCAGCTACAGAGTCAAGCCATACAAAAGTGAGGGTACTGGACTTTAGGAGGGCTGACTTTGGCAAGATGGGAGAGTGCCTCAGAAAAGCACTAGCAAACAGGCTAGAAGGAGATGTGGAGCAACAATGGGGAATCATCAAAACTGCCATCACAGAGGCAACAAGCCTTTGTGTGAAGCAAATAAATCAAAACGAAAGAAAAAGCCATTATGGTTCTCAAAAGAGGTGGCTGTGAAAGTCAGGAAGAAAAATATAGCATTCTGGAAGTATAAGGAAACACAGAAGAAGCAGGACAGAGGCTGTACCAGTACTCATTCAGGCCTAGAGACGTCTGTAGGCGGTGTCTGAAAGCATAGCCACTCAGGACAATAATGTCTGTAGACGTACTCAACTGACTTTCACTCAGGCCTAGAAACGTCTGAGGAAGTCAGCAGTTTTTACCTAACTATTAAACAAACCGAATTGCTTAGAATTGAATGCATAGCATCGTTAGAAAGGTAATTTTGCTCTGAACAATTTTGCTGCAGATACTTTGTGTCTCTCATGTATACTTTAGGAGTTATGCATATTTGTTTAAGGTATGGTGTGCATGGCTAACATTTGTCTCTCAAGCCTCACTTAAGCACCTTAAATAAATCTGAAAAAAAAACAGTTGTTTGGTATTTCAGCTACTATAAAATAAAAACTAAATGGATTACAATTGATTGCATAGCACCATTAGAAAGGTTATTTAGTGCTGAACAATTTTGCCACTGATACTTTGTGTCTACCACATATACTTGAGGAGTTATTTGCATTTGTTTAAGGTATGGTGTGCATGGCTGACATTTGTCTGTCATGCGTCACCTAAGCACCTTGAAAAAAATCAGAAAAAAATCAGTTGTTTGGTATTTCAGCTAGTATAAAATAAAAACTAAATTGATTACAACTGATTGCATAGCACCACGGGAAAGGTAACGTTGTGCTGAACAACTTTGCCACTCATACTTTGTGTGCGGCACTTACGGTTCAAGAGGTATTCACATTTGTTTGTGGAATGCTGATTATGGCTTGATTTTGCTTAGAAATGCCCAGGATGCAGTGCTAAGAGTATACAGGGCACAAGTGGTGGAAGTCTCAAAGAGCTCTTCTGGTGTGAATGAGTTAAGGCAGAAGGAAGCAGGGAGGGAAGTCAGAATAGTAAAGGCCCAAACTGAGGAAAAGATAGCCAACTCAGTTAAGAAGTGGGATAAAACCTTTTATAGGTACATCAGCGAGCATAGAAAGACAAAGGGAGGGATAGTGAGGCTGAATAGAATGAACGGTGGGTGGGCAGAGGAGGCAGTGAAAAGCAGGATACTGAACAAATATTTCTGCTCAGTATTCACAAAGAGGAGGGGAAGTGCCTAACCCAATTAACAGAAGCACTCTTGATAGGGGCGCGATCCCAGTCCTTTCACAGAAGAAAGGGTTCTGCAAGAACTCCTAAAACTGAAGGTAGACAAAGCAATGGGTCCTGATGGAATTCACCCCAGAATTCTAAAAGAATTAAGGGAGGAACTAGTGAAACCACTGGCTACTCTTTTTAATAAATCATGGAAGGATGGTGTGGTACCCGAGGACTGGAGGAAGGTGGATATGATTCCCCTTCACAAAAGTGGGACCAAGACAGAGGCAGGAAACTACAGACCTGTCAGTCTGACCTCTGTGGTAGGGAAAGTGATGGAGTCACTTCTGAAGGAAAGAATAGTTAAGTACCTAGAGGCCAGTGGGGCACAGGACCCAAGACAGCATGGGTTCACAGCGGGAAGGTCATGTCAGACGAATCTAATAGATTTCTTTGACTGGGTGACCAAAGTAGTACACCAGGGAGGGGCTGTGGACATGGCCTACCTAGACTTTAGCAAGGCATTTGACACAGTCCCACACAAAAGATTAATAGTCAAATTAGCCAGCCTGGAGTGGGTCCCAGGTGGTAGCCTGGTAAAACATTGGCTGAACAACAGGATACAGAAGGTAATTGTAAATGGAGTCCACTCTGAAGAAAGAGGGGTTACTAGGGCACTGCATAGGTTCGTTTGGGTCCAGTCCTTTTAATGTCTTCATCAGTGACATTGCAGAGGACTGGAAGGAAAGTATGCCTTTTGCAGATGACACAAAGATCTGCAACAGGGTTGATACATAGAGAGGCATGGAAAGGATGAAAAAGGACTTGGCAAGGTTGGAGGAATGGTCAGAAGTATGGCAGCTAGGATTCAATGCAAAGAAGTGCAAAATAATGCACCTGAGAAACAAGAACCCAGGGGAAGAATACACTATGGGTGGGGAGGTAGTAACAACAACAAAAAAGGAAAGGGACCTGGGGGTAATCATATCAGATGACCTTAAGGTTGGCAAGCAATGTGAGAAGGCAGTAGGGAGGGCTGGGGGTATACTGGGATATATAGGGAGTGGCATCAGCAGCAGAAAACAGGAAGTTGTTATCCCTCTGTACAGACAGTTGGTGAGACCCCTTCTAGAGTACTGTGTCCAGTTCTGGAGACCCCATCTCCGTAAGGACATAGACAGGATAGAGGCAGTCCAGAGGAGGGCAACTAAAATGGTGCAGAGTATGCAAGAGAAGCCGTATGAGGAGAGACTAAAGGAGCTTAATATGTATACCCTTGAGGAAAGAAGGGAGAGGGGGGACATGATAGAAACTTTTAAGTACCTCAGTGGAATCAACAAAGTCCAAGAGGGTAGCATCTTTCAGAAAATGAGACATGCAAGAACAAGGGGACACAATTTAAAGATAGAAGGAGGGCAGTTCAGTGGCAATGTGAGGAAGTATTATTTCACAGAGAGGGTAGTGGATGCATGGAACAGCTTTCCTGAGGAGGTTGTGGGGTCTAAAACTGTGGGAGAATTCAAGAATGCATGGGACAGACATAGGGCAATTCTTGGTGGGGGGTAGGAAGAAATAGGCTGTTGGTTAACTAGGATCTGCGGCCTATCCTGTAGGTAGGGAAATGGGCAGACTAGATGGGCCAAGCGGTCCTTATCTGCTGTCAAAGTCTATGTTTCTATGTTTCTAAGGCTCAGTTCCCTCTCAGTCACCTGATCTCAGCCTGCAGAATTGGGAGCATGTATGGCTCAGGGCATGCAAATGAGGCCTGGGCCTCTGGTAATGAGATGCTAATCAGCTGAGATGCCCATGCATGTGGAAAAAGGCGGTTTAAGGCACATTGTCTGTGAATTTTTAAATAGCCCCCAGCTCATCTCACTTTACAAGGAGCATCTTAGATATGCACCTATGATGTTATGGCGCATCTGTCGCGCATGCGCGCTCACCGTGTGCAGGCATCTTTCACTATCTCATCGCTATGCTGCCCTATCGATCGTTGCTGTGGGGACGCTGACCATCATGCTGTGTCCTGTATCGCGCACTTTATACCCACACACTGTCACGCGGTGCACAACATGGCAGCTGCAAGCGCATCACGCATGCGCGACCTGGCCGTGACCTCACCACGCCTTAGTGGTTGGCATTGCATATGCCGTGTTGCCACTGACCTATCTCACCTCATGCACTGTGCACATTGTACTGCACGTGCCTCAGTGTTTCACATGGCACATATCAGGTAATCGATCACGCTTTACCACATTGTGCTGGGAAACACTACCTGTCAGTGGATAAATGCCTAGAGCTGGTAGACAATCCTCTAGGGCCATGAACTGGTCCCAGGTGTAGCTGCTGCATCTGGTGGCTCTTGTTATGCCCCTGGAGGGGCAGCTGCTTGGGCAAGAGGACCTTCATGTGCCCAGGGCTGAGGTGTGGGCCTCCATTGCCAGGAGGCTGGTACAGCACACTGGGCTGCCATGCACTGGGGAGCAGTGCAGGCATCGTTTCAGCGACCTCCAGAGGTGGGACCCGGAGAGACTGGGGCAGCTGCATCGCCATGCATGCCAGAGTGTACTGCCAAGGCCAGGTAGGTGTTGCTCATCTGGCTCCTTTTGTGGTACATGGGGGGGGGGGGTGTGTTGAGGCCCTCATGGGGCACCTACTTGGGTCACTGTCATCCTGCACACATGGCAGTAGCTGCACCTGCCCAGTGCAGCCCTATCATGTGTGCCATGGGGGGGGCTATGGGCAGGGCTGTGGTTGCGTGCAGGCTGCTGAGGACTGCACAGCTGGTTACCACTGTGTGCTACATGTACACATGCCCGAGGGGATGGCACTGTGGCAGTGCATCCTGCACAGTGGCCATGTATGGCTGTCCCTACCCCGCCTGTGCATGTTGGTGTTGTGTGTTTCTGGCACTGCTGTGTTGACTCATGGTGCTCTCTGTCTGTTGTGTTTTGCAGGACCAGAGGCCAGGCAGAGGGCCATGGCCATTGTTGAGACTTGGAGGAGGAGGCTCCTGGGTGCCAGGCCTGGTGTCCATGCAGGGACAGGTAGACAGTGCATTCTGCTGTTGCTGTAGTTCTGCTGCTGTGGGTTGCTGCTGGGTGGGGATGTTGTCTACGTTCAGGCCTCAGTGTGTGTTCTCTCTTTCATTGCTGTAGGTCTCCAGAGATGACATGCCGTGGCTGGAGGTGGTGCCCATCTTGATGTGGAGGGGCGGATCCATGTGGCCATCCAGGCAGCCCTGTGGCCTATATCCAGGATGGTTCAGCACCTGTCAGCTGCCCCAAAAGGTGTTCTTCAGCACTTGCCCTTAAGTGGCCATGCCAGGGTGTGGCGTGGTGGGGCAGGGCGGCACTAGTGGCTCCCTGCCTCTTCTTGGGGCCTTGCTCTGTATATTGTTTATCTATCTATAGCCCCCTGTTTCTTTGTTGTTCTGGGTTTTGTGTTGTACAGTTGTATATATGATTTTACTGTTTTATAAACATGTTACTATCAGCCCCTGTGTCTGTGGGTTTCATAGTTCCAGCATCATGGTTGCTCCCTATTGCCCTGCTGGCTTGCTCCGCTTGCTCGGAATTGCTCGCCTGTGTGGCTCAGGGCATCCAGGGTGCCCTGGCGCATCTCCTGTTGCACCGGCACATCTCCAGTTTCGCTGTACTGTGTCTGGGTGATTCACAGAGGGGATGCACTCGGCGCATTCCATTGCACATGCGTCTGTGATTCTCTCTGTCTGTACTCGGCATGTCTTCTTTGTGAATCCTGCCATTGGTGCACAAACCAGGCTTTTGTAAATACCAACTTGGCGCAAAACCTGGTTTTGTGAATCCTGCCCCATGTCTCATGTTGTTTCCTTTAGTACGAATTCTGCGAGTTTGCAGAAGAGATTGGCTGCATTTTAAAATTTTTAGGGGAAATGAAGATTTAATAGTGAGCACCTATAATGGCCAATAGGGAGAACACAAGCTATGCTAGTGAAGTGTACCTTTACCTAACATTTAGATGTAGGAAAGAATATTTATTAGTGATAATGTGTAGTCATAAAATATAAAGTTTTTTTTAAGAACTGATGAACAAGTATTATGCTAAAGAGATTTCTGTGTTGTAAGTATTAAACTGAATAAAGTTTTTTACAAATGACTTTCACAGATTTGTTTTGCACATGTGGGTGATAGCGCACAAACTGGTTTTAGACTCACATTGTTTTAATAGAAACTAAGACAACACTGATGAATGAAAATAATCAGCATTATATGCTGAAGTATTCCAGTTGGATCTTCCATTACCATGGCAACTGGGGCACACTATTTAAGCATCCTTTTGCCAAAGGCACGCAGCTCTGAAGAAGGCATTGTGATGCGAAAACATCAGTGGTCACATGATGCGTTCATGTTTTCACTCACATACTGACACCTTGGTCGCCAGCAGAAAGGATCCATAGAAACGGAATTGCTGCTAAAAGTTATGAATGGTACTAGAGTAATCTGATAACAAACTTGGGGTTCTAGAATGCTTTGAAAAAAAGAAAAAAGTTTAAAAGCACCAGGTCCATTTAGGATCTAGGTAACTGAGCCATGAAGAGAGTACATTTTCTGGACTCTAAGGAAAGATGAAAGTTTTTTGCATCCCTAGCCACACTGCACTGTATATGGGTGGGTATCGGGTCATAATTCAAGACACTAACCTGCGCTTATAGCAGAGCAGGTATACACATGTAGGGAGTAGAGCGATAGGGGAATATCAGCGATGCAATACTATCACTACCCCCTGTTGCTCACCAGGAAAGAGGAAGTGGATGTAGCCACTGTCAGTCAGGTGCTTAGTTGATCCGCTCCCATGGTGGAGTGGCTAGAGCACCTGACCCTGTAGCGCGTGGTTATGGGAGATCGTAGTTTGATTCCCTGCTAGGGAATCTCTTACTTTTATTTATTCCTTTAAGGTACTTGAAGGTCTGTATCATAGCTCATCATATATTTATTTTGTTCTTGCCCCAGTGTCCACAGTCCCTCAGGCAGTGTGGAGGACAGAACCCCTCACGTGAGAGTACAGGGGGCAAAACGTCTCATGTGAGGGTGAGGGGGCCAAAGCCCCACCATAAAACAAAAGAACAGCTTTCGGGTGTTGCGGCATGCTGTTTCCTGCTGCGTGGTCATAATGTGCATGGTATCGTCTGCGACATTATGACCCCATGTCATATGGGTGAAGGTTTGAATGAAGTAAAATATGAGTATGGTAAGACACATTTCAAAAGTCTCCAGCCCATGATTTATTTAAGCTGTGTACATAAACACTGATACTAAACTCTTTGTGTGAAGTATATTTCTTAACAGCTGGAAGAAATAGCTGTTTGGCTCTTGAAGTCTCAAAGAATTACTTAGCCAATTTTGGTTACATTTCTTTTGTAAGATGCACATATTATGACAGCAAATAAACCTAAACAGTTTAAAGAGGACCTTATGGATTACCTAGAGAGAGACAGGCTCCAGGATAGTAAACAACATGATTTCATGACGGGAAGGTCTTGTCAAACTAAACTGATTTTCTTCTTTGATTGAGTGACCAAGGAAATAGACAATGGCCACGCTGTGGATCTGACTCCAGCATGGATTTTGATTTGGTACCACACAAAAGGTTGCTTAAAAAGATGGAAGACCTGGGTGCTGCTAAAACTATGGTGAAGTGGGTGCATAGTTGACTAGATGGGAGACAGCAGAGGGGGGTGACCAGCAGGGTTAAATCAGAGGAAAGGGAGGTTACAAGCGGGGTTCCATAGCGATCTTCAACATGTTCATTAGTGTCATTGTCCAGGGAATACAGGGTGGGCTGTGTCTCTCTGTAGATGACAGAAAATGATTTGGGAGGGTGGATAGAGATGAGTGAATAGTGGATATGCAGAGTGACCTACAAAAACTAGAGGGGTGGTCAAAGGTCTTGCAGTTACAATTCAATGCCAAAAAGTGCAAGGTAATGCACCTAGGGAAAAGGAACCCCAAGACAAAGTACTGGATGGGTGGGGTGAGACTTAGCCCTACAGCTGAGGAATGGGATCTAGGAGTTACAGTATCATTAGCAACTCCCTCAAACAAATGAGCCAATGTAACAAGGCCTATAGCAAGGATAACAGGATGCTGTGATATATTGGGAGGGGTATTGATAGTAGAAGAAAAGAGGTAATATTTCCCCTATACAGATCCCTGGTGAAGCCTCACCTGGAGTACTGCATCTAGCTCCAGAGTCCTAACCTCAGAAAGGACATGGATAGGTTGGACACAGTGCAGCACAGAGCAACAAATATGATTCAGGTTCAGCAAGGCAGATCCTAAGAGGAGCATCTCAAGGCACTAAATATGTACTCACTGGAAACCAGAAGGGAGAGGTGAGATATGATAGAGACCTTCAAGTACCTTAAAGGAATTAACAAGGTAAACTGCAGGGAATTATTTACCCTGAATACCAACTTGAGTCACGTGGTCACAAGTGGAAATTAGCAGGAGGGAGGTTCAGGAGGGTCATGAGGAAGAATTTCTTTACAGAAAGGGTGGTGGAACCTTGGAACAGTTTGTTAGCCGAGGTGGTGGGTGCAAACACAGTCAAGAGATTCAAGCAGGCATGGGAATAGAATGAATGGAATAGTGATCACCCAGGGTGACAAGAACAGGAAGGAGAATGGGGATAGGATGGGGAGGGTTAGTATCCTGGAGGAGCAATAGATTCCAGGGATTATAGGGAATACAGGGAGACTGGATGGACCGCTGGTCTTTTTCTGCTATCATTGTCTAAGCTTCTATGTTTCTATGTTTCCACTCCTAAAGGTTGCTGAGTTATAACCAGAACAAAATGAAATTATAATGCAATCTAGCTATCACACCTTAACTGTCTGCCTCTCTGTCTCTATCTATCTATCTATCTATCTATCTATCTATCTATCTATCTATCTATCTATCTGTCTTATCCGTCCATCTGTCTGTCTTTAGAAAATGGGCGAGTAAAACCTAGCATCCCGATTGGCTAAGATGCTGACCTAAGCGGGCAGGTATTTCTCGATAGAGCCCTCAAAAAAATAAGTGCAAATTCAGGGTGCCGCATTACTTGAAATACTATTGGGCACCCTGAACTTTCAAACCCCCTAGCCGCTATGTTTCTCATCTCACTCAGCGACATTCACTTCAGCAACTTGGCAGCCCGCCTCTGTACCCCTGCTTCCACACCAGAACATTCATTAGATGAAAACAGTTTTTAGCCATCTGAAAGATGTTTTTTTTCTCCAGTACATTTAAACTCAGTAGCGTGAGCAGGTCACGTACTCCACGCTAGTGGCAACAATTTCTCACAGCTCACCTTGCCTTTAACCCTGCTTTGATGATGAAAAACAACAAAATACATACAAATAGGTGTTAATTTTTGTACCGTACACTACCCGGTACCTTGTTTTCTTTTCTCCAGTCATCGCCTTCCGATATAATACGCGTGCACCAAAGTTACAAGTTGTGACGCACATTTCCTCATGCAGTGGGGAGGCCTCGAATATCTGAATCCGTTTAAAAAAAAAAACTGGGGAAAAAGCACCTTCATCTGAAAATAAATAAAAGAAATGCAGTTCTGTGGTTATGAGGGATTTGACCTCTTGTTACCTATAACCTAAAGTCACCATGGCAACCTACAAAGATGCAATGGCTAAGACACAGAGCATACTGCTTTTAAAACAATAGCTACAGTGTCCCCTAGTGTCAATACTAACAATACACATACATCATTAAAGAAAACAATTCTAAGGTGGAGGAAATATTTTATAACAAAAGTTACTTTAAAATAATTTCTCCTTAACTTTTTGTATTAAACTTATGTTTTTTCACAATGATCATTTTCGAAGCACAATAATACCCTCCAGGGTGGGTGGTATTTGGGAATACCGGACCTTCCTATCAAAGGGCCCTACCATAGCTTAAAAGTATTTCTTAATCACTTCAGGAATGCATACATGGGGGTATCGCCTTCTTTACCCCAGACTGCAATAGATTCTCGCTCATGAGCATCCCCCCTTAACACCCCGATTGTTATATACTATCACGATGTGGTCCACGTGGGGTCCTGCCATCACTTTTCTACATGCCCTTCCAAAGCCTTGCTTGTATTCCTCGTCTTTCAGTCTAATTTCCATGACCCTCGCTTTACCTTGAGCTATGCAACAGGACAGCAAGTATGGACTTATCTTGGCCAATGTTTTAATCAGCAATTCCGTATATGCAGGTACATCCCGCTATCCCTTCTCACCGCGCCATCGAAGGGCCTTCCTCAACTGCCTCCATCATAGAACAGTTTTTGGGGGATTTTCACCCCCTCACCCCAGAGTCTTCGTTCTATGGCAATGGTGAACCCACATGAGGGTCTCACCATCACAACAGTTCATATTGCCCCTCAAAAAGGGGGTCATCCTCTATATTCAAATGTACTTCTACTTGGACTGTGGCAGACCCCCATCAGGGTCTCCCCTTCCCAGTGTGGCCACCTGAGACTTCCCATCGCTCAAACACAGCTACTATATTCATTGAAACTTCATGGGAATTTCAGTCCCCAGCTAGCATACCTCAGAGCCTACTATCGTCATCAATTCATTAATGTCTTTTGTTGTAATCTGCCATCATTTGTTCCACTTCCAATGCCTAACATCTCTGTGGCAATGGTGGACCATGTGGGGTCCCGCCATCCCATTTACACATGTCCCATGATGGGCCTTACTGGTACTTCATGTCATTTCAGTCAGCCCCATGTGACTCTCATCCTTCATACCTTGCAGCGTTCCATATTACGGCAATGGCAGAACACGTGGGCTCTAGCCATCTCAACAATGGGGATTGCCTTTCGTGTCCCAGATTATGTCATAATACAGTGATGGCAGACCTGCAACAGGTTCCTGCCATCCCAACAAACAGACCCACTAAGAAGCACTATCTATTATTCAAAGGCAGTGCTATGGATGTACAACCGTCATCTAATTCAGATTTGGATTAACTAGCGTCACAGCATCCAGACATTAATCCAAGTTGGATATTCCATCTGCTCAAACCTTCATCTACTACATCAACTTCCTGCTCATCTCAACATTGAACAGGACTCTTCAACCAGCAACATCAGACAGAGCTCCTGGACATAACCATACCTAAACCTAAGCGCCGTCAAGGATTATTCTCCTCTTAGTATGCCCAGAGGATGGGCAGGTCAGTAGCCATGGGTCCTTGGAGGTTTCCCTCTCCTGCATGCTACTGATCACACTCTCCTGAGTTGGAGGAGGTAGTCACTTCGCCATTTCTTTTTAGGCCTTATGTTTACACCTACCCACTATCCTACAGAGGGTGGGATGTGGAGAAGCACCAAAGCTCATATAATAAACACTAAGCATATACCAGTCAGCTCATAAGTATACACAAGCACCAAGCTATGCACCACACATTAAATGGAAAGGCTTTTAGCCTGTTGTTCAATGGGGGGGGATAGCCCCTTCCCCATCCCCAACTTAAACAGCAGGCCGCCTCTCGCTCTGCTTCAAGCATTTGGCAGTGCCCTCCATCCTCCCCTGCCTCATCCTCCTTCTCCAGCACTCCTGTCTCACCCTCTCCACTGGGCCTTAAGTTTACACCTACCCACTATCCTACAGAGGGTGGGATGTGGAGAAGCGCCAAAGCTCATGTAATAAACGCCAAGCATATACCAGTCAGCTCATAAGTATACACAAGCACCAAGCTATGCTATTCTAACACACAAGAGACAAGGCTATCCTAGATCTAGTACTGACTAACAGGGAAGGGATCACAGATCTCCAGGTAGAAGGTCACCTGGGGGCCAGTGACCATCACATGGTATGGTTCAATTTGGCCACTACAACTGAATCATCCCATTCCAAGGCAAACATATGTGACTTCAGAGGAGCTGACTTTGATAAGATGGCCAACAGAGTTAAGCTAGCCCTGACAAAAAAGAAACACAGGTGAGGGGGTACAGGCAAAGTGGGCAAGCATTAAGGATGCAGTACTTGAAGCAACATCCCATTATGTTAGACAGAAAAGGAAGTGCAAAAGAAGAAGGAAACCACTTTGGTTCTCAAATACAATAGCTGAAAAGGTCAGAGCCAAAAGGCTGGCCTTCAGGAAAAATAAGGGAACACAGCGGGATGAAGATAGGGAGGCATACCAAACTTCCCTAAGGGAAGTAGAGAAGGCAGTAAGGCAGGCAAAGTCCCAAACTGAGGAAACACTAGCACAAATAGTAAAAGAAGGTGACAAGACTTTCTATAGATACATTAGTGAAAGGAGAAAGTCCAGATGTGGTATTGCTAAGCTCAAAGGAGAAAAGGGGGCATGTGAGGAGGAGGACTCTGTAAAAGCATCTGTCCTAAATAGATACTTTTGCTCAGTATTTACTGAAGAGAAGGTAGGGCAGGGCCCACAGCTCAGCACCATGGACACAGTGGGGGAGGGAGGTGAGCACTACTCCCTTCACAAAAGAAGGGGGCCTACAAGAGCTTGCTAAGCTCAGGATGGACAAGGCAATGGGACCTGATGGCACACATCCCAGGGTACTAAAGAAGCTAAGGGTGGAACTAGCAGAGCCATTAGCAGAACTGTTTAGTGAGTCTCTGAGCACAGGAGAGGTCCTAGAAGACTGGAGAAGGGCTCATGTTATCCGGCTCCACAAGAGTGGTAGCAGGGAGGAGGCAGGGAACTACAGACTAGTCAGTCTTACCTCGGTAGTGTGCAAGATTATGGAGGCACTCCTTAAGGAAAGGATAGTACAACACCTGGAATCCATAGGGGCGCAGGATCCAAGACAGCATGGGTTTACAAAAGGAAGGTCCTGTCAAACTAATCTCATAGATTTCTTTGACTGGGTAATCAGAATGGTGGACCAAGGGGGAGCAGTTGATGTCACATACCTTGACTTCAGCAAAGCTTTCGACACTGTTCCACATAGAAGATTGATAAACAAGCTGGGTAGACTGGTAGTGGGTCAGAAGTTGGTCAACTGGGTGGCAAACTGGTTGACGGACACAAAACAGAGAGTGGTGGTAAATGGTATGCAGCAGAAGAGATGCAAGTGACAAGTGGGGTACCTCAGGGATCAGTTCTGGGGCCAGTCCTCTTCAATATCTTCATCAGTGACATTGCAGATGGACTAGAGGTAAGGCTTGTCTGTTTGCAGATGACTCCAAGATCTGCAACACAGTAGATGATCCAGATGGGGTGGGCAGAATGAGAAGAGATCTGGATAAACTAGCAAAATGGTTGGAAGAGTGGCAACTGGAGTTTAATGCAAAGAAGTGCAAGATCATGCACATAGGGAAGAGAAACCCTGAAGCCACCTATAGGCAGGGAGGGGAGTTGCTGGCAGTCACAAAGGAACAAAGAAACTTTGGCATCATCATCACCGATGACCTGAAATCATCCAAGCAGACCTCTAAAGCAGTAGGTAAGGCTAGGGGGATGTTAGGGTGTATTAGTAGGGGTATCACAAGTCATAAGAGGGAAGTAATAATCCCTTTTTACAAGACACTGGTTAGGCCCCATCTGGAGTGCTGCTTGCAGTACTGGAGGCCACACCTTCACAAGGACATTAACCAAATTGAGACAGTCCAGAGAAGGGCAACCAAAATGGTGCAGGGACTGCATCAGAAGTCATATGAGATCAGATTAATGGAGCTCAATATGTATATACTAGAGCAAAGGAGGAAGAGAGGTGATATGATTGAAACATTCAAACACCTTAAGGGCATTAACAAGGTGAAAGAGTCTAACATGTTTCAGTATAAGAAAAATGGCAGGACAAGAGGACACAGCATGAGATTAGAGGGAGGCCGATTAAGGGGTAATGTGAGGAAGTTCTTTTTCACAGAAAGGGTGGTGGGTGCATGGAACGGCCTACCTCAGGAAGTGGTGGCTATGAATACAGTGCAAGGCTTCAAACAGGCATGGGATAGGCATAAGGGAGCAATATAGATGAGTATGAATAGATAGGCCACTGACAGCAAAGGACGATGGCACATTTATAAGGTAGAAAAAGAAATGGGCAGACTGGATGGGCCTTGCAGTCCTTATCTGCCATAAACTTCTATGTTTATGCACCACACATTAAACATTGGTTATGCAAAAACATCAAACAACAATTTATTTACATGGGGTGAGGGTTAGGAAGGGAAAATTGAAAGTAGAAGTCAAGCTGTTTACATTTGATTGGCATTTGAATTACATAATCATGTTGCATTTGGATTTAAACATTAATCACAGTGGCACCCACCAACCTCTGAGGTATTCAGCCTGTTTGCTATCTATCTAGCTAGCTGCAGTAATGGCAGAAACATATTTATGCAATGCCCACACAATACCAGTCCCCAAACTGTATTAGGATCCCGCAATCCCAGAACCATTATCTGGGTACCCTGTACTAAAAGTTCTTAAAAGTGCAGGCCTGTTACACAATGCAGCTGTTGTTGGCCGGCTGTTGGGGCCCTTGAAAGAAGAAAGCAGATCATTTCTATCTTTAAATTTTAAACACATCATCCTGACTGTAGATTGCAGAACTTAAACCCTTTTAATTGAGGAAACTTGGCTCTAACTGCAGAACTTGGCAACACTTCTAACTATTTACTGGTCCCTCCAATGCAACAGAGCATGGACCCTGTGTATTCATGATTTAGTAGTCCTCATAGGTAGGTCAAGTCAGGTTGTACAAAGAAGACTGGGGTGATTGTAGCAGGTGGACTCTGACTCCGGAGGCTAGGATGCTGGGCAAAGGCTTACAGCCAAGTAACCCCATTTCTGACTGCAGGATCCTATAGCTATTGCAGATGGTAAAACACCTTTAACTTCTTTTGTTGAGCCCCTCTCTAGGCTGAAATCACCTTCTGGACAGACCAGCCTGGGACCAGGGCTGGCATGCTTCAGACCTCACATCTAGGCTATACCTCTCATGGTAAGCGCATATGGCAGCGCCCTAGGTGACACACTACCAGGCTGTGTCCCAGATCGATCTGAGATGGATGCATTACATTCAACACGTTTATCAATAGCACATTTACATTTACTTTAACTAGTTGCAGTCACTTCAACCATGGACCAGTGCGGCCACCATGGTCCTTTGAACTCTAGATACAGGCTTTCACCAGGTGGGTGCTTTCTCCTTAAGGCTAAGGTGACCCGACTGCTTACAGACCATGCAAGACCAATTTGTTTCCATAATACACTTTAACACAGAACAGAGCTTGTGGCATGGCTCCATACCAATTAGTTTACTTTGATTTGGTAGGTCAGATAATCGCTATAGCATCTATCAAGCACAAATCACACAATCGTAGTCCTTTGTGGCTTTGCTGGCATTAGCAGCTCAAACTTGGACATTTAGACATTTTCTGGCATTCCAGACACTATTAAATAAAGCTCTGTGTGGTTAGGGAACTCCCCTTCCAATCCTGTAGTGCTTTATACAGTCACAAAACAGCATTTCATAAATCACTGGAACCTTCTCTAGTCTCTTGTCCACTCATTTCTTTGCCTTGGTTAAACACAGGGTGCAGACACTATTATCTAAACTTTCTGGGCTTCACTACCCATTACAGATCTCTCACAACTTGCTCTTGTAAGTAGAGGTTTACTTACTCAGAAGAATTTTCAATACTTTCCTTTTCTTGAAAGTTACAGGCAATTCTTCAGCACTCCCACTGCTGAGGCAGAAGCATTTCTTGCAGCTGTCTCACAAGTGCAGGCAGATGTTGGCTTCTTTCCCACATTTTCCCAATGTGGAAGGGGCAAAGCTAGCCCCTGGATGACAATCTCTGGCAACCCCCAGGCTAGCGGCTGTTTCTACTTGTAGCCACTTGTCTCTCTGTGGCAGAAGAAGAGCCCCCTCCCCTGTGGGGACTTTCACTAAACACACTAGGCCCATTTTCTCTAGCTGTGGGCCTGAGCCTCCCTCCCTGTGGAGGGGCCCCCTGCACAAACTCTAGCTCAGCCTGGAAAACACTGGGTTTTGTGGAATCCTTCTCGGGTTCCCGATGGAATGATACCATTTGTGTGTCCCAAAACAATTTGCTGAAAACCCCTGTCAGTCCACAAAATTAATATTCATTAGACTCACTCAGTGCATAATAGGCCCCTGTTTTGGCACCTGAAATAAGTCCCTGCTTCTTTCCCCCACAAGCCTTTTGCTAAGTCCCATGAGTCTCTAGCACTTTCTCAACAATCCGTGCTTGAAATCCTGGCTTTCTGATTGGCTGCTGTGCTGCAGAAATGGCTGCTAGGCTGGTGTACACAGTCCCCAAGCAACTTGTGGTAATCCCAACTTTAAAGTTCTGGTGCAGCCAGGACAATAATTTTATTTGTTTGCCCCACTGTTGCCAGTCTTAAATGTGTTAATGCAGTCTCTTGCCTGTTGCTACTGCCAAAATGTAGTGTCCCTAGGCAGCAGAAAGGCATTCACAAGAGTCCCACTCTTTAAATCTGGAGCAGCCAGTATCTTTATTTTATTTAGTTCTTTGCCCCCTTATCCAATGGCCCCTTTAGTCTCTTGTAGTATGTTGCCTTTATTTTACATTTTATTTGCAGCCCTTTTGTTGTTGCTGCTGCCAAAATACTGTCCTCCTAAGCAGCAGGCAGTGACCTCATTAATATTCAGTGGGCTCCCTATCAATATTCATGAGACTTTGGATTAGCGCTTCATAGCGCTCCCTATTTAAAATATATTGAGGGCTCTTTTAGGGTCCTACCATGGTCACCAGTCCCTAGTCAGCCTGCAGTGGGGCCAGGACTGACAGAAAGCCATTTGTTCTGACCGTAAGTGTGGTTGGTAACTGGGGCACACCTTTGCACATGCGTGAACTTGCCGTCCAGCTGTGAAGATTAAGGGAAAATGTCTGGTGACTCTGCAGTGCTCTGACTGCCTGAAAAGGGAAAAAACAGCAGAAAGGGGCCACAAGAGGACTCTGGGGCAGAATACTGGACCTGGGCCAGGAGGTAGCGATTGGGGACGACACTGGGGACACCCACAGGCAGTCGGGAGAAAAGTGGGAGAAATGGGCAATAAGGTAAGCCCCCATTTGGAGGGGCATTACACACACAAGAACCAAGCTTCCATAAAATATATACATACATACAAACATATGATGAAGCCAGCAGAAGGAGGCCATTTGGTCTATCAAGTCTGCTCATGTAGCCGGCCCAGTAGCATGGAGGGCTGAGGCATCCGTGCCTTACCTCCTGCCATGCCAGTGACCCGTGTTCATGGTGTGAGCAGGCCACCAGGGGTCGGCCAAGGAGGGAGAGGATCGAGCATCTGGAGGACAGCTCTTCTCTCTCGGGGAAGGGTGGGGATAGAGTCCACTGCTTGCCTGTCCCCTAGCAGTGGCAGGGGGATGGCGCAATGAACCCAGGTGAAGGGAGTGGATGCAGGGTAGATGCCTGACATGCCGCATGCAGAAGCATGTGCGGCTCGGCCATTGGCATCATTGCATGCCTCCGTGCCATGTTCAGGGAATGGGAGAAAGTGAGAAAAACATCCCGACCAGCAAGATGATGCCGGCCCCTCACAGGTGCCACATCCAGCTAGCTGGCACCTCGCTAAAGATTCAGAGGTGAGTCCAGTGGATGCCGGGGTGATGAGGCTGGGGGGCCGATAGAAGGGGGCCGGTTGGGAGGGAGAGAAACATACAATGGGAAAGTCTGCTCGTATAGAAGGACCCACAGTTTGAGGTAATGTCCTTGTCCTCTCTCCCCACTCCTCCCATCCTCCCTCCCTACCTATGATCCTTACCTTCCCCATGCCTGTCCCAGCCTCTCTTAAAGCTGCCCACTATCTTCAATGAGATGACATCTTCCAGAAGCACATTTCAAGTGTCTACCACCACCCTCTCTATGAAGAAGTGCTTTCTGACCTCCCTCCTAAACCTCCCACCCTCCAGCTTAAGACTGTGCCCCCTTGTGTTATGGCTGCCACTCAGCTTAAAGAGACTCTCCTTATCAACCTTATTTATCCCTTTCAAGTACTTGAAGGTCTCAATCATGTCCCCCTCTCTCTCTCCTGGCTTCCAGGGAGTACATGTTCAGTGCCCTCAACCTCTTCTTGTGTGACTGTTACTTTGCCACCATGTACCTAACACACTCTCAAAATACCCCTACCCTAACTCTAAAACATTTAAACAACACATATGTAGTTAAACAAATACAGTATATCCAACAAATATATGTAACCCCCCTGTTACCCAGGGTTACAAGAATCCCAGTTAGACCTAGTGGTAGGCAGGGAAGGCAGCTTGTGAAAACTGCAGTTAAATGGATTTCACACTGTCTCACTCTGTTCTCAGTCTCAGCTAAGACTGAGGGATGACATCATTTTAGAACTGTTGCAGCTGCATAAGCCACACTGGAATGTTGCAGCTAGGGAAGTTAGGATAGAATGTTGGGGAATTTGAAGTCAGTCTGTTGCAGTCTGTAGTAGAGGAATGAGGTGCTCTGCTGTAAGCAGGCCCTCAGAGTCCTAAGCTCTGTCAAAGAGCTATTTTTTTGTATAAGTGTGTGCTCTCACCTGAAGAGGAACACAGGAAGAGCCAAGTGAAGTGGTAGAGACCGCTTTCAGTGGTTCAGGGCCCCATCCCTGTGGGGATGGGGGGAAGGAATCAGCCTGCTTCCAGGGGCAACTCCCCTGGTCCAGCTAGGGAAAAAGAAGCTGCTTGAGTTAAGTTCATACTGAGACACCAGAAGTTCTGTATGGGATTTCTTTAAGAGAAAATGCCTGTGGGGCATCTGCAAGCAAGGGGTGAGTTCGCTCTGCTGAAGGGCCAATGTGTTTTCACCTGAAACAAAATGAAACTAAAGTGACTGTTACTGTGGGGTCAGGAAAAGACAGCCAAGTACAGTTTGGAAGATGTGGGGATTGGACTGCTTAACTCTGTGGGGTGTCTAGAGTAATGGACACAGCCACTTATTAAGTATGTTCAAGTTCAGCACAAATGGCATGTAAAGACAGTAGACTGAATATGAATACATTTAAAGAGAATCTACACAGCAAAGTGTTTTCAAGGATGAGGTGTTACAGTCCAGAGAAATGGCCGGGTATGAATTATGGGAGCAAGAGGTGGGAGACCCCCCATCAGTAGTAACCAAATTCACCTCTATGGGTTTGCTTTGGGACACCTGTTGCTTTCTCTCAGGTACTTGGCCAGTGCCTGAGGAAAGTACCTAGACATGGGATTGATAAGGAAGATTCCCTGATGGAGCCAGAAGTGCTCATAGGTGGTTTAGGGAGCCACCAGTAAATGTTTCCATGCTATATGGAAGTGTCCAAAGGGCTGGCATGATAGCCGAGCCATGGAAGGAAGGTAGTCCAAGTGGCTGGCAAGGGAGCCGAGCCAGAGAAACCCAGAGCAGAGCACAGGTTCGGGCTGTGTGCCCAGTGTGTTTCAGAGCCTGAGGGATAAAGTGAATGAGGATGTGTTCTGATCTCCATAGATTTGCATTACCAGGAGTGTAGCCCATGGAGGTCCATCTATGCTTTGTTATTCTGTTGGATGTGAATAAAAGCCACACTTTAGAATCCAACTTCTGGTATTGGACATTACAGTTATTGCTTCCTATGTCTGGAGTTACTTGGGTGCCCCTGTTGCAGAGTAGCCAAACCTAGACAATGTGCCTAGTAACATATTTTTCCCCAATCCCAGCCCACCAGGTAGTGCTGTCAAGATGGAAACAGCACACCTGGGTGGGGGTTACATATAGGAATGTCACTCGGAACATATTATATTGTAGATGTCCTTTTATGTCGTATTCCCCCACCACGCCATCCAGTTTCCAAAAAACAACCCTCACTGATAAACTTCCATTACCTCAAAACAATTACGGAATGCCCTTCATTTAGTTTGTAGCAGATATTCACCCTTTGCCATCCACTGACTTGATAAAAATCAAAAGAGAGACTTTTCCTGGTGGTGTTCCTACAGATTCTGGCCTGCCATCCCATTTACCTGAAAAGATTTGCAACTGCCTTTCTCTAGCTACATGATGTTGAAACAACCACTTAGCCTTCTGGAACACATGATAAAAAAATGGGGGTAAAGACTTATTATACAATGAAATAATACTTTGGTATTTGTATAGGTAGACCACAGCAAATCTAATTGTACTTTGATTTTATGAGCAAAAGTCATTGAGCATTGAGTGATTTTTTTTTCACCACAGAGCTCTCTCTCATTCCTTCTATAGAGCTCTCTGTTGCATACAGTGATCAACTCGCTGTCTCATGCCAGGTTCTCCTTGGTATCTAGTCGTACCCCTTCCACTTTAAACACTCCCTGATAACCAGTGTCAACCCCTCTCTGCCCCCTTTCAGACACTCTCTGTGGGTCTGGTGACCTGTTACTGTCTCCCTGTTACTTTCAATCACTCACTAGGATCTAGGGGATCCCCGTTCTGCTTCCCAGAGAGTGTTTCAAAGGGGATGGGAAGAACAGGTACTCAACAATCCATCCCAGGCTATTCACCTGGGAAGAGGGCAGCAGCAGATCCCAATCAGCAATACATTTATGTGTTGTGCCTATATGTTAATTCATTACCTTACATTATACTTACCAGAATCCAGAGTTACTGTCCGGTTAGTCTGATATAACTGGACAGTATAGACTGAGTAATGGGACAGTGGTGCTGCGTTCTAATTTGCTAAGAACAATAATGGGACAGTAGCTCTGCATTCTGATTGGTTTCTGCATGTGTACTTAGTCGGTGAGAGACAAACGCAGTTTGCCTTCCCACTTCAACATGCAACAGCCAATCAGAAATGTCTAGTAACACTAGAACAGATCTGGCAGTTTTTAAAAGTTTTTTTTGTTTTCAAATGTTGCGGTATAATAGCAATAATACCAATAGAGGTCTGGGTTTCATTGGTAATAACTCAACCAGGGGGTCAATAAACACCTCAGTCTTTGGCCTCAGTGTTTATTACCCCTGGTCCAGTTTTTGCCTCATAAACCCAAACCACTATGGTATTATCGCTAATTTCAGGGATGGCTTGCTGGCACAGCAATAGCACTACTGCTCGCGACGGTGGCGACCCGGGTTTGAGAATTTGCCTGGGGAGTTGGTGGGCCAGCCAGGGGGGAGGAGGCTTGAGCATCCCAGAACCATTTGCCTTCTCCAGGAGGAATGGGGATGGGGCTGAGGCTTGGTGCTTGACTGACCTCAGGTGGAGGCCTGAGGTACAGCAAGCCCAGCCATGTAGAAGAGGTTTGTGTAATGGACGTCGGCACTTGTGGCTAGAAGTCAGAGCATACGTCATGCAGGGATAATGGAAAATAGCTCTCTGTGCTCCAGGTACACAGAGTGCCGGGCACAGATCCCCAACGCACCTACCTGTCCCAGACTGGTGTCTCGACAAGACAAAGAAGCTCAGGGTGTACGGGCCCCACCTCATTCCCATCTGGGGGGCAAACCAAATCTCCATGGGGGACCAACCACTTCAGGCTCCAGGTATGAGGGCTGGTACAGGTGCTGTAGGTGACTCCCAAAGAGGCGGAGTACAGGGGACAGTGGTGGAGCATAAACAGAAAGTAAAGAAATACATATTAATTTCAGCTTTAAAGTAACAGCGCAAAATGTGGGACATTACATTTTTCGTGTGAGATAGAGAGATTCTGAAAGGTAAAATAGGGGATGTCCTTTTTAATATGATACAGTTGGGAGGTACATTATGGTGGTAAAACACACAGCCTACAGATACCCTGACAGCCAAATAGTGTTGGCTACATTATACTGTCACTGCTCATTATGAGCTCTTCTGAAAGTACAAAAAGGGATTTCTTGAAAAGCAACATTACTATTGATGCCAGAAACAAGGAGCCAAATAATCCTCTAAAGTTGATTAGGACAGGTTCCAATCTGGAGAAAGACCTGCTATCAATCCTTGCACACACCTTTCATTTTAATGATTGAGAAGAGAGCAAACAGACCACAGACTGGATTGGCACATTTATCCACACAGTCATTTCAAAAGCCACAGGGAATGTTGCTTGCTAACTATGTGCTGTGTGGATTTGCATGGAAATTGTATGCAGTCCTCATTATTCTATAACTCAGTTCTCAGGGCTCCATTCTGAAAGCTGCTCAGCAGAGAGTGAGCCAGTTCTACTGCATAATCAGTTAATACTGGCTGTGCAGTTCTCTGATGTGGCAGCCTTAAAATAAAGGTTCCTGGTAGGGTGGACAGGGACTGTAGAAAACATCCTTTCCCATATCAGGGAACACAAGGTGCCACCTTATCAAATTATATTCATCCTAATTAAGAATAGTCTGTGGGTTTTGAGAAATGGGAGCGAGTCAATAAGGCACAAAGAGGCATTGCATCATGCTGTTGGTTAAACAAGCATTTGTCAATGCCGAACGTTCGCTTGCAGGTATTTGCAGTGGTGTTTGGCATGTATGGTGCTTTACTCTAATGCCCTGTGCAATTGCTGGTATTTGCACAATAAATTGTCAGCATGATCTTTTTGTTACCCCCATTGTGCGCTACATAGGCGGAAACACGTTTTGGGCAGGATGTGAAAAATGACAGCTGTACTGCTCATGAGGAAGTGTGGTAAAATGCCAATGTTGAAAATCTGGAGTGGAAATATTGAAAATTCGCAAACCTACGAGCGTGCGTGGGAACTGTGCAACGTACGCTTGTAAAACAGTCATTGTTAGGAATTTTTTCACCAAATTTTCAACATTGCCATTTTAAAACCTGTGCTAACGAACAGTGTCACTGTGATTTTCTTACTGTGTCCCATACATTGATTTTGCACACCGACTGCACCATTGTGCACTACATGGGGGGAAAGACGTTTTGGGCAGGATGTGAAAAATGACAGTTGTACTGCTCATAAGGAGGTGTGGTAAAATGGCAATGTTGAAAATCTGGAGTGAAAATATTGAATTCGCAAACATACGAGCGCAAGGTGGAACTGCACAATGCACCACGAAAAACAGTTCTTGTAGGAATTTTTGCCAAATTTTCAACATAGCCATTTTAAGATCTCTGCTCATGAACAGTGACACTGTGATTTTCTTAATGTGTCCCATACACTGAGTTCGCACACCGACTGTGCCATTGTGCGCTACATGGGGAAACACGTTTTGGGCAAGATGTGAAAAATGACAGCTGCAGTGCTCATAAGGAGGTGTGGTAAAATGGTAATGTTGAAAATCTGGAGTGCAAATATTGAAAATTCTCAAACTTATGAGTGTGCGTAGGAACTGCGCAACGCACGCTCATAAAACAGTCATTTTTAGGAATTTTTTCACCAAATTTTCAACATAGCCATTTTAAGACCTCTGCTCATGATCAGTGTCACTGTGATTTTCTTAATGTGTCCCATACATTGAGTTCGCACACCGACTGCGCCATTGTGCACTACATGGGCGGAAACACATTTTGGGCAGGATGTGAAAAATGACAGCTTACTGCTCATGAGGAGGTGTGGTAAAATGGCAATGTTGAAAATCTGGAGTGCAAATATTGAAAATTCACAAACGCATACGCGTGTAGGAACTACACCCATGCCTTCGTAAAACAGTCATTTTTAGGAATTTTTTCACCAAATTTTCCACATAGCCATTTTAAGACCTCTGCTCATGAACAGTGTCACTGTGATTTTCTTAATGTTTCCACATTGATTCGCGACACCAACTGCGCCCATTGTGTGCTACATGGGGAGAAACACGCTTTTGGGTGAGATGTGAAAATGACAGCTGTACAACTCATAAGAAGGTGTGATAAAATGGCAATGTTGAAAATCTGGAGTGAAAATATTGAATTACGTGAACTTATGAGCCTGCGTAGGAACTGCATAGCATGCAGCTAAATAAAACAGTCATTTTGGAATTTTGCACGAATTCTCAACATGGGGTTTTGGGACCCCTTCTGATGAATGATGTCACTGTCATGGCATTATTTGAGGCCGAAGGTTGATTTCATGCAGTGACTGCACAGTGCCTGCGAAATTATCCTTTGGGCCCGAATAACACCATGACAGTGACATCATTCATGAGAAGGGGTCCCAAAAACCCGATGTTGAAAATTTGGTGCAAAAATTCCAAAAAATGACTGAGATTTGCAATAAAGTTGAAACCCCCCTACGTAGCCCATTATACAGCTTATCGACATTTCCTCAGTTCGCGGTTGGCTTTGAAGAGTGCAGGCGTGTTCCCAGTCCACCGAAGATGGTTGCACGAGTCCGGAGGTAAGTATGGGTGGGGAGTGTGGGAAGGCTGGGTGCACAGTGGGTGGGGTGCGGGTTGTGGGGGTTGGGAGACACGCCGCGGGACCGTTTTTGTTTTACAGAAAAAAAAAAAAAGATGATGAGGGATGTTTGCCACGCTGGGGTGGGCTCCCAGCATGGCAGAAGATGTGTGGAGTGGGCCGAGGAGCCGACAGGGGGTTGGGCAGCCCCGTCATCAAACTACACGGGGCAGGTTGAAGAGCCGACGGGGGATTGGGAATCCCAGTCGGCAAAACAAACAAACGGTTTGCCATGCTGGGGTGGGCTCCCAGCGTGGTGGCAGGATGGCTTGGGGGGCCCGTGGAGCCGATGGGGGATTGGGCACCCCCGTCGGCAAAACAAACAACTTTTGCCACACTGGGGTGGGCTCCTAGCATGGCAGGAAAGCTTTTGGGGGGGGCGCGTGATGGAGGGGATGGTGGCGGTGCTCAGTATGGCAGCAGTGTTTTCCTTTGAAGCAGAGGAACACCACTGTCATACTGAGCTCCTGCACCCATTGGTGCAGGACCACCATGCCTGCTCAAGGGAGCAGTGCATTGGGTGGGAGAGGCACACCTCCAAGTGTGCTACTCTCCCAAAATGTTCCTTGCACATGCATGCATGCGAACATAAAAATAGCTACTGGGTTGGTTCAAAAGTAATTACTGGGATAGACATCATTTTTTGCAATTTTGAGCTGGATTGAGCTCTCTGTGTTGCTGCAGTGAGAGTTAGCCTATTCTATGAACACACCAGTTATCTGATTGGCACCAGGGAGCTCCATTATGGAACTGGGTAAGGCGGCTCACAATATTCTACAGGTGGAAGTCAGGGTGGAAGTCTGTCTGAGTCTGTGTATGTGCGAGTATGTATTTGGGGGGGAGCAGGGGTTGCAAGGGGCAAGCTGGAAGGGATTTGTGATTGAAAGGCCTCTGCTATCATTTTATACTATGGGTGGTGGTGGGGGTGTTTTTTTCACTGGTGCGGAAAAGAACATGTGACTTTCTTGTAACAGTTTATTCTGGATTTGTGCATAATATTAGCAAATTTGGTGAGTCTAATCTATAAAACTATTCAACATCTACTCGGAATGGACATATCATTTTCCAATTTATCCATAAACACTGTTATATCTGTGGGTATCCAGTCTGTTTGGATAAGATTAGAGTATTAGTAGATTTGATTCATGTTCTGATGCTTGCCCATAGCAAATCTTCCCCATGCACTGCATGTGGTGCAAAAGATAATTTTGCTTTAAAGTGACAATTTTGATTTACATCTGTGTATTGCATTATATATATATTTTTTTTCAATTACTGTACATTTTCCCCTGCTGGCACCCCTAACCCTGCGAGTGGGCTCACCCTGAGATTGGCAACTTAGACCCTCACCTGGGGATGCCCCCCCAAGTGGGTCCGCCTGTGGTGGAACTGAAGGTGGCTGAAGGGTCAGGCACCGAGCCCTGGCTCATTCTTGGGGGCCAGTGGATTTTTTGCAGTAAGTCCTCTTGGAGCTGGGAGCGTGCAATGATGCTGACACCTTACAGCAAGCATCTGTTCCAGCTCCACCCACGTTGTGGTGTGGTGCAGTGCCCCTGGTCTCCACCAGGGGGTGAATAACACCAGAACCAGCTCTCTTAACCTCTCCAGAGAAGGAGAACCATCCTCCAGATGCTCAATCCTTCTCCTCCCCTGCCAACCCCTGGTGGTCCATGCCCATTCCTGAACATGGCTCGCCAGCGTGGTGTAAAGTGTGGCATCCAGTACCTCAACCCTCAACACCACTGGGCCAGCCCATATTGCATTATATTTAGAATTGTAAATCTATAGGAAAATAGTTTGGTACAGTACCATGGGTTGCGGTTATACTTGGCTATGTTATGAGACTGCATCACAAAATAATTATAATCTCCACTGAAACTACATGTAGATTACAGTTAGAATAGGGTGGTGCATCAACAAATTATACAAAATCTTTTATTCCTATGTTCTCTTGCAAAGCATACAAACATACTGAAATCAGTCTGAACTGTGAGAGGACTTTTCAGGGAATACCAGTCCTCTATTTATCACAGCTTCTGAATACTGACTCTCCTTTCTAATTAGGGGTGTGCGAAAAAAAATTCCACCGGTGGAATTTCAATGAAAGTCAGACTTTTGCTTCCGAAAAAGTTTGGAAATCATTTTGCCAACTTTTGTGGAAAGTCCAACTAAAAACTGCAGAACCAATGTAAGAACTGTGGGTTAATGTATTAAATTGTGGGAAAAAAATTCTGCAGAACTGATCACTGTTAATGTTCAGCGCTGCAGCTTTTTCCCCTACAGTTTAATTCATTAACCCCTCCCCCACCGATCGCTGGCCCTTGGTTTCTTCTGCCCTCCACCAATCACTGACCCCATATAAAAAAAATGTTGGTGTCCAGTCCCTCCACCCACCCGCTGATCACCCCTCCATATAAAAAATAAAATATCCTCATTCCCTGGTGTCTAGTGGCACCCCTCACCCACTGATCGCCAGCCCCATAGAAAAGAAATGTTGGTGTCCAGTTCTCCCCCCACCCACCAATTGCCACGCCATATAAAAAATAAAATATGCTCATTCTCTGGTGTCTAGTGGACCCCCACTCCCCCACCCTGTCAGGTAGTCCACCACCACCACCACCCTGCTCTCCACCATCCCAACACTGAGTGGTTGACCAGCACATCCCTTTTCTCTCCTCCATGGCTGGACACCCATTGAGCTGAATAAATGAACATGTGCTTGTACAAGTTCCGCTAAGGCAGAATTTTCAACTTTTGCCCATCCCTATTTCTAATTCTACATCACTCTCTGCCTTTCTCCTCCTTTTCCTTTGAAGTCTTTGCACAACTTTCTGGCTGGAAAATGCAAGGTAGAGGGTTTTCTAGTGAAACTCCTAACTCCTGCTTGAAACTATATTCCTACTTTTTGTTCACATACTGTACAAGCAGTGTCACAGTTTCCTGTAAGACAAAAGGGATTAACTCCCATTAAAATTGCATTGTTTCCTGCAGTAACTCTGCTACAGAATGCTGCAGAATTGGTTTTCATCCTAGCAAACTCTACTATATGTGCTACTATTTACTTTATTTAGAGGTGCTGCTGTTTAGTGCTTTGTTTCTCAGGTAATGGCAGAGATGTTGCACAACACAACAGTATTTACAGTTGTGGGGGAAGTGGAGGGACCACAAATAAGCACCAAGAGATTGGAGGGGTAGGGCAATAGACACTAGTCCCTTTTCTGAGGAGAGGGTCAGGAATGTACTCACTAATCTGAGAGTAGGCAAAGCCATGGGGCCAGAAGGGGTGCATCCAAGAGTGTTAACAGAACTCAGGGAGGTGCTAACTGCACCTCTGATAAACATGTTTAACAGTGCACTGGAGACTGGTGTGGTCCCAGAGGACTGAAGAAAGGTGGATGTAGTCACACTTCACAAAAGTGGTAGCAAGGAGGAGGCAGGAAATTACAGGCCTGTCAACCTGACATCTGTAGTGTGGAAATTGATGGAAACATTATTAAAGGAAAGAATTGTGGAACACATGGAACCAATAGACTGCAAGACTGAGACAGCATGGCTTTATGGAGGAGGTCATGCCAAACAAATTTGATAGATATTTTGACTGGATAACCAGGATGTTGAATTTTGGGGTGGAGCCTAATAGGACTTCAGCAAGGCCTTTGACACAGCTCCACATAGGAGCCTGGTAAACAAGTTGGGTTGCATGGTGGGTGGGCAATACAGTGGTAACCTGGGTAAGAAACTGGTTGGGGGTAGGAAGAAGAGGGTGGGGTTAAACAGAGTTAATTCTGAGGAGGGGAGAGTGACCAGTGGGGTACTACAGGGTCAGTACTGGAGCCAGTCCTCTTTAATGTCTTCATTAGTGACATAGCAGAAGAACTGGAAGGGAAGGTCTGCATCTTTGTGAATGACACCAAGATGTGCAACAGGGTGGACACTCCAGAGGGGGTGCAAAGGATGGAAAGAGACTTGAAATGACTGGAGGAGTGGTCAAAAGTTTGGTAGCTAAGGTTTAATGCAAAAAAAGTGCAAACTAATGCTCTTGGGTCACAGACACCAGGAGGTGCAGTATAAAATAGGGGCAGATATCTTTGCAATGACCAAGCAGGAAAGAGAGCTGGGGGTAATCATAGTGGATGACCTGAAGGTGGCCAGACAATGCAACAAAGTGATCAGAAGAGCTAGTGGGATGCTGGGATGTATAGGTAGGGATATTACCAGTAGGAAGAGGGAAGTTGTGTTGCCACTATATAGGTTATTAGTAAGATCCCACCACAAGTACCGTTCCAGTTTTGGAGGCCACATCTCAGGAAGGACATAGACAGGATGGAGGCTGTCCAAAGGAGGGCTACCAAGATGGTAGGGTCTACATCAAATGTCCTATGAAGAGAGGCTAAAGGAATTAAACATGTACACCCTGGAGGAGAGGGGGGTATGATTGAGACCTTTAAATACCTCACAGGAGTGAATAAGGTACAAGTGGGATACAGTATATTTTTCTGAGGAAAGGGCACTCAAGAACAAGTGGCCCTGATATGAAACTGGAGGGGGTAGGTTTAGGAGAGATGTGAGAAATTCTCACAGAAAGGGTGGTGGATGCCTGGAGCGGTCTTCCAGCAGAGGTTGTGGTGGTGAAAACAGTGGTGGATTCAAAAAAGCCTTGGAAAAGCACGTGGGAGTCATAAGTGATTGGTAAGGGGTGGCAGAGAAAGTGTTGTAGACCTGGAGGGGTCTACAGTGTAAGCAATGCAACAAAAAAGAACAGAATGGATGGGCCCCATGGTCCTTATCTGCCATCAGCTTCTACGTTTCTCTGTTTCTATGTAACTCATATCTTTTACATACCCATACTGCAGTACTAGCAACTCGTAGAATTAACATATTGTCATACTGTGCTAAAAAACAAGTAAAATAGATGTTCTAACATGGTCCTATTCTCATTGGTCAGTTTAGGTATGCAGCTGTATTACTCTTCTTACCTGTGTTTTGAACACTAAAATTAAAACATTTTGGTCATTACAACATAAATAAACAAAGCAGAGCACATACAGTATATCCCTAACCTTGAAACTGGAGTTATTATGTTCACTTGCAAAACATATGACTACATTAGTATCAGTTTGAACTGTGAGAGGGCTTTTGGGGGGTGTGCTCCTTCATTGCCTATTGCAGCATCAGAGTTCTGAATTTCTTCCCAAATGTTGCCCACTTTCTGCTTTTGTGTTTGGTGTCCTAGCCCCATCATAATGTTATGTGTGAACCTCTTCATTTACCAATCATGACAATTTCATTATTGCAGCTCATATTAATAATTTAGTCATTCCAGCGGTTGTGCTTTCTGCTAGCAAGGCTGAAAATGTAGTACAGGGTTTTGTTGTGTAATGCATGAGGGGCAGTCTCTGGAGGCACTATAGGGGGAAGTAGGGCAGACTTGCAGGCCAAGTGTTCTTATCTCCTTATTACAAGGTGTGCCTACAGGTGTTTGCTAACAGTTTACTGCTGTAATCTTCTGATTCAAATTGTCTTTTGCAAGGTATATCTTCTGTTACTGCTTTATTTTTCTCTGAAACAAAGTGTTTCTTACAGGGTATATCTTCTGTGAAATTATTACAGGTGGTGCTTTACAGGTTGTACAGTATTATCTATCATTAGGATAAGCTTTAGGGTTACTGCATTTGTTGCTGACTGATTGTTTCTGCTCTTATCTCCTTGTTTCTTTTGTCCATGGTTCTTCATTTTTGGCAGGGGAAGGGCCCAACCACCCACCCCCATCCCCAACCACCCCACACTACACTCCTGTTATAGAGTAGCACAGTCGTGACATTTCCTGTGGCAAAGCAGGAAGGGGTGGATCAGTGGGGTAGCCACACGCTGACCTCATTTACAGGGGCACTAGTACTTTAACTTGTTATAACAAGTTATACAAAACAAACAAAACACAAAATTAAACTTTGCTTTCACTTTCTTCCTACTATTTACTCTGACCAGGTTATAAACCCAGCAAATTGTCTGAATGGATATCATTGACTGCAGGTACTGCAGAACACTTTTCAGAATGGCAGTTTTACAGGATTTAGGACACTGTCCCATGCTAGGCCACTGGAGATCTTAGGGCTCAGCTCCAGGCAGCATGGGCAGAGATTGCATATGTCAAATTTCATATTCAAGAGGAAATATATTACAAGAACCACCCACTATTTCCCCAACATCCAACAGAAGCACCTCGACCACAAAGGGTAGTTGGTCCAGGAGGTTGGCAGGTGGTTAGGAGGGGCAAATCGGGTGCCCCATCACTCGGTGCTCTCCAACATATTACCTCCACAAACTATATAAAAACTACAAACAGGTGTCTGCCTCTATCTCCAAAATCAAACAAAGGGGCAGAGGACACTGCAGAGCAGAACACTGCAGCACAGGAGCTAGCACAACAAAACTAGCCCAAAACAGGAACCCAAACAGAAAAAGCAAAAAGAAAATCCAAAAAACTTCTGCTCATGGGAGACTCCATGATTCGGGGAGTTGATACCTATCTTCAGCCAGGGGTAATGGTCAGATGTCTCCCAGGTACATCAGCATGGAGAGACACTGACCACATTGCTAAAATTGTTCAGGAAGCAGGAGAAAACATTGATGTCCTGGTACACATATGGACTAATGATCTCACCAGCCGGTCAGTTGTGGAGACCAAGGAACACCTGGCCAGGCTGGGTGATAAACTATCATCCATTTTGTCCAGCATCTCCTTCTCTGAGATCCTGCCAGTCTGGGAAAGGGGAGCAGATGAACGGAAGGTTAGAGAAGGGGAAATGGGGAACTAAACATGCGTCTCAAGGGCTGGTGCCAGGAAAAAGGACACAAATGTGTAGGGAACTGGCAACAGTTTTGGGAGTGAAAGTTCTTTAAATTTGATGGACTACATCTGACTAAGGAGGGAGTCAGTGCATTGGGGCAGAAGTTTGACCTCTTTGCAGAATATTTAAACTAGCAAATGGGTAGAGGGGTGCAGCACCCCATACATTGAATGGGAAGAACACCCCTCTCCCCTCAGCTAGTGGTCAAACAGGAGTTCCGCATGTTTGCAGTTCATTTGCATCACCAGGTAAGGAAAAAGGTCCAGCTCCACATACAACTCACAGGGGAAATGCCAGACCTCACCCAACAGCTAACACACCAAAATCTGAACCAATGGAAAATCATGTACACAAATGCTCGCAGTCTGGGAAACCTAGATCCCAGACCTGCAGGCAATAATGACAGAGGCTAAACTGGACATAGTAGCAATTAATGAGATGTGGTTTACCAGTAACCACACTTGGGAGACTTCAGTACCTGGCTATGTACTGTTCAGAAGAGACTGGGTGCAAAAAGGGGGGGGGGGTGGAGTGGCCCTGTATGTTAATGAAAATATCAAAGCTACAGAAATTCAGAATACACAAAAAGAGCCAGAAGAACTGTGGGTCACCCTGGAATCAGGAAATGGGACAGCCATAAGAACTGGGGTTGTCTACAGGCCCCCAGACCAGGGAGAGGGCATAGACACATTACTGTTAGAAGATATACAAAACATGACAGCTAAAGGGGAGGTTCTGATAATGGGAGACTTCAACACGCCAGATACAGATTGGTCAATACCAGCAGGAACATCTGCCAGAACTAGACACATGGTGGATTCCCTGCAGGGGGAGGACCACAAACAACTGGTACAACAACCCACAAGAGACAGGGCTATCCTAGATCTAGTACTGACTAACAGGGAAAGGATCACAGATCTCCAGGTTGAAGGTCACCTGGGGGCCAGTGACCATCACATGGTATGGTTCAATTTGGCCACTAGAACAAAATCATCCATTCCAAGGCAAAAATATGGGACTTCAGAGGAGCTGACTTTGATAAGATGGCCAACAGAGTTAAGCTAGCCTTGTCAAAAAGAAACACAGGTGAGGGGGTACAGGCAAAGTGGGCAAGCATTAAGGATGCAATACTTGAAGCAACATCCCATTATGTTAGACAGAAAAGGAAGTGCAAAAGAAGAAGGAAACCACTTTGGTTCTCAAAAACAGTAGCAGAAAAGGTCAGAGCCAAAAGGCTGGTCTTCAGGAAATATAAGGGAACACAGCAGGATGAAGATAGGGAGGCATACCAAACTTCCCTAAGGGAAGCAGGGAAGGCAGTAAGGCAGGCAAAGGCCCAAACTGAGGAAACACTAGCACAAACAGTAAAAGAAGGTGACAAGACTTTCTATGGATACATTAATTAAAGGAGAAAGTCCAGAGGGGGTATTGCTAAGATCAAAGGAGATAAGGGTGTGTGTGAGGAGGAGGAGGAGGAGGACCATGTAAAAGCATCTACCCTAAACAGATACTTCTGCTCAGTATTTACTGAAGAGAAGTGAGGCAGAACCCACAGCTCAGCACTATGGACACGGGAGGTAGGAGGTGAGCACTAGTCCCTTCACAAAATAAAGGGTTCTACTAGAGCTCGATAAGCTTAGGGTGAACAAGGCAATAGGACACAATGGCATACATCCCAGGGTACTAAAGGAGCTAAGGGTGGAACTAGCAGAGCCATTATCAGAACTGTTTAGTGAGTCTCTGAGCACAGGAGAGGTCCTAGAAGACTGGAGAAGGGCTCATGTGATCATGCTCCACAAGAGGGGTAGCAGGGAGGAGGCAGGGAACTACAGACCAGTCAGTCTTACCTTAGTAGTGGGCAAGATTATGGAGGCACCTTAAGGAAAGGGTAGTGCAACACTTGGAATCCATATGAGCAAAGGATCCAAGACAGCATGGGTTTACAAAAAGAAGGTCCTGTCAAACTAATCTCATAGATTTCTTTGACTGGGTAACCAGAGTGGTGGACCAAGGGGGAGCAGTTGATGTCACCTACCTTGACTTTAGCAAAGCTTTCGATACTGTTCCACATAGAAGATTGATTAATAAGCTGGGTAGGCTCAGGGTGGGTCAGAAGTTGGTCATCTGGGTGGCAAACTGGTTGACGGGCAGAAAACAGAGAGTGGTGGTAAATGGTATACAGTCAGAAGAGATGCAAGTCACAAGTGGGGTACCTCAGGGATCAGTCCTGGGGCCAGTCCTCTTCAATATCTTCATCAGTGACATTGCAGATGGACTGGAGGTAAGGTTTGTCTGTTTGCAGATGACACCAAGATCTGCAACAGAGTAGATGGTCCAGATGGGGTGGGCAGAATGAGAAGAGATCTGATAAACTAGCAAAATGGTTGGAAGAGTGGCAACTGGAGTTTAATGCAAAGAAGTGCAAGATCATGCACGTAGGAAGAGAAACCCAAGCCACCTATAGGCTGGGAGTGGAGTTACTAGCAGTCACAAGGGAAGAAAGAGACTTGGCCATCATCATCACTGATGACCTGAAATCAACCAAGCAGACCACTAAAGCAGTAGAGTAAGGCTAGGGGATGTTCGATGTATAGTAGGGTATCAGAAGTCAGAAGAGGGAGGTAATTATCCCTCTTTACAAGACACTGTTAGGCCCCATCTGGAGTACTGCATGCAGTACTGGAGGCCTCACCTTCAAGGACATTAACCAAATTGAGACAGTCCAGAAGGGCAACAAAATGGTGCAGGGACTACATCAGAAACATATGAGGACAGATTAACTGAGCTCAATATGTATACCCTAGAGCAAAGGAGGAGAGAGGATGTGATTGAAACATTCAAACATCTTAAGGGCATTAACAAGGTGAAAGATTCTATCATGTTTCAATATAAGAAAAATAGCAGGACAAGAGGATACAGCGTGAGATTAGAGAGAGGCTCAGTAAGTGAAAATGTGAGGAAGTTCTTTTTCACAGAAAGGGTGGTGTATGCATGGAACTACCTACCTCAGGAAGTGGTGGATATGAATACAGTGCAGGGCTTCAGACATGCATGGGATAGGCATAAGGGAGCAATAAAGATGAGTATGAATAGATAGGCCATTGACAGAGCAAAGGCCGATTGCACATTTATAAGGTAGAAAAAGAAATGGGCAGACTGGATGGGCCTTGCGGTCCTTATCTGCCATCAGCTTCTATGTTTCTATGCTGACAACTTCTATGTTTCGAACTTCTAGTTCCTGTTTTTTTTTTCCCCAAGAAAGTGCTACTGCTTATTTCTTTCATATGTGCTGATGCATAATGCTTTGTTTCTCTGGGAGTTGCAAAGATGTTGCACAACCCATATAATTGGCATACCCATGATGCAGAGTTGCATCTCATGGAATTAATGTATGCTCATACTGATAAAAGCAAGTAAAACAGATGCTATAACATGTTCCTACACTCATTGATCAGTTTAGGTAAGTGGCTTTTTTACTCTGTTTACCTGTGTTTTGAACACTAAAATTAAAGTGTTTTGGTCAGTACAACTGTAGTGTGGATCTTACATTACTTACCTGAATGTGAGAGTACTGCATCTATTGTATGCTGTTTCTAGAACATAGACTATTACACTGTGTCAAATTAAAGTAACCAGTGGAAGGCTAGAGAAATCAGTTTTTTATGGCAGACATTCTGCAGAAGTTTTCCAATGCATTACTACATACACTCCTATTCTTGGACTCAAGTTTGTGAGAGGGCTTTTGGGGCTGTGCCCCTTTCTTCACCTATCACAGCATCAAAATACCAAATTTCTTTCCCATGAGTTCACTCTCTGCCTTTTCCTCTTTTTCTTTAGCCCCTTGCCCAATCACAATGTTATGAGTGAGCGTCTTCATTTTCAGTCATGACAATTTTACTGTTATAACTCCTATTATTAATTTTTCCTTTTAATTGCTGCACTATCTATGCCTAACAGCCATACAGCAAATACAAGAAAAGGGACTGCTTGGCAATTAGCAAGTACTTGCTTCAATTTGTGTATGACTGTGAAAGAAGAGGATTATGAGAAAAAATTTTTTAAAGCACTTTTATTTTCAGGGTCTAGTTGAAGGTTTTTAGCGTGTAATTGTGATAGTCATGTTAGTGATGACAGATAGGGATATGTGGATAGTACTGATTTTATTGTGAAGAAGCGACCATATTTTAACCAGTCCTGTTGTGTAAGATGGCCCTCAGCCAGTAAGGTTTCATGCTTTTAGCATTGGCCAGTGCTTGTTTCCCCAAGCTGCAGAAGTCATTTTACATGTCCTTAGTGCAAAGCCCAGTTATGCATTTGAATCCTCGATTCAGAAGCACTACTATAAGTTACTCAGATACCTGCTAGACAGTTCAGTATACTGTAAATGTAAGCATCACCTTGAATTTAAATTTTGTAAAAAGTTGCTTACTAGTGTAGGTCTGACATTTCATTGGTTGTGGAGATGTACAGTACTTGTTAAAAGCAACATGATTGGTCCCTAAAAATGCCAGTGCATATTATCAAGTGAATAACAGGAATGAAGGGGCAATGGAATGCAGGACACTGCAGTGAAGAATTTGCTGCTCTGCTTACCTGTGTTTTGAACACTAAAATTAAAGTATTTTGGTCATTATGTATTTGGTTTTAATTCGGTCATTATCCATGAGAGCCACATTAGCATATGAGATCATAATGTGTCAGCAACCTTTAGTCTCCACAATATGCCTGTCTGCTTAATTAGAAGAAGAAAGCAGGTTGCAGCAAGATGGAAATACCACATTTATCTTCAGTTAGCTTTGCAAGCCATCTTAGATGTAAAGCAGGACTTTTTTCCTTTAAACTGCATTCAACCTGTGTGTTTCTAGAGAGTTTTTTCAGGTTATTTATACTTTCAGCACAGGGATGTATGGTATAAATGGGTGCTGTGGCATCATGTTCCCACATACCTCTCAACTGTCCCTGATTTTCAGGGATGTCCCTGATTTTGCCTCAAATTTCTTCTGCCCCTCCTAAATTTGGCATTTCTGTCACTGAAAAGTAGGGATTTGAATCACAAAATAATGCCAGCCATTGGTGTTACTGTCTAGTTCTCATTAAGACAATGCTATTCACACTAAGAAGCATGTTGTACACAGCTTCTGGGACTAATATTACTATTTTTTCAGATGTGTCCCTGATTTTAGTCATTTGTCCCTGATTATTTTAAGCCTTGTCACTGATTTTTGATGAGGAAGGTTGAGAGGAATGTGTTCCCATATGCTTAATGCAGCTCTCAGGAACAATGAGATTTCAACAAACCAGACAATGGAGACCCTAGGCTAGTTGCAGGAGTTGGTATGAACAGTGAAAACAGACTAACAAACACATATATCCCTGAAAGGTAAACAAAAGAATTAACTGTTGACAAGGAAACAAATAACACACGATTTGAGTGTGCAATACTCCTTAAAAGTCACCAGTAGTGGTGCAAAGTTGGAAAAATGTGCTTGTGAATTTACAAACAATTTGTGAAGTTAATCATCCTTGTGAAGTGCTAATTCACAGTATAGGAACAACTTCATAAATTGCGAATATGATAACTTCACTTGTGAAGTGGTGCCCACAGGCAAAGTTCACTGAGTACTATGAGATTGGAAGTCACATGGTCCTGAAATTAGCTGTGTACCCTACTGTTAAAGGAAAACTGCATGTTAAAATCAGGAAAATATATTTTTTACCATCCCTTGGGTGTTCTTAGTTCATCCCACTGTTATTTTTCAGCTCAGGCTGTGTGAGGTGTTTTTTCTAACTTTCTCTTGCTATTTTATGGCCCTTGGGGGCTGCCATTTACCTTTCTTGTATTGCTTCTTGTCCCAGATAGTCTTCCCAGAGTGCCCTCTGCTCTGAGGTCTAATAGCCCATACATCTGACCAGTGTCTTGTTACAGTGTCTGTATTGTTTATAGTAGCCACAAGATGAAAGAATATATGGAGCATTGGAATGGTTTCTATGGTTTGCAAACATCATGGAGCACAACTAACAAGTCTGTCTGCTCCAACAATGCTAATTTACTCCCCCCCCAAGGGCATAGCAGAGGAGAGAATTTATATCAGCAGCACTCACCGCTGCATGCAGCCTGTATATAAACTGTTTCTTTGCTTAGACTCGTGCTGTCCCACCCCCTTTTATTCGACATATTCTGTGCTTCTGATTCAGTTGCTTGCATCCTGTGTAGAAGATTCATGCTTGTAGACCAATGTAATCCTTTTAAAGCAGTTGTCATTCACTGTCTAAGCAGCCTTCAGTATTTTTGTGTTCATGTGATCTGCACCAGAAGCCCTCTGCATGATTTCGTCCTGTTTTGTTCTTAATACCAGCTCGTATCATTGCCTTCAACTTTAAATATTTAAAGAGCAGCTTGTATATGTCGAATAAAAGGGGGAGGGAAAGCACGAGTCTAAGCAAAGTAACAGTTTATATACAGTTTGCATGCAGCGGTGAGTGCTGCTGATACAGACACTGTAACAAGACAATGGTCAAATGCATGAGCTATTAGACCTCAGAGCAGAGGGCACTCTGGGAAGACTATCTGGGACAAGAAGCAATAAAATAAAGGTAAATGTCAGCCCCCAAGGGCCATAAAATAGCAAGAGAAAGTTAGAAAAAACACCTCACACAGCCTGAGCTGAAAAATAACACTGGGATGAACTAAGAACACACAATGGATGGTAAAAAATATATTTTCCTGATTTTAACATGCAGTTTTCCTTTAATACACACTACAGGAACAGCTAAAGCAGACAGGAAGGGCCAGGCAGGTGAAAATGTATAACAAGTTTTACGGGGGGGACAGCACATAGGAAAGGAAATCTGGGTGAATGGAAGATGCTGGAGAGGGAGAACCAGAGCAGAGGGAGGGCAGTCTGTAAAACATGGAAGGTCATGCTAATGAATGCCCATAGCCTAAGAAATAAGGTTTCAGACCTGGAGGCCTTGCTGGTAGATGCAGACCTTGACACAGCGGCAATGACAGAGACGTGGTACTCTGCTAATCATGGCTGGAAAGTCAGTGTACCAGGCCATACACTGTTCAGGAGGGACAGGGAGGGTAAAAAGGGTTGGGGAGTGGCCCTGTACATCAGAGATTGTATAAAGGATACAGAAGCTAAGGAAAGACAGAGGGAGGCCGAGGTAATGTGGGTCACCCTGGAGCCAGGGAATGGAAAGCAACAAGCACAGGGGTGATCTACAGACATCTGGCACAGAGGGAGGAAATAGACAAGGAACTACTGGAGAACATACATGACATGGCAGCTAAAGGTGAAATCCTGCTACTGGGGGATTTCAATATGCCAGACGTGGATTGGGCCACCCAGGTGACTGCTTCAGCCAGAAGCACAGCCATCCTAGAATCCTTGCAGGGGGTTGGACTCAGATAGATGGTGCATGAGCCAACCAGAGACAAGTCAATTCTGGATCTGGTATGGACATAATAATATATTATAATAGGAACAGAGTTGAAGAAATACAGGTGGAAGGGCAGCTGGGGTCCAGTGCAGCATGGAGACATGAACTCAATTAAGTCACACAAGGGCAAGAGTATTAGATTTCAGGAGGGTGGATTTCATTAACATCAGTAGATGTATACAAGCAGTCCTAGGGAAAGGAGGGGTAATAGAGGGGGTGAAAGAACAATGGGAGAAACTGAAAGGGGCCATAGTGGAGATAACAAACCAATGCGTTAGGATAGTGGCCAAAGGGAAAAGAAGAAGGAAACCACTATGGTTCTCCAAAGAGGTAGGGGACAAAGTCTGGGCTAAAAGGCTGAGTTTCAGGAAATATAAGGGGAGCCAAAGGGAGGATGACAGGGAGAAGTGCCTTGAATATTAAGGGAAGCAGGAAAGGCTGTTAGGAGGGTAAAGGCACAGACAGAAGAGGGTTTAGCATGGTCTGCAAACAAAGGGGATAAGGCATTTTATAGGTACATCAGTGAAAGAAGAAAAAAATGGGAGGAATTGTGAGGCTCAAAGTGGAGAAGGGAGAGTGTAAGGAGGGGGATCTAGATAAGGCAGAAATACTGAATAAATACTTCTGCTCAGTATTCACTGAGGAGGGGAAGGGTCAAGAACCACAGTTGGGTCGCAGAGGCAATGGGGGTCACCAGTCCATTCACAGTGGAGAGAGTTCTAGAAGAACTCACAAAACTGAAGGTGGATAAGGCCACGGGGCCAGACAGCATCCACGTGAGGATATTAAATGAGCTGCAAGGGGAACTAGCCACGCATCTGGCAGCCCTGGTCACAGAGTCACTCAACATGGGTGTTGTTCCAGAGGACTGGAGGAAGGCACATGTAGTCCCACTGCACAAAAGTGGCAGTAGGGAGGAGGTGGAGATCTACAGGGCAGTCAGCCTCACCTCAGTGGTGGGAAAGAGCATGGAGACACTGAACTTGATGAGAACTGAATGAGAACGGTGGTTGGAGAGGAAGACTGTTGGCACTGCGTGCTCCCAAAACTGAGGAATAGCTTTGGGAAGCAGGGTCACACAGCGTGTTTTATTTTTTTAACAGGTATGCTATTGTTGCCTCTACGTATGACCTTACCAGAAGATCTTAGTGTGCCTCCCGTCTGCTGGTTCCCATGGCTCTCCTCTTTTTCCTGGCTTTTCTTTCAGGAGGAACACCACAGAAAAGGCAAAGAACTGCATGCCTGAGCTGAAGCTGAAGTAAATTAATGCAAAGACACCCTCAGGTGATGTGAGGAGCACAAGTGACAGATTGTTCGGAGAACCAGCAACTTAAGGGGTGTATTCTGACCACTGTCTTCTATTTGTATTATTTAGATATCTTACTCATGTACTGACTGAGTTGGCTTTTTCAATGTTTATTTACTTATTTCATCATAATATTGTCATTTTTGTTGCCTGTCTTGTTGAGAATAATTGAGAGACACGTGGACACAGGGTAATCAGAATCGGAAAGGAGTGCTTAAAGTGCTGCTTTTATAGCCACAAAGCTAAAAAGCTTGCCCTGTTTTGTCATTCTTACCTATTCCTTTTATTCTTTTTATTTTTAACTGATTGCAATCATTATTATTTTTTTTCTTCCCTATAGCTTGTCACTTTTTGATTTTCCCGCTGTTTGTCATGTGACAGAGCTGAGGGGTTAAACTGCGCATGTCGGCGTTTGGCATTCTGTTCTTGGTCGCCACCATTTTTCAGCTGTGATGAGCACAGGCAGACGTTGGTGCTGCAGGAGTCTGCCTTGTTTTAGCCAGCATCTTTCTCTGGGTGTGGCTGTTTCAACACAAAATGAAGTAGATTTTTTCAGTGCAGTAGTATCGCTCAGAGAAGTGGTAATGGGGCTCCCCCCCTTTTCTTTTATACGGCTGAATGCTGAACGCTGTGGTCTCAGAAGCAGATTGTATTCTCTGGCAAAAACTTCTGCCATCATTTTGGCTGTGACCATTTATTGACATTCTCATCCACAGCCATTACTCACTTCCCAAGAATTGAAAGTAAGAAGTAAGCTGTGTTACTTTATATTGTATTTCCTGTTATTTTTAATGTTTTTATTTGTTGACTGATCAGATTTCATCTCTTGGCATTTCCGACCACCATTGTGCTTTTTTATGTGTCTATTGAAACACTGAGTCTTTATTGTTCACATTAATTTCTCTTTTTTATCATAGTAACCTCAACACAAGTGCTTTCTGAGTCAAATTCCTCTGTAACCTACGGACAAAATCATTTAAAATCGACTAGACCATTGAAATTGGGACATCAGAGACTTATTCTGATTTTGGATTTTGCAAACACTTGGCACTCAGCACTTTTTCTGCTGGTAATGCCAGGACTTCATTGATTAAAACTGATGCCTATCTGAACCTTGCCTGGATTTCGTCTTCAAGCTGTAAGATAAGACTGTTTCCTTTTTTTCCTTTGCAAACTAGCGAGTCTGTTGCCTGCTTTACATGTTTTATGGAACCCTGGAAACTTGCCTGTAAGACTGCAGTGCAATACTTTGGGACTTTGTGCAATAGTGTGTCTCTTTTTAAGCTATTATTGTTTTCATTACAGTAATTGTATCACTTTAGTTGTTTTTCATTTTGATGGTTCACACAAGAAAACAACCAGCTATGGAGGCTAGGATAGCTGCTTCAAACTCTGATTTTAGGGAGCAAGAGTATGTACCATCGGGGGTAATCTTAGTGGCTGTAAAGTCCAGTCCCCAGGCTTGGATACTGTTATTCTTATTCCCAGACAGGAGTCTGTTTCCAGTAAGGAAGATACTCCTCAGAACCTGGAATTTGTTAAGAAAAACCAAAAAGGGAATAAGACAGCTACTAAGACATTAAAAAGAAGTAGTAACCCTCCCCCCAAATGAAAACTAAAGTGACTCATGTTAGGGTGAATAAAACCACTGTGCCTCGAACTAAAGTAAAGCAAAGTAAAATTAGTGAATTTGTGCTCAAAACTATATCTCAGCTGAGGAATGTAGCATAGGACATAACAGGGCCCAGTGCATGACATAGGCTTGGCAAATACATTAACACTTTCTCCTCCCTGATGGCACTAGTATCTGCCAGACGTGGAGGAGAACTACAGGCACACTCATGCAGACCAGTGCAGACCGTGTAGCCTAGTGGTTAAAGCACTAAGCTGTAACCTGAAATTCCCTTTACCTTTCCTAACATTCTACACTGACAGAATATCCCTTACACCTATAATGTCATTCTGACCAATAGTACCATTGACAGTCCACATCAACCAAACTATTGAAATATCTGCAGAACCCCCTCAGTGGAAAATACAAAACAACCATCAGCTTAAAATACGGGGTATGAAAAGGATACTTAGTACATTCCTATCAAGGAAAGAGGAAATATACAAACAGACTGTTTGTAATGCTACATGGAAAAGGAAAACCAGCTTCAAAATCTTTTATTGCCATGTACCTTAAAACAGCAATCTCAAAACCATACAGAGTGAATTACTCGACTGCACCAAGAGATCTGAAAGCTCACTCTACCAGAGCAGTTGCAACTTCCTGGGCAGAGAATAATGGGAATACTGCAGAGGAAATCTTTAGCAGCATGTAAGGACTAGGTACAAGACAACACGTCTGACCCACCCTAGCAGAGGATTACTGCTTTTTAATAACCCATGATGTAATGAATAGGGAGTGCCTCAGAGATTAACCCCCACAATGGTAGTTTACTCACCTGGTAAAGGTGATTGTGGGGGAATATATCTTTGAGGCACTCCACATCCTGCCCAACACACGTGTGAAAGACTCAACAAGTTTTCATGCATTGCATGAATGTATGATACTCACTATTACAAATTAACAGGTTTGGACATCACCGACGTCTATATGTATAGTGTAATAACAAAATAAAGTTACACAGCAATTTTCTACACTAAGTGGTCACTACACATCTACACTCATTAACAGCAAAAGGTATTAACAGATTATTGTTACAGATACAGCTTTGGAATACATCAAACTGACCTTAGGAGAGCAGACCCTCCTCTCAGGTGGGGGATGGACTTTCTTCAAGTTACATGTTCATCAAGCAACCTATCAGGTGTACACAATCCATGATGTCATGAATGCGGAGTGCCTCAGAGATATATTCCCCCACAATCACCTTTACCAGGTGAGTAAACTACCATTCTATTCAGCCAGAGCTGGCTACCATCCCTGATTTGTCACTGACTAATGACTCTAGTGTTCAACAGGGGGGTTCTGAGCTTAGTCATGAATCCACAAGACTCTCATCAACTCCAAAAATTGTTGGAGTTGATGATATGGCTTATAATAATCCTAGCAATGAATATAGCAGTTTAGCAGAGATTTCTGTACTAACTTTTAGGGAAAATATAGAGGAAAGTATTCAGATGCAAAAATCAACTAAAGAGGTTTCTATTGATTTGTATTATGATTCCTTTAATGATTCTTTAAATTCTCTTAAAGTTTCACCACAGTCTGAACCGAATGAGAGTAGAGATGCAGTGAATTTAAATTCTGCCAGCGAAGTGCCCGTGAAGTGGGCACTTTGCGTTGTCACTTCGCTTCACAGAGTGACCCATATGAAAGGCTCACTTCGTCTTGTAATTATTACTTTGCATTGTCATTCTGCCTTAATGCGAAGTAAGGCAAAGTGACAACAATATTGGTTGCCCCAATACACACAGACACCAAAATTAATGTGTATCCCCATAGTGCTGCTGTTTTGTGCCCAGAAAACTCCCCACTGGGGAGTTTTCTGGACACAAAACAGTGAAATGAGAGTGCAACAAGAAATGCAAAGTCTCCCAGAATTAATGGTGCACTGCAGATGCACAGACAGATTAAGATTGTGCTGCACACTCAAGAGATTCATACAAAAAGGCACAACAACACCTATCCAGTGCTCACAAGTCACAAATCCAAATCTGGAAAGGAATACCTTTTGCTGGTTGGGGGATTAGTGCATAACAGTAACAATCCACTACCAGTAAGGATACCACAAAGCAGTACAAAAAATTCATGCAGGTGTGGTGGATAGCAGGTTCACATTGCTGCATTTGTTCTGTGGCACAATGAAGGGTGTTTGATTTAATGGCACACATCACACACACACACACACACACATACGCACACACTACAAGTAATGTGTAGCAAATTGAAAAATTTAGTAATATAACCAAATGTTTTAAACAAATTATACACTGCTGCACCACAACAATCAGCCAGAAAATGTCAAGAATTACTGAAAATATTACTATGTACATTAACAGCGTTATACAAGAAAATATACCCAAAACAGAAAGACTGCCTTTTTCTCCCAGTTAATCTACCTACACCATAAATACGTCCCTTCCCCAAAGCACACTTCACAGTACACAGACTGACTGTTCTAAATTAAACATTCAAAATGCAGACACAAACAATAAACACTCGATGACATGAGCACAGAAGGTTTTCCTGCAATTGATGTACTAAATTTTGAGCAAAAAAAAGATTCAAAAATGCATTTTTAACAGCTTTTAGAGGTTTTGAATTGCAGAGCTCTGAGAGCAAACTGTCTCCAGCTACCACAACACACACACCACCCAGGCCAGAACTGAGGCTGTGCAGAACAATCTAGAGCCCATGTGACCTGCAATCCAATGAATCAATGTACTTCACCTTAAAATTGGTGGAGAAGTGGTTTGGGGAAGGTGGAGTAACGCAAAGTCATTGGTTTCAATGGAGTTTGAGTACCTCATTATGATGCGAAGTATTCCACTTCACATTGCAGAGTACTCTGCGGATTCCATGTTACCCCGTGAATCACGTCACGGAGTGAATTGGGGCCACTTCACCCACTACTACTTATAGTACTGTAGCTTACATGCTGTACAGGATGGAACACGAATGCCTATGGCTGTACTTCCCTGATGAGCTGAGCCTGTATCATAAAACTCCCCAATTTAAAAACTCTTATTAATGAGTACAGTGCTGGTGACTGGGTGATGCCTGGGGAGATACTACAAAACAGGCTTATAATACATGTAGGTAACTAGTAAAAAAATTAATTTTGTGATTCGTGACATGATCGTTAAATCATGATTTGTAACTGCATTTGTGACTGTGAAGATGAAGAATGTGATTCGGTGTGAGATAACCAATATGAAACTGTACGGGAATGCGAATGCCTATAGCTGTACTTCCCCAATGAGCTGTAGCACAAAACTCCCCAATTAAAAAACTCTTATTAATGAGTACAGTGGTGGGGTGGTGAAGCCTGGAGAGATACTACAAAACATGGTTATAAATCCAAGTAACTAGTAAAAAATTTTATTTTGTGATTCGTGACGTGATCGTGAATCATGACAGCATTTGTGAACATGATGATGAAGAACATGACTTGTATCATGAGTGACTCATGATGATGGCCCTGACTTAAAAATGCATATTAATGAGTACAATGTTCATGCAAAGAGATGCACCACACCAGTTCAGTACTCTGAAGGGAAGCCAAAGAAACAACTGTGACTTAAGTTACAGATGGAGATTGTTCCCTAAAGAGATGCAAATGCACATACAGATTAAGATTGCACTGTGCACTGAAGAGATGCAGATGCAAAGGCACAACACCTAACCAGTGCTCACCATCAGAAATTCAAATCTGGAAAGGAATACCTTTGCCAGTTGGGGTGGGCCACCGGGGGGCAGTGTACTGCAGTAACAGTCACTAATACTAGTAGCAGTGAAAATACCACAAAGAAGTACAAAAATCACACAGCTACTGTGGATAGCAGGTTCACATTGCCGTGATTACTGTGTGGCACAATAAAAGGTGTCTGATTTGATGACATGCATCACACACACTCACACACACACACACACACACACACACACTAAGTAATGCATAGCAAATTGAAAATTTCAGTACTATAACCACGTATTTTAAACAAGCTAAAATAAGCACTGCTGCACCACAACAATCAGCAAGATTTATTGAAAATATTACTGTTTGTACATTAACACAGTTATACAAGAAAAATATCACCAAAACAGAAATAACTGTCTTTTTCTCCAAGTTTCTACACTACAGATATGCCCCTCTGCTAAAGCACACTTCCAGTGTCTGTCAGTACAGAGACTGAAAGTTGTAAATTAACATTCAAAATCCACACACAAACAATAAATGCTTGATGATATGAGCACAGGAGGGTTTCCTGCAATCAATGAACTAAAGTTTGAGCAAAAAAAATTACTCAAAAAGGCTTTTTTAACAGCTTTTAGAAGGTTTGAATTGCAGAGAGCTCTCAGAGCAGACTGTCTCCTACAGCTTCCTACACACACTACCCCGAACTGAGGCTGTGCAGAATGATCTAGAGCCCATATTACTGGAAATCCCAAGAATCACTGCAAAATTCACCTTTGGAGCTTAAAACAAGGTGAAGTGAGGAGAAGTACATTGTTTCAATGTACTTCGCCTTAAAATTTGTGGAGTAGTGGCTTGGTGGAAGGCAGAGTAATTTGAGGTCATTGCTGTCAATGGACTTCGTGGTGCCCATCATGACGTTCCACTTCACATTGCGGAGCACTTCACAAATTTTCCTTGACTCTGTGAATCACTTTGCGGAGTGAATTGAGGCCACTTCACTCACCACTAAATGAAAGTGGTAAATACTCAAATTGGTCTGCTGATTTACAGGGTATAACAGCTTGCTTAGAGAAAACTATAGTTGGACTAAAAAAGATTGACACCAGAAGTAACAACAAAACATATGTGTGCCCACACTGTTGTTGCTGTAGTGAGGGGAATTCTGGTGTTGTTAATCCCACTGAATCTTATCCTTTTAGTTTGGATAAAGAACTTAAAAAATTCATCAAGGATCCTTAGGCAGCCCAGTTAATGATTCTTGACCAACTAGTGGGGGTCTGTAATGAAATAGACACCCTCAAATGTAATATTGCTATCAATGGCTGAAGCATGGATGATGTGCTCAATAAACTTGAAAAGCTAGCTCCTGCGACTAGGTCCCCCTCCATTTTGCACACAGACACTTCTCAACTAAGGCTGGACTTTCTCACAGTTTGTATCCATTATTCCACTGTTAAGGGAAAGGGGAAGCTAATAAAACCAATTAAAAAAATTAGGAAAAAAAATTATACCATATTCTCATTTCTTAGATACTAGCCCACCAACAATGCCTTGTCCTAACTCATTGTACCCAATAGCTCTGTATGAAGTCTGAACCATCCATTAAGTCTTCTGATATAAAATGGCCATCCAGGGTATAATGAGCTAAGAAAGGGGAACTAGAGGCTAACACTGAGCCAGATGTGACTATCAATGATGTGGAAATTAATCCTTTGTCCACTAAAGTTATGCAGGAAATTTTGCATACTGGGGATAATTCATCAACTTTTAATTTGGTCCATATGCTGCCCAATAAAGTAGTCAGCAATGAATTATTGAGCTCCTTACAATCAATTAATCAGCAAATGGAGCTCTTTAGGATCAATCTAAATTGTTTTAAAGAAGACTGGCAAACCTGGCATGTCAAAGTCCAGGCTGTCACAGGGTAGTCTGACTAAAAATTTAGACCCAAATAGCTCTCCTTCCACTACAAAGCCATCAGATGGAAGGATTTTTGGCAGGTCTATTAGAGTGTGCACTACTGAATCTCCATGGCTATCATTGGAGCAAGGTCATCTCTCAGGATCAGAATAAAAAACATATTGTGAACCTACTAAGGGCAGCCCTGGTTCTGACATTGTTGAAAATGATAGTGGCAATTTATGGGATGATAAAGATTATGACGGTCACGATTGTGTCCTGTTATTCATTTTTAACAGTGAGGTAGCCAATTATGTCTGGCTTAACAACAAATCTCTCTAGTCACAGGGCTTTTTCGTTGATGTCATCAATTGAAAGCAGATGAATCAGACTCAATCTAGGGAAGAAGTTGGTAATATCAGTATTTTTGGTCTAAAACCCATACCAAATGAAAATCAGGGAAAAATCAGAGGTTAAAATAATCAAAATAGGCAAAAAGTACAAAATGATATAGGTCAGGTTGATGTTATACTGTCAAGCAAAGGAGCTTTGAATAAACTCCTGCTAAAAGCTCCACTACTGGATCCAGCTGGTGTACATATTGTACAGCATGCTGTACTAAATTCAGTATGCCCTCCCATTAACACTGGTGAGCTGATTAATCATGAGCTTCCAGTTTTCAAGAAGCTCTTTTTGTTTGGATTACACTGTACAGAAAAAGAAGATGATAGGAAATGTAAATATATTATAACAGACCTATTTGAACAACTGCTTAATATATCAATTACTGACCCAAATGCTTTAACAGTACACAGAACGAGAAGCACCCCTTAGACAGAGCAAATTCAAATTATGGTTAAATACATTAGTTTGTATGAAAACATTTTACAAAATCTCCATTCCCTTGATACCATAGGTCTTTATGTCATTACACTTGATCAAGGCGAAGGAGGGAAGGAAATGCCCTCTCTAGCTATGAACCTAGTTCCTAAGAATTATAACTTGGATTCCCAGGACAAAAATAATCACAAGTCAGATACATTTGAAATTGTATACAATATTTCAACTGCAATTCACTTTGTCCCACTAAATGATATAATGCACTCTGCTTCTGATAATGGGGTTCCTGACTCAGCCAAAAGCGATAAATTCCTGCTTATATCATGAAATATTGCAGGATTACTAGCAAAATTTGCAGATAAAGACTGTATAGAATTTCTGAATCAAGCTTCCATTCTTCGCAAGAAATGTGGCAAATATCAGCAAATGATGTTACACTTAATGGTTATGCCACTTTTCCACTCCCTGGTAATGAGCAATCCAAACTGGGTAGACCTTCTCGTGGCCTGGTCACTAGGGTTAATATTATGAAGGGTTTATCGGCTGACATGATATTCTCAAATGCCTTCTCTCAGGCTTTTCTTATCAAATCATGTTCTTTTGAATTCTGTCTTATTAATGCTTGTGTTCCCCCCAGGTAACTCTAAATTCTTTAACTCCAGCATGTGGGAGGAACTTGATGACATCATAAATAGGACATGGGTGATGACTGCAGGTGAAAACGTTGTGTATGCAGTGATTTCAGTGCTAGAGTGGGATTATTTGATGGCTTTTTTGATAGTGCTGTTCAAAACCGGAGATTTAATAATGCCTACAAATTTCCCAGATTTTCATTGCATCAGAAGACCAATAAAAGTGGAATGAAACTAATTGCTATACTAACACCCTATGACTTAGCTTCCCTCAGTGGAAGAGTAAAAGGCAACACTAATGGCAACTTTATACATTTTAACAAGGTTGGGCCTCGGTTATTGATTACATGTTCTGAAATGACAGCATGGACATCTGAAACTCATTTATAGTCTCTCCTAGAGCTGACAGCGACCATTTTTCCCTTGATTTTATGCTATAAATTATGGGGTAAGAAGCCCATGGTTTGTCAAGATGCCAATCTAGAAATAAGAAACAGTTCTAGAATTAGGTGGTGTCATTCCTGTAGTGCCAAGATGGGGAGTATACTTGGTGAATTATTTTTTGACTCTGATTATTCTTCATTAAATGGCCCTAGTTTAAACACTTAGAAACCTGTTTTGAAGCTATTAGAGGAAAGTTAGAGTTAAGAACCAATAAACATAAGTTCACTAATAACACATGGTTTGACAAAGAATGCTGCCAGGTTAAAAAAAAACAGTTAAATAAGTTACTTAGACAAAGCAAAGATAGTAATCAGATAGAACAATTTAAGCTTTTGAATCATGCTATGGGTAGATATTCTTATAAAAATCTACTGAAGAGTAAACAACTAAACTATTACCATTTACAATGGGAAAAAATGTTGAAAACTGTCTACAATAACAATCATCATGCATATTGGGAGATGGTCTCCCAGGGTACTAATAATTATAAGACATGTATAGATTCCTTTATCTCTCTGGATACATGGCAAGAATATTATTCTGAGATATTTCTCGATCCAAACCATCCTGTAGATTCTTGCAATAGGATAACGGACATGTCACAATTTGTTCTCTGTAACTACTCTGATGTGTATTTTGTTCTAATAGCCATGAAAAAGCACAAGACACCAGGCCTGGACCAGATTCCAGCAGAGGTTTTTCTAGATTCACCATCACATTGGTCTTCTATTTTTATGCACATTTTTAATGCCTTTGCTAGGAATCTAAACGTTCCTGATTCATGGAAAGGGGCCACAATAATTTCAATTCACAAAAAAGGGGATAAATCAGACCCTAGGATGCACTGACCTATCTCTCTTCTAGATAACTGTGGTAAAATTTTCTCTAAAATTGTACTGTCTAAACTACAAGAGCATATTAAAACACTGGGCAACCTGTCTGAGTATCAAGCTGGTTTTTGTGCCAGACATTGTACCACAGATATTTGTTTTATCTTGCTGCATCTTTTCGAAAAATATCTTAAACTGTGTAAACAGAAGCTGTTTCTTGCATTTATTGACTTTTCTTCAGCCTTTGATTCTATTTCACGTTGTACATTATGGGCTATAATGAAGGATTGGGGTATAGCTGAATAACTTTATAGCTGTCATAAGAGAACTATGTCATAACACTTGGGCCAAAATTAAAATTGGGACTACTGGCCAACTTTCACTTCCAATTGCAACAAACCGTGGGGTCAGACAGGGCAGAGTGTTGGCTCCTGCCTTGTTTTGCATCTATATAACTAATCTTTTATTACTGTTAGAAAACTCACTAACTGACTCACCTAGAATACTTTAAAAATATTGCCCCATATTGGTATATGCAGACAATCATGTCTTATGGTCACTAACACAGGGTGGACTACAGGGCAAACTTGACCTCTTGACGGAATATGCTACTAAACATAATCTTACCATTAATGAAAAGAAGAGTCAGGTTATGGTCATGGGCTCAAACGAAACAATTAAAAAGTGGAGGCTTGGCAATAAAAAAACTCAATACTGTAAAATCCTATGTTTACTTAGGCCTCCATCTCTCTAATGATGGTAAATGGGTTAAACATTTCAATACTATCCTACCTAAATTAAAACAAACTGCTAATTCCCTCAGATCCTTTAATCATAAATATGGGGGGAACTCTGTTAAGCCATTAATTACTGAACTCAAGACAAAGTATTATGCTCAAGCCTTAAATCATGCAGAGGTCTGGGATTATGATAACCATCAAGCAGTTGAAATTCCCTTAAATAAATTGATGAGATCCTGACTTGGCCTAAACAGCTCAAATCCTGCTGCACTGCTGTGAGCAGAAATTGGTCTAGTTAGTCCTTTAGCAGATGCTCAAGCTAGGAAAGTAAATTACTGGTTAAATTACTGTCCTTGGAACAACATAGATTACCAGTTCTCTCACTGAAAGAGAAGTATCACTGGCAAAGTATGGGTTGTACAAAGTCAAATGGCTATTGGGGTTATATTCCATTTTGGAAACTGTAGGCTTAACTTTTTAAGATGCTATCTGGATCAAAACATTACTATAAACTTAAAATATAAGCCATATATCACAAGAAAGATTGCTAATCATTTCAAATTTTCTGATCTTGCAATTATATCTAAGCTAAAAATAGCACCCTCGGTACGCGCCGATGATATTTTCTTTCAATACAGAGAATACTTGGATGTGTTAATGGACCCAAAACAAAGACATTTATTTACTAAATTCAGACTGGAGATGTTTCCAAACAATGTGCTGCTGGCCAAACAGAATAAAGATAGGGCCTAGCCTGATATTAGCAGTTTTGGAGATGTCATTGATGTGTTCTTGATGGGAGAGAATACTGTCTAGGGTGATGCCCAGGTACTTAAAACTAGTTACCTGCTCAAGCTGTGTACCAATATTGTTGGAGATGGGTAGTTGGACTCTTTAAAACTTGTTATGAGTCCCAACAAAGACCATTGCCTTGGTCTTTTTATAGTTCATAATTAATCTATGCTCAGAAAACCAGGCTTCAACAAAGGTAAAGCTACATTGCAAGTCACTGGTAAGGGGTGTAGGGTCAGGCTGGCTGGTGTAAATCACAGCGGCATCTGAATACAGGAGAAGGTTACAGGGGCAAGCTAGGGGAAGGGTATTGAGGTAGATGCTAAATAGTAGGGGACCAAGGATTGATCCCTGTGGAACACTGGATTGCACAAGGTGGCTACTTGAGAGTGAGTCTAAGATTTTTGCGTGATAACTTCTGAACCAGGAGGTAACATCATTGGAGAGTCCTAGGGAGGGTAGAGTCAGGAGCAGATTGACAGTATCAAAAGCCTTTGAAAGATCTATATATAGACCCGATAAGGTAACCACAGTCGAGTGCTTTATGGATATAGTCTGTGTAGGTGAGGAGGGCAGTGACAGTGCTATGATCTTTCCTAAACCCATGTTGCTAAGGGCATTGAATGCCATGGGTGGATAGATATTCAGTTAGCTGTTTGGCCACTAAACATTCAAAGGATTTTGAGAGGGGTGGTAAAATTGAAATGGGACGGTAGTTGGCATGGTTTGCTCTGTCACCACTCTTGTGGATTGGAGCCACAACTGCAGCTTTCCAGACAGAAGGAAATTGACCAAGGCATAAGGACAGATTTAGGATCCGGGTTAGTCGGGCCAGGACTACATCTATGGAGAGGAGAAGCAATTTGAGGTCAAGGGTGTCAGAAATGTGCCTTGACTTATCAAGCACCTCCACAAGATGTTTCCTGGCAGCAGAAGTGGAGACTGACCTGAAGTAGAACTGGGGAGCGTTTAGAGGGGAGGTACTATTATGGACAATATCCTCAGAAGATGGCTCATCAAAGAAATTATGGGGAGAACTCCATTCAGGTCAGTGAATGAAGTATTGAAAATGTTAGCAATTTCACCCAAGTCTTGAACGGTGACTCCATTAGAGTTGAGTAAGGTGGGAGAGGACTGATTGGGCTTATCCATGAGGTTTTTAATATTGTCCCAACATTTTTTACTATTATCCCAGAAGCTAGCAAATATGCCTTGGTAGTATGTGGCCTTTGCCCACTGGATGGCCAAGGTGCAATTATTTCTGGCAGCCTGAGTACACCCCATACTAGCCCCTGCTGTGATAGTCTGAATCCCTTTTTAATCTATTCTAAATTGCTATATTTTTATTTAAGCATTGTTACTGTATTATTTATTGATGCAGTCTCTTATTATGTTTTGCTTTAAATATTGTTAGGTGCTCAGAGCCTCTGGGATTGGATGCCCTATAAATAAAACTGCCTTGCCTTGTCCTTGCCTTATAGCATTGCCAGTCTCTAGGTTTGCCAGTGGCTTGCACCACTTGCCAAAGGTGGTCACGAGCGGCCATAAGGTACAGGAGTCCATGAGTTTGAGATGCCTTTAACCTTCCATTTTCTGAAAGGGGCAAATAAGTCACAGGCTGTGTTGAATAGGGTGACCAAGAGGTTTAGTGCCTCATAAACACTTTTGGCGAGGAAGACTGGGAATCAATCAAAATTGAGGAGATATTCTTAGAACTGTTCCTGATGCCCTTTCCTGAGAAACTGCTGGTAAGATGTTTTGCATGGATGTTTAGGAGCCTTATTGGTCCAGAGACATGTGATCAGTCACTCAGGACATTGGATAACACTGTGGTATCTGTGTTCTACTCAGGGTGGTTATAAAATATAAGGTCGATCAGTGTGCTAGCTAGCACTGGCCTTATCATTTGTTCTAGTAGGAGTAGAGACCAACTGGGTGAAGTTGATGGCTATGGCTTCATCCTTACAGGGGTTAAAGGCAGGAGACAACCAGTTGATGTTAAAATCCCCTAGTGCAATGACCTCCAAGCCTTTAGGTAGATTGGCAATGAAGTAAAGGAATGAGTGGAAGCATTTGTGAGTCTCCTTAGGTGGAATGTAGACTGAGAGGATATTAACTGACTTCTCTTTTTTTACCTAACATACTTTTAACCCCTAATGACTGAGCACCAGCCCTGGGGGGCAGTGTAGGTAGAGCCTGGCCTTGTGGAGAGTCCGAGAGGTATAGGGCGCAGCCACCACCATGTTTACCAATCCTATCAGTCTTGTATAAAGTGTAACCACTGATGGAAACTGCTGAGTCTGGCACCTCAAGGGAGAGCCAGGTTTTGACTATGGTGAGGATGTCAGTACTGTATAAAGTGTAACCATCGAGAGAGACTGCTAAGGCTCATACCTCAGGGGAGAGACAGGTTTCAACTATGAAGAGGACGTCAGGCTTGTATAAAGTGTAACCAATGAGGGAGACTGCTGAGTCTGATACCTCAGGGGAGAGACAGGTATTGACTATGGAGAGGATGTCAGACCTTTATAAAGCTGATGGCACATTATGATTGCTATCAGCTTGAAATCACACATAAGAAGGCAGAGTTCCTGTCCAGGGAGATTTCTGCCATGCAGAATCGGCCAGCTCAGCTTTTCCGGACTGTCCACAGATTGTGCAATCCAATCTGTCTTCAGCCCAGAGAAGCTTTTTCTCAGCTGAACTGCAAGGAGTTTGCTAGATTTTTCGCAGATAAGGTTGCCAACATCAGGTCTAGCATCGGCATAGCCTCTCCTACGGGAAGTTGTGGTGATCAGCAGGATGTGGTGTGCACTTGGTCTCTCTGGTCAGATTTCTGCTAGCCAGAATTCACAGATATTGTGACAATCATCCAGATTATGCACCCAACCAGTTGTAGTTTGGATACGGGCCCGACACCCCTCTTATTGGGATGTGTTGATGTTATCTGCCCGATCCATGCTAAAATTGTCTGGAGGTCCTTGGAGATAGGGGTCTTTCCAGAACCCCTAAAGGAGGCGGTCATTTGATCACTCCTTAAGAAACCCTCCTTGGACCCGGACTGTTCAACTAACTACCGACCTATCGCTAACCTGCCATTTGTTGGTAACGTTATTGAAAAGGTGGCTGCGTTGCAACTGGATTATCATCTTTCGACTCACAACATCTATGATACTGTCCAGTCCAGATTTAGGAAGAAGCATAGCACGGAGACTGCACTTGTCTGAGTATTGAATGACCTCCTGATGGCTAGAGATTGAAAGGCGTGTACCATACTGGTCCTTCTTGATCTCTCCGCAGCATTTGACACTGTAGACCATAGTGTGCTGTTTGAGCACCTGCGGCTGCTTTGTGGTCTGTCTGGCACAGTCCTCAAATGGTTCCACTCTTTCCTCACAGACAGGCTTCAGAGAGTTACCACCAGAATTAATTCCTCTGGCACTTACTCCCTGTCTTGAGGGGTGCCACAGGGCTCCATCTTAGCTCCCATGTTGTTTGCAGTGTATATGCTGCCATTGGGAGATATCATCAGGTGATACAGTTTGAGTTTTCACTGCTATGAAGATGATACTCAACTGTATATGTCCTTTCTGTCCAGACAGGATGCTGTTTTCTCTGTGCAAAACAACTGCCTTACCTAGATCAGAACCTGGATGAGTACTAGTTGGCTGAGACTGAATCTGGATAAGACTGAAGTGCTGATTGTGGACCCTGGTCATCCGGGGGCAGGTATGCGATCTGGCCAGGCATCAGGTGTTTTGATTGATGGCATACAGCTCGCTACTTCAGACCGAGTGTGTAACCTCGGCGTTATTTTTGACTACAGTCTGACACTACGGTCTCAGGTGTCGGCTGTTGTCAAATCTTCCTTTTATCATCTGAGGAATATCACCTGGGTGAAACACTTGGTTCCTCCGGATGACCTTCCAACACTGGTCAATGCCTTCATTACTACCCGCCTTGATTACTGCAGTTCTCTCTACCTATGGCTTCCACGGGTTGATATCTGTCACTTGCAGCTAGTGCAGAACTTGTCATCCAGGCTTTTGACTGGGACTTCTAGGTCCAGTCATATTACTCCTGTGCTCTGTGAACTGCACTGGCTGCCTATTCAATGGTGGATCACCTTTAAGGTTGGTTTGCTAACCTTTAAAGCCCTACATGATCAGGGACCCAGTTACCTGCAAAACCTCTTGAAACCCTACTGCCCCTTCCGTCTTCTCCGATCCACCAATGAGGAATTGCTAGAGATTCCCAGGGTATGATTAAAAACATCAGGTGCTCGTGCTTTTGCTTTTTCAGGCCCAACCCTGTGGAATTCTCTACCTCGTCATTTAAGAGAATGCCGAACCGTTGATAGATTTAAGACTGAGCTAAAAACGTATTTATTTAATTTTGCCTTCCCTAATGACTAATGTGCTTTATCTTCCTGTTTTAATGTTATATTTTGTAATTGATTTTATGTGCAGTGCCTTGGTTCTTGAAAGGTGCTAGAAAAATAAAGTTTGATTTGATTTGATTAAAGTGTTACCATCGAGGGAGACTGCTGAGTCTGGTACCTCAGGGGAGAGTGATGTTTCGACTATGGAGAGAACGTCAAGCCTGTATAAAGTGTAACCATCGAGGGAGACTGCAAAGTCTGGTACCTCAGGGGAGAGACAGGTTTTGACTATGGAGAGGATGTCAGTTCTGTATACAGTGTAACCATCGAGGGAGACTGCTGAGTCTGGTACCGCAGGGGACAGACAGGTTTTGACTATGGAGAGGACGTCAGGCCTGTATAAAGTGTAACCATCGAGGAAGGCTGCTGAGTCAGGTACCTCAGGGGAGAGACAGGTTTCGACTATGGAGAGGATGTCAGGCCTGTGCTGTAGCATCCAGACCTGCAGTTGATCTAGTTTGGGCAGGAGGCTTCAAATGGTAATGGAGGTAAGTTTAAGATGCCTGGGGCTACTGTTGCTACCAAATGGTTCTTGCAGGGACCCTGGGTTAGGGTGCACATTACCTGACAACAGCAGTAATAGCAGGAGCTGTCTAACCGAGATATATTTGAGGAGTTTACATTTGGGCTTGGGCAGGTGTTTGGTGATAATTGTAGTGGTCATTGGAGAGGAGACATGGAGGAACAGATAGATTGCCTGGTGTGACAGCCTGCAATTAAAGTGAGAAATAAACTTTACTGGCTTGAGGGACAAGACAGGTAGACGGATCACAGTGCCAGATGCTCCAGAAACTGGGAATGTTGGAGACAGGTCTATAGTGGGTATAGAAGTGTTGTCTGAGGAGAGTGGCAGAATTAGTGTTAGGAGAGCACTAAGGAGAAAGTAGCTATAACGTGCCATAATTTGTCCGTGGTCTGTTCCAGATGTGGGGTAGGCACCGACTATGTATCTTATTATGTGGAGGGGGGATGGCTATATCAGAAGGCAGCAAAGGTGTTATATGGTACCAGAACTAGGATAAGGATTGCAGGAACCTAGCATACAATTGTACCCCCAAGATAGTGTAGTGGTCAGGGTACTTGCCCTTGGTGCAAAGGGTCACAGGTTCAAATCCAGGCAGGACAGAATGTGAAAGTATCAATGGATACTACCAGAAAATGGAGTAGCCAGGAAGGTGAAATGGCCATACAAGAGGCAAGAAGAGGATAGTGGATGATTCAGAGAGAGCAGGAGCACTAGCAATATGCTCAGTAGCAACTCCTAGTGGTGATGTAGTATAACAAACTAATGGGAAAGTGGGGACTTAGGTTCTGCTCGGCACATGGTCTTGTGACTAGTCACATGACCCCTATAAGGTATAACCCAAAGGCTGACCCAGAGAGGGTAAGGCAGTTGACATGAAGCATTGATGGTATAACACAGTAAGATGGTGTGCACAAGCTTCAACAGTGCTGAGGGGCTCTGTTTTCCAATACCTTGTTTCTATGTGTTGCAGGCTGCTCTGTGGGATGTACACTCTATTGGGAGTGCTGAAGTAAAATTAAGCAAGAGCCATATGGAATCCAGAGGTGCTCAGGATCTGAGGCAACACAGATTCACAGCAGGAAGGTCATGTCAAATGAATCTAATAGATTTTTTTGATTGGGTGACTAGAGAAATAAATCAGAGAGGGGCAATAGATGTCACCTACCTAGATTTCAGCAAAGCCTTCGACCCCATCCCACATAGAAGACTGATTAACAAGATTGGTAGTTTGGGCATGGGAGACAAAATGGTGAACTGGGTTAGGAATTGGTTAACAGACAGGAGACAGAGGGTGGTGGTAAATGTGGTACAATCTGAGGAGAGGAAGGTGACCAGTGGGGTACCACAGGGATTAGTACCAGGACCAGTCCTGTTTAATATCTTCATTAGTGACATTGCAGAAGGGTTAGAAGGAAAGGTCTGTCTGTTTGCAGATGATACCAAGATCTGCAATAGGGTGGATACTCCAGAAGGTGTGCTGAGAATTAAGAAGGACCTGGAGAAGCTTGAAAGATGGTCAGAGATGTGGCAACTGAGGTTTGGTACAAAGAAGTGAAAATAATGCACCTGGGTAAAGGGAACCCTGGGAAGAGCTACAGGTTGGGGGAGGAGCTGACTGTCACCATAAAGAAAAGGGACTTAGGGGTTATTATCATCTCTGATTACCTTAAGGTATCAAAGCAGTGCACAAAGGTAACAGGGAGGGCCAGTGGCTTGCTGGGGTGCATAGGCAGGGGTAACACTAGCAGGAGGTGCGAGGTGGTGATGCTGTTGTACAAAATATTGGTAAGGTCTCACCTGGAGTACTGTGTGCAGTTCTGGAGGCCATACATGTGCAAGGACATAGATAAAGTGGAGCCTATCCAGAAAAGGGCAACAAAGATGGTACAGGGCTTGTACCACAAAACATATGAGGAGAGACTAAGGGACCTCAATATGTACTCACTGGAGGAGAAGAGACAGCAGGGGGACATGATTGAAACTTTCAAGTACCTCAAGGGCATAAACAAGGTGCAGGTGGGGGACCTTTTCCAATCTAGGAAAAAGTACTAGAACAAGGGGACAAAATATGAAGTTGGAATGGGGTAGATTAAGAGGAAATGTGAAGAAGTATTTCTACACAGAAAGAGTAATCAACACTTGGAATAGTCTGCCACAGTGGGTGGTGGTGGCAAGCACAGTGGAAGGATTTAAGCATGCCTGGGACAGGCACAAGGTTTGGTTGAGAGGGGAGGGAGTGATGAAAAGCCATTGATCACATACAGTTAGTGGCCACATACAATGTATAGGGCCTATGGGCAGACTGGATGGGTCTAGCGGTCCTTATCTGCTGGCAATTTCTATGTTTTCATTTTTCAGAGGCTGCATTGAGTGCAGTCTTCTAAAGAGAGAGTTACAGAGAAGGCTGTCCCTGCTTGTAAGAGAAAGAAACCTTTAAAATAAATCCAAAACCAGAGCCTTTTGAAACAAAATTATTTACAAAAGATCTAGGTGGCCTTGTGCACCTAGATTACTGTTGTTTGTTTCTTGCTTTGCTCATTTGTTTAGTTCTCTTCTCTGGTGGATGCAGGAGGGCCTCTCTCGATGTCTTGGATGTGGGTGCTGAGTCATGTTACTTTGTAGTAGTAGTAGTAGTAGTAATAGTAGATTTTATTTATTTAAGGCACCCTTTTGAGAAGGCTTAGGGCACCCTTACAACACAAAACATCATAAATATTGTGATAAAATCAAATAGTGCATGGAGAGGAGCACCTAGCGAAAGGAGCAACAAGATGGCAGCAAGACCGCTGTGCTGTGCTACACAGCTCTCTTGAACTTTATCTTTTATCATTTATTTTTTATCTTAATACATAGCTTTCCATTCTGACGTTATCTTTTGCCTGCCTATAGTTTTTACTTGCAGAGGGAATCTCTCTCTAGCTGAGGCACTAACTGAGGTACTGTTTTTTGTGGGTTACTTTCATGTCTCTGGTCTGAGAAGGAGAATGAAGGTTTTGAGCTGCGAGTGAGATGCAATTGTGATGCATGGCCAGCAGTGTGTTTGCTTGCTGCCAACATGATTTGTTAAATACTGTACAAAAAAAGAGACTCAGTGAGTGTATGCTGGAAATAACAAGCATTTGCCAATGCCGAATGTTTGCTTGCTGGCATTGGCAGTGGTAGTGTAGAAGTTACAGAGCTGCGTAATAGGAATGGCAGTGAAGTATTGAACTGAAGCCAACCTCACCACCACCCTGCAGAGAATGACAGGCATTGGGATGTGCCTTTGGGTCGTCAGGCATAACGGCCACGCCATTTCACCACACCCTACCCTGTAGACACTGACAAGTATCACGGTGTTCCTTGGGGTCTTTGGCTCTTATGCACACCCCATTCCATTAGGAAATACGGTGAGATGGATGCGATATAGGAGAATGGAGTGAACATTGGGGCCGAAGAGCCCAAGGCATACCTCGATGCCTCTCACTGGCTGCAGGGTGTGGAATGGCATGAGCATTACAGGCAAGAACCAAGTCACACCCTGTTGCCTGTCATTCTCTCATAGGGTTGGGCATTATGGTTGGAAACCCTAATACCTCAGGACTCTGGTATTTTCACCCAAATGTTCAACATTTTTTTTGTTACCCCACCTCATGAACAGGGGAATATCAGTTTGTTAGCCGAAGCTGCTTATGCACAGCGACTGCGGCATTTAGCACCACAGGTGCAAAAACATTTCAAACAGGATGTAAAAAATGACAGCTGTACTGTTCATGGGGAGGTGTAAAAAATGGCAATGTTGCAAATCTGCGATAAAAATATTTAAAAAAATGGAGAAGTCACGAGCATACATAGAAACTGTGCAAAGCACACCCGTAATACAATTAGGTTGGGTTTTTTTTTTACAGCAGATTGTCAACTCAGGCATTTTGGTGCCTCCGATCATGAACAGTGTCACTGTGGTTTTCTTTATCTGTCCCGAACAATGATTTCCCACAGCGACCATGCATCTCTGCACTGAAAGTGTCAAAACACACTTCGGCCATGTTGTGAAAAATGACAGCTGTACTGTAAATAAGGAAGTGTGGAAAAATGCCACTGGTGAAAATCTGGACTTAAAATATTACAAAGTCACGAACTTACGAGGGTGCGTGGAAACTGCAATGCTCACTCGTAACACAGTCATTTTATGGACTTTTGTCACCAAATTTTCAACATAGCCATTTTAAGACCTCTGCTCATGAACAGTGTAACTGATTTTCTTAATCTGTCCCAAACATTGCTTTCACACACCAACAGCACCATTGTGCGCTACATGTGCGAAAACACATTTTGGACGGCATATGAAAAATGGCAGCTGTGCTGTTCATAAGGAAGTGTAATAAAATGGCAATGTTGAAAATTTGGAGTGAAAATATTAAATTCGCAAACTTAAGAACATGCATAGGAACTGCGCAACGCACGCTTTTAAAACAGTAATTTTGGAATTTTTTCACCAAATTTTCAACATAGCCATTTTAAGACCTGTGCTCATGAACAGTGTCACTGTGATTTTCTTAATTTGTCCCGTACATTGATTTTGCACACCAACTGCGCCATTGTGCACTACATGAGCAGAAACACATTTTGGGTGAGATGTGAAAAATGACAGCTGTACTACTCATAAGAAGGCATGGTAAAATGGCAATGTTGAAAATCTGGAGTGAAAATATTGAAAATTTGTGAACTTACAAGCGTGCGTAGGAACTGCGCAATGCACGCTCGTAAAACAGTCATTTTTAGGAATTTTTTCACCAAATTTTCAACATAGTCATTCTAAGAACTCTGCTCATGAACAGTGTCACTGTGGTTTTCTTAATTTGTCCAGTACATTGGTTTTGCACACCAGCTGCGCCATTGTGCGTTATATGGGTGGAAACACATTTTGGGTGAGATGTGAAAAATGACAGCTGTACTGCTCATAAGAAGGCATGGTAAAATGGCAATGTTGTAAATCTGGAGTGAAAATATTGAAAATTCGCGAACTTACGAGCATGCATAGGAACTGCACAACGCACGCTCATAAAACAGTCGTTTTTTTGGAATTTTTCCACCAAATTTTCAAAATAGGCTTCTTGAGATCCCACCTTATGAGCACTGGCAGTGTCATTTTTAATCTTCAAAGGTGATTTCGCAGAAGATCATGAAATCACCCTTCGGCCCTAATAGCACTTTGACAGTGACAGCATTCATGAGAAGGGTCCCAAAACCCATGTTGAAAATTTGGTGCAAAAATTCCAAAAAATGCCTGAGATATGTAACAAAGTTGAAAAACCCTATCTAGCCCATTATACAGCTTACCGCATTTCCTCAGTTCGTGGTCGGCTTTGAAGAGTGCAGACGAGATCCCCGGTCCACCCAAGATCATCGCGCTGGACTCCGGAGGCATGGGGGTGAGAGGGGTGGGGAGGCAGGGTGCGAGGGTGGGTGCGGGTTGTGGGGGGCAGGAAGACTGCGTGGGACCGTTTTTGCTTTACAGGTTAAAAAAAAAAAAGACGATGGGGACATTGGCCACACTGGGGTGGGCTCCCAGCATGGCAGAAGGACAGCTGGGGGTGCATGGAGCCAACGGGGATTGGGCACCCTGTCGGCTATAGCATATTGTTGCCACACTGGGGTGAGGCTCCCAGCGTGGCACCTTGTCCTCAGGGGAGAGTGAAGCCGGCGGGGTTGGGCACCCGTGGCGGAGTAGCATGGGGAGACACAGTGAAGCCGACGGGGATTGGGCACCCCATCGCATATATTTCGAGTTGCCATGCTGGGGTGGGACCCCAGCATGGCATTTGGAAGGGTTTGAGGGGGAGCGCAGCACAGCTGACGGGATTTGGGCACCCCTGCTGGCTATAGAGAGTGGTGCGTGGGGGCAGCATGCAGTATGCGTGCGTTTCTGTGTGGGAGTGTAGGGGAGCGGCATGAGCAGGCAATATCTTATCGCTGCTCACTGAAACGTAGCTCCCCCTTTCAACTGTATGCCACTGCATTTTGGAGTTTGTCAAAGACAGCTCCAGCATGCATTGGCTTACAGGGGCCGCGCCTGCCAACATACTGACTGAATTGGAAGAGGGGGTGACACACCTCCAAAATCTCGGATGATGGCACTATGTTTCTTGCACATGCGTGCAAGCAAACATAAAAATGGACTGGAGAGTTTCCCTGAGAGGCTCTCTCACCTACTGTAGGTCCTGCTACCTCCTAAAGTACTGATACTTAGGGAATTAGGTTTGAGATCGGAGTCGGCATGTTTTCATGCAGGCAACCATTAGCTCAGCAATCAATGGCTACTTACGTTGAACAAAGATGGTTCTACCTAATAATTAAATGGAGATTCATTAAATTGGATGGCCAAATGGTAAGAGTAGAATTTAGAGAATGGCACTGGAGGGTGTAGGAAGGTGTCGTAAAATTGAGCTGGAAGAAGATAAAAGGCACTATCAATGCTGACATATTCAATTTTAAATTTAAACATGTATGCCATCATTGCCGCAGGGTTGGAAATTTCTGATTTATGCCACTGCACCATGAAATCACTATGCTCAATGCAGTGATTTTTTTCCTTTTATTTTACAGATTAATCACATGGAAAAGATTACCTGGAAAGAGACAGAAAAAGAAGTATCTAATTATAAAGATACCTGTTTGAAGTGGATTGAAAAAGTGAAATCAGAACTCTTGAAAGTAAGTCTGTATGGCACACCAATATGGGCTGCTAGTTTTCTTGAGCGGGACAAGGCAGCTGCTTTACAATCTGGGCTGGGAGTGTTTGTCCAGAACTCATTTGAACTTTGAGAATGTTCTTTATTTTTGGTGCATCCTTAAGGCTGGCAGCTTGTGCAGGCCCCTAACAAGCAGGTAATCTTTGATTTTAATTAGAACTATGAATATGATCTTAATAGTATGCCAACATAAATTATGAAGAGAAAGAGATCTCTCATGCTGATGCAGTAAGTCCAACCTGATGGTACTAGGTGAATATCTCATGGATGAAAAAGGCCAAGGATAACTGTGTGGTCTAAAGCGTGTAATGGAATACAGCAACAGAGGTATGACAGCGATAGAACACTACCACTACCCCTGCCACTCACTCTGAAGTGGCTGAAGGCCTGAAGATGCCACAGGTGCTGTGTATGGTTGAGCTGCTCCTGTGGTAGAGTGGCTAAGACACATGCATCTGGTGCAGTGGAAACCTAGTGACTGGGGTTAGAATCCCTGTCTCCCAACATGTTTTATTCCCCCCAATAAAACTAAATTTCCCCGATCAGAGTTTCCCCTTTTTCCCTTGGTCCACATCCCCCTCAGAGATAGAAATTAAAGTTGAGGGGGTACCCCCCCTCCCCGGCCAAAACAAAGATTTCCCTATCTGTCCCAGTGGTGTGCGCTTTTGTGTTGTGGTCAGTGGTTTGTTCCAACCTTATTGTGCCACATGCTGTAATGTCTGAGGCATTGTTGGGGTGCTTGTTTTCATCCACAACATAATGACCTCATGCAGGAAAAATCCATGGGGCCGGCAACACTGTGATGCACCTGGACCTCCACCAAAATGATACCCCAGGTGCAAGCCTTAGCTGGATCTTCAGAGGGATCTTGGTCTTTCCCTTCAGACAGCCCAGCCACAGGGGGTAAAGTGTGGGCTTCCCAGTCTGGGCAGCTGGGGGGATGTCAGTTGGAAGGTTCAGGCACTGAAAGGGGGTACATCCCATGCACAAGCCCTAGTGGAAAAAAAGACAGTGAAAACAAAGAAAATATGATGCATCAAAAACATACATATGCAGCAGCATATATGAGTTCCAGGGCTGGTAGTAGCAGTAAAGGAGTTGTTGGTGGCAGTGGGTGGTGGCATTAGTGTGGCCATATTTTTCTGTGCCACATTAATGGCATCCATTCTGGTGAGGACTGGAGGAGTTGGTGACAAGAAGAGATGTCTAAGAGGCAGCAAAATGTCTGGCTCAGGCACAAGGGTCAAGAGAAGCTTGCTGGTGTCCCCATGATTCCTGATGCTGGTTGCACTGAGCCTAATCTTGATGATGGTTTCTCATTCCCAAATGAAAGTGCAGAGCTTGACCATGAGTCAGAGCCTGGAGAGAGAGAGAGATCTGACTATTTCTTAGAAGAGACTAAAAATTTAAAAATGAGTTTCTGACTAAAGATGAGACGGAGAGAGCCTTGAGAAAGTGAAGTTGAGTAGAACAGAGCTCAGGAGGAGGAGGAGGATATCAGTGACAGTGTACATGATGATTTGCATGCCTTATGGGAACCAGAAAAGAAAAGGAGGAAGGGTGATGCTGCTGAACATGTGGGGCTTTGCACACCAGTATGTCACACAACTACCAAAGTCCCTCCAGTATTACAACAGTTGTTCCTTTTTCCAGTGTTCAGCCCATTACACCACGTGAGTTGCCTGGTGTTGAAGCGCATAAATCATTCCAAAAACAAGCATTTCCACTCCTCCTCTGTTCTGCTCCCACCACCATGTAAAATCAAGGCATACAAAATCCCTAGTTAGGGATTTTTATATACTGGACCCAGCTGACAAAATAGCTGCTGCCTGTCAGCTGTGTCAAATGCGAGTTAGTTGAGGAAAAAAGTGCAGCCACCTAGGCTCTAGTAGCCAACGTGCACACACCTCTGCAAGTCATGTGATGCCTGGCTAGGGTGAGCAGCTCTTCTGCTCCACTCCCACCTGTTGTGCTTTATTTTTCTTATTTTACCCACTTACCTCACAATTTGTTGACCTCTAAGTACTTCCACAGCAAGTAAGAACCTCCCATTGGCTAGTGTTGTGGTATTTTCTGTAAAATTGTGTTTACCATGGACGCGGAGATGAAACAAGGACTGCAGCACCATACCCCCTGCAGACACCAGATAAGGCCTCAAAGAAGACCAGGGACTTGATTCTAAGATGTATGGTGCAACTCACTGGCAAATGCGAGTTGTGACATATGCTGCTACACCGGGGACCCTGCGTTAGATTCCAGAACAGGCAGGGTCCCCGGCGACTACGACCTGTGACTTGTGACACCTTCAATGTTGCGCCACAGGATGGGTGCACTTGACTTGAGTGCCGCAAGTCACCAACATGCCCAACAGCAGAGTGCAGCCACCCTCCCAGCCCCAAGACCCAAGCCCCAAACCATGCCAGCAAGCCCTGGTGGGCCATGGGGGGGTGTTGGCAGAGGCACACTGGCAGCAGGGGCGTTGGCATTACCGCATTGTGGTACCAGGAGCCAGCAGGTGGAACCCCAGTATTGCCAGGGATTGGGGGGACTACTATGCAGTGAGGGGATCGGTGTGTCATGGCAGTGTGCAGGTTCGGTTCATGTGGGGGCATCAGGCTGTTTGGGCACGAAGTGGAATTCTACACGCCTACACACATAGCTGGTCTAACCCCATATTACCAGAGGTTTTCTCTGAATGGCATTGTGGGGTTAAGTGACAGCTGCTCCTTTCAGAATAGGTCACAGATGCTGCTGTAACCCCCCTTCTGCCATGCTGTAGGGGCTTTGGGTGGCATAGGTCCCCCTGGGTGCAGGCCACCTGTGCCATGGCATAGGCCACCTCTTAGAATCCCGTCCAGCGGAACCCATGACACAAAGTCTGACTTACACCACATGTGTTGGCACAAGTCGCACTGCACCACTGCATATGTGTCTTGGAATCAGGCCCCAAGAGTCATAGCGTTAAATCTGGATCAGTCACTACTGCTACGGCAGCTGTAAATCTGCTTACAGAAGAATGTTTTTGTTAGAACTGCAGCCACTAAAAGACTCCGATCTATTTTAACTTCGGAGATTACCTCTATGAGGAAGAATATCAGGCACATCTCTTGGAGGGTAGGGGATGTTGAAGCCTGGACCATGCCCCTTGAGTAGTGTTGTTTCAAAACAGACCCAAACCTGTCCTCCCTCCGAGAATAGCTTCACAAGATAAAATTAAAATTAGAGGATCTGAAGGGGAGGAGTCAGTTAAACAATTTATTAGTCCTTGGGCTCCATGAGGATGCTGAAGGGTCCATCCCAGTCCAATTTACTCGGCAGCTCCAGGAAAGGTTGGCAGGGCAATTGCTGAATGACCTGTGTTACATCGTGGAACAGGTGCACCCGTCTCTGCATACAAAACCCCCACCACCCCTCCCATTTATCTTGAAACTTCTTAATTACCTCGATAAACAGCACAATTTGAATAAACTATGAGAAATACAGTCACTTTTGTGGGTGGGCAGCAAGATTTGTATTTCTCAAGATTTGCCAGTCTCCATGCACCAAAATAGGGCAGCTTTCCATTCAATAGTGTCCAAACTCAATCATTCAATCAATCAAAATCTTTATTTAATCAGGCGAACATCATTGAGCATAGCCCATTTACAAGATGGACCTGAGTGGTCAAGAAGTGCAAGTGTTATTACATTGACAAGGGTATCATAAACAGTAATACAATGGCAGGGGTAACAAAAAACAGTAATACAATGACATAAGTGCTAGTATATAACAATATACATATGTACAAGGCATTAACACTTTTAATCTGGGAGACAGTAGGCAGTTGGCACATCAGAGTTAATATGTAGATTATAGGACCTAGCAGGCATTTTGAGGGTGAATATTGGGACTGGGAACTGGAGAATTTCAGCATATAGAAACACGAGCAGAAAAGGGGGTGGGGGCGTGAATTAGGCCTTGTGGAAGCAGTTGCAGAGTTCTGGGAATAGGGGTGGTGAATAATCATTTGAAATATATTATGGGTGGAGGTTATTTAGCTTCATGGTTTTTGGAGTGAGTTCAAACAATTGCTAGTGAGTAGCTGATAGCAGCCCTCCCAAGCTGGGTGCAGGCATTGGGGACCTTAAGAATGATAATTTTGCTGATCCTTAGGTTGTATGGCCTAAAAGTGATTTGAGTAAAACAGTCCGAGATGTAGGTAGGTAGCTTGCCTGATAAGGCTTTGAATATCCAAATTGCAGCATTCCTGTTTCTTCTGTGTTGTAATGATGACCAGTTAACTGCCTTATAAAGGGAACAATGGTGGGTGCTGAAGGGAAGGTCAGTAATGAATCTGATGGACCTGTGGTATAGGGTGTCCAGTTTATTTAAGAGGGGGAGTGAACAGTGTCCATACAGAAAGTCAGCATAGTCAATGAGGGATAGGAATGAAGCCTGGATTAATCTTTTTTTGGAGTCTCTGTTGAGGTAGTGCTTTATTCTAAAAAATAAACCAAGCCTTTGTCTCAGTTTCTTTAGTAGTTCCTCAATATGTACAGAAAAGTCAAGTTTGTTATCAATCCAGACACCAAGATATTTGAAGTTATCAACGTATTCCAGCTTCTCTCCAAACTGATTCCAGCAGGTATAACATTTTGGATGCTGTACCCAGCTCGCTTGTGGTGTATATCTGAGGCAGCTGCCATTCTTTCAAAGAAAGCAACCAAGCCACCAAGGAACTCCAGTGTCTCCTCCCACACTTGTTTAAATCAGGGTGATCTTGTTTTTCATGTCCAGTGGTTGCTCTGCTCTACATAGTGCTGGATATCTTTCATGGTTTTGGACTTGATTCCTTTCTACAGATCTTCCAGTTGGCAATCGGCTTGGTCCGATGGTCTTAATTGGGATTGCTCTGCTGTTCAGTCAGTGGACTATACTTGGACATTTTTAGTCATCTCAGCAACATCTATATGTTTGATTGATTGCCCTCTTATTTACCTATTTTGCAATGTTCCCTTCCTGAACCCTGATAAGACAGAGGTATTGGTGGTGGAGTCGAACAGAGTGTGGGACAGGATGGCCTCTGGATCAGAGACTGGACTTGTTCTGGGATCTATTCCACTAAAGGCCTCCTCAAAGGTGCAAAATATTGGTGTCATTCTGGACAGGGGTTTGACGATGGAGGCGCAGGTGTCTTCCACCATCCACTCCTGTTTTTTCCATCTCAGAAATGTTGCCAGGATAATGCCCCTTATTGTCCCCTCTGGACCTCCCCACTTTGATGCATGCTTTAGTTACATCAAGGTTTGACTACTGTAATGTGCTCTACCTCGGGGTCATGAGAAGATCTTTCTGCAGGCTGCAGCTGGTGCAGAATGCAGCTGCCTGGTTACTTAGTGGGCAGCCAAAATTTTGCCATATTACACTGGTACTGCGTGACCTGCACTGGATGCCAGTCAGGTGGAGGATCCTCTTTAAAGTGGGTCTTCTCACCTATAAGGCCCTACATGGTCAGGACCCTGGTTAACTCTCCGACCTTCTTGCACTGGCTCTCCCGGTCCACCCCTCTGCTCCTCCTGTGGGGGTGCCCTGATGATTTCCAGGATGAGGTTAACATTGGTTGGTGATAGGGCTTTTAGTGTCCCCACCCCGTCCTGTGGAATTCACTACCTTTTGGGGTTGGGGGTCCCTAACCTTGGAGGTATTCAAGGCCCACCTTAAGGCCCTTCTATGTGCCCAGGCCTTTCCCGATTCAGCTATTAGTCTGCTGGTATGGATATAGTTCTCAGCACCGCTTTTTAAGTTTACTTTTTGTATAGATTTGTTTTTTGTGGATTTGATTATTTCTTTCTTTTTCTTTTACTGTTTATGGACCTATTTATGTATATTTGTTTATCTGATTTGTATGGTGCCTAGAGCCTCTGGGATTCTGCGTCTTTTAAATAAACATTGCCATGCCTTGTTGCTTGGGGTCCCATCATTTTGTGGACTCACTTCTCAACCTGCCTTTCTCATGTCAGCCTCAGCCTTGATCTCCTTTTTTGGATTGCTCTTGTTGATTTGGCTGGATTTGTCACTTGTTTGCTTTTCTACTTTGTTTGAAGATTTGGATACGGCTCTTCTTTCTCATGGGGATCCCATCATCATGGTTTTGTCTTCATAGCATCTGCTCCTGGCTCTGCTCCTTACCACAACAGGTTGTTGCTGCTGATTTACTGATCGTTTGATTTTTTTGTTTCTTTGTTTATTCACCTCCTTGTGCTGTCCTGAATTATTACTGGGAGTTGTTTGGGACCTTGATTCACCTCCGTGGACACTTCTTCAGCAGCAAGACTGTTTGCATTTTTTAAGTTTTGTTGCACGCATATATAGTCCTGTTTTCATTGAACACATTAAACTGCTAATATTATTTTTTGTCGTGATCCCAGGGATTGTCTGGGACCCTTAAGCACTATTGGGATGTTCCTGCTTTGTGTCTAATTATATATGTGTTGACCTTTTTAGGGCTCCACTGTTCATGCTATTTTTTACTGCTTTTAGATTATGGTACTAGAAGGTTATGGTGGGTGTGCTTTTAAAGTTCATTGCTTGTTTCTCTCTTGATATTTGACTACTGTTTGGTAAGATGTTAGTGGGTGGAGGTGGGGTGGGAATGGATATTATGTTGCTGATCTTGGGAGGTTTCATGAGCCAAAATTTGGGATGGGGCAATGCCACTGTTCTGGTCCTGGGGGTATATTTTATTTTAGTTCATCTGGATTCAAGGTGTCTGCTCTGCTTTATATTCAGTGGAGGACAGGCGAGTATTTGCATTGGCTTATGACTGTTTGCAGGTCTGAACCTTTTTTTTTATTTTTATTTTTTTTTAGAGTGTTTCAGATTTCTGGGAGCCTGCCTCTTTAGAACCTGCTTATATAAGGTTCTGTTGCCTTGGTTTTTCACTGACCATTTGTATTGGCCTATACCCCAGTCTGTGGGTATAGCTGCTTTCTGTGACATTTTAGTATTTTTTATATTTGGGGCTGTAGGGGTTCTGTCATTTTTGGGGGATGGATTATGTTTTTTGTTTGGGGGTTGGAAAGTTTATTGTTGTTTTGGGGGGGTTATCTGTTTTCTCAGTACATGTAGTAATTGTCTTCTTGTTAAGATTGAAGTTGGGGGGGATCGGTTGGTAGGTCAGTGCCACCAGAGCAGGGGTTCTATTAGTGTTGCTAGCTACTCCATTTCTGCTTTTTTACCTGCACCTTAGTTTGGCTTTCTGTCCTCTTCTACTATTTATTCATGGCAGTTTACAACTTTTGCACCTGGAATGTTAAAGGTGTATAGTCTCTTACTAAAAGGTCTAAAATGTTACTTCACTTACACAAATTACAAGCTGATGTTGCTTTCCTTCAGGAGACTCACCTGCTTCCCTCCCAGGTTCTCCTCCTTGGGCGATCTTGGGTGGGACAGGCTTTCAGAGTGGGCTCTGACTCCCATAACAAGGGTGTTGCTATTCTTATAGTCCAAAGAATTCCTTTTCTTCTCCTTCAGGAAGTGGCAGAACCTCGTATCACTATATTGTTCTTCGAGTTTGCTCAGACACCTGGAGGTGGTAATGGGTGCTATATACAGCCCTACTATTGATGATCACTGTTTTGTTACCACTCTGATGTCTATTTTAGCCCCCTGGAATTCTCTCCCAATTATTCTTGGAGGGGACTAGAATCTGGTTCTGTGCAATGAACTAGACAGAACTGACCAGACTCGACAGGCTGTTTCACCTGGACAATTGGCTCTCCAAGATTTCATGCACTCTGTGGGATTGGTAGACCTGTGTAGGGCATTAAATCCAGACAGTCAGGAATACTGTTTCCACTCCGTTCTACAAAATTCCTTTTCTAGGGTTGATTACTTTTTGCCTGGGGTAGAATACCTTCCCGGAGTTGTTTTGTATCATTATTCCACTATTGTTGTCTCAGACGACTGCCCTGCCCTCATCCAGCTTAATTTCATTCCCTCATTGATTAGAGATAAAGTGTGGAATTTAAATAATCAGTTACTTAAATTAAAAGATTTACTTAAGCACCTTGAATCTTTTCTTACCACCTTTATAGAACTTAATTCTCCTTCCATGCCTAAACTTGACATTCTCTTGGGCGCCTTGAAGTGTGCCCTCTGAGGAGAATTGATTAGTTTAGCTGCTAAGCAAAATAAATAGACCTCTGCTGTTTTATTGTCTTTGTAAACTCGTATACAATCCCTCGAGAGGCACATTTTACAGATTTCACCTCAGTTGGAGTGGGAGCAGTTGGACTGTGTTAGATTCCAATACAACACTTTGCTGGGGGAGAAGGGGGAGCATCTTATATTATGTTCCAAAAAAATTATTTTGACAAAGGGGAGAAGGCTGGGATGTTACTGGCTGTTCCCCCGCAGTCCCAAGCTATGGATAGGATTGTTTCTTCAATCTGTATTGATTCTGGGCATCTCTTTACTTCACCCCGTGACATTGTAGATACTTTTAGATTTTTTTACCAACAATTGTATGCTCAGGTCTCTCTTCCTTTCTGCTCAGTTCTGTTTCTTCCTCCAGGATATAACCCCTCCCCAATTAACTGATTATCATGTGGCAATTCTATAAATTCCACTGACCAACTTGAGATTTCTCACACCATTGACTCCCTAGCTTCAGGTAAGTCCCCCAGCCCAGATGGGTTCACCACCAGTTTTTATAAAACCTTCAAAGACCAAGTGGCCCCCATTCTTTTAGACACCTACAATTATATTTTCAAGGAATGCCTGTCTGATTATTCTCTGACTGCTGACACTGTTGTGGTTTTCCCCTAACCCAGTTGGGATCCATTGTTGGTCTCCAGCTACAGGCCAATATCGTTCATCAACGTGAATTTAAAAAAAACATGCTAAAGTATTGGCTTGTAGATTAGGACTAGTATGGGACTCGCTTATTAGCAGGGAACAGGTGGTTTTGTGAGAGGTAGATTCTTGGCTGACCATCTCTGGAAACTAGCCTACCTTCTTTTGGCGTCCAGGGATTCCTACATTCCTGTGGCTTTGATATCCCTGGATGCTGAAAAGGCCTTTGATAGGGTTTTGTGGGATTACTTGTTTGCCTTATTACCTAAGTACCATATTCCCCAAGAGTTTATACAATGGGTCAAGGTGCTCTAATCCTCCCCGATGGCCCATATGCTCTGTAATGGCATTTTTATCCTTGTTGTTCTAGCTTCACCAGGGCACCAATATAATATTGATTATAAATTATCTGTGTACACGGACAATATATTGTTATATTTTTCTTCCCCTGTCATGTCCGTGCCTGCTGTTTTACAGATTATTTCTCAGTTTGGCACCATCTCCAATTACAAACTAAACCTTAATAAAACCGAGGTCATGCCCTAAACAGTGTCACCTTTAAGGCAGACATCGAGCATCTTGGCCTTGTCTGGAAGAAAGATAAACTGAAATACCTGGGAATTTATCTTAGCACGTCACCTCTTAGGATGAAACAATTTAATCTTGATCCTATAGTGTCCTGCCTTCAGGTGGACCCGGACTGTTGGTCTATGTTATCTTTTTCCTCATGGGGCTAATTGAATATCATTAAAATTAATGTTTTACCCTGATTATCGTAACCCCTCCAGAAGTATAATTCAGCTCTCCCCAAGCTGTGGTTTGCCCAAGTGCATGGGATTCTTGCTTCCTTTTTATGGCAAGGTAAAACAGCCCATCAGGCTTTCTCCAAACTAATGTGCTCTAAACAGGATTGTGGCTTACAACCCACCATTGTTTTTATAATATTTGCCTTGCATCTTACTAGGTTTTCTTACTGGTTGTGGCCTCATGGGGGGTAACCTTTCTATACCATATGCTCCATATTGGGTAGGTATAGAGCGTTTCCTGCGTTCTATTAATGGCTTGGATATCTGGTCACTTCCCTACCTCTTCAGGAAGAAACTTCCCCTGGAGTCAAATACTTCCCCACCAGCCATGCTGCCAGGACAAGTCCTGCTGTTTGGTAGCCCAGCACCTAGAATTATCCAGCCAATGCTCCATAGCATGTTTGAGCATCGTGCCTTATACCTACCCAATCATGCTATTGCACATGAACTGAATGGCGTAACAGCTAAAATGCTGGCAATTGCTCTACTGAATTTCTCTTTTATGGAGAATGTGGGATTTATAAGAATGATGGTGTATGCCTGTCCCAAATGGCAGATTCCCTGAAAAACTTAATTCTCCCCCACATGCCATTCCTTAACTTTGTGGGATGGTGCCACTCATGGTAATCCATGCCCTGCTGCATTCAGCATCACCATACATACATCTCAGTCTGGATATATGGACCAGTGACAAGACAGTTGGTAGATCCTATCTGTGCATTACAGCACATTGGGCAGAGGTAGTAATTGATTTTGACCATTAGAAAAAGTGTACTAAGCCCAGTTGCAGTGGTAGCAACACTCTTGGTATTCACCAGCATGCCATGCTGACAAAGAAGAGTACAACTGGATCACTCATGGGTCATGGTAAGCAACTGAAATTGAATCAGATTAAGCTGTTGGTAGTATTTTTAGTGAATGGGAGAAATTTGGCCAGGACACTGTGGAAATTTTTCGATAAGTGCCATGGGATCTTTAACATCCACCTGAACTACCACCAATCCAGGCAGGCGGGACCTCGGTTTAACATCTCATCCGAAAGACAGCACCTCAGAAGTGCAGCACCCCCATGCTGCACTACAGTGTCAGTATTGGGATATTAACTCAAGTGCTAGATGTGGGAATTGAACCCACAGCTCTCTGATCTCCTGGCCTCAGAGGCGAGTGTGCTACCTACTAAGCCACTGACACTCCTGTATGTACATAAAGTGCTGGAGGCAGGTGGTGATATGGGAAACTGTGGCTTAAAGAAACACATGCTCCATGTGCTGGACTGCAATGCCCATATTTCCAGCATTCTGGAGTCAGCAAATTTTGGGATTACCACCATGCTTGACCCATGACAGAGCCTGTCATCAATACTTGAAGGTGGGCTTGATCAGGTCCAAAATATAATTGATATTCTAATAAGTGGGGTACATGTGGCACAGATGTTAAAGCCACAGTTACATAAGGCACAATGTGAAACTGTACAGAGACCGGGTGTTTCTACCATGTCACATGGTAAATGGGCTGATAAAACATGGAAGGTAACAGAAAAAATAATCAGACCCTTTTATATGTTTTGTACCAGGTGGGAACTGAAGACATGCAGGAAAAGGAGGCGGTCAGGCAGCAGGATTGCAAGCAGCACAGTGCATGGTGGATGCTTATTAGTCAGACACCAGGCACCTTACCATCAAGGAAAAGCCCTTGCTCTACTGGGGTAGCAAGGTCACTGATTGGCCAGCACTAACCTCTGTAGCAATGAAATACCTGACCTGTCCATTTTTGAGTGTTAATGTGGAGAGGGTATTCGGCTTGGCAGGGGCCATTGTGCAGGACAGGCATACAAATCTGTCCTCTAGAAATGTTAGCATACTAACATTTACAAAATTGAATGTGGGACACATTCCAGTGAACACAGTCAGGACAGCATTCCTATTACATGAAGGTGGTGGTAGTGAAATTGAACCTGAAGAGCCTGAGGCTGTCAGCATTGGCAAATTGCCTTCTACTGAAGGAGATGAAGCACAGATGGAGAAAGAATTCTCATGTGGGGACAACTCCAGCCTGGAAGAACATAAGGGCTACTTCCTTTATGAGCGTGCTTGAAGCCTAAAAAAATGTGTTCTGCCCCTCCTTTCCTCCTTATCCGTTGAATCCTTTTCTGTATGATTCAGTTTTGTTTTCCTGTTATTACATTTCTCCCCAAGCTGTGCTGCTGTTTCATACATAGATCTAATTACCGACCTCCACCCTTTATTATGGTAAGTGATGCCCATAGTATTGGCCACCACCACCTAAACCACATGAATCCAGATGGAAACTCTTAAGTGTAAATGCCATTACCAGCCATGCAGACCATATATCCGACAGGAATAAAGACATTGCCTCCTCCTCTGTAACCCTGCCTGTGCCCTCCATATGCACCAACAACATGGGCCACTGCTACATTCCACCACACGCATCAAGACCAAGAGACCCAGACTCTTAAGCCAGTGTAAATGCCATTGCCAGGCAGACCATCAGCCAGCCAGCCTTTAAGCTGAGCCACCAGTCAGTTAGCCCACCATGGCAGCAAGAACTGAGTAGCAGCAAGGCCCAGCTTTGTTTGCTGTGATGGTAAGATACTTTCACTGTTGTTCGTACTCCTTATCCTCAGCGTTGGTGGTGACTCAGTCCTTGCAAAGGAAGGGCTTCTGTCTTGCTTGTCAGACTTAAAAATGTGTTTCTTTCCTTTTGCCTCCCTCTCGCAGTAGGTCTGACCATTTACAGGGATGACTGGCAAGTCAGTTGCAATGCCAGATAGCATGCAAGGCACAGGCTTATGTTGCCTTTTCCTCCATCACCCCTCTCTGTGGCACCATTGTGACCTTACACTGTGTGGATCTCACTAATTTGATAGTAAGACTCTTTACACGATTTTTTCTTTTTTAAATTTTTAAATTTTAAGTTTTCCATTCACAGGTACACAGTCATGGCACGGGGTCAAAACAGCGCAAGGAAAATAGCCCTGACAATCAATGCCGCAAGCACAATCGCATACGAGGAAATAAGGCTGAGAAAAACACTGACCTGACAAAACAGCGCACACCGCACATTTCAATGGGATGGCCATTTTCTTTCGGCGGGGGTTTCATCCCCAACACCCCCCTCCCCACATAGGGAGATTTTCACCCTATACCTCCTGGTCTTAATATAACCAACTCTGGGAGGGGGTGGACTTAGGGGATGGGGTGAAATTCAGGAAGGGGGAAACTTGTTTTAAAAAAAATGCAGCAAAAGCAGGAACACCAGGATACCTGCAGGGAACCGAACGACAGTCCCAGGTCTCCAGTCCCACCGTGTGCTGGTGCCTTAGCCACTCCACCATATGAGCGGCTTGGCAAGGCACCAGACCACAAGGCCATTTGTTCCTTTCACTCTTACAGCAGAGACTGACAGGGTAGCGGTAACTCCCTACCACTATTATAACCCTGTCGCTCTAAATCATTTAATGGTTCTTACCATGTAGTAATTGCAGCACTGTTTTCCTTGCGCTGTTTTGACCCAGTACCCACAGTCACTGTGGCCAAATGTGACTAAACAATATCTATTTTTTCTTCACAGGTGACAGATATAAAAAAGACACTGGGAGTGGACAATGGGTTTACCATGCAGTCACCATAGTGACCAAGTCAGGTTAAATAACTTCTCTTTTTTCTTCACTGGTGACAAGTATGGTGTGAAATAGAGTGGATAATGGATATACCTTCTGTGCAGTCACCTACAGTGGTTTATTGAGCAGAGTCTAAATAATTTTCTCCTGTTTTCAGGTATCATCTGTTCTGTTGCCTTCTTATCCCACAAGCAAGACTTCTTCTCCTCCTCCTCCACCTCCTCTGTCTTGGGCACCTTTGTACCATTTCAAGGTACAGCCATCACAAATATGTTAGAAAGCATCCTTTTTAAAAGTTATTTTTAATTCTGATTTTCTGTTTCATTTCACAGGTACAACACAATAGAGAGTGTACTAGAGTCTAAATTTCTATCTTGCATTTATAGGTCTCTTTCCATTCTGTTATGAATATCTCCTTCTCCAAACAGCAAGTCATCACCATCTTCTCCACCAGATCATTGATGTAGTCAACACTGTAGCCACATGCTTAGACCTCCCCCTCCACCTCCTCCACCACCACTGTGTGTGGACTTATTAAAGTCAACCCTTCCTCCTTATCCACCATGAATATCGATCATCAACCTGATGCTGCTGCTGCCCAATTCTAAGGTTGCTAAGCTACTGAGGGGAGGAACAGACCAATTTAGTCCTCCTAGCCTACCCTTTCATGGTTCCATGTCATAATAGGGAAATATTTGCAGTGACCTGCAACCTAGTGAGTACATCTCACCAAATACAATAGACATACTACACCAACCGGAGCAAGCATCAATAGAGCAATGGCAGTGCAATTCAATACAGGGACATAATTATTAACGTTCCACCCCCTTTGCAGGGGAAGCCCCCCCACTCCCCATATTTATATAATCATCTCTGGGGGAGGCAGACACTTGGGGACAGGAGAATGCACACAGGAGCACAGTAAACAGGGGATACCATAGCCAGCCTCCAAAAAAACTGTTAATGTCCAACACCATACATAGTCACAAAAACGTACTTGCATGCTGACAGTCCCAAACTCAGGGCCATTGACTCCATGGGCGGCATCCATAACCACTAACGCCAGGTGGCCAGCTTGGTAGCAGTTAGCTGAACTCCTTCATTTAACCAATTGCAGCAGAGCAATCCCCCCATCATTTGCTATCGCTGTTCCATCCTTAATCCTTCAATATTCTCTCCCTCACTATAACCTAACTATCACTATTTCTATGGGCACGTAAACTGCGTCACTCATATTTGAGTCACTCAGTTTTCTTCACTTATCTCACTGGATATCCCCTTTCACTACACGGTGGTAGATTCTGTTATCTCCTTAAGTCCAAGAATGTATCCAAAGTTTTTTGAAGCCATTTACACTAGTTGCATTCAGAACATCTTGTGCCACTACCCTTTTAGTATAATATGAGCCTCTGAAGTTAGTTTTGTAGATTACATTCTACATTGTCACAAAGCTGAAAACTACCTAAAATAAGAGAAATGGGAACAAAAAACAGTTGGAGTGAGATATAAAGAACATTTAAGAATTTAAAAACAAAAATGAAAAAAAGAAAAAAGGAAAAACTTCCCTTCCCTGGTAGGAAACACTACTAAATGAAATAGTCAAACCTGGTACATACCAATGCTGCAACATGATTTCGTCACCCTACTGATAAATACATGAAAAGAAAGAAACAGAATTAAAAGGTGATAAGAAAGATACAGGTTCCACTCCCCAACCAAAAAAGTAAAAAAAAAAACTTACCTTAGCTGATAGGACACACAGTGATACTTGAAGAGTATCATCTGGATCTGTGCCTCAAACAGGCAACATCATTTCTTGAGAAAATGTTCAGAATTTCTGGTCACCACTGTTCCTCAGGACAGGTGCTGTGGGGGAAGCCTTACACAGTGCAGAAGTAGCATATTAATCCAGTAAGTCCATCTCATTTCTTTTACTTATGCAAACAAAAATTTCCAGACAGGAGACTGTATTAGATTGAGAATTTCTGGGCACTAAAATTCATCACATAACATGCTTTACGAGAACTGTGTTGATGAGACTGATGCATAGTTCAGCATCATGTAGCAGTATAAAGCAGCTTGACTTATTTTTTCTTGTCATTGAGAAACAAATTCTTGTAGGATGATTTTCTGTAAAATGTGCTTTTTGCACTATGTCCCCAAGAGTGCATTACAAGAAGTAAGCTGGATGGTTGGCAGGACTGACACATAGTGTGATTCCATGTAGTAGCAGGCAGCAGCCTGACATACTTATTCTGGTAGTTCAGAAGAATTCTGGAAGAGGAGAATTTATGTATGTTATGCTTTTCTCATAATTACCTCTAAGGTGCATTGCAGGAATGTTTGTGGGGGGACTGACACAGCAAAGCACCGTGTAGCAGCATGCCACAGCCTGACATATTCATTCAGGAGGCTGAAAACAATTCTGGGAGCAGAGCATTGTATGCAGTGCCTGTTTCACAATTTCCCCTAAAGCACATTATAAGAACTGTATTAGGGGGACTGACACACAGCGTAGCACCTTCTAGCAGCATGCATGAACCTGCTGTATTTATTCATGCACCTGAAAAAATGCTGGGAGCACAGAATGTATGTATGTTGTGTTTTTCTCAGAATGTCCCCTAAAGAGCATGCAAGAAGTCTGGCTGGGAGAGTGACACATAGAGCAACACTTTGTAGCAGCATTTATGAGTCTGACATATTTATTCTGGTACAGTAGTTGACAAAAATTCTGGGAGCACAGAATTTATGTATGCTGTGCTTTTCTCACAATTTCCCTTAAAGTGCATTACAAGAACTGTGGCATCATGACTGTCACACAGTGTAGCACCATGCAGCACCATGATGTGTTTATTCTGGTAGCTGAGAAATTCTGGGAGCACAGAATTTATGTGTGTTGTACTTTTCTCACTATTTCCCCTAAAGTGCATTGCATGAACTGTTGTGGGGAGCTGATGCACAGCACATCACCTTGTAGCAGCATGACAATCTTATTCTGGTAGTTTACAAAATTAGTGTGAGCAGAACACACAGCTATAACATATGGAGTGAGCAGCTGTACAAGAAAGAAAACAATATAGAGAGGAATTCAGAGTTGGTTTCTTTCATTAAACAGGAGGAGGAGGAGGAGGATAGCTGATGGCAGAATTAGATAGAATGAAGCTCTATCAGCAATCAGGAAAAGGAGAAATGAAGATGTATAAAATTTGTTGTGGTTTTGGTTTTCTTAATTTTTTTATAATTTTTTTCAACAGGTGAGGACAAGAATAAAAAGGCCAATAAGACAGATAGCATATCTTGAATCAAGGAGTGTAGAGACCGTGAATATAGTGCTATGACCTGGGGACACAGGGTGCACTGCCACCATGGATTGCTGCCAGATCCTCAAGAATGCTCTGTTTGTTTTGTAACAACACCTCCAAAGCTTCTTTCAAGGCCACCACTTGGAAGGAGGGCTCCTCTGTCTCCTGATGTGGCTGTGCCACTTTCATACAGATGGATATAGGAGGAGGATCTCTTGCTGGACTCTCAGGTGACCCCCAGAGCACCGAAGCCTGGCTGCAGCTCCCTCTCCTAGTCTCCTCCAACCACTCTGTGCCCCCTCCTGGACCTGTACACCACGTGACAACCCACCACATCACCCCTTCTTGCGCTACCTACCCGGTAGCATGAAAGGAGCACTAGAGGTACCACCACCTACACCCCTCAAATCTATTTTTGCCTTTCTCCTCCTTACATGCTCCACCCACTCCTGGTGGTGCTTACCTTAAGGTGGGTGTGCTGCCCACCTGTGCCTAAACAGCTACCCCATTTTCCATGCCAAACAACAGTGCAACACAAGGTGCATGTTACCACATTATTTTCAACAGGGTCAATTATAAGAAAGTTCTAAACAAGAGACTTTTGCTGTTAACAAGAAGAGGAGGAGACATATGGTCATCTATCCCTCAAGTAAGTTATATGTGCACTGCTGCCTCCTCTCCTGATAGCTTTGAGAGGTCAGTGTCTATAGGTATGTTTTATACTGACTGTTGTTAGTCTACTACAACATTGTCCCATTTTTCTCCTACACTGAATTGTATATTCCTTTCTGTGATGTATATGTACATATATATATATATATATATATAATAATCGTCATCATGTTGTAAATCCTATGCTGAACTGGGAATTACTCTCCCAGGCCAGTTTTGTACATATTATTGTTTTGTAAATACTGTCCATTGTTACTGTTGTAACTGTTTGGCCCTACCAGGTCCATCTTGTAAATGAGCCCTGCTCAATGGTGATCGCCTGGATAAATAAAGATTCTGCTTGATTGATTGATTGATTGATTGATATGATCCCAGGTGGGAATCCTCCCCATCATGAGGCTTAGCTGGTGGCACAATCATGGGGAGGGGGATCTACAGGGGCAGGTGTTGCATTACGTACAGGACTTACCAGAGCAGAGTCAGCTGGTGGTGGTAGTACCACAGCATGCTGCTTCTGGAGCTGAGATGGGGGGGGCAGGTTCCACTTCCCAGTGCCCCGAGTGCCAAAACAAGCCTCTTCAGAGAGATGGGACTGTGTCTCATCCATGGCCTGCATCTCCTCTTCTTGCTGGGATTAGTCCTAGTCCCAGTCCTCCCAGTCTCCTCCTCACCAGTCACACTTATTTTGAGTTGAGAAAAATACAGTAAAAAATAAAACAGAGCAAAAAAATAGAAAAACAGAACAAACGTGGGCAGTATAAGGAAAAATACAGAGACATAACAACTAAACAAATCAAAACAAACTGCTAGGTAGATAGAAGGTGAAAAGAAAAGCAAATAATCTGTAAACATGGGTTTTTCTTTGCTGTTTTAAACCCTCTCAAAGCAGCAGATCTGACCTCCTTCACTAACTCACTCTGACTGCAAAACAAAATTAAGATCGATTCATCTGCTTTCACAAGAGATTTTCTAAGTTTGATGGAATCTTTAGATCCATCAGCATGTAAGACCCTTATGCATGTTGCCGGCCACTCACTCAGTTTGATCTTTACCTCCAGTATTGAGGTTTCTAAAATATCTATTGAACCTGTTGTTTGATCTTACAGTTTTGTGCTTTGGTTCAAGATGGTGTGTGACAACATTATAACTCCTCCTCCCACTGAGGATTCCATATCAATTCCACGCAAGATAATGCCATGTATGCAATGTGAGCGAAGTCAATTTGTCATATGCATTTACCATGAACAGTAATTTCAGTGCAAGACAACCTCGGCGCACTGACATGGCAAAGGGAAACGTTATAATTACTGTCTGCCACATAAGGAAATAAATGGTTAGGCATACACATTCCACCGATGGTGACTGAGTTTGCTGCATTAAAGTGCATACCATTATGGTACTCTGCAGTGTCTGTAGCTTGTAGCATGTGAGGTTACTCTCATTCACCGGCCATTAATGATTGCAATCATGTGCAGCTGTTACCTGCATAAAGGTGGAGTCCTGATACAAGTGACCTGTTGGTTGCTTCTGCCCACCAAGATGCCTTTGTCTTTTGTGCTTAGTCAACGTGGACAGCAGTTGCTGTCAGACAGCAGTTTCCTGTACCGCAGAGAGCGAATATACATAAAGAAAACCTACTGGAAATGTGTGCTTTATGATAAGCAGAAGTGCAGTGCTCGCTGTCACACTGTGGGTGATGCCATTTCGGAATATGTTAGCCAACAGAATCACGTACCAGATGTGGGAAATGTACTGTAACCGAAGTAAGCGCTATATTTGTGCAACATCTGTGTTCTGTGTCTATATTTGTCATGCATAGCAACAAACTAGAACAGCAGTGAAAGATATGTGCTGAAATGGTTTGCAATGTTATTCACAGTGCAATGAAAAAGCTTGCGATATCATGACCATGCTGTTTTGCTTGCGCAGTTATGACATGATACCTTGCTGAGACTATTCACATACATGGGTAGAAAAATGTTGAGTCTGATGTCCTTTATAATGATTTTTATCACTTAAAGAATGTAGCTAGATTGCATTCTTTTCTTGACCACAGCGACCTGCACACAATAGTGCAAACTTTCACTACCTCAAAAACTGACTACTGCAAAGTGTTCTGTTGGCATACCTGCTACCCAGTATCACCGACTCCAGCTGCTTCAAAATTTGGCAGCCAGGCTGTTAATGGGGACATCGATATTCAGTCATGTTACTCCCACTATCTGAGGCTTACACTTGATGCTGGTAGGATGGCATTCTGAGTCTAAGATTCTTTTACTGGTTTATAGGGTCATAAATGGACTGGGCCCCCTCTACAGCCATGTGCTACTGGCAACCTGCCATGATGATTTCTGTGTCAGCAACGTCCTTTGCTCATAGTCTCAGGGACTTTTAATTGCTCCTTTATGAGACTGAAATCTGTTGGAGACTGAGCATTCTCTTCAGCTGCTCCAAGATTATGGAATGCCATCCAAGTTTGATCCATTCTGTCCCTTCGATTGAAATTTGTAAATCTAAACTGAAGACCCAGTTATTAAGACAGGCTTTCACTGATGAATGATAGATAAGGTAAATTAGTGATGCTGATTATAATTGATCCAAGTTGTATAACATTGTGATATTTATTTGTTCAATGGTGAAGTGCTTTGATCTCTGGAAAGGCACTATATAATGCTCTATCTGTCTATCTATCTATCTATCTATCTATCTATCTATCTATCTATCTATCTATCTATCTATCTATCTATCTATGACTCGGTACATAGAGAAGTATGTGTCAGTGTGGCTCAGTTGGTAGCACATCTGCCTCTGGAACAGAAGGTTGTGGGTTCTCATCCCACACTGGGATTGGACTTGCTCCTAAAACACTGGCATCCAAGTGCAGTATTAGGGAGTGCTGTACTTGGGGTGTGCCATCCTTCAGATAAGATGTTAAACTGAGGTCCCTTCTACTCATCCTGGTGCTGTCCAGGTGGAAGTAAAGAACCCAGGGCACTCTTCAGTAGTAGGGGACATTCCTGGTGTCCTGGCCAACATTCCCTTCCCATAAACCTGTTCATGCAATTGTCCAGGTGTTGATGTGCGATATGGCTGCCACTACACTTTCTGTCACTTCACTAGCAGTCTAACATTGCTTGTAAAGCCCTTTGGGATACATAGTGTATGAAAAGCACTATAGAAATGCTGATCCTTCTTCTATGTGAGCTGCAGAATCGGTTTCATGTGACCTACAGGCACCTGTTTACTAGAAGCCTTAATTTGAGCAAACTTTGCCCAAAGGCTCCCCAAAGGCAAAGTTGCTGTTGAATTTGCCAGGCAAAGTTACAAAAAGTGATTTTCATATTGAATGGCAAAACACATGGTGCATTGATCTGCTAAGATGAAGTTGGTGACCTTGCTGGAAATTTGCCAGTGAATTAAAACTTTACAGTATCATTAGTCACCAGTGTAATGGTAGAGACTTTGGTGTCATACCTAGCAGGTCAATATGTTGCACGCTTCATCGCACATGACAAAACCATGCAAGAGGAACAGTGCAGCAGGGAAGAGTGAGAGGTGCAAAACCGTGAAGGATGTATGCACAGTAGTGCACACTCTCATTCTTCCCAGGCAGAGGATAAGACCTCTGCTGTGACAGGGGCTTGATGAGCAGCTGCTGTGGCTCAAAGAGATGAGCCACAGGCAGCTAGGGAGAAAGGGCATGTGCTTGGGCCGGGTTTGAATTCCCGATCCCAGATGCATGTATTTTTTTTATTTTTCACACTTTGTGCAGATTTAACTGTTAACCCCCTTCCCCGGAGTTAGTTATATTAGTTAGGAGGGTTGGTGTGCAGCCCCCCATAATGGGGGGTGGAGGGGCATAGCTCCTTGCAAAAAAAGACACATGCTGCTGACAGTATATTGCGATGTGTTGGCAGCATGGTATATTGCTGCGGCATAATGTCTTGCAACATTATGACCTCATGCCTGTTTCGTATGGCAGACATTCCACAGAATTTTCTCAATGCATTCAATGGAATTCCATGATTCTGAATTCCAAATTTTGCCCATGACACTCCTTGAAACATGAATGTCCACCCATAGCAATGGCAGAAGTAGTGGAGTTTTCCAAGCCTGGCAGTGTAGACTAGAGGGTTGGAGTAATGAGCTGTTAATCAGCTTGATACTGTAAATCCAACAGACCTGGATTTGAGTTCCACTACATCCATTTTCATACTGTGTGACCCTGAGGAAGTCATGTAACCTTCCTGGTGCTCTTGGGTTGCCCCTGAAAACAAAAATTATGCCTAGTGGGCCTTACCCGGTTACCAAAGAATTACTTTTTTTTCTTTTTTGGCAGCATTGGAATATTCCATGGAGATGGAAATGTTTTATTTATCCTTCATTACAGTATCTCTACTAACTACAGGCTGTCTTTTGGGAAGCCTGACAATTCCATTATTTGGTTCCACCAAGTTGCTTCAACAAAAAAAATTGTCGAAGGACTTTACAGTGATAGCACTTTACTAATGGCGATCACATCATTTTGTGGCAAAGCACCAATGGACCTAACAGTGTCCACAGTCATGTACTGCTTGTTGGGGCTTGACACCCACACCCCTGGACTTTTGATTCCTAACCTAGGGGAGGGAGTTGTTGGGAAGAGCCGCGGAGTTGATGAATCCATTCATTGCTCCCACAACCCGTTCAACACTGCAGTTGTTGAATGGGTTGAATTGCTGTGGGGATTCGATGTAACAGCATCACTGTTACAACAGTATACACCATTATTTCCTATGTATGTGTCTACTACATAAGTTGAGATACTGTATGATGTAAAGAGATATTGTCAACCTTTTCTGCATCATATTATTTCTAGTTAAATCTGACATTTTATGATTGCTTACCATCCCTAAAATTCATTGATGTTGCTGGTTGATTTATCTGTCTCCTTATTTAGTAGGACTGAAATGCATGCTAATATATAGTTATACAGTAAGTAACCTTTTTGTTTCGGATCCTGGATCTATTCTTACTGCATACTCCCTGAACATAAGAAACACCCCAAACAGTACAGTCACTCCTAATGGTCTCCTCTGATCCCACTGCATAATGAATGGCTAGACTGTGTTGGTGGTGTTCCTAATTACAGGAAAGATGCAGTGGAGTTGATCAAGAAATGTAAAAATATGTTTTTTGCGGTAACACCAGTATGGTGAGCAGTCTGTTTTTCCCTTCTTTGAAGAAGAGAAACAATGTCAAAGAGCCAACTACATCAGCAGTCTCTATAGAATATGAACAATCATAAAATGTGTTTTTAAACTACAGACACTTTGAGGCTGAAGTGGATTGCAGTGTCCCTTTAAATGTGCTTTCAGCATGAATGTCTTTCTTGGAGCCTTTCATGGAAATTTGGATTTCAAGCACATAGTACATTTATTTGTCAGTGGACTGGAAACAATTAATTAGCTATACCCTTGTTTCAATGCACATTTTGTTCAGGTCTATAACCATAGCATTGATCTCTCGTATTAGGGACATACAGGTTGAGGCCTCTTTACAAAGGCCTTAGATATTAAGAATTTGCAAAACAGGGCAACAAAGAACAAAGCTCACCTTTCTTGCAGGGAGCAACTGTACAAAGTTCTTCAAAGAGTCATTGAATAAGTACTGATAACTGGCTAACATAAATGGGTAGAACCACTGAGTAATCGGAATGGTCACATGGGCCATAACCATACATCGTCCCACATTTCCTCCGCTCTTCTGTTTCTTTGAGCCTACATACAGAGTGTCTTCAGAACGGAGTGCTCTATGTGACACCATAATGCATTTCTTGAGCTTGTCCATTTTGCTTGGCTCAGTAACGTTAAGGGTGAATACTTATTGATGACATTCCTTGATAGTACGCTGTGCTACACCAAACAGTTCCCATGTGCTGTAAGGAGTCTTGTCACAAAAGTACAGAAAATGTTTAAAACCAGCACCATGTCTCACTTTCTGTCATGTATTTAGATACAGGCTTTTAAGAGGAATTACTTCCAACTGTTTTGTTTGTCAACTTCCCATTTTAGACAAAATCATTAATCCCATGGCATCACTACATTAGCTGGTGTTTGTAAGAAGCTTACATGTTGTTGACATTCAGTGATAACTAGAAATAATAGCTTTCTAAACCACAATAAATTCTACCTTAAAAAAATCATTAAACGTGGTTCTGCTTTTAAACCTGTATCAATATGAAGAAACACAAGTGAAAAATTAGGACAGTTTTTAATGTTTTTTCTAACATAACATTGTTTCAGTGTTGTGCCAGCTATCAGCAGTTGTATGAGAACTCTGTAGTGTGGCATGGTGTAGAACAGCACGGTGCAGAATACATAAAAATTCCTTCATTGTCACTCATTTGGTATTTATAAATATGTTTGTTCAGTATTGCACATTTCAGCACAAATATTTAATTATTTACACGTACTCAAAAATAGTTTGAGATATTTAATGAAACTATGTTTGTACTGTTGAGTCATTTTGCATATGGACTAGTTTTTGGTCTGTACTAATAAATGTTCATTACAGTTGGTGAACAGACTACCTGTAAAACTGAGACAAGAAAAAAGCCAAAGTGCTTACCAGTAGTGTGGGGGCAGAACTGTAAATTCTGATTTCAATAAGATTTTGTAAAATCTGGAAATTTCATAAAATACTGACTTCGGCAAAATCCGAATCCTCAAGGTGTGTTCCGCAACTTTAGTTTTCACTAATCTGCAATATATAAAAAACTACTGCAATTCTGTAGGTAACAGATTGATCTGTTCTGCATAATTCCATTGCACAATTTAAGACATCTAGCTGTAATACATACATTAATTTTGCTATTGTAAGTCAGAATTTAATGAACGTTGCCAAAGTGCATTCTGAAATTTGGCAAAACAAGAGTATTACTTTTACAGTAATTCTGCAGAATTTTATTTTCTGATGCCACTGCTTACTAATTATATTGTCTCTGTTTTATACCAAGTGGGTAGAAAAATAGATTAGCTTATTAGAGTAGTGAAATAACTAGGCACCATATAATGCAAGTATTGAAGAAATTGGTAATTAACAGTTTTGAAGCACTGAGGGTGGACAGGTCGGCTGTGGCAAAAAACATACATAGTTGTGTTTTAGAAAAATAGAATATGTAAGTAGTGGTGTGCTAGTGAACATTTTGGTATTTCAGTATGTACCTGAGAGATACCCACGTACAGGGAAATTGCAAATCAATCAATCTGTTCCTTTGTGTAACCAAGTAAAATGATTAAGTTCTTAGTTACAGGGGTTCTTTGGGCAAGAAGGCCTGCAATGCTGTAAAAAGACATGATCAGCATGAAATTATCCAACAACTACTGGTGCCATAGAGGACACACCAATTTAATAGATAGCACTTACAGTTAGTATTTAGTGCTGACCCCAATTTCAGACGTAATACTCCTATTGAAATAAAGGATCTCAGTGTAAAATCTTTTTGGAGGAAAATACAGCTCTAAGTAACTGAGCATATCACACCATTATTTAAAAAACTATTGCCACATCAAAGAAAACTTTGAAAAACATGCCATTTAAGTACAATTTAGCTTGTTTTCCATAAATATTCTATAGATTTCTCCTATCTATTAGTTATTACTGAGGACATTTGTATGAATATATGATCTTTATCCCTTAGAGTTCATCCGCCCCTGTATCTTACTCCCTGCTTCAAGTCATAATCCTCTGATGTGACATCACAATCTGTTGTGGCAGAGTAAATGTGATGGCACAAGCAGTGCATTGTAACTTAAGGTAGGGAGAAAGCAACAGAAATAGATGAACTCTTCAGGAGCAAAGATCCTGTTTTCATGTAAATGAACTCAGTCATAATTAATGGAAGGAGAAAAAGAACTATTGTAAAGTGCAGGCTGAGCTGTGTGTTGAATTAGTATGTTTTGTTAAAGTGCTCCTGAAGGCATCAGCTACTCTTTAAGAAGGGCTACAGGCATGGTAGGGAATCATAGACCTGCCAGTTGAAATTCCATGATGGAAAAGTCCTGGAACCCATTTTAAGAGAATTAGTGGGTCAACATTTAGGAAAATCCAAACCTATCAAGAACAATTATCACGAGTTTCAAAAGGATGGTCTTCTCTAACAACTGGATTACAATTTTTAGAAACAGTAGGCAAGAGAACTGCAGTTTCTGGCATTCACTCAGACTTTCCAAAGTATTTGAAAATATTCCACATGACAGGTTAAGGTTCTGTGACCTGTAGAAAATGAGGCACTGCATACAAGAGTGGCATAAGAACACATGTAAGATATTTAGATGCAGTAGCCTCATTAATTTGACAACAGACATAGTGGCTTACCCAATAAGCATTCTATTTAATCTGTCCTTGTGTTTTGAGGAATGTCCTGCTTTATGGAAGCAGGAACTGTAGTCCCTTTTTAAGGGGCGTATGCAACTGTTATTGATAATTACTGTCCCATTTCCCTCCTATCCCTGTCTAAGATTCCCTGAGTAGATTGTTTTTGATCAAATGGCTGAGCATCTGCAAACCTCTTATCTGCTGACTGATACCCAAAATGGTTTTCGGGTAGGCTGCAGCATCCATACTGCTCTTTTGGTACTGGTTGAGTAATTGGTTGAGTCATTGGGCATGGGTTATGTGGGCATGGTCATGTTCTTGGATTTATGAAGGCTTTTGATCTTGTGAACCACAGTTGCCTGCTGACCAAACTGGACACTTTAAACTTTTCTAACAATGGCAAAGTATGGATGACTGATCACTTGGTGAGTAAAATACAATTAGTAAAATTTGGATCTCAGTTTTCTAAAGTTAATCTGTCTCTATCGGAGTATTACAGGGCTCAATAATTGGCCCATTATTATTCAGTATGTATATTAACTATCTGGCAGACTGTGTTAAGGAAGCTTCTGTTTTGCTCTATGCTGACAACATCGTTCTGCTCTCTAGGGGTTCAGAGCTCTGCACCCTTAATCCAGATTTACAGACTGACTTTCTGGCCATTCAAAACTGGTTGCTCACAAATAAAGTTGTACACAATGCCACAAAAATTAAGCATGTGCTCTGTAAGAGATCCACCAAGGAGGACTTATACTGTGTACTTATACTGGGTATAGAATGGGAGAAGGCTACCATAGCCCATTGTACTGTTCCCCACATTAGTGGGACCATTTCTGTTTGTTTTGTGTTAACCAAGTGTCAATACCCTTCTAAAAAAATAACAAGGTTGGACTCAGTTCCAGTTCACTTGGCAGGGCATTCCATATTCTGCCTGTTCTATTTGTAAATGTAAACGCTGACTGTTATGTCTTGCTGTATCTACTTTCACCTGTCTGCTATGCTGTCTTAAATATGCTGGTTTTTCTTGTATGGATATCCCATTTCCTGCATTAATTTAGGGTCCTGCATAATTTGTACACAGCCAGGAGGTCTCCCTCACTTTTCTTTGCTGAAGTGAAACAACCTAATTTAAGTCATCTTTCCTCATAGTCTTATTTCTTGAGTGACCATATCATTCTTGTGAACCTCCTCTGTGGTTTTTCCATCCATTTAATTTCATCCACTGTATATGGACTCCATATTGTTGAGCCATAATCTAAATGCAGTCTCACGTAGGTTCTATAGATTGACATCATGCAACCTATTGATTTATTTATAAAATTCCTATTTATGTTTCCTATTATATAATTTGTTTTTTTTAATTACATTTGTCCTGTGTTGTTTTAATGTAATTTATTATCAACAGTAGCACCACAATCTTTTCATATGATGATACTTTTAATCTATTTCTGCTCAACAAATAAGACTATGGTGTGCTCTGCCTACCTTGGTGCATCACTGTCAGTTCTTGACACTGAAGGGCATTCCATTACTGACTGACCAGTCCTCAATTCTTCCCAGATCTTCTATGATGCTTAGCTTTTGTTCAATCATTCCTACCAGTCCTCCCAACTTAATATTGTCAGCAAACTTCACCAGCATATTATTTATGTTGGCATGTAGATCACTTATATACAATGCAAACATAACTGGCCCCAGCACTGAGCCCTATGGTACTCCACTGGCCACACCATCTGGCTCCAAATACCCCCTAATACGATTCTGCTTTTTCCCATTTAACCATTTCTTAATCCATTTTATTATTCTGTCAGTTTTCATTTTATTAGCTTTTACACCAATTTGTCATGAGGTACCTTATCGAAAGCCTTAGAAAATCCAGATACAGAACTTCCATTGCTATACCATTGTTTAAGTTTTATTTATATATTCATAGAAGTTCAGCTGGTTAGTAGTACACCCTATTTCTTTTAAAGCCATTATGTCTTTTGTCATCATATCCTAAATAGCCCAGGTTTTTCTAGCTTTTCCTGAGTAGACTTTCAGCAATTACACAATATGGCTGTACGCTTATGGGCCTATAGTTTGAGATTTCAGCTCTATTTCACTTCTTATATACGGGTACCACTGTTGCTAGCCTCCAATCCTCAGGTATTTCCCAGTTGAAAAGGATTCATTAAAATATATTTACCAATGGTTCAGCTATATAACTCCTTATTTATTTCAATAATCTTGGATGTAGAACATCTGGCCCTGCTGATTTATTAGATTTTAATTTATTTAGTTTGTCCAATATATTTTTTTTGTCTATAGATAAGGCTAACACTAGATATGTTTCTGAATTTTCTCCATTGTTATATTTGGTGCCACATTCATATACTGAGCTGAAATATTTATTAAACTGTTCTGATATTTCTCTTGGATCTGTTGTTTTTCTCTCCTTTATTTTTATTGGTCCTACTTGATTGTTACTATGTCTCTGTCTGTTGGTGTATGCATAAAAACCTGTTCCGTTATCGTTCCTATGCATGAGATTGAATTCCAATTTACTTCTTACTGATTGTATTGTTGTTTTTACTTTTTTTTGCTCATTTTTATAATTATTTTTTTTCCTCTGATGGTCCATATTTTTTCATTCTTGCTTATGTGTTCTTTTTATTTGCTGTCATTTTGAGCACTTTATTTGTACACCATCCTGGTCCTTTTCCCCTCTTTGTGCACAATTTTTATTGGGAATGTAACTATCTTCCATCTGCCTCAATTCCATCTTTAGTATAACTCATTTCTCATTGACATTCTTCCCTACAAATTCTTGTTCCCAATTCCATTTGCTCAATTTCTGTTTTATTTTTGTGAAGTCTGCTTTACTACAGTTGAACCTTTTATATGTAACAGATGTTTTCTGACCACAAATTCAATAATATTGTGGTCGCTGTTACCTATTGTTTCCCTTATTTTAATTTTGTTGACCATTTCTTCCAGATTTGTTATAATAAGATCCAATATTTCCCCCTCTTGTGGCTTTATAAACTAGTTGAGCTAGACTGGTAGTTTGTAACATTTCCATGAAATGGTGTATCTTAGTAGTTTGTATCACCTGGGTTGACCAATTAATTTCTGGGTAATTAAAGTATTCTGTTACAGTCACATTTCCTTTCTTTGCCATATGCTCAATTTCACTTTCAATTTTCTTATCTGCATCTCTACTTGTGTTTGGTGCTCTGTAGTACACTCCTAAATATACTTTTTTCATCTGCTCCTTTTACTATTAGCCATATGGATTCTGTTGTGATTCTTCTAATTCACTATATACAGTACACTCCAGTGTGTTTTTATATAAACTGCTACTCTTCCTCCCTTCTTAAATGGTCTATTTTTCAAATACAATTTATAGCCATCGATCTCTTTATTCCAATCCAGATTTTCTTCCCACCACATCTCTGATATCATACAGCTGTCCACCCTTACTTTTAATAGTAGGGCCTCAAGTTCTGATTTTTTGTGAATATTTAAACATCTTGTGTTTAATGACCATATTTTGATTTCTGATGTTTTTTTTTATCTTCTTTACTTTTATCCTCTTGCAGCCAAAGTCTCTGCCTACCTCCAGCCACTGCTTCTCCTCACCACCGACCACGGAGTTGTGCATGCCCAGCTGGCATACGCATCTGTACTGTCGAGAGGGGCCCCCTCCAATGCCCCTACACCAGGCCAGGATCCACTACCGGCACACACCTCTGTCCAGGCATTCACCGGCCAGTGAAGCTGCAGCTATCAAGCTGCTGCGGGCTTTGTGATGCCATTTTTCCTCCTATTTTTGTCCTCTGAGGCGAGCATGCAATGACATCATGCAAATGCTGACGCCTGCTGCACTCCACCCCTTTCTGCACCACTCCAGTAGTGTCCCTGGTTATCACCAGGAACCACTACAGAGCAGAGGTTCCCTTGATTCCTCCCTGGGATGGGAGAGCAGTCCTCCGGATGCTCAATCCCATCCCTCCCCTGCTGACCCCTGACATCCCAGGCTCACATCCGAACCCAGGTTGCCAGCATAGTGTGAGGTGTGGCGTCCAGCACCTCAACCCTCAGTGCCACTAGGCCAGCCTCTGATGTTTTTTTTTATTGTTATCCATGTTACTTGTTACTTTCCTCACACTTGTTTCTACCGAGTGCTCCCCTCTCCCCCTATTTCCTAGTTTAAAGAGATATCCACATATCTCTTCAGTGCTAGGCCCAATTTTCTGTGGCCTTTCTTACTAAGGAGCAAACCATCATGACAGAAGTATGATTGATCATTTATGAAGACTTCTCAATGTTTAATACAACCAATTCTTTCCTGTAGTGTCCATTTTCTTAACCAGTAATTTATGTCCTTGATTTTGCCCATATTCAGGTCATTTTCTCTTGGAACTGGTAATATTTTGGAAAAGTACAACTTGCAATTGAGTTTTCTAGCCTCTATCAAAATATTTTCATATTCTTTCTTTATATCTGCAGAACTTTGCCCTCTGATATTATTAACCCCCAAGCGGATAATTATCATAGCATTATCCTCCGTTCCTTCACTATGTCTTGTAACATTCTCTGCACTTCCTGTTTTGGCCCCTGAAAAATAACTAGTTGTTACATTTTCCTTATTTCCTTAGATGTGTACCTATCAGTGTATTTTGCAATTGAATCTCCCAAAATGTATACTTTTTTATTTGCACTATCTGTTCGGGTATTTCCATCTCAGTTGTTTCACCATGAGTCCCACGTTGTCTTTTATGGTAACGGAGGTTCTTCACCCATCTCTTCTGAACTCCTTGACTGTATCTGTTCTTCCATGTTTACACTGATACTTGTCTCCCCTATGGATCCCACTTTCTGATAATTAAATCCTTCTATCTGGGGTCTGTCCTCATTCCATATATTATTCTCCATCACACTGTTGTCTCCTGCCTCTATATTTGTATTTTCACTGGTTTCATCCAGCAGTATTAGTGGTTCAAAACTATTATATAATTCTGCACTAAATTCTATCACCTGTCCTCTAACTTTCTGGTTTCTGTTGTCCAATCTCCCTCATTATCAAGATCTCTGTCTCTCTTTTAATGATATTCTTTCTTTGTTTTTTCTCCACTCTCTGTATTCAGGGAACTGCCTTTGGTTTGTTGCAGTAGTATGTTCTGCTGCATTGTATTTGTAACCATCTGTATTTCAGCTTCCATCAATTCTTGTTTAAGTTGTTTTATTAGACATCATTCCCCACTTGTAAATACAAGGACTTCATGTGCCACTTATTTTGGTACATAAAATACACCTTATGCCTAATTCTCCACCTTCTAGGTAAACTAGATTAGTGTCCATATTTATTGCTCTTTGGTGTGTGAGTTTAGTAATAGTGTTTGTAATGTTTTACTTACATAACTGCTGTTGCTATTGAATTTTCCTGGGCCTTGTCACCTTCCTCCCCTTCTGACACTTCAGACATGCGCGAACACGCTGCATGTCTTAGCATGCATTTTCACGGTGCCCACCTCACACATGCTTGCCCCACTCACACAGGGGTCGAGTATTATGCTAGTGAGACCCGGAAATGCTATGGGTCACATGACACTTCGGGCTAGACCTCACAGCACGCCATGTGCTCAAATACTGTTAAAATATAATTTGCACACAGAACCCTTCACCTAGTTAGATTAAGCTATTAAACATACAGGCCTTCTGCACTTCTTTACTAACAGTGCTTTTGTTCTTTAGCACACAGACATGAATCAGGCAGTCTCTGGTGAGCTCCCAGACTACAGCTCTCAGGCTCTTTCCTGTTTCTGCCTCCAAGCTATTCATGCAAATGTATTCAATTAAAACTGCTCCAGGTCATCTATCCATCTCCTGTCTGTACTGTCTCACCCCAGCAAGGGGTCGCACAGCATAAGCACAGGAATTATTCAGATAGACATCTCGGGGTTGATGCTGCAGAAATCTGTTCCTGAAGATCAGGGTGATTGACTCCAAGGTTATTCAATCAGTTGATAAATGTAAATACTTAGTTATTATTTTGGATTGCTCTCTTAATCTTACATCACCCATTGATCATTTAAAACTGCTTATGCTTGATTAGCCACATTGTTTAGAGTTAGAAACTACTTGTCTATTGAGAGTTGAAAACGCATCTCAAAGCATGGGCCTTTCTCATGTGTACTATGTTTTACCTATACTGTGTACACAGTAACTTATCTAATGAGTCTTATCTAAACAGAGTACAGGTCTTGTTCAATGCTGTCAGTCACTTTATTTGTAATGTGGAGAACAACCCATCACTGCAATCCTATGCTCTCCTTGGGTGGCTGCCTTCTCATGATCAATTTTACCCTACCAACCTCTGAAATTGTAAGATACTGACTGTGATGTGATGGTCTGAGAGAGCCATTTCAAATATGCCACAGTGTTTATAGCACACATTTTAGTGTTTTGGGAGGCTGATTCTTCCTAAATATCATTCAACCTTAGACCAGAGAGATTTTATCTTTCTTGCTGTTAAAATCGAACTCTTGTTTACCCACAATTCATGGCAGTCATTACCTTGGGTTAGTAAGTATAATTTGAGATCCCATATGATGTCAAAATATGTTTGCAACTGTAAATGATGTTTTATTCTTCATATGCAACTTTGTTTAACTGATACATAATGCCATTTTCAGTTTTTGCCTCTATCAAAATATAATTGGCTGTTCTGTGTATTTTACATAACTAATTTGTTTGTTGTACTGTTTCTGTGTTTGTCCCAGACCATCTTTGAAAATGGGAACACAGCTATCTAGATTTATGACTTCTGGAAGAATGGGTCAGGGGATAATGGAATAAGTGGATGCATGGTGATGAAAATCAAACTATTACAGGTAGGCTTTCTGAGTCAATTAAACGTTTCCTCACACCATAATTTAAAAATGTTATTAATTCTTTACACCTTTTCATGTAATAGGTGGGTTTCAGTCACTTAAATGTGAAACTGTTGTTCCCAAATAGAAACATAGAATGTGATGGCAGATAAGGACCACTTGGCCCACCTAGTCTTCCTTTTTCTATCTAACAGATAAGCTGCAGACCCTAGTTAACCAACAGCTTACTTTCTTCTACCCCCACTAGGACTGCCTTATGTCTGTACCATGCATTCTTGAATTCCCCACTGTTCTTGACTCCACGACCTCCTCAGGAGGCTGTTCCATGCATCCACAACCATCTCCGTGAAAAAATACTTCCTCACATTACCTCTGAGCCATCTCCTCTATCTTCAAATTGTGCCCCTTGTTCTTGCACATCTCTTTTCTGAAAGATACTACCTTCTGAATTTGTTGATTCCTTGAGGTACTTGAAAGTTTCTATCATGTCACCTCTCTCCTTCTTTCCTCAAGGGTATACATATTAAGCTCCTTTAGTCTTTCTTCAGATGTCTCTGGTGCAGACTCTGCACCATTTTAGGTTCCTCCTCTGAACAGCCCACTCTGTCTATGGCCTTTAAGGAGATGGGGTATCCAGAACTGCACACAATACTCCAGATGGGGTCTTACCAACTGTCTGTACAGAGGGATAACAACTTCCTGTTTTCTACTATTGATGCCTCTCCCTATGCATCCCAGTATCCCCCCCAGACTTCCTTACTGCCTTCTCACATTGCTTACCCACCTTTAGGTCATCTGACATGTGTAGTGTTCACATAATTACACACAATTTTCTTCACATTCTGTATCATCATGTCATTCCTTCATGCTGCAGTATATCTAACAAAATTATGTTTCCCATGTACAAGTCACAGAGAAATAAAAAAAAATAAAGTTCCTTGAAAGATTATTGTAAAACAGTAGAAGTTGTTTGATAATGGTTTCACTGCATTGGAAAGGAGAGTAAAGCCAAAGTGTCATGTCTATTAAGGAAAGGAATGGATAGCAGATGTAGAAAGGACTGACACTGAAATGTACATGTCAATCATTTGATTTAAAGTATACTGAGGTAATATTGTACAGAAATCTGTGGGAAAATAGCTATTCTTTAACAAATTGCTAGGCAAGATGAACAAATATCTGTGATGACCTTGCTTAAAAATTGTACTAAATGTAGTTTAAAGAGGTATTCATGTTGCATTTTCTTAGTTTTCAGGCAAACAGATAAATCAATCTAAAAGACTGAAGATTGTCAATACACAGCAGCTCCACACTGTCATACAGTGCGTTTTTCCAAAGATTTGTTTACAATTGTCGATAACAGATGTTTGTGAGAATCCATCGACTACACTCCAAAGTCTGGCATGAACCTAAAGAGAAACATCTGTGCACAAATGTTGTTAACCATGGGAAATTGATGTCAAATAACTTAATGGCCAAGGCTTTGACTCTTTATGAGTTAGAAATATATAGCATTTAATCACTCCTCCATAAACAGTGGCAGGCATACATTTTCCAAATCACTAGCACAGGAAATGACCTAACACATGGATGATAGCAGTAAACACTCTGTGAAAGTTTTGAAAATGTGTGTTGATGGCATTTACAGACACCAGCACTCCTATGATCTTGTAAAATTGTAAAGCCAGCATTTCAGAGACCTACATTTTGGCCCTGTGGAGTAATGTTTTATGCTGGCAGTGGTACCAGTTTCTAAAACATTTTCTGTCTCTGTTGCATAGCATAATATTTTGTGACATACTTATTTAGAAAAGTGATTTGTGCCTTTGTGGTTTGCCAAATGTATTTCTGTTAGTACCACTTCATGTAATTTTTATGCCAGTGCCATTTTACATGTCTTTATTACAGTTGTGGGTACTATATCTGCAGCATGCACTATTCTGAAACTTAGAAACATAAACTTTGATGGCAGATAAGGACAGCTTGGCCCACCCTGTCTGCCCATTTCCCTACCCATTGGAAAAACTTCAGATCCTAGTTAACCAACAGTCTACTTCCTCCTACCCCCCCACTAGAATTGCTTTATGTCTTTCCCAAGCATTCTTAAATTTTTCCACTGCTTTTGACCCCATGACCTCCTTAGAAAGGCCATTCCATGTGTCTGCCACCCTCTCTGTGAAAAAATACATCCTCATGTTGCCCCTGAGTTGTCCTCCCTCTATCTTCAAATTGTGCCCCCTTATTCTTGCACATCTCTTTTTATGAAAGATGCTACCCTCTTGGACTTTGTTGATTACCTTGAAGTACCTGAAAGTTTGTATCATGCCCCCTCTCTCCCTGTTCTCCTCAAGGGTATACTTATTAAGCTCTTTTAGTCTCTCTTCATATGGCTTCTGTTGCAGACCCTGCTCTATTTTAGTTGCTCTCTTCTGGACTGCCTCCATCCTGTCAATGTCCTTGAGGAGATGAGGTTTCCAGAACTGTACACAGCACTCCAAATGGGGTCTCACCAACTGTCGGTACAGAAGGATAACAACTTTGCTTTCTACTGGTGATGCCTCCCTATGCATCCCAGTATCTTCCCATCGCTAATTACTGCCATCTCACATTGCTTGCCTACCTTTAGGTCATCTGATATGACTACCCCCAGGTCCCTTTCCATTTTGTTGTCAATAATACTTCCTTCCCCAATTGTGTATACTTCCTTGGGTTTTGTTTCAACTGCATTGTTTTGCACTTCTTTGCACTGAATCTAAGCTGCCATACCTTTGACCATTCCTCCAGCCTCGCCAAGTTCCATCTCATCTTTTCCACCCCTTGTGTATCAACCCTGTTGCAGATCTTGTGATGTCTGCAAGAGGCATGATTTTCCTTCCAGTCCCTCCACAATGTCACCAATAAAGACATTAAAGAGAACCGGTCCCAAAACTGAACCCTCCGGTACTCCGCTAGTAACTTCCCTTTCTTCAGAGTGGACTCCATTTACTATTAATCTCTGTGTCCTGTTTTCCAGCCAATTATTTACCCAGATTACACCCTGGGACCCAGTCCCAGGCTGGCTAACTGTTTATTAACCTTGTGTAGGATCTGTGTCAAACGCCTTGCTAAAGTCTAGGAAGGCCACATCCATAGCCCCTCCCTGGTCTACTACTTTGGCCACCCAGTCAAAGAAATCTATTAGATTCATCTGACATGACCTTCTCTGTGAATCCATGCTGCCTTGGGTCCCATGCCCCACAGGCCTCTAGGCACTCAACAATTCTTTCTTTCGGAAGTGATTCCATCATTTTTCCTACCACTGAGGTCAAACTTACAGGTCTGTAGTTTCCTGCCTCTATTTTGCTCCTACATTTGTGAAGGGGAATCACATCCACCATCCTCCAGTCCTCAGGTACCACACCATCCCCCATGATTTGTTAAAAAGGGTAGTCAATGTTGCCACTAGTTCTCTCCTTAGTTCTTTTAGAATTCTGAGGTAAATCCATTCAAGCCCCACTGCTTTGTCCACCTTCAGCTTTAGGAGTTCTTTCAGGACCCTTTCTTCTGTGAATGGTCTGGTATTGACCTCCCTAACCAGCATGCTTCTATTATTTGATTTAGGTACCTCGCCCTCCTCTTCTTTTGTGACAACTGAGCAGAAATATTCATTCAGTATCTCTTCTTTGTCACTGTCACCGTCTGCCCACCCCCTCCCCTTTATTAAGCCTCACTATCACTCACCTGGTCTTTCTTTGCTCCCTAATGTACCTATAAAAGGTTTTATCCCCCTTCTTAAATGAGTTGGCTGTCTTTTCCCTGGTTTAGGCCTTTGCTATTCTGACTGCCTTTCCCACTTTCTTCTGCTTTAACTGGTACCGTTCTCTTTGCTGCTCTTTCTGTGTTTCCTTATGCTTCCTGAATACTATCTTTTCCTCCCTAACTTTCCATGCTACCTCTTTTGAGAACCATAGTGTTTTTTTTCCTTCATTTTGTTTTGTTTATTTGCTTCACACAAAGGCTTGTTGCCTCTGTGATAGCAGTTTTGATTTTTCCCCATTGTTTCTCCACCCCACCTTCTTGCCCATTTGCTAGTGCTTTTCTGAGGCATGCCCCCATTTTGCCAAAGTCAGCCCTCCTAAACTCCATTACCTTCACCTTTGTGTGACTATACACTATGACTGTGTTTTTTTTTGTGAACCACACTGTTTGGGGGTCGCTTGTTCCCAGATGGCTACCCACTTCTAAATCCGAGATCCTCTCTCTGTCCCTGTTTGAGAGTACCAGGTCTAAGATTAATCCTTATGAGTGGGTTCCAGCACTAACTGTCTGAGGCATGCCCCTGCACGACATCAAGAATGACCCTGCTCTTGGACGTGACTGCTGCAAAGGTGCTCCAGTTAACATATGGCATATTCAGGTCCCACATCAACAATATCTCCCCCTTTTCTGCCATTCTAAGGATGCCTGTTATAATTTCCTTGTCCTTTTTCTCCCTGAAATTGAGATCTGGATACAACCCCTGTAGGGATTGTGGTGCTATTTTCTGTCTCCAGGGTGACCCACAGTGCCTCCTCTCCTCCCTGTTTACCCTTTAGTTCTGTTGCTTTAATCACTTCCCTTATGTAGAACGTTCCTCCTCCTCCTCTTTTACCCTTCCAGTCCCTCCTGTAGATTGTGTACCCTTGTATGTTGACATCCCAGTTATGGTTCTCTGTGTACCATATTTCTGTGACTGCCACGCTAACCTGGAATCCCTCTTCCATCAAGACCACTAGTTCAGGGAGCTTGTTACTCAGACTATGTGCATTGTTACTTCTCATCCTCCATTTTTTGATTGCTTTACCCCTTTTAGCCCTATCCTGTCATTACTGTCTTTGCCTTTTTCTCCATTGTCCCCCTGCTCTGATCTGTATCAACTTCTGCATAATTTTCTATTGTTCTTTTGTACATGTTTTACAGTATTTCTGCCTTGCTTACTTTCTTTTGTGGTGCCATCATATTGTGCACATTTGTTTGTGGTGGTAGGCACTAAAACAAGCAAAATAGTGCTAGTGCAAAGAATTATGCAAAATAATTAAGCAGGATGGAAGTCATGTGGTGGGATTTACATTCCTTGCCCCTACACCACCCCCAATTCAGCAGATATCCTCCACACAAACGTGTGAGCAGGGTCAGCAGATCAATGCCCTTCAACACAGTAGAAACAAAGCTTAACAGCTGTAGCAGACCTATCAGGGAGAACCCTTGAAAACAGTATGAACCAGCACAGCAGATCTCACAGAAAGGAAAGATAAAAGGAAAAGATTTATTATTTTCTAGTCTCTGGGTATGTAAACTTAAGGCTTATCCCTAAGATGCTGGGCCAGTTGCTATGGTGGCCAGAAACAGTCAGCCACTTCATCATTTATTGATAGCACCTGGGAGAGTTGGAGAATTGAAAGGCTGTACCTCAGGGAGATGGGAATTGCTGTAGATTTTAGTCTGGAAATGCAGACTGGAAGTATTACAGACTGCGAGACAGATAGAACTTGAAGAAGCTGTAGTTATAACCAGTGGCGTCACCATGTTGATTTTGGGAGGCTACAGACCCCAATCTAAGTTAAAGCCCCCAATCATTTTCGGTAAATATAAATAAACAGCAGCCACATAATGCTTTTTTTTGTTGATTGTGTGTCTGACTTGCAACTCAGCGACTCGCTACTGAAGTCGAGGAGAAAAAAATCTGACTGACTCCCGTCTGACTCAAGAGACAGAGTAGCAAGCGGAGCGACTCACACAGTCACAAGGCAGCAGCGCGAGCCCTTACTAAAGTTTCTCAGAAACGTGCAGCTTGCCATTGCCAGCTTAGGGAAGAAGTCAAGAAGATGCCCTCTGCTGGCTGGACTCTCTGGGAAGTCAGGATTGAGGACTGGAGTTGGACGGGAGCGAGAGACAAGACTCGGTGAGTGTGGCAGGCAGCCAGTGACTTGAGTGCAGTGCAGTTGTACTCTCTCTCTCTCTCTCTCTCTCTGTACTAGCAGCGGAGCGGACGCCCTGACTCCTCCTGGAGGAGTCGGACACTACTGAGATGACCCGCATGGTAGTTTACAATTCAAAAGTAAAAGAAGTGGTTAGGGAAGTTCAGTTTTTCTTTATTGGTGATGTGAATAATTCACAATAGTAAAGACTGCTGCAGAGTCGTTTAAATTTCCTCGCGTCTGCAACTAGCTGCGAGGATGGGGCAAGTTACCTTCTGCTTAGCTTTATTTTTAATTAAACTTTATTTTTTTTCTGTTTTCTTCTCAGAGAGCTTGTAAAAACAAATATTTTAAAAACAGAAAAAAGGTGCATGGTTCAGAAATCACCTCTGAGTTTTAATTGGGCAGCTTGCTGTAGCGCAAGCCAGGCAGATGCCTTGTTCACACTCTGACAGTACAGACGTCACTCCATGAATGACGCAATGAACTGTCCCAACTTCCGAACACCAGGAGTATGGAGAAAAAATGTAACTGAACTACACAGACAGTGCATGATATAATGCACGCTAAAACTGAAAAAGGCAAGAGATTATAAAACATCACACTGACACACACTTTTATTTAAACATTTTTATTCATCTCCAGTCTCAGCTTTGCAGGTGATCTTTAAAGATTTGAAAAACTCCATACTTATCCACAGTACCTTTCAGATAGTCTTCACATCCTAGTTAAAAAAAACAGGACTTATTCCATGATTTCACTGATCAAACAAATGTCCTGTTTGCATGATGGAGTCACCAACCCGGACGTTTTTTTTTTCATTTCATTCATTCACAAGATTGATTAATTCCGGTCGGGTCACATCTCTTCTCGACTTCCGCTGCTGGTGGGGAATTTTAGTGGCACTGGATGGTGACTGGCAGGCAGGTACTATACTGTGTGTGCTGTGGCTTCGCTTGGCTTGGCTGGCTTTGGGGCGGCAAGAACAATATTTTGTCTGAATCAGAATCCTTCCCAGCAGATCTGCTGGGATAATGGTTGTTCTGGTCTCTTATTTTTTCCACATGTACCATTAAATAGATGGCTGATAACTAGGCTTTTCAAACATATTTTTCATCACTAGAATGCAGAAAAAGCCACCATTTGAAGGTAAAATTTCAAACATTTTACGGGGCGTCATGCCCCTGGACCCCCCTAGCTTTCTTAGGATTTTGACTAAAGGCCATTAGCCTACCCCCAACTTTTTACTCCTGGTGATGCCCCTGGTTATAACTGAAAATAAAATCTGTTGTATTTTTGGCTGTTTGTTTGTTTGGATGAAGAAAGTTTCTTTTGCTTGCTTTAAAGAGACAGTGTTCAAATAAAGGTAAATCAACACAAAACAATGGTTTTATTTTACAACTGTTTTACTCAAGACAGCCCAGATGAGATATAACATCTTATTTCTAGTGTGATCCTGCATCAACCCACTGCCACAGATGGGTGGACTAGAAGATTGAGAGGTGAAATTATTTGTTCAAGGTGACACAGAGGCTGTGCTTAGCTTTAAACTTGTGATCTTTCTGGTCCCAACCCTGGTGCTATAACCACTAGACTGCACTAAAATGATGCCAGCACAATGCATTTTACAAAATGTATCAAAATTAATGCAAAAAATATGTAAAATGGCACTGGCCCAACATGATGGAGAATGGTTTCAGCAGCTAGCCAGTCTGCTAAATGGGTCTTTCACAAAGCATTATGCAATCATCAGAAAAAAGGTTCTGGAAGCTGCTGGCACTGACGACATACATTTCTCAAAATGGTTCAAAGTTGACTTCCTTGAAACAGTGGTTTTACAAATGTCCAAGACTGCATGAGTACTGGTATCTACAAAAGCCAGCAGGATAAGTTACCAGCAATGTCACTGAGAGCTGTGGGGAATCAGGAAATCTTCATTATAAATTACTGGCAACACAGTATTTTACCTCCATTTTCCTCATATGCCATATCATTTCCTGAGCTAGTGAATTAGAAAATGGATGGTTCTAGCTGTAATTGGAAGGGGTGACTAAAATACTATAGTGCTAGCCTTAAAATGGAGAATAGTTTATTTAAAGGGACACTGTCAATCTGTTTTTCATCATATCATCTCTAGTTAAATTCTTACATTTTATGATTGCTTACCTTCTTTAAAATTAATTGCTGTTGCTGTTTGTTTTGTCTGTCTTCGTGTTTAGTAGAAGTGAAATGCATGGCAATGTATATTTATAAACAACTTTGTTTTTGTTTACAATCCTGGATCTTTTCTTAGTGTATACTTCCTGAGCCTTAGAAACACTCCCAAATAGTGTAGTTACTCATGAGGCAGTAGCTCCTAATCGCTCACCACTTCACAAGTGGCTAACTGTGATGTGGTGTTCCAACCCTTACAAAAGTTCTTTGGAATACCACTGTAATACCACTCATTTGCCATTGCAATACCACTGTGATTACCACTATACTACCATTAAAGTTTTCATGGTATCACAGTGGCTTGTTTCAATTCCATCGTGATACCATTGTACCACTGTCCTACCATATCAACAAAATAATTAAAATTTAAACTACCATAGTACAACCATGGTACCACTGGGTAGTACCATTGCACATTTTGTAGCTCACCACTGTGTTGCCATTGCAGTGCCATGGTGTTGCCATTGTGTTACATTTGGTAAGGGAAGTCCAGGAAAGATACAGTTGGAGGTCATCAAGGAATGTAAACAAACCTGTTTTTGTGTGGTAACACCAGTACAGTAGGCAGTCTGTTTTTCACTTTTTAAAAGAAAAAAAGAATCAGAATCAAACTACCAGCTACATCAGCAATCTTTACAGAATGTTGGCAATCATAAAATGTGTTTTTTAAACTAAGGACACTTTGAGGCCTAAGGGGTTGACAATGTCCCTTTAAACTAACTCTTCACCATGTATTGTTGAAATGTATTGCTACTATGCATTGTGCTGTTGTTCTCCCTCTGTTCCCCTCCCCCGGGTTGCACCTAGAAATGAGCCTTGGCTCAGTGTGCCACTTCCGGTTACCAGTTTTCAAATAAATAAATAAATGAAAATATATTTCATTTGGCAGCAACATTGTTACCTGTCTTTCTGCATATATGTGCCTTTTAAATTATGAAGTAACTTTCATTCCACTTTAGGTGGCCTATCAGTTAAAGTGCTAACCTTTTCTTTTGGTGGGGATCATGGGGAGCATCTTTGACACACAATCCCAGTAAACTATGGCCAGAGCTGGAGAACCACTCCTACTCTCTGCTCTGGGGAAGGTCTCTTTCTTTTCTTATGTAACAGCTGCCACCTGGTAGTCCAAGGGGAGGAGGCATTTTCCTCAAGGAACCCCCAAGTCCTGCTTGTGTCACAGAGACATTAACACCATGCCCCCATCATCACTCTATGGTAGACTGCACATGTGGTTTCATTCTGGCCTGATGAAGACCTCCAGGCCTCGCTTAGTAGGGGTGGAAGGGTCAGAGGAGGAGGTGGTGAACACCCGCCTATAGCATGTGCAAGCCTGCCCAGACATCTGTACATGCAATGTCTCTAGGAGTATGGGATAACACAGAAAAAAGCATGGCCCCCGCATCTCCGTGATGACAGCTGTGGTACCTCCTGTGTCTCCCCCTCCCCAGCACACAGCACCTCCTGATGAGGGAGGCAGTATAGTGCAGTGGTTTAAGGCTCTGAGCTGCAAATCTGGAGACTTGGGTTTGAATCCCACACCCCCACTTGCATACTGTATGACCCTAAGCAAGCCACTTAACTTCCCTGTGCTCCCAGGTCACACTTGTAAACAAGCTTTCAGCTTAGTGTGCCACTACTGGTTAAACAATTAAAAAAAAAAAAGGTGGGACTGGGGATAAAAACCTGAATGAATAAATGTAATGATAAAAAATATAAAGACTGCATTGTGCTATTGGGAAGAAACAAGTCTGATTTTCTTAAAAATGTAACATTGCCTTTTTAAAAATGTATACTCTGTATGGAAGATCTTTTTCTTTCCTTTGCAACATGCGCATCATACAGTGTTGGCATCAAGAAACAACTTGGAAAGCTTGTGCTAGAAGAGCTCTGTAAGCTGGCCCACTGTGCAGTGGTAGCACTACTGCTCATGATGCTGGCAACTCCGGTTCAGGAATGAGCCTGAGGTGTCAGAGGGCAGGCAGAGGGGTGGAGGATTGAGTATCTCTTGGACCACTCTCTTCCTCCAGGGAGGAAGGGTGGGCAAGAGCTTGGCATTCAACTTGCTAACCCCTGGTGGAGGCCTGGGGTGTCACAGCCCAAGCTATAGAAGATGTGGAGACATGGCAGACATCACTCCATGCACCTTGACGTCAGCACATGTAACGTCTCCCAAGGGAGAAAAATGGAAAACTCCCGGCCGTGCTGGATGACCAATGGCCTCTGCAGGCTCTGCACCCAGCGACTCAGGTGCTCCCCAAAGGCTGGATCCTGGTTCTGGTGAGTTAAGGGACTCCCTCCCTCTTCTACAGCAGGAATCACCATGGGAGACTGTAGGAGAAAGCAGGTAAGACCTGGGAGAAGCCAAAGTGACAGAGCTGGGAGGACTGGCATGAACAAGGTCTTGCCAGGAAGGAGGCCCCCAAAAATAAAAGTTCAACAAAGTCCTTCGAATGTATGTTTGTTTCATATGGAAGCCCATTAAATTTATTCACACTATAATTATAGTCAGTAAGGTTTTGTTTTGGGACATTGAAACATCTAAGATAAAACATTAACTACAGTATGGCAGTTAAACTGCTATCATTTTATTAAGTTTGTTATTACCCACAGGCCAGGGTTTTCCACTGCATTCTCCCTGAGCTCTGTGGCCTGTCTTGCTTGATGCCTAGTCTTCTGCTCCTGCAACGCACTTGACCTTACTCTGCTTCACCCTGTTAGGGGTTAGTGTCCCCTACCTTGTTTGCAGCCTTGGCTGTTCCTCTCAAGCCCCCTCCCACATGGTACAACTCCATGCCAATGCCCCCACCTGTTTTCAATGCTCTCGTACCACTACTCCATGCCCCTTGTGTACACAAACTGGGTTCCCTCCCTCACCCTACCTGCCCAGCTGCCATACAATGTTATTTCTTGTCTGTTCCCTGTTGATTGCCGTACTTTGACTCTGTATTGCTTAACTGGTACCCAACTGTCCATTATTGACTGACGTGCCTTGGCTTTATACTGTTATTTGCCTGTACCTGTGCCTTGACTCTGCATTGTTAGTGCCTATACTCTGTAATTCTCCCGGGTCGCACCTGAAAAGAGGCACCTGGCTGTCTAGTGTGCTTACCTGGTAAACAAAAGCTAAATAAATAAAAATTCTAAAACTAGATATTTGTGCTTTGGTTATTAATTACTAAAGGGTTGGGTGTCACTTGATATTTTTATGACTGGAAAATTGGTGAAAAAGTTCTAAGTATATTTTTTTTTATCTTATATTAATACTTTTTCTCGCATATTTTATTTCTAACTAGGGGAAACTGAGGATTTGTTTTCACAACCTCTGTCTGATTTGTAAAAAATCAGCGACTTAGAAAAAAAATCCCAGAAAATTTAATTTCCAGAATTTTCAGTACACAAATCAGTTAATTTGCAGAGAAAATACCAAAAAATGTGTTTTGAAACATGACATTTTTCTATTTAATCATGGAGTGATATAAATTAGTGAATCTGCATACATGTTATCTAAAGTAAACACAGTTTTTCCTAGACTTAGGTACAAACATACGAAAATTGCCAGCACATAAAGACCTAGAGGTCTATCAAGTCTGCTCGAATGTGCAGCTAGCACCCCTTACTCTGCAGCTTCCCCTTCCTTCCACCCTTCCCCTTTATTGACCCTCCCCCTTGTCCTGTCCCATCCCCTTTTGAAGCAGTCCACTGTTCTACTGGATACCGCTTCTGCAGGTAATGCATTCCACCCAGCCACAACCCTCTCTGTAAAAGTGTCTCCTCATCTCCTCTAAACCTTCCTCCTGTCTTACTCCTCCATCTGAGATGGTGGCCTGTCTCTACTCACTTCTAAGAATCCTATTCTTGGAATTCTGGATTTACATCCAAAGTGACTCCGTACTGCCCTCCTCCCCTTCCTCCCTTACACACTTCAGTCCTTCCTTCACATATAGTGCCACACCTCCTCCTTTCCCAATCACCCTGTCCCTACAAAATAACCTGTATCCTGGTACAGACAGGTCCCAGTCATTGTATTGGGTGTCCCATGTTTCTGTGATGGCTGCAATTTCCACCTCTCCCTCTGCCATGAGCACCTGTAACTTTTCAGTTTTCCTCCAAGACTCCTAGCATTAAGGTAACCACCTTCCACCCTTTCCCCTCCTCCCATCATGCCCTCCTTTACTAGCATCACCAATAGTACTTGCCATTTTTCCTTTGTCACTGTTAATGGGGGGTAAGCTTATATGGTTTCCTAACCTGTGGTCTCTGCATGTCTCTTGCCCAATTTTCACCCTTTGCTCCTAGTTTAAATTCCCTACTTCCTCTATATACTCCTCCATCCTCTGTTTCAACACTTTCTTTCCCTCCTCACTCAAGTGTAGTTTGTCCTTGGCATAGAGACTACTGTCCTCCCAGGTCCATCCCCACCCCCCAAGAGCCCATACCCTTTAGCACAACATCAGGTGCTTAACCATCCGTTAAATTCCTCTATTCTCAGCTTTCTTGTTGTGCTTGCTTTGGGCACTGGAAGTATCTCCGAAAAAGTTACTGATCTTCCTGCCCCCTCACATAACTGTCCTAGTTTCTCAAACCTCCTCTGGACTATATCTACTGTCTTGTCAGCCAGGTCATTCGTCCCAAGATGTATAATTAAATGAGGCTTGTCCCTACCCCTTCTAGCATATTTCAGAACAGACTGTCCCACCCTTCCCGCTGTCATTCCTGGCATGGCCTCCACCCAAATGTGACTATGCCTCTCCCCCTTGCTACCCCACCTGACTCCTCTTAGTATTGAGTCCCCAGCACTAAAATTCCACCACTCTTACTCCCTGCTTGCTTCATTCAACTCCTCTCTATTTCCAGCTCCTCTTCTTCCTCCTGCATATTATTTCCCCTTTTCGCCTGTTGCAATTCTCCCAGCAGAACTTCCCCACTCTGGTTTGGTCCAGGCATTTATCAATTACTCCTCTAATTTCATAATTTCCCTCCTCCACCTTCTTCCTCCTCTCTAGCAGTGCAAAACTATTTTCTGAAGACCCTTCACAAATGCCCGCTCCCTCTCTCTTCATAGTAACCTTTTCTCTCCTTTCCACTCCATGACTTTTGCCACTTCTTCGCCTCCCCTCACAAGTCCCTATCTCCTCCATCCATTTGTCTTTTCGTCTCCTGACCTGGTGTCCCTGGCAATCATTCTTCCTGGCCTGGGCCCCCTTGTCTCTGCTTCCCATCTTCTGACCCTCTCCTCACTACTGTTGGCTTAAATTGTTAAATATATAACATATAAAATAACAGAGATTTCAAACCACTGTCCATGGGCTCCATATTCAAAGCTAGCGGTTAGTGCCATGCAAGGAATAACAGTGCTTGTGAGACAGTACATGGCCGTCAGGTTGCCATATTAATACAGTCAGCATGCCCGGTCCATTGCACACTGTTCATATGAATACAGGGCCATATTACTGTTGTGCAAAGTAAAGTACTAAAAATCACTGAAATGCCGGTACACAATTGATTATTTGTGGGATAGAGAACACACAATAAAAAATTAAAATGGAATAGGCAGTTTAACGAGGAAATGGGATGTGATGCAAACAAAAAATGTAAATAATAACAGTTTACTAGTGCTGGGCAGACTGGTAAAATCCCACTTCCTCTGGAACTCAACCTTTTCAGCATAACCTTGTATTTTGTGATAAATTACTAAAAATGTGGAATTTTGCCACTTGATGGAGATAATTGTGGAAAACAATGAAATTCTGCAGGTTCCACAGTTTTTCTGCAGAATATGTTTAGTGATTAAATGCAGTTTACATTAAAACCCTATGGTTTAAATGTTAAATAATGCAGTTTACTTGCCAAAATTCTATGGAATTAACCATGAAATTCCACCAGGCTTAGAAGAAATGGAACTGCCTTTCCACCAGTGGAATTATTCATTCTGCGCAGCCCTAAAACTGAGAAATATTGAATGTTAGCTAGTGAATCACTTGACAGTTAATGACTTAAGCAATGTAACATGACAGGATGTGGGTTATGCTGGGATTTATCATTCCTGGTGTGGTTTGGTCATGAGGCTGCAGGCTGAGTGAGTAAACCACACCAGAAGTGGGTAAATCCCAGCATTACACCCTGTAGATGGTACAGTTTATTCTTGATTACACAATATCCCTGTATCTTTTGTAAAAAAAAAAGCAAGGGTAAAAACAGTTTTTGCAGTTTAAATGATTTTTTAGTTTATTCTTCCACCACAAAATATAGTTCCTTGCTGCTATGGCAGAATATTGAGGATAACCCCAAGCTGAGACATATGTTGACAGGAGTTACTTTATTAGGTTTTATGTAATATTTAAGTACGTGACAAGAGAAGTAGTGGAAGAGTGAGGTGTGAAGAGGAGAGGAAGAGAGAGAAAGAGATAAGCAGCTTCTTGGCTGTCAGTGCCATTTACAAAATTTGGCAGTGGCACTGAATTGGAAGATCACTTTTTATTTATTTTGGTTGTGTAGAAATACAGAGACGAGAAGCATTTTTTTGTTTGTCTGTTTTTTTTTTGTTTTTAAATTTATTTATATAAGTCTTTGGTTGCCCAGGAAAGTGCACTGATCCTCTGGGCCATTTCCAGGTATGACCTGAGCCAACAAGTGGCACAAAACAACATTGCATAGAGGTGCAGCAAGTATCAGGTACATATTCAGGTTAACAAAGTAGAAACAGTACAGGCAATACAAAGTAGATACAGTGCAGTTCAATACAAAGGAAGGCAGAGATGTAATACAATAAATAACAGTATATGAGAGAAGCATGGAATTACATTGTAATTTACAATAGGTAGTTAGAGTATACAACAACAGTGTCTGAGAAGGCAATGAACACTATGCTGTACAAATTGGTACAGTGGGCGGGGGACAGAAACAGTTTTGCCACAGGTAAAACATCATAATAGACATTCCATAGCAGGTAAAATAGAGCAAGAACCAGAGAACAACCATGGAAGGGAAAATAGGGGCCATAGATGGGAGAGGTTTTAGGGCAGGTGTCAGGGCAGGAAAGGAGACAGAGGGCAGATTTCCCTCAGTGGCACTGGCATTTGGCCTGAGATTGAAGCCATGCTTTGTGTTGGAGCTTGAAAGTGCCACGAGTGTCAGTATAATGGAGACAGGGAGGCTGTTCCATAGGGAGGGAGCTGTTAACAACAGTGCTCTGCCACCCATGGCAGAGAAGGGCCCGATTCTAGAAGGGTGGCCATGGGTGCCACGAGCAGCAACACACCACCCGCTAACCTGCGACATTGACTCTGCACCCTATTCTAGAAGGGGCAGGGTCTCCGCAGCAAAGTCCTGCGACTTCTGACATGCGGCTAGGTATGCCACACAGAGGGCTTACCTAGCCAGCATGTTGCAACCCGCTGCTGCAGGTCACAAGTGCACCCCCCCGCCCAGCAAGCCATAATAGCCACCACGTAGGATGGCCCACACCCCCTGCCCCCAAGCCTCCAGTATGTGCCCCAAAGGGCTGGCCACACTAATTGGCCCCTGAAACCTCATATATGAGCCCCTGAGGCTGGCCACACCAACTGGCTCCCAAACCTCAAATATGAGCCCCACAGGCTGTCTACACCTACTGGCCCCTGAAACCTCAACTATGAGCCCCTCAGGGTTGGTTGACGCAATGTGACCCAGAAACCCCATAGATATGCCCTGCAAGACTACCCCACACCCCAGCTCACCGAAACCTGTTTCAAAATGCCCCCATGGGACGATGCTGTCATCCCCCACCCGACCCCTGACCCCAAGTCTCCTGCAAATCGTGAAAATTCTGCCTGGTAGTCTAGTGGCCCCACCCAGCCATGCCAGCCACCCAGCACCACCCACCTGTCCCAGCCAGCGACTGACACAGCCACCTCTCACCACCATGGCCAGCCACTGACTGAGTTCAGTATGGCCAGGTACTGAAAGACATGCTCAAATTAATTTCTGATGCGTCTTTACAGTATGCTCATACTGAACTCAATGCAGCTACTAGCCATAGTGGTGAAAACAGGCTGTACCAATGTGACTGAGACAGAGTAAAGTGTTGGAGTGGCTGCTTGGCTGGAGTGGTCCTGAGAGACAAGATTACCCGCATTACAATAAATATTTAAGGTTAGAGACATAGTGGGGCTGTTATCGCCACCATATAAGGCATTTTACAACAGAAAATTCAAAGGCGGAGGTGTGGGCAACCTGAGCAAAGTATTACACAGGGAGTCAGGGCAGGGGTGGGCATTCTTGTGGGGGCACTTACTGTATGAGGGCATGTACAATAGGGAATGGGTCGAGATCATGCCCCAAGTCTAGAGCTGGTTCTGTGCGGTGCCCATTGGGGCAACAGCGAAAGTAGTCAGGGCATGGGGGCACATGGACCCAGGTTCTACAGAACCCATAGAGGACACATGTAGTTACACAGCTAACTGCAGGTGTAACCTACGATGCTGATTACTCCTCTGGGGGGTTCTTGTAGGATCCCAACATTCATGGTCTTTGTTGCTGCCCTTCTGGAATGCGGCGCAACTGCTGCCATAAACCCCCTAGTGCCATGTTGCAGGGGGTTTATGGTGCAACTGATGGCATAACTGCTGTTCGGTGCAAGCAGCCTGTGACATGTCGCAGGCCACTTTGTAGAATAGTGCAAAGTCGCAACTGCTGGCGTAAGTTGATACTTGTGCCATTCTACTTGGTGCAAGTGCTGTTACGCCAGGCGTAACTTTTCTAGAATCTGGCCCAAGATTTTTAGTACTTCCATGGGGGGCAAGGATACATGCAGACTTCTGGGAGGGGCTTGGGTCTTAAGGAGGGAAGCTTATGGGGACACATTGCTATGACTTAGGGTGTTGTCAGCCAGGCAGCTGAGAGCATATTCATGTCGACCAGAGAGAGGGGGCCAACCAAGAGACTTGTACAAAGTGCAGTGGTGAGTGAAGTATGGGGCCAGAAGAGCAAAATGGCAGACATTATTGCAGATTGTAATGAGGCATGAGTAAAGAGAGGACAGTATGAAGTGTATTGGAGCCCAGTAATCCAGGATTGAAAGCAGGGCAGTTTGGGCAATTGTGAGGCGATCCTCTCTAGTCAAAAATTATTCTTGCTGATAGGCAGCACTGAGTTTTTGGTTTACCCAATAAGCAATTGAGTTTACATGCTCTGTAAAGGAGAGGGAGGGGTCTAGGGTCACGCCCAAGTATTTGAAATGTGGCAGGTTTTCCAGCAGAGGTCCTTCTGGAGTAAGCACTGAGAGAGAGGAGCTGGATTTAATGAGATTGGCCTGGTATGCTTTTGACCCAAATAGTAATGTTTTTGTTTTCTTGCATTGACTAGGAGTCTATGAGACAAAAACCAGTTGTGGGCCAGTTCCTAATTCTGGGACAGGGTAGTGGATTTGTTGGTCAGTGACTTACCGTCATGGAAAAGGACAAGGTCATCCACATATAGAGGGGCTTTGCAGGTAAAGCAGTTGGAGGGAAGGGAATTAACAAAAATGGAAAACAATAGTGAACCCAGGATGGAGCACTGGGAGACACCCATGATGACAGGCCTATTAGGGGAGGTGGCTGTTTCAACACTTACAGTGAAGCCCACCAGGATGAAGTACAGCACTGCAGAATTCTGCAGTAGAGTTACTGAAGTAAACAATGCAATTTCAATGGGTGTTAATCCATTTTGTCATGCAGTAAACCTGTGACACTGTGCTTCATCTATTAGTCTTAACTGTACATACTGGGACTGACTGGACAGGTAGATTTTTTAACCATTGTGAGGGTCCTGGGGAGCAGCCAAGTTCTTGAAGTGTGTTATAAAGAAGGAGGTGATTGACCAAGTCAAGCGCCCTGGACGAATCTACAAACATGGCTCCCATGGCCCTACCAGGTCCATGTTTTCTGAAAACATGATTAGTAAACTGGGCCAAGGCAGAAGTGATGCTGTCTGCAAAATTTAGCAGATACCATGTTGGTAGCCACTCAGCAGGCTGTGTTTTGCTATGTGGTCATACAGTTGCCGGTAGATGACCTTTTCCAGTAACTTGCTCAGATGGAGGAGCAGAGAGATTAAGCAATAATTGTCAGGAGAGAGTAAGTCTCCAGTTTTAAAGATGGGAATGACCTTAGCTAGTAGTCAGTGCCAGATTGAATATGTAGGGGAGTGGCTTGGAGATGGCAGGCGCAATGAGTTTAAGCATGGCAGGGAAAATGTCATCACTGCCAGGGCTTCCATGGGTAGGGAGAATTTTAAGGAGTTTGGTAGTGTCTTTGGCTGAGATAACCCTAAAATAAAAGGGAAGGGAGAGTGCAGAGACAGAGCAGGAGGGGAGAAGATCAGGATGGACAGGAAGGGAGTAGTCATCAGCATGCTGGTGAAGAGGATTTGCTTATGTGAGCCTCAAGGTCAGTAACTTTAAATTGAATAAATGGGCAACATCAGTTGGGTCCATTAGCATATCAGTGGGTGATCTAAGATGGGTTGTAGCATTTTGTGATCACAGGTGGAGTAGGGAGATGATGTTGTTCTGGAAACAACAAGGATCCCTATTATTATCGTGCTGCTGTTTACAGATGAAATTACTTCAGCATCCCTGCAGTTCTGTTTACATTGGTTTCTTGATGCCTGAAGTGGTTCCATAGTGCAGGGAGGGATTGTTTGTGTGCAGCCCAGAGATTGTCTCTAACCTTCATCAAAGATAACAGTTCTTTAGAGACCAGGTACAGCCACCCCTCACTCTCTGGGTAGTGAGGGGAGAAATAATGGTCTTGTAACTGAAGATACAGACAGAAGCAACCAAAGAGAAAAGGCAGCGTTACAGTTTTATGTGGTATGTGACAGGGAAAGGTAGTGGAAAGGCGAGGTGTGAAGGGGTGAGAGAGACAAGAGATAAGCAACTTGGCTGTCAGAGCCATTCCTACACAATTGGCAGTGGCACTGAATCAGAAGTTTTTTTATTTATTTTTGGTTGTTGTTAGAAACGGGAGACTGAATTGCATTTTTTTTAGATATGGACGGAGGAGCAGCAGAGAGGAAAGGTAGCATGACAGCAGTGTGTTTTAATGAAATCAAAGTGTGCACCACTTTAGTTTCTGTCACTAGCAACTCTTTTTATTTTCAAAACAGAAGCCCCAAGTCATCTTGGAATACTGGAGTTGTATGTCACTGGCTGGTTATTTTGGAAAATATGTTATTGCCACCCCGAGTGCTACATCAGAGATTTGAAATGCGCGGCACTTATCCAGTGTTGAGTATTGCTCTGATTGCCCTCAGTCCTCATCTTCAGCAGTCCTGGGACCGGAGGGAAAAGATGTCAGTGAGGTATCTTGTTTCTGGCTCCTCTTACATTGATCAGGACTAATGAGGTCAGGCTGCATAAATTCAAAAGTGCAGTCCGTTCTTTTTCTCACTTTAGAGATGGACTGTAAAAGGACCGACACAAAAGCGGAAGTGGAGCAGAGGAGAATGAGGAGAGGTGGTGCTTGCCGAATTGTATAATATGGTGGCATTTTGTTTTGATTTGCATTGATTGTTGGGCAGATCGGCTGACTGACACTTTATCCATTGATAATGCCAAGATTCACAATGGGTAAATTGTGCCAGCCAGCCAAGTTTTTTGACCACTGTACTGTATAATAGTTATTATATTCATCAGTAAAGCCTAATACTGTGTAGAATTTTCAAATTCAGTGGAATGGAATTTTGCAGAATTTTCAAAATTCTGCTGAATTTCTCCAAATTTCGCTGAAAACAGAATAACGGAATTTGCGGCAGAAAAATTCAGAATGAGTTTTCTACAACATTTCCTTAGAATTGTTTTATGCAGATCTCAATATTTTCTGCAGATATAAATGCAGAGTTATTTTCTGTTGAAAAATGCTTCTCTGCTGAATATTATTCTGTGGATCACAGGGTGGAATGCTGCAGAAAACCAGCGAAATTTCAGAAGAAATTCAGCCAGCAGAATGATCATTATGTGCTGATTCCACCAGCAGAATTCCACCTGCTGCATAGCACTAGTAAGGTCTAACCAAAATCATCTGCTAATCTACACAAGGGCAGGATTTTGGAAAGGTCATCACAGATGCAAATGTATGTTGCACCTGCATCTGCATCTGTTCAGATGCATCTGAGCTACTCGTCAATAATATTTTCACGTATGAATATATTCTCCTCAGATGGGGCATGTGTAAGTCAAATGAGAGGAATCCCAGTGTGGCCGCACTGTCAGAGAACACACAGGGAGAGTCTGTGCCCAACACTTCTAACAGTCTGAGCACATGGAGTAATAGACCCACTCTCCAAAATGTTTTAAAGATCAAATGCAAAGGTTCAGATTAAATCGATATTTTCTTAGCATGTGTATTTACCCACCTTGACATACTGCTCTTCCCGTCATTCTTAATTTGCTGAAATCAGTATTTTAGGTGAAAAGCCACATTTTTGGTAACAAACATGTTCCTACTGATGCTCCAAGAGTCTCAGCACTACTGCCATGAAGTTCAGTGTGATGACATCAAAGGTGCTGTCATCACGTCTGCTCTCCCATGGTTGTGCTGCTTCTGAGCCTGACATTTGGCAGTAAATTGAGATCGTATCCTCAGCCAAGAAAGAATACAATAGTGAATTAAGTGTGCTCTTGTAGCACTTCTGCTGTAATTGTGCATATGTTTGAACCTCTAGCCTCCCAAGTAATGAATGGATATGCCAATGTGTATGGTCATCAGTGATCAAGGATGTGCTTCAGAAAGTGATGACAAACTGCCACAAACAATGCTATAGGTTCAGTTTCTGACTGGTAAGTCATAAAGGCTGGATATTTAGATGTACCCAAAAATACTTTATTGTTAATTTTTTGTTTAAACATTGTATTGCATGCTCATTATTTCTTTCCTGCCCCCCCAAAAAAGGATAATTCCTGCTCACCCTTCAAGTAAGGATCAGCATGGTGTTTATATGAAAATTTTTTTATTTCATAATTTATTATGTGGTTTTCAATGTATAGTGTGAAGTCATATTATTATTGATGGGGAGAAGGAGAAGGGATTGCTTTCTCCTCCTTTGGGTGAGGGTGTGGGGGGATGGACACGTCTCCTTGTACTTGCCTGACATGTGATGCAGACCAGGAGTGGTGCATGCCAGGATGTCCAAACACACAAATGATGCAGTGTGTGTGATGATGCTAGTACCTGTGTGCACTCCCCTATGGGCATGATGGCTGATGGTATATTGTGTCCAGTGTGGTCTTGGTGGACTCATTGACCCCACAGGGTGGAGCTCTGGGGCAACACACCATAAAGGTAAGTGTTGATGGACTCCATGGTGTCATGTGTGGGGATACCAGAGGAGGTTGCTCACCCATTACAGGTGTGATAAAACAGGCAAAGATATGTGATTTTCCATGTATATTGTGCTGTCATACTGTCAGTGCTATATAGAATAGTACTTGCCCAGTTTTTCTCATGAGTAAATAGGGCTTATGACATATAATCTACATTGTCTGTGTCTCACATGCTAGGACCATAATCTGAACACTGTCCAGTAGTGTCAGAACTGTCCATCTGACGTCACCACATATGCCCTGCACTATGTCATGTCCATATGCACATTTATTCCATGTCAAAATGTTCCTGACCAGAGTTCAGAGGTTAGCTTGGTAGTTGGAAGGCCACCTGGGAGAGATGGATCAAGTGTCCGAGGGACTGCTCTCCTCCTCTAGGTGGTGTGGTGGGGCATGGGAGTATGGACACGACTCCCTGCACTTGCTTAACACTTGGTGTAGACCAGGAGTGGGGCTGGCTAGGCCATCAAAATACACAGATGAGGCAGCATGTGTGATGGCACAAGTGCATGTTCACACACCCTACAGGAGGGAAACAGTACAGTGTAACTGCCCTGCAGGATGCTGATTGTTTCCCACATGTCTTGTGATCATCTATCGAGGCACATCTATGCCAACTGCATATTGTGTCCGATGTGATTTTGGTGGACTCATCGACCCAGAGGAAGCCCTGGGCAACAAGCTGTAAAGGGGAAAAATTTAATGTGGGAAGAGTGAATGTTGGAAGAGTGAATGTGGGAATAGTGACTGTGAAGTGTGACTGTGGGAAGAGTGACTGTGAGAAGAATGAATATGGGAGGAGTGCAGGAAGAATGAATGGATGAAGAGTGAATATAGGAAAAGTGACTGTGGGAAGACTGAATGTGGGAAGAGTGACTGTGTGAAGAGTGACTGTGGGAAGAGTGACTACAGGAAGAGTGAATGGGGAAGAGTGAATGTAGAAATAGCAAATATGGGAAGAATGACTGTGGGAAGAGTGACCACGGAAGAGTAAATCAGAGAAAGAGTGAATGTGGGAAGAGTGAATGTGACTGTGGTTTTGGTGGCCTCATTGACCTTGGGGGGGGGAGCCCTGGGGCAACATGCCATAAAGGAGGAGAAGAGTGAATGTGGCAAGAGGGAACATGGCAAAAGTAAATATTGGAAGAGTGAACATGGGAATAGTGAACGTGGGAACAATGAATGTGAAAAGTGTGACTGTGGAAAGAGTTAATGGGTAAGACACTGTGGGAAGAGTGACTGTAGGAAAAGTGAATGGGGAAGAGTGAATAGGGAAAAATGACTGTGCAAAGAGTTACTCTGGGGAGACTGAAAGTGGGAAGAATGATTGTGGGAAGAGTGAATGTTGGGCGTGAATGCAGGAAGAGTGAATGGAAGAGTAATTGTGGGAAGAGTTACTGTGGGAAGACAGAATGAGGGAAGAGTGACTGTGAGAAGACTGAATGTGGTAAGAGTGACTGAAGGAAGAGTGAATGGGGAAGAGTGAATGTGGTTTTGCTAGACTCATCGATTGGGGAACCCTGGGGCAACACGCCATGAGGGGGTAAGAGTGACTGTAGCAAGAGTGAATGTGGCAAAAGTGAATGTGGAAGAGTGAACCTGGGAATAGTGAATGTGGGAAGGCTGAAGATGTGATTATTGGATGTGAGAAGAGTGAGTGTGGGAATGCTGATGATGGGAAGAGTGTGCCAGTATTAGGCAGTAGGACATATGTAAACAAAGAGGGTGAGAGGGAGGTGGTTGTCGATGGGAGGTGGGTATATATTCTTATGGTGCATGTATACTATTTTTGTTTTGAAAAACTTTGAAAAAAGAATTTAAAATGTAAACATAATTACAATGAATGTACTTATTATTGTGTTATTCAAGTGCGGTGTGGAAAATATGTCATGATGACCACTGCAATCAAAAATTGCTGCTGGTGGTATTACAACACGTCGACAGCTGAATTTTATGATAAAAATCGTATTACATGCATCATGGAGCTTCCAAGATTCCACAGCAACTGCCTAGATAAATGTGTTGTGCATTCATCTCTTAAAGGAGACAGAAAATAATGTTATGTTGTTATAAACCGGTAAATAAATGATGAATAACAAACAGTGGCCTTAGTGTGCATTTTTTGTATTTGAACTGTGTAGAATGCACATATATTTATGTGCTCATTATTTTAAGTGGACCATTGGCTTAACAGTGTGTGTTTGGTATCAGGAGTCAGTGCATGGCAAGTTTGAAATGTCCATGTCCCAGACTCCCAATAGGACATTCTGTTAGCTATGCGGATTTTGAAAAAGCCAGTAATTATTCATTAATGTTTTTTGCAGAGCAGCGCCCCCCCAGCCCATCATCCTTGTAGCACCAATAGCCACTGAATTGACAAAAATCCTTTCTTTTGTGGCTGGCAGCTACTTGTCTTCCTCCTCCTCCTGCCCTCTCATAAACTGTATCTGGGGAGCACAGGAAAATCTGTTCCATTTCATCTGTGGCGAGTGAGTCGCTCAGTGTCCATTCTGTGCCCACCTGAGACAGCACAGTGGGACGGGAAGCAGAATCACAGTAAAGCAGTGCAGCAAGCTTACTTATGGCACTACTGAGCACCTACAAATTTCTCCTGTACCAACCGCAAAGAAAGTTTAATTGATTCAGTGACTATTGGTGCTGCTGAGCCCTGAGGGCATTACGGAAGTAAGCTACAGAGTTTAACTGGAAAGAGAGAGAGTTGCTTTCTTGAAATCGTATGGTGATCAAGCAAGGATGATGGTTTTAGGGCTGCACTGCACTGCACAAATAAATAAATAATTACCGGCTTTTTCAAAATCCATATAGTCATTGGTCAAGGATATGGGGGGGCTGTGATACTTGCCAAATGATAAGGCAATTTTAATCTGGTGTCCCTTGTAGAAGTGCAGTGTGGAATCACCCTACACTGTTGAAGTAGCAGATGAGTCCTGTGTCAAGGCTGAAGCTAACTGAATTTTGTATCGGGAGTCTGTAACATAGACATTTCAAAGCTTGCCTCACGCTGACTCCCAACACCAAAATACACGCTGTCAAGCTGATGGTTCATTCAAAACAATGAGCACTCAAATGTGCATTCTAAACATTTCAAATACAAAAAAATACATACAAAGGCCACTGTTTGTTATTCTTCATTTATTTACTAGTTTATAACAGCATAAAAGTGTTTCCTATTTCCTTTAATGAATATGTAGAGGTGGATGGACCGGTGGGTGATAATGAACTACAAAATGAGTACGTTATTAACCTATTATTTTTATTAATATTACTTTTGTAACTTTTTAAATGACATCATTAGCATTTTCATCTCAGTGTACATGGCCATTTTTCAGAAGTGTACCATGTACAGCATGTCATGAACCCACTCCTGAGGGTCAGGTCCACTGAACTCACATTGCCCACCCCAAGTGCAATCCACGACAGGGGGAACAGAAATACCCTCCTTGTGTCCTCCTATAGTGCTCACTGTATTCACAACTGAACACTCTCCATGAGATCCAAGGGCTTCCTCTTTAAAATCTTGGTAAAGGCAAAATACAGTCTCAAGTCTATAGACAGGTGAGGACCCTCCTTGGTTATTGTCCTGGGGGATCCAAGCATTACAACCTCTTCAGGGCTGGCCTTTTGTAATCCTGATTGGTGTCTTCTTCCATGGGTGGTACAGCAACCTAGTTCTCCTTTACAGACTCCTTCCAAGACTTGTGTATCTCCCCACTTTCTGCCCCAGAGTCCCCTTTCAGGATCCTAACCTTAGTGGTGAATAGTAGCACTATAGCAATTAAACAGGCTGGTCTCAGAACTGAATAAACCTTTTTACCTTTTACACACACAAATCACTGACAGGCAGTGTTTAAAAGCAAAGTGCTTTACCAATTTTACATTATTATGATACAAAAGATTCAGAAATTTGATTACATGATAAAACAAAAATTGGAAAATATACTTCAAAAATGCACTGTAAACCTTTAACTGTCTAGTTTCTACCTTGTCCGTTGATGATCAAAGTCCATAAAATAAATGAGTTTCTGCAAGAGTTTTCAGTATTTCTGTAGCCACTGGTCTGCATTCTGGCTTCTCTTGTGTGTCAGAAGAGTGTCCAAAATGCAGTGCAATGCCAAAATGCACAGAGCTTCTGTTTGGAGGGCCTTTTTATAGGCTGGATCTCTGTTGTGTGCCCTTATCTTTTTAAGTCAGCAAGGGTCTCTCTTGCTCTTTCCAAACTTTGAGAGAATTATCATTAGTAATACTCCAGGTGTCCCTCCCACCCCCACCCACAACCCAGCTTCCTGCGTTATAAAAAAATGTGGTAACTCTCTGACACCTCCTGCTAAAAAAAATTTTCTCTTTGATTTTAGTTTTTCGACAGGGGATAGTGTCTCCCATCTCCTGAGGTTTATGACCCTCTTCTTTTTGATTAGCTAACCAGGGAAATCCCCTTTGAAAATGGACTCAGTTTCCTGGCTAATCAGATTGTTCTCTGCTCACAGAAGAATGTCAAATATTTTGCAAGACATTCTCTCTTTCCTGTGACCTTTCAGTAACACTGGGCATTCTTTTGGCCTGTTTGGAATTTTGAAACATGACCAAGTTCCTCTGCATGTAACCCTTTTAAAGCATAAACAGAAGAAATATTAAAAAAAAACATATTGTCTGCAATATTCCAGCAGTTGGCAAACTCGCCACACAGCATATACTCAATCACTGTGTGGTCATCTTCCTGAAACTGTTCCCCAGCAAACCTTGACAAGTACTGCCATTTGACATTACAGCCTACATATTTGTAGTATGTTACTCTTGTTCATCACAGTTTGACTTTCCTTTTCTTTTTTTTCCTTCTAAAGGTTGTTACCCTCCTTAGATGGGACCGGGCAGCTCATCAGCCCTGTTCCAGTCTGCCAATGACCAGCCACATACCACCCTATTCCTCTACCTTCAGATGTTCAGGTGGGGTGGAGCTCAACTGCATGGCTGCATGGGCAGGGCTTCATTCAAGTCCAGTACCACCATCCATTTTCTACCTGGTTTTGGCCCCAACAGAAGCCATATGAAGAGAGAGACTGAAAGAGCTTAATATGTGTACCCTTTAGGAAAGGAGGGAGAAGGGGGACATGATAGAAACTTTCAAGTACCTCAAGGGAATCAACAAAGTCCAAGAGGGTAGCATCATTCAGAAAAAGAGAAGTGCAAGAACAAGGGAGCACAATTTGAAGATAGAAGGGGGATAGCTCGGGGCAACGTGAGGAAGTATTTTTTCATGGAGAGGGTGGCGGACACATGGAACCGCCTTCCTGAGGATGTCATAGGGTCAAAAACAGTGAGACAATTCAAGAACGCATGGGACACGCATAAGGCAATTATAGTAGGGGGTAGGAGGAAGTAAGCTGTTGGTTAACTAGAATCTGCAGCTTATCCAATAGGTAGGGAAATGGGCAGACTAGTTGGGCCAAGTGGTCCTTATATGTCATCAAAGTCTACGTTTCTATGTAAATTTATACACCAATAATAATGGAAGCACAGTTCATATGACAGTTAGTAGTGGAACAACTACCCCAAAAACATGTAATCACAAACAGTAAGTTTATTGTGGTGCACAGAATTTCTTCCTAGATAATGACCACATTACACAATCAAAGTCTACATCCTTTCAATGCCTGTTATGTGTCTGCATGCCATACCTATATTCCGTTGACATTATGCATCCCATGCCTCTGTGGCATTTTCCATATATGGCATATTTAGCTGAGTAACAGAGGTTTAATTAATGTTTACACATTCACACTTGACATAACAAACTACCTGACACCTGTAACCTTATTTGGAATATTTAGTTCTTTTAAAATGTGAATGCAAATTCAAGTTTTATGAATCATAGCAAAATGCCTGAGGCCCATTTTTTCATTTGCTATAACTACGGTTTGAACAAGATGAAGGAGTGTCATTGGCAATTTGGAAACTCATACAGACTACATGAACCACTACACTCATTACTGATTGACACCTCAAAAAGAGCTGTCACATTTAGTTACACCCTGAACACCTTCAAACAGGCCCTATAATATCAATGATCAAGTGGTCTTCACACTTTTCCTTGATGTTGGATTTTTCATAGAATATATTTTTATATTTTTTAGGCAGTATATCATAGTGGTTAAAAGTACTGAGCTGTAAACTGGGAGATGTGGGTTTGAATCTTATCAGCCCCCACTTCCATATCCTGTGACCCTGAGCAAGTCACTTAACTTTCTTGTTCTCCCAGGTCGCACCTGGAAACAAGCTCTGGCTTAGTGTGCCTTTTCTGGCTAAACAATTTCCCCTAACCCCTTTTCCCCCTTTTATGATCATGTGAAATTCCACTACTTTCTTTACCAGTTTTTATGTTGATTGTGTGCATGCACAAGAAACATATTGTGGCAATTTTCTCCAGAAGCCCCCACAGCCTTTAAAAACTTGGCCAGCTTCCCCCAATGCCATGGCATGCTGCTGCTGACACTAGTTCAGCCAGCGTGCCACTAACTTTTAAAAATTTAGCCGCTGCAATCAGGGGCCACCTCGTCATTGCAGTGTCAGCCATTCACTGCAATGAGGGAGCGACCCGCCATTGCAGGGCTGGATCTTGAAACACTGATATTGTTTGTGAACATGGCAGTGGCTTGCCACCATGTTCACAAAAAATATTAACCCCCCACTGAGGGGGTGCCCAATCCCCCTCGGCAGCATGTGCCCCCCCGACCATGTTTATTTGCTGACAGGGGCCCCAATCCCTATTGGCTTCAGTGCGCCCAAGATTTATGTTGCCAATGAGGCCATTCCCCGTCAGCATTATGTACCTCCCACTTTTGTTGTCTGCTGATGGGGTGCCCAATCCCTGTTGGCATAAATTCACCACCCCTCCTTTTATTTGTGCTGTGGGGGTGCCCAATCCCCGTCGGCATAATGCAATACCCCTGTTGTTGTAGCAAGGGGTGCCCTAATCCCAGTTGGCCACAGCTTCCCCAAAAGAAAGTCTCCATTGGCACACTGGAAGCCCACCCTAGCATGCCACATGCCCTTGTAAAAAAAAAAACGGTCCCAAAATGTCTTTTTTTTTTTACCTGTAAAAAAGGAAATAGTCCCTCAGCGGTCTCCCTGCCCTCCTCCCACAACCCACACCCACCCACTGCCCTGCCTCCCCACCCCATACCCATACTTACCTCCAGAGTCCAGCACGATGATCTTCGGTGGACCAGGAACACGTCTACACTCTTCAAAGCCGACCATGAACTGAGGAAATGCCGGTAAACTGTATAATGGAATAAATAGTTTTTTTTCAATTTTAATGCATATCTCAGGCATTTTTTGGAATTTTGGCACCAAATTTTCATCATAGGGTTTTTGGGACCCCTCCTCATGAATTCTGACACTGTCATGTCATTATTCGGCCCTGAAAGGTGATTTCACGCTTACTGAGTGGAATCCCCTTTCGGGACCGAGTAACAAAACAACAGTTCCAGTGTTCATGAGGTGGGCTCTGAAAAAGCCTATACTGCAAATTTGGTGGGAAAAATCCAAAAAATTGCTGTTTTATGAGTGTGCATTGCGTAGTTGCTACGCACACTTGTAACTTTGCCAATTTGCAATATTTGCACACCAGATTTTCAACATTGGCATTTTTCAGACCTCCTTGTGAACAATGCAGCTGTTATTTTCCACATCCTGGCTGAACAGTGTTTTCACACTTCCAGCACAGAATAGCGTGGTCGCTGTGGGAAATCTGTGTTCAGGACAGATTAAGAAAATGACAGTGGCACTGTTCATGAGCAGAGGTACTAAAATGCCTATGTTGAAAATGTGGTGATGACACTCCATAAAATGACTGTGTTATGAGCGTGCATTGTGCAGTTTGCACACACACTCACAATTTCATGAATTAATAATATTTTCACTCCAGATTTTCAACATTGCCATTGTTCTGCACCTCCTTATGAGCAGTACAGCTGTCATTTTTCACATCCTGGCTGAAATGTGATTTCGCAGTTCCAGCACAGAATCCCATGGTCGCTGTGAGAAATCAGTGTTCTGGACACATTATGAAAATGACAGTGATACTGTTCATTAGCAGAGGTCCTAAAATGCCTATGTTGAACATTTGGTGATGAAAGTCCATAAAATGAGTGTGTTACGAATGTGCTACGAATGTGCATTGCCAGTTTCCACGCACGCTCGTACATTCACAATTTTGCAATATTTTCACTCCAGATTTTCAGCATTGCCATTTGCCACACCTCACTTATGAACAGTGCAGCTGTCATTTTCATATCCTGGCGAAATGTGTTTTCACTCTTCCTGTGCACAATAGCGTGGCGGCTGTGGGAAATCAGTGTTTGAGACATATTAAGAAAATCACACAGACACTGTTCATAAGCAGAGGTCCTAAAATGCCTATGTGGAAAATTTTGTGATGAAACTCCATAAAATGACTGTGTTACGAGTGTGTGTTGTGCAGGTTCCACGCACCCTTGTAAGTTTGCAAATTAGTAATATTTTCATACCAGATTTTCAACACTGGCATTTGTTCACACCTCCTTATGAACAGTACAGCTGTCATTTTTCACATCCTGGCCAAAATGTGTTTCCGCGTTTCCAGCGCACAATACCACAGTCGATGTTGGAAATCAGTGTTTGGGACAGATTAGGATCGAGCGACTGGGGGGGGGAGTGACAGAGCTCAACTGAGCTCTTTCTGGACTGCTGCGTATTTCTTTGTGTGGGCAGAAAAAGGCAACAATGAGGCAGGAGCCCAGTACAAAAGGGCAACATGCAGCACTGGGAGATACAGAACAAGCGAGTGAGGGAGGGGGAGTGAGTGAGATCAACGGATCTCTGCTGGGACTGCTGTGAATGTCTTTGTGGGCAGGAAAAGGTGCCAATGTAGGCAGGGGCTGAGTACAAAAGGGCAGCCTGCAGCAGTGGGGGAAACAGAATGAGCACATGAGAGAGGGTAAGTGAGCGAGCTCAATGGAGCTCTTTCATGACTGCTGTGGATTTCTTTGTGGGCAGAAAAGGGTGGCAATGCAGGCAGGAGCCCAGTACAGAAGGGCAGCCTGCAGCGCCAGCAGAAACGGAATGAGGGGGAGTGAGTGAGGTCAACAGAACTTTGTTGGGATTACTGCAGATTTCTTTGTGGGCAGGAAAGGTGCCAATGCAGGCAGGATCCCAGTACAAAGGGCAGCCTAGCGCAGGAGAAACAGAAAGAGTGAGTGAGAGAAGGGGATAGGAGTGAGCTCAATGGAGGTGTATCATGACTGCTGTGGATTTCTTTGTGGCCAGGAAAATCTGGCAATGCAGGCAGGAGCCCAGTACAAAAGGCCAGCCTGTACTGCTGGCAAAAATGGAACTAGGGAGTGAGAGGGGGGAGGCGAGCTCAACAGAGCTGTGTCAGGACTGCTGCAGATGTCTTTGTGGGCAGAAAAAGCCACCAGCAGGCAGGAACCCAGTACAAAGGGCAGCCTGCAGCAGCGGAGACACAGAATGAGCCGTGAGGAAGGGGGGGGAGGGAGGAGGAGTCAACAGATCTCTGTCGGGACTACTACAGATTTCTTTGTGGGCAGAAAAATGTCACAGAGGCAGAGCCCAGTACAAGAGGGCGCCCGCCAGGAGAAACAGAATGAGAGAGTGAGACAGGGGAGGAGTGACCTCAACGGAGCTCTGTCAGGACAGTTGCAGATTTCTTTTGTGGGCAGGAAAAGAGTGCCAAGGCAGGGAGCCCAGTACAAAGGACAGCCTGCAGCGCTGGGAGAAACAGAACAAGCAAGTGAGAGAGGGGTGAGGCGAGCTCAATGGAGGTCTATCGTGACTGCTGCAGATTTCTTTGTGGGCAGGAAAAGCAACATTACAGGCAGGAGCCCAGTACAAAAGGCCAGCCTGCAGCCCCAACAGAAACGGACAAGTGAGTGAGAGAGGGGAGAGCAACCTCAGCGGAGCCTGTGCCGGTACTGCTGCACATGTCTTTGTGGGCAGACAAAGTCGGCAATGTACAGGCAGAAACCCAGTACAAAGGAGCAGCCTGCAGCAGCGGGAGACACAGAGCGGCGGTGGAGGGGTGGTGAGCTCAATGGAGCTCTGTTGGGACTACTGCAGATTTCTTTGTGGGCACAAAGAGAGCAGCAATGTCTTATGAACTCAGTACAAAAGGGCAGCCTGCAGCGGCACGGAGACACAGAATGAGCGAGTGAGGGAGGGGGGTGGAGTGAGTCTCAATGGAGCTCTGTCAGGACTGCTGTTGATTTCCTTGTGGGCACAAAAGGCAGCAATGCAGGCATGGGCCCAGTACAAAAGGGCAGCCCTGCAGCAGCGGGAGAAACAGAATGAACAAGTAGAGAGGGAGTGAGTAAGAGAGCTCAATGAAGCCTTATCATGACTGCTGCGTAGATTTCTTTGTGGTCGGAAGAAGGTGCAATGCAGGCAGGAGCCTCAGTACAAAGGGCAGCCTGCAGTGCTGACAGAAATGGAAAGAGGGAGTGAGAGAGGGAGAGTGAGTGAGCTCAACAGAGCTCTGTTGGGACTGCTTCAGATTTGCTTGTGGGCAGAAAAGGCACCAACAGAGGGCAGGACACCACTACAAACAGCAGCGCCGTGGGAGAAACAGAATGAGTGAGTGAGGCAAGTGGAGTGAGTGACCTCAACAGAGCTCTGTTGGGACAGCTGCAGAGTTCTTTGTGGGCAGAAAAAGGTGCCAATGCAGGCAGAAGCCCAGTACAAAAGGGAAGCCTGCAGCGCCAGGAGAAACACAACCGAGTGAGAGAGAGGGGAGTGAGCGAGCTCGATTGAGCTCTATCATGACTGCTGTGGATTTCTTTGTGGGCAGAAAAGGTGGCAACGCAAGCAGGAGCCCAGTACAAAAAGGGCCAGCCTTCAGCACCAGCAGAAACAGAAATGAGCGAAGTGAGAGAGGGGGAGTGAGCTACCTCAACGGGTCCCTCCACCATCCCAACACTGAGTGGTTGACCAGCACATCCTTTTCTCTCTCCATGGCTGGACACCATTGAGCTGAATAAATGAACATGTGCTTGTACAAGTTCCGCTAAGGCAGAATTTTCAACTTTTGCCCATCCCTATTTCTAATTCTACATCACTCTGCCTTTCTCCTCCTTTTCCTTTTGAAGTCTTTGCACAACTTTCTGGCTGGAAAATGCAAGGTAGAGGGTTTTCTAGTGAAACTCCTAACTCCTGCTTGAAACTATATTCCTACTTTTGTTCACATACTGTACAAGCAGTGTCACAGTTTCCTGTAAGACAAAAGGATTAACTCCCATTAAAATTGCATTGTTTCCTGCAGTAACTCTGCTACAGAATGCTGCAGAATTGGTTTTCATCCTAGCAAACTCTACTATATGTGCTACTATTTACTTTATTTAGAGGTGCTGCTGTTTAGTGCTTTGTTTCTCAGGTAATGGCAGAGATGTTGCACAACACAACAGTATTTACAGTTGTGGGGAAATGGAGGGACCACAAATAAGCACCAAGAGATTGGAGGGTAGGGCAATAGACACTAGTCCCTTTTCTGAGGAGAGGGTCAGGAATGTACTCACTAATCTGAGAGTAGGCAAAGCCATGGGGCCAGAAGGGGTGCATCCAAGAGTGTTAACAGAACTCAGGGAGGTGCTAACTGCACCTCTGATAAACATGTTTAACAGTGCACTGGAGACTGGTGTGGTCCCAGAGGACTGAAGAAAGGTGGATGTAGTCACACTTCACAAAAGTGGTAGCAAGGAGGAGGCAGGAAATTACAGGCCTGTCAACCTGACATCTGTAGTGTGGAAATTGATGGAAACATTATTAAAGGAAAGAATTGTGGAACACATGGAATCCAATAGACTGCAAGACTGAGACAGCATGGCTTTATGGAGGGAGGTCATGCCAAACAAATTTGATAGATATTTTTGACTGGATAACCAGGATGTTGAATTTTGGGGTGGAGCCTAATAGGACTTCAGCAAGGCCTTTGACACAGCTCCACATAGGAGCCTGGTAAACAAGTTGGGTTGCATGGTGGGTGGGCAATACAGTGGTAACCTGGGTAAGAAACTGGTTGGGGGTAGGAAGAAGAGGGTGGGGTTAAACAGAGTTAATTCTGAGGAGGGAGAGTGACCAGTGGGGTACTACAGGGTCAGTACTGGAGCCAGTCCTCTTTAATGTCTTCATTTGACATAGCAGAAGAACTGGAAGGAAGGTCTGCATCTTTGTGAATGACACCAAGATGTGCAACAGGGTGGACACTCCAGAGGGGTGCAAAGGATGAAAGAGACTTGAAATGACTGTGGAGTGGTCAAAAGTTTGGTAGCTAAGGTTTAATGCAAAAAGTGCAAACTAATGCTCTTGGGTCACAGACACCAGGAGGTGCAGTATAAAATAGGGGCAGATATCTTTGCAATGACCAAGCAGGAAAGAGAGCTGGGGGTAATCATAGTGGATGACCTGAAGGTGGCCAGACAATGCAACAAAGTGATCAGAAGAGCTAGTGGGATGCTGGGATGTATAGGTAGGGATATTACCAGTAGGAAGAGGGAAGTTGTGTTGCCACTATATAGGTTATTAGTAAGATCCCACCACAAGTACCGTGTCCAGTTTTGGAGGCCACATCTCAGGAAGGACATAGACAGGATTGAGGCTGTCCAAAGGAGGGCTACCAAGATGGTAGGGTCTACATCAAATGTCCTATGAAGAGAGGCTAAAGGAATTAAACATGTACACCCTGGAGGAGAGGGGGGGTATGATTGAGACCTTTAAATACCTCACAGGAGTGAATAAGGTACAAGTGGGATACAGTATATTTTTCTGAGGAAAGGGCACTCAAGAACAAGTGGCCCTGATATGAAACTGGAGGGGGGGTAGGTTTAGGAGAGATGTGAGGAAATACTTCTTCACAGAAAGGGTGGTGGATGCCTGGAACGGTCTTCCAGCAGAGGTTGTGGTGGTGAAAACAGTGGTGGGATTCAAAAAAGCCTTGGAAAAGCACGTGGGAGTCATAAGTGATTGGTAAGGGGTGGCAGAGAAAGTGTTGTAGACCTGGAGGGGTCTACAGTGTAAGCAATGCAACAAAAAAGAACAGAATGGATGGGCCCCATGGTCCTTATCTGCCATCAGCTTCTACGTTTCTATGTTTCTATGTAACTCATATCTTTTACATACCCATACTGCAGTACTTAGCAACTCAGAATTAACATATTGTCATACTGTGCTAAAAACAAGTAAAATAGATGTTCTAACATGGTCCTATTCTCATTGGTCAGTTTAGGTATGCAGCTGTATTACTCTTCTTACCTGTGTTTTGAACACTAAAATTAAAACATTTTGGTCATTACAACATAAATAAACAAAGCAGAGCACATACAGTATATCCTTAACCTTGAAACTGGAGTTATTATGTTCACTTGCAAAACATATGACTACATTAGTATCAGTTTGAACTGTGAGAGGGCTTTTGGGGTGTGCTCCTTCATTGCCTATTGCAGCATCAGAGTTCTGAATTTCTTCCCAAATGTTGCCCACTTTCTGCTTTTGTGTTTGGTGTCCTAGCCCCATCATAATGTTATGTGTAACCTCTTCATTTACCAATCATGACAATTTCATTATTGCAGCTCATATTAATAATTTAGTCATTCTAGCGGTTGTGCTTTCTGCTAGCAAGGCTGAAAATGTAAGTACAGAGGTTTTGTTGTGTAATACTTGCGGGGGCAGTCTCTGGAGGCACTATAGGTGGAATTGGGCAGACGTCAGGCCAAGTGTTCCTTATCTCCTTATTACAAGGTGTGCCTACAGGTGTTTGCTAACAGTTTACTGCTGTAATCTTCTGATTCAAATTGTCTTTGCAAGGTATATCTTCTGTTACTGCTTTATTTTTCTCTGAAACAAAGTGTTTCTTACAGGGTATATCTTCTGTGAAATTATTACAGGTGGTGCTTTTACAGGTTGTACAGTATTATCTATCATTAGGATAAGCTTTAGGGTTACTGCATTTGTTGCTGACTGATTGTTTCTGCTCTTATCTCCTTGTTTCTTTGTCCATGGTTCTTCATTTTTGCAGGAAGGGCCCAACCACCCACCCCATCCCCAACCACCCCACACTACACCCTGTTATAGAGTAGCACAGTCGTGACATTTCCTGTGGCAAAGCAGGAAGGGGTGGATCAGTGGGGTAGCCACACGTTGACCTCATTTACAGGGGCACTAGTACTTTAACTTGTTATAACAAGTTATACAAAAACAAACAAAACACAAAATTAAACTTTTGCTTTCACTTTCTTCCTACTATTTACTCTGACCAGGTTATAAACCCAGCAAATTGTCTGGAATGGATATCATTGACTGCAGGTACTGCAGAACACTTTTCAGAATGGCAGTTTTACAGGATTTAGGACACTGTCCTACATGCTAGGCCACTGGAGATCTTAGGGCTCAGCTCCAGGCAGCATGGGCAGAGATTGCATATGTCAAATTTCATATTCAAGAGGAAATATATTACAAGAACCACCCACTATTTCCCCAACATCCAACAGAAGCACCTCGACCACAAAGGGTAGTTGGTCCAGGAGGTTGGCAGGTGGTTAGGAGGGGCAAATCGGGTGCCCCATCACTCGGTGCTCTCCAACATATTACCTCCACAAACTATATAAAAACTACAAACAGGTGTCTGCCTCTATCTCCAAAATCAAACAAAGGGGCAGAGGACACTGCAGAGCAGAACACTGCAGCACAGGAGCTAGCACAACAAAACTAGCCCAAAACAGGAACCCAAACAGAAAAAGCAAAAAGAAAATCCAAAAAACTTCTGCTCATGGGAGACTCCATGATTCGGGGAGTTGATACCTATCTTCAGCCAGGGGTAATGGTCAGATGTCTCCCAGGTACATCAGCATGGAGAGACACTGACCACATTGCTAAAATTGTTCAGGAAGCAGGAGAAAACATTGATGTCCTGGTACACATATGGACTAATGATCTCACCAGCCGGTCAGTTGTGGAGACCAAGGAACACCTGGCCAGGCTGGGTGATAAACTATCATCCATTTTGTCCAGCATCTCCTTCTCTGAGATCCTGCCAGTCTGGGAAAGGGGAGCAGATGAACGGAAGGTTAGAGAAGGGGAAATGGGGAACTAAACATGCGTCTCAAGGGCTGGTGCCAGGAAAAAGGACACAAATGTGTAGGGAACTGGCAACAGTTTTGGGAGTGAAAGTTCTTTAAATTTGATGGACTACATCTGACTAAGGAGGGAGTCAGTGCATTGGGGCAGAAGTTTGACCTCTTTGCAGAATATTTAAACTAGCAAATGGGTAGAGGGGTGCAGCACCCCATACATTGAATGGGAAGAACACCCCTCTCCCCTCAGCTAGTGGTCAAACAGGAGTTCCGCATGTTTGCAGTTCATTTGCATCACCAGGTAAGGAAAAAGGTCCAGCTCCACATACAACTCACAGGGGAAATGCCAGACCTCACCCAACAGCTAACACACCAAAATCTGACCAATGGAAAATCATGTACACAAATGCTCGCAGTCTGGGAACCTAGATCCCAGACCTGCAGGCACAATGACAGAGGCTAAACTGGACATAGTAGCAATAATGAGATGTGGTTTACCAGTAACCACACTTGGGAGACTTCAGTACCTGGCTATGTACTGTTCAGAAGAGACTGGTGCAAAAGGGGTGGAGGCCTGTATGTTAATGAAAATATCAAAGCTACAGAAATTCAGAATACAAAAAAGAGCCAGAAGAACTGTGGGTCACCCTGGAATCAGGAAATGGGACAGCCATAAGAACTGGGGTTGTCTACAGGCCCCCAGACCAGGGAGAGGACATAGACACATTACTGTTAGAAGATATACAAAACATGACAGCTAAAGGGGAGGTTCTGATAATGGGAGACTTCAACACGCCAGATACAGATTGGTCAATACCAGCAGGAACATCTGCCAGAACTAGACACATGGTGGATTCCCTGCAGGGGGAGGACCACAAACAACTGGTACAACAACCCACAAGAGACAGGGCTATCCTAGATCTAGTACTGACTAACAGGGAAAGGATCACAGATCTCCAGGTTGAAGGTCACCTGGGGGCCAGTGACCATCACATGGTATGGTTCAATTTGGCCACTAGAACAAAATCATCCATTCCAAGGCAAAAATATGGGACTTCAGAGGAGCTGACTTTGATAAGATGGCCAACAGAGTTAAGCTAGCCTTGTCAAAAAGAAACACAGGTGAGGGGGTACAGGCAAAGTGGGCAAGCATTAAGGATGCAATACTTGAAGCAACATCCCATTATGTTAGACAGAAAAGGAAGTGCAAAAGAAGAAGGAAACCACTTTGGTTCTCAAAAACAGTAGCAGAAAAGGTCAGAGCCAAAAGGCTGGTCTTCAGGAAATATAAGGGAACACAGCAGGATGAAGATAGGGAGGCATACCAAACTTCCCTAAGGGAAGCAGGGAAGGCAGTAAGGCAGGCAAAGGCCCAAACTGAGGAAACACTAGCACAAACAGTAAAAGAAGGTGACAAGACTTTCTATGGATACATTAATTAAAGGAGAAAGTCCAGAGGGGGTATTGCTAAGATCAAAGGAGATAAGGGTGTGTGTGAGGAGGAGGAGGAGGAGGACCATGTAAAAGCATCTACCCTAAACAGATACTTCTGCTCAGTATTTACTGAAGAGAAGGTAGGGCAGAACCCACAGCTCAGCACTATGGACACGGGAGGTAGGGAGGTGAGCACTAGTCCCTTCACAAAATAAAGGGTTCTACTAGAGCTCGATAAGCTTAGGGTGAACAAGGCAATAGGACACAATGGCATACATCCCAGGGTACTAAAGGAGCTAAGGGTGGAACTAGCAGAGCCATTATCAGAACTGTTTAGTGAGTCTCTGAGCACAGGAGAGGTCCTAGAAGACTGGAGAAGGGCTCATGTGATCATGCTCCACAAGAGGGGTAGCAGGGAGGAGGCAGGGAACTACAGACCAGTCAGTCTTACCTTAGTAGTGGGCAAGATTATGGAGGCACTCCTTAAGGAAAGGGTAGTGCAACACTTGGAATCCATATGAGCAAAGGATCCAAGACAGCATGGGTTTACAAAAAGAAGGTCCTGTCAAACTAATCTCATAGATTTCTTTGACTGGGTAACCAGAGTGGTGGACCAAGGGGAGCAGTTGATGTCACCTACCTTGACTTTAGCAAAGCTTTATACTGTTCCACATAGAAGATTGATTAATAAGCTGGGTAGGCTCAGGGTGGGTCAGAAGTTGGTCATCTGGGTGGCAAACTGGTTGACGGCAGAAAACAGAGAGTGGTGGTAAATGGTATACAGTCAGAAGAGATGCAAGTCACAAGTGGGGTACCTCAGGGATCAGTCCTGGGGCCAGTCCTCTTCAATATCTTCATCAGTGACATTGCAGATGGACTGGAGGGTAAGGTTTGTCTGTTTGCAGATGACACCAAGATCTGCAACAGAGTAGATGGTCCAGATGGGGTGGGCAGAATGAGAAGAGATCTGGATAAACTAGCAAAATGGTTGGAAGAGTGGCAACTGGAGTTTAATGCAAAGAAGTGCAAGATCATGCACGTAGGGAAGAGAAACCCTGAAGCCACCTATAGGCTGGGAGTGGAGTTACTAGCAGTCACAAGGGAAGAAAGAGACTTGGCCATCATCATCACTGATGACCTGAAATCAACCAAGCAGACCACTAAAGCAGTAGGTAAGGCTAGGGGGATGTTCGGGTGTATTAGTAGGGGTATCAGAAGTCAGAAGAGGGAGGTAATTATCCCTCTTTACAAGACACTGGTTAGGCCCCATCTGGAGTACTGCATGCAGTACTGGAGGCCTCACCTTCACAAGGACATTAACCAAATTGAGACAGTCCAGAGAAGGGCAACCAAAATGGTGCAGGGACTACATCAGAAACATATGAGGACAGATTAACTGAGCTCAATATGTATACCCTAGAGCAAAGGAGGGAGAGAGGTGATGTGATTGAAACATTCAAACATCTTAAGGGCATTAACAAGGTGAAAGATTCTATCATGTTTCAATATAAGAAAAATAGCAGGACAAGAGGATACAGCGTGAGATTAGAGAGAGGCTCAGTAAGTGAAAATGTGAGGAAGTTCTTTTTCACAGAAAGGGTGGTGTATGCATGGAACTACCTACCTCAGGAAGTGGTGGATATGAATACAGTGCAGGGCTTCAGACATGCATGGGATAGGCATAAGGGAGCAATAAAGATGAGTATGAATAGATAGGCCATTGACAGAGCAAAGGCCGATTGCACATTTATAAGGTAGAAAAGAAATGGGCAGACTGGATGGGCCTTATGTCCTTATCTGCCATCAGCTTCTATGTTTCTATGCTGACAACTTCTATGTTTCAACTTCTAGTTCCTGTTTTTTTTTTCCCCAAGAAAGTGCTACTGCTTATTTCTTTCATATGTGCTGATGCATAATGCTTTGTTTCTCTGGGAGTTGCAAAGATGTTGCACAACCCATATAATTGGCATACCCATGATGCAGAGTTGCATCTCATGGAATTAATGTATGCTCATACTGATAAAAGCAAGTAAAACAGATGCTATAACATGTTCCTACACTCATTGATCAGTTTAGGTAAGTGGCTTTTTTACTCTGTTTACCTGTGTTTTGAACACTAAAATTAAAGTGTTTTGGTCAGTACAACTGTAGTGTGGATCTTACATTACTTACCTGAATGTGAGAGTACTGCATCTATTGTATGCTGTTTCTAGAACATAGACTATTACACTGTGTCAAATTAAAGTAACCAGTGGAAGGCTAGAGAAATCAGTTTTTTATGGCAGACATTCTGCAGAAGTTTTCCAATGCATTACTACATACACTCCTATTCTTGGACTCAAGTTTGTGAGAGGGCTTTTGGGTCTGTGCCCCTTTCTTCACCTATCACAGCATCAAAATACCAAATTTCTTTCCCACTGAGTTCACTCTCTGCCTTTTCCTCTTTTTCTCTTTGAAGCCCTTGCCCAATCACAATGTTATGAGTGAGCGTCTTCATTTTTCAGTCATGACAATTTTACTGTTATAACTCCTATTATTAATTTTTTCCTTTTTAATTGCTGCACTATCTATGCCTAACAGCCATACAGCAAATACAAGAAAAGGGACTGCTTGGCAATTAGCAAGTACTTGCTTCAATTTGTGTATGACTGTGAAAGAAGAGGATTATGAGAAAAATTTTTAAAGCACTTTTATTTTCAGGGTCTAGTTGAAGGTTTTAAGTGTAATTGTGATAGTCATGTTAGTGATGACAGATAGGGATATGTGGATAGTACTGATTTTATTGTGAAGAAGCGACCATATTTTAACCAGTCCTGTTGTGTAAGATGGCCCTCAGCCAGTAAGGTTTCATGCTTTTAGCATTGGCCAGTGCTTGTTTCCCAAGCTGCAGAAGTCATTTTACATGTCCTTAGTGCAAAGCCCAGTTATGCATTTGAATCCTCGATTCAGAAGCACTACTATAAGTTACTCAGATACTCATAGACAGTTCAGTATACTGTAAATGTAAGCATCACCTTGAATTTAAATTTTGTAAAAAGTTGCTTACTAGTGTAGGTCTGACATTTCATTGGTTGTGGAGATGTACAGTACTTGTTAAAAGCAACATGATTGGTCCCTAAAAATGCCAGTGCATATTATCAAGTGAATAACAGGAATGAAGGGGCAATGGAATGCAGGACACTGCAGTGAAGAATTTGCTGCTCTGCTTACCTGTGTTTTGAACACTAAAATTAAAGTATTTTGGTCATTATGTATTTGGTTTTAATTCGGTCATTATCCATGAGAGCCACATTAGCATATGAGATCATAATGTGTCAGCAACCTTTAGTCTCCACAATATGCCTGTCTGCTTAATTAGAGAAGAAGAAAGCAGGTTGCAGCAAGATGTGAAATACCACATTTATCTTCAGTTAGCTTTGCAAGCCATCTTAGATGTAAAGCAGGACTTTTTTCCTTTAAACTGCATTCAACCTGTGTGTTTCTAGAGAGTTTTTTCAGGTTATTTATACTTTCAGCACAGGGATGTATGGTATAAATGGGTGCTGTGGCATCATGTTCCCACATACCTCTCAACTGTCCCTGATTTTCAGGGATGTCCCTGATTTTGCCTCAAATTTCTTCTGCCCCTCCTAAATTTGGCATTTCTGTCACTGAAAAGTAGGGATTTGAATCACAAAATAATGCCAGCCATTGGTGTTACTGTCTAGTTCTCATTAAGACAATGCTATTCACACTAAGAAGCATGTTGTACACAGCTTCTGGGACTAATATTACTATTTTTTCAGATGTGTCCCTGATTTTAGTCATTTGTCCCTGATTATTTTAAGCCTTGTCACTGATTTTTGATGAGGAAGGTTGAGAGGAATGTGTTCCCATATGCTTAATGCAGCTCTCAGGAACAATGAGATTTCAACAAACCAGACAATGGAGACCCTAGGCTAGTTGCAGGAGTTGGTATGAACAGTGAAAACAGACTAACGCAAACACATATATCCCTGAAAGGTAAACAAAAGAATTAACTGTTGACAAGGAAACAAATAACACACGATTTGAGTGTGCAATACTCCTTTAAAGTCACCAGTAGTGGTGTGCAAAGTTGGAAAAATGTGCTTTGTGAATTTACAACAATTTGTGAAGTTAATCATCCTTGTGAAGTGCTAATTCACAGTATAGGAACAACTTCATAAATTGCGAATATGATAACTTCACTTGTGAAGTGGTGCCCACAGGCAAAGTTCACTGAGTACTATGAGATTGGAAGTCACATGGTCCTGAAATTAGCTGTGTACCCTACTGTTAAAGGAAAACTGCATGTTAAAATCAGGAAAATATATTTTTTACCATCCCTTGGGTGTTCTTAGTTCATCCCACTGTTATTTTTCAGCTCAGGCTGTGTGAGGTGTTTTTTCTAACTTTCTCTTGCTATTTTATGGCCCTTGGGGGCTGCCATTTACCTTTCTTGTATTGCTTCTTGTCCCAGATAGTCTTCCCAGAGTGCCCTCTGCTCTGAGGTCTAATAGCCCATACATCTGACCAGTGTCTTGTTACAGTGTCTGTATTGTTTATAGTAGCCACAAGATGAAAGAATATATGGAGCATTGGAATGGTTTCTATGGTTTGCAAACATCATGGAGCACAACTAACAAGTCTGTCTGCTCCAACAATGCTAATTTACTCCCCCAAGGGCATAGCAGAGGAGAGAATTTATATCAGCAGCACTCACCGCTGCATGCAGCCTGTATATAAACTGTTTCTTTGCTTAGACTCGTGCTGTCCCACCCCCTTTTATTCGACATATTCTGTGCTTCTGATTCAGTTGCTTGCATCCTGTGTAGAAGATTCATGCTTGTAGACCAATGTAATCCTTTTAAAGCAGTTGTCATTCACTGTCTAAGCAGCCTTCAGTATTTTTGTGTTCATGTGATCTGCACCAGAAGCCCTCTGCATGATTTCGTCCTGTTTTGTTCTTAATACCAGCTCGTATCATTGCCTTCAACTTTAAATATTTAAAGAGCAGCTTGTATATGTCGAATAAAAGGGGGAGGGAAAGCACGAGTCTAAGCAAAGTAACAGTTTATATACAGTTTGCATGCAGCGGTGAGTGCTGCTGATACAGACACTGTAACAAGACAATGGTCAAATGCATGAGCTATTAGACCTCAGAGCAGAGGGCACTCTGGGAAGACTATCTGGGACAAGAAGCAATAAAATAAAGGTAAATGTCAGCCCCCAAGGGCCATAAAATAGCAAGAGAAAGTTAGAAAAAACACCTCACACAGCCTGAGCTGAAAAATAACACTGGGATGAACTAAGAACACACAATGGATGGTAAAAATATATTTTCCTGATTTTAACATGCAGTTTTCCTTTAACTACAGGAACAGCTAAAGCAGACAGGAAGGGCCAGGCAGGTGAAAAATGTATAACAAGTTTTACGGGGGGGGGGGGCGACAGCACATAGGAAAGGAAATCTGGGTGAATGGAAGATGCTGGAGAGGGAGAACCAGAGCAGAGGGAGGGCAGTCTGTAAAACATGGAAGGTCATGCTAATGAATGCCCATAGCCTAAGAAATAAGGTTTCAGACCTGGAGGCCTTGCTGGTAGATGCAGACCTTGACACAGCGGCAATGACAGAGACGTGGTACTCTGCTAATCATGGCTGGAAAGTCAGTGTACCAGGCCATACACTGTTCAGGAGGGACAGGGAGGGTAAAAAGGTTGGGGGAGTGGCCCTGTACATCAGAGATTGTATAAAGGATACAGAAGCTAAGGAAAGACAGAGGGAGGCCGAGGTAATGTGGGTCACCCTGGAGCCAGGGAATGGAAAGCAACAAGCACAGGGGTGATCTACAGACATCTGGCACAGAGGGAGGAAATAGACAAGGAACTACTGGAGAACATACATGACATGGCAGCTAAAGGTGAAATCCTGCTACTGGGGGATTTCAATATGCCAGACGTGGATTGGGCCACCCAGGTGACTGCTTCAGCCAGAAGCACAGCCATCCTAGAATCCTTGCAGGGGGTTGGACTCAGATAGATGGTGCATGAGCCAACCAGAGACAAGTCAATTCTGGATCTGGTATGGACATAATAATATATTATAATAGGAACAGAGTTGAAGAAATACAGGTGGAAGGGCAGCTGGGGTCCAGTGCAGCATGGAGACATGAACTCAATTAAGTCACACAAGGGCAAGAGTATTAGATTTCAGGAGGGTGGATTTCATTAACATCAGTAGATGTATACAAGCAGTCCTAGGGAAAGGAGGGGTAATAGAGGGGGTGAAAGAACAATGGGAGAAACTGAAAGGGGCCATAGTGGAGATAACAAACCAATGCGTTAGGATAGTGGCCAAAGGGAAAAGAAGAAGGAAACCACTATGGTTCTCCAAAGAGGTAGGGGACAAAGTCTGGGCTAAAAGGCTGAGTTTCAGGAAATATAAGGGGAGCCAAAGGGAGGATGACAGGGAGAAGTGCCTTGAATATTAAGGGAAGCAGGAAAGGCTGTTAGGAGGGTAAAGGCACAGACAGAAGAGGGTTTAGCATGGTCTGCAAACAAAGGGGATAAGGCATTTTATAGGTACATCAGTGAAAGAAGAAAAAAATGGGAGGAATTGTGAGGCTCAAAGTGGAGAAGGGAGAGTGTAAGGAGGGGGATCTAGATAAGGCAGAAATACTGAATAAATACTTCTGCTCAGTATTCACTGAGGAGGGGAAGGGTCAAGAACCACAGTTGGGTCGCAGAGGCAATGGGGGTCACCAGTCCATTCACAGTGGAGAGAGTTCTAGAAGAACTCACAAAACTGAAGGTGGATAAGGCCACGGGGCCAGACAGCATCCACGTGAGGATATTAAATGAGCTGCAAGGGGAACTAGCCACGCATCTGGCAGCCCTGGTCACAGAGTCACTCAACATGGGTGTTGTTCCAGAGGACTGGAGGAAGGCACATGTAGTCCCACTGCACAAAAGTGGCAGTAGGGAGGAGGTGGAGATCTACAGGGCAGTCAGCCTCACCTCAGTGGTGGGAAAGAGCATGGAGACACTGAACTTGATGAGAACTGAATGAGAACGGTGGTTGGAGAGGAAGACTGTTGGCACTGCGTGCTCCCAAAACTGAGGAATAGCTTTGGGAAGCAGGGTCACACAGCGTGTTTTATTTTTTTAACAGGTATGCTATTGTTGCCTCTACGTATGACCTTACCAGAAGATCTTAGTGTGCCTCCCGTCTGCTGGTTCCCATGGCTCTCCTCTTTTTCCTGGCTTTTCTTTCAGGAGGAACACCACAGAAAAGGCAAAGAACTGCATGCCTGAGCTGAAGCTGAAGTAAATTAATGCAAAGACACCCTCAGGTGATGTGAGGAGCACAAGTGACAGATTGTTCGGAGAACCAGCAACTTAAGGGGTGTATTCTGACCACTGTCTTCTATTTGTATTATTTAGATATCTTACTCATGTACTGACTGAGTTGGCTTTTTCAATGTTTATTTACTTATTTCATCATAATATTGTCATTTTTGTTGCCTGTCTTGTTGAGAATAATTGAGAGACACGTGGACACAGGGTAATCAGAATCGGAAAGGAGTGCTTAAAGTGCTGCTTTTATAGCCACAAAGCTAAAAAGCTTGCCCTGTTTTGTCATTCTTACCTATTCCTTTTATTCTTTTTATTTTTAACTGATTGCAATCATTATTATTTTTTTTCTTCCCTATAGCTTGTCACTTTTTGATTTTCCCGCTGTTTGTCATGTGACAGAGCTGAGGGGTTAAACTGCGCATGTCGGCGTTTGGCATTCTGTTCTTGGTCGCCACCATTTTTCAGCTGTGATGAGCACAGGCAGACGTTGGTGCTGCAGGAGTCTGCCTTGTTTTAGCCAGCATCTTTCTCTGGGTGTGGCTGTTTCAACACAAAATGAAGTAGATTTTTTCAGTGCAGTAGTATCGCTCAGAGAAGTGGTAATGGGGCTCCCCCCCTTTTCTTTTATACGGCTGAATGCTGAACGCTGTGGTCTCAGAAGCAGATTGTATTCTCTGGCAAAAACTTCTGCCATCATTTTGGCTGTGACCATTTATTGTCATTCTCATCCACAGCCATTACTCACTTCCCAAGAATTGAAAGTAAGAAGTAAGCTGTGTTACTTTATATTGTATTTCCTGTTATTTTTAATGTTTTTATTTGTTGACTGATCAGATTTCATCTCTTGGCATTTCCGACCACCATTGTGCTTTTTTATGTGTCTATTGAAACACTGAGTCTTTATTGTTCACATTAATTTCTCTTTTTTATCATAGTAACCTCAACACAAGTGCTTTCTGAGTCAAATTCCTCTGTAACCTACGGACAAAATCATTTAAAATCGACTAGACCATTGAAATTGGGACATCAGAGACTTATTCTGATTTTGGATTTTGCAAACACTTGGCACTCAGCACTTTTTCTGCTGGTAATGCCAGGACTTCATTGATTAAAACTGATGCCTATCTGAACCTTGCCTGGATTTCGTCTTCAAGCTGTAAGATAAGACTGTTTCCTTTTTTTCCTTTGCAAACTAGCGAGTCTGTTGCCTGCTTTACATGTTTTATGGAACCCTGGAAACTTGCCTGTAAGACTGCAGTGCAATACTTTGGGACTTTGTGCAATAGTGTGTCTCTTTTTAAGCTATTATTGTTTTCATTACAGTAATTGTATCACTTTAGTTGTTTTTCATTTTGATGGTTCACACAAGAAAACAACCAGCTATGGAGGCTAGGATAGCTGCTTCAAACTCTGATTTTAGGGAGCAAGAGTATGTACCATCGGGGGTAATCTTAGTGGCTGTAAAGTCCAGTCCCCAGGCTTGGATACTGTTATTCTTATTCCCAGACAGGAGTCTGTTTCCAGTAAGGAAGATACTCCTCAGAACCTGGAATTTGTTAAGAAAACCAAAAAAGGGAATAAGACAGCTACTAAGACATTAAAAAGAAGTAGTAACCCTCCCCCCAAATGAAAACTAAAGTGACTCATGTTAGGGTGAATAAAACCACTGTGCCTCGAACTAAAGTAAAGCAAAGTAAAATTAGTGAATTTGTGCTCAAAACTATATCTCAGCTGAGGAATGTAGCATAGGACATAACAGGGCCCAGTGCATGACATAGGCTTGGCAAATACATTAACACTTTCTCCTCCCTGATGGCACTAGTATCTGCCAGACGTGGAGGAGAACTACAGGCACACTCATGCAGACCAGTGCAGACCGTGTAGCCTAGTGGTTAAAGCACTAAGCTGTAACCTGAAATTCCCTTTACCTTTCCTAACATTCTACACTGACAGAATATCCCTTACACCTATAATGTCATTCTGACCAATAGTACCATTGACAGTCCACATCAACCAAACTATTGAAATATCTGCAGAACCCCCTCAGTGGAAAATACAAAACAACCATCAGCTTAAAATACGGGGTATGAAAAGGATACTTAGTACATTCCTATCAAGGAAAGAGGAAATATACAAACAGACTGTTTGTAATGCTACATGGAAAAGGAAAACCAGCTTCAAAATCTTTTATTGCCATGTACCTTAAAACAGCAATCTCAAAACCATACAGAGTGAATTACTCGACTGCACCAAGAGATCTGAAAGCTCACTCTACCAGAGCAGTTGCAACTTCCTGGGCAGAGAATAATGGGAATACTGCAGAGGAAATCTTTAGCAGCATGTAAGGACTAGGTACAAGACAACACGTCTGACCCACCCTAGCAGAGGATTACTGCTTTTTAATAACCCATGATGTGATGAATAGGGAGTGCCTCAGAGATTAACCCCTACAATGGTAGTTTACTCACCTGGTAAAGGTGATTGTGGGGGAATATATCTTTGAGGCACTCCACATCCTGCCCAACACACGTGTGAAAGACTCAACAAGTTTTCATGCATTGCATGAATGTATGATACTCACTATTACAAATTAACAGGTTTGGACATCACCGACGTCTATATGTATAGTGTAATAACAAAATAAAGTTACACAGCAATTTTCTACACTAAGTGGTCACTACACATCTACACTCATTAACAGCAAAAGGTATTAACAGATTATTGTTACAGATACAGCTTTGGAATACATCAAACTGACCTTAGGAGAGCAGACCCTCCTCTCAGGTGGGGGATGGACTTTCTTCAAGTTACATGTTCATCAAGCAACCTATCAGGTGTACACAATCCATGATGTCATGAATGCGGAGTGCCTCAGAGATATATTCCCCCACAATCACCTTTACCAGGTGAGTAAACTACCATTCTATTCAGCCAGAGCTGGCTACCATCCCTGATTTGTCACTGACTAATGACTCTAGTGTTCAACAGGGGGGTTCTGAGCTTAGTCATGAATCCACAAGACTCTCATCAACTCCAAAAATTGTTGGAGTTGATGATATGGCTTATAATAATCCTAGCAATGAATATAGCAGTTTAGCAGAGATTTCTGTACTAACTTTTAGGGAAAATATAGAGGAAAGTATTCAGATGCAAAAATCAACTAAAGAGGTTTCTATTGATTTGTATTATGATTCCTTTAATGATTCTTTAAATTCTCTTAAAGTTTCACCACAGTCTGAACCGAATGAGAGTAGAGATGCAGTGAATTTAAATTCTGCCAGCGAAGTGCCCGTGAAGTGGGCACTTTGCGTTGTCACTTCGCTTCACAGAGTGACCCATATGAAAGGCTCACTTCGTCTTGTAATTATTACTTTGCATTGTCATTCTGCCTTAATGCGAAGTAAGGCAAAGTGACAACAATATTGGTTGCCCCAATACACACAGACACCAAAATTAATGTGTATCCCCAAAGTGCTGCTGTTTTGTGCCCAGAAAACTCCCCACTGGGGAGTTTTCTGGACACAAAACAGTGAAATGAGAGTGCAACAAGAAATGCAAAGTCTCCCAGAATTAATGGTGCACTGCAGATGCACAGACAGATTAAGATTGTGCTGCACACTCAAGAGATTCATACAAAAAGGCACAACAACACCTATCCAGTGCTCACAAGTCACAAATCCAAATCTGGAAAGGAATACCTTTTGCTGGTTGGGGGATTAGTGCATAACAGTAACAATCCACTACCAGTAAGGATACCACAAAGCAGTACAAAAAATTCATGCAGGTGTGGTGGATAGCAGGTTCACATTGCTGCATTTGTTCTGTGGCACAATGAAGGGTGTTTGATTTAATGGCACACATCACACACACACACACACACACATACGCACACACTACAAGTAATGTGTAGCAAATTGAAAAATTTAGTAATATAACCAAATGTTTTAAACAAATTATACACTGCTGCACCACAACAATCAGCCAGAAAATGTCAAGAATTACTGAAAATATTACTATGTACATTAACAGCGTTATACAAGAAAATATACCCAAAACAGAAAGACTGCCTTTTTCTCCCAGTTAATCTACCTACACCATAAATACGTCCTTCCCCCAAAGCACACTTCACAGTACACAGACTGACTGTTCTAAATTAAACATTCAAAATGCAGACACAAACAATAAACACTCGATGACATGAGCACAGAAGGTTTTCCTGCAATTGATGTACTAAATTTTGAGCAAAAAAAAGATTCAAAAATGCATTTTTAACAGCTTTTAGAGGTTTTGAATTGCAGAGCTCTGAGAGCAAACTGTCTCCAGCTACCACAACACACACACCACCCAGGCCAGAACTGAGGCTGTGCAGAACAATCTAGAGCCCATGTGACCTGCAATCCAATGAATCAATGTACTTCACCTTAAAATTGGTGGAGAAGTGGTTTGGGGAAGGTGGAGTAACGCAAAGTCATTGGTTTCAATGGAGTTTGAGTACCTCATTATGATGCGAAGTATTCCACTTCACATTGCAGAGTACTCTGCGGATTCCATGTTACCCCGTGAATCACGTCACGGAGTGAATTGGGGCCACTTCACCCACTACTACTTATAGTACTGTAGCTTACATGCTGTACAGGATGGAACACGAATGCCTATGGCTGTACTTCCCTGATGAGCTGAGCCTGTATCATAAAACTCCCCAATTTAAAAACTCTTATTAATGAGTACAGTGCTGGTGACTGGGTGATGCCTGGGGAGATACTACAAAACAGGCTTATAATACATGTGAGTAACTAGTAAAAAAATTAATTTTGTGATTCGTGACATGATCGTTAAATCATGATTTGTAACTGCATTTGTGACTGTGAAGATGAAGAATGTGATTCGGTGTGAGATAACCAATATGAAACTGTACGGGAATGCGAATGCCTATAGCTGTACTTCCCCAATGAGCTGTAGCACAAAACTCCCCAATTAAAAAACTCTTATTAATGAGTACAGTGGTGGGGTGGTGAAGCCTGGAGAGATACTACAAAACATGGTTATAAATCCAAGTAACTAGTAAAAAATTTTATTTTGTGATTCGTGACGTGATCGTGAATCATGACAGCATTTGTGAACATGATGATGAAGAACATGACTTGTATCATGAGTGACTCATGATGATGGCCCTGACTTAAAAATGCATATTAATGAGTACAATGTTCATGCAAAGAGATGCACCACACCAGTTCAGTACTCTGAAGGGAAGCCAAAGAAACAACTGTGACTTAAGTTACAGATGGAGATTGTTCCCTAAAGAGATGCAAATGCACATACAGATTAAGATTGCACTGTGCACTGAAGAGATGCAGATGCAAAGGCACAACACCTAACCAGTGCTCACCATCAGAAATTCAAATCTGGAAAGGAATACCTTTGCCAGTTGGGGTGGGCCACCGGGGGGCAGTGTACTGCAGTAACAGTCACTAATACTAGTAGCAGTGAAAATACCACAAAGAAGTACAAAAATCACACAGCTACTGTGGATAGCAGGTTCACATTGCCGTGATTACTGTGTGGCACAATAAAAGGTGTCTGATTTGATGACATGCATCACACACACTCACACACACACACACACACACACACACACTAAGTAATGCATAGCAAATTGAAAATTTCAGTACTATAACCACGTATTTTAAACAAGCTAAAATAAGCACTGCTGCACCACAACAATCAGCAAGATTTATTGAAAATATTACTGTTTGTACATTAACACAGTTATACAAGAAAAATATCACCAAAACAGAAATAACTGTCTTTTTCTCCAAGTTTCTACACTACAGATATGCCCCTCTGCCATAGCACACTTCCAGTGTCTGTCAGTACAGAGACTGAAAGTTGTAAATTAACATTCAAAATCCACACACAAACAATAAATGCTTGATGATATGAGCACAGGAGGGTTTCCTGCAATCAATGAACTAAAGTTTGAGCAAAAAAAATTACTCAAAAAGGCTTTTTTAACAGCTTTTAGAAGGTTTGAATTGCAGAGAGCTCTCAGAGCAGACTGTCTCCTACAGCTTCCTACACACACTACCCCGAACTGAGGCTGTGCAGAATGATCTAGAGCCCATATTACTGGAAATCCCAAGAATCACTGCAAAATTCACCTTTGGAGCTTAAAACAAGGTGAAGTGAGGAGAAGTACATTGTTTCAATGTACTTCGCCTTAAAATTTGTGGAGTAGTGGCTTGGTGGAAGGCAGAGTAATTTGAGGTCATTGCTGTCAATGGACTTCGTGGTGCCCATCATGACGTTCCACTTCACATTGCGGAGCACTTCACAAATTTTCCTTGACTCTGTGAATCACTTTGCGGAGTGAATTGAGGCCACTTCACTCACCACTAAATGAAAGTGGTAAATACTCAAATTGGTCTGCTGATTTACAGGGTATAACAGCTTGCTTAGAGAAAACTATAGTTGGACTAAAAAAGATTGACACCAGAAGTAACAACAAAACATATGTGTGCCCACACTGTTGTTGCTGTAGTGAGGGGAATTCTGGTGTTGTTAATCCCACTGAATCTTATCCTTTTAGTTTGGATAAAGAACTTAAAAAATTCATCAAGGATCCTTAGGCAGCCCAGTTAATGATTCTTGACCAACTAGTGGGGGTCTGTAATGAAATAGACACCCTCAAATGTAATATTGCTATCAATGGCTGAAGCATGGATGATGTGCTCAATAAACTTGAAAAGCTAGCTCCTGCGACTAGGTCCCCCTCCATTTTGCACACAGACACTTCTCAACTAAGGCTGGACTTTCTCACAGTTTGTATCCATTATTCCACTGTTAAGGGAAAGGGGAAGCTAATAAAACCAATTAAAAAAATTAGGAAAAAAAATTATACCATATTCTCATTTCTTAGATACTAGCCCACCAACAATGCCTTGTCCTAACTCATTGTACCCAATAGCTCTGTATGAAGTCTGAACCATCCATTAAGTCTTCTGATATAAAATGGCCATCCAGGGTATAATGAGCTAAGAAAGGGGAACTAGAGGCTAACACTGAGCCAGATGTGACTATCAATGATGTGGAAATTAATCCTTTGTCCACTAAAGTTATGCAGGAAATTTTGCATACTGGGGATAATTCATCAACTTTTAATTTGGTCCATATGCTGCCCAATAAAGTAGTCAGCAATGAATTATTGAGCTCCTTACAATCAATTAATCAGCAAATGGAGCTCTTTAGGATCAATCTAAATTGTTTTAAAGAAGACTGGCAAACCTGGCATGTCAAAGTCCAGGCTGTCACAGGGTAGTCTGACTAAAAATTTAGACCCAAATAGCTCTCCTTCCACTACAAAGCCATCAGATGGAAGGATTTTTGGCAGGTCTATTAGAGTGTGCACTACTGAATCTCCATGGCTATCATTGGAGCAAGGTCATCTCTCAGGATCAGAATAAAAAACATATTGTGAACCTACTAAGGGCAGCCCTGGTTCTGACATTGTTGAAAATGATAGTGGCAATTTATGGGATGATAAAGATTATGACGGTCACGATTGTGTCCTGTTATTCATTTTTAACAGTGAGGTAGCCAATTATGTCTGGCTTAACAACAAATCTCTCTAGTCACAGGGCTTTTTCGTTGATGTCATCAATTGAAAGCAGATGAATCAGACTCAATCTAGGGAAGAAGTTGGTAATATCAGTATTTTTGGTCTAAAACCCATACCAAATGAAAATCAGGGAAAAATCAGAGGTTAAAATAATCAAAATAGGCAAAAAGTACAAAATGATATAGGTCAGGTTGATGTTATACTGTCAAGCAAAGGAGCTTTGAATAAACTCCTGCTAAAAGCTCCACTACTGGATCCAGCTGGTGTACATATTGTACAGCATGCTGTACTAAATTCAGTATGCCCTCCCATTAACACTGGTGAGCTGATTAATCATGAGCTTCCAGTTTTCAAGAAGCTCTTTTTGTTTGGATTACACTGTACAGAAAAAGAAGATGATAGGAAATGTAAATATATTATAACAGACCTATTTGAACAACTGCTTAATATATCAATTACTGACCCAAATGCTTTAACAGTACACAGAACGAGAAGCACCCCTTAGACAGAGCAAATTCAAATTATGGTTAAATACATTAGTTTGTATGAAAACATTTTACAAAATCTCCATTCCCTTGATACCATAGGTCTTTATGTCATTACACTTGATCAAGGCGAAGGAGGGAAGGAAATGCCCTCTCTAGCTATGAACCTAGTTCCTAAGAATTATAACTTGGATTCCCAGGACAAAAATAATCACAAGTCAGATACATTTGAAATTGTATACAATATTTCAACTGCAATTCACTTTGTCCCACTAAATGATATAATGCACTCTGCTTCTGATAATGGGGTTCCTGACTCAGCCAAAAGCGATAAATTCCTGCTTATATCATGAAATATTGCAGGATTACTAGCAAAATTTGCAGATAAAGACTGTATAGAATTTCTGAATCAAGCTTCCATTCTTCGCAAGAAATGTGGCAAATATCAGCAAATGATGTTACACTTAATGGTTATGCCACTTTTCCACTCCCTGGTAATGAGCAATCCAAACTGGGTAGACCTTCTCGTGGCCTGGTCACTAGGGTTAATATTATGAAGGGTTTATCGGCTGACATGATATTCTCAAATGCCTTCTCTCAGGCTTTTCTTATCAAATCATGTTCTTTTGAATTCTGTCTTATTAATGCTTGTGTTCCCCCCAGGTAACTCTAAATTCTTTAACTCCAGCATGTGGGAGGAACTTGATGACATCATAAATAGGACATGGGTGATGACTGCAGGTGAAAACGTTGTGTATGCAGTGATTTCAGTGCTAGAGTGGGATTATTTGATGGCTTTTTTGATAGTGCTGTTCAAAACCGGAGATTTAATAATGCCTACAAATTTCCCAGATTTTCATTGCATCAGAAGACCAATAAAAGTGGAATGAAACTAATTGCTATACTAACACCCTATGACCTAGCTTCCCTCAGTGGAAGAGTAAAAGGCAACACTAATGGCAACTTTATACATTTTAACAAGGTTGGGCCTCGGTTATTGATTACATGTTCTGAAATGACAGCATGGACATCTGAAACTCATTTATAGTCTCTCCTAGAGCTGACAGCGACCATTTTTCCCTTGATTTTATGCTATAAATTATGGGGTAAGAAGCCCATGGTTTGTCAAGATGCCAATCTAGAAATAAGAAACAGTTCTAGAATTAGGTGGTGTCATTCCTGTAGTGCCAAGATGGGGAGTATACTTGGTGAATTATTTTTTGACTCTGATTATTCTTCATTAAATGGCCCTAGTTTAAACACTTAGAAACCTGTTTTGAAGCTATTAGAGGAAAGTTAGAGTTAAGAACCAATAAACATAAGTTCACTAATAACACATGGTTTGACAAAGAATGCTGCCAGGTTAAAAAAAAACAGTTAAATAAGTTACTTAGACAAAGCAAAGATAGTAATCAGATAGAACAATTTAAGCTTTTGAATCATGCTATGGGTAGATATTCTTATAAAAATCTACTGAAGAGTAAACAACTAAACTATTACCATTTACAATGGGAAAAAATGTTGAAAACTGTCTACAATAACAATCATCATGCATATTGGGAGATGGTCTCCCAGGGTACTAATAATTATAAGACATGTATAGATTCCTTTATCTCTCTGGATACATGGCAAGAATATTATTCTGAGATATTTCTCGATCCAAACCATCCTGTAGATTCTTGCAATAGGATAACGGACATGTCACAATTTGTTCTCTGTAACTACTCTGATGTGTATTTTGTTCTAATAGCCATGAAAAAGCACAAGACACCAGGCCTGGACCAGATTCCAGCAGAGGTTTTTCTAGATTCACCATCACATTGGTCTTCTATTTTTATGCACATTTTTAATGCCTTTGCTAGGAATCTAAACGTTCCTGATTCATGGAAAGGGGCCACAATAATTTCAATTCACAAAAAAGGGGATAAATCAGACCCTAGGATGCACTGACCTATCTCTCTTCTAGATAACTGTGGTAAAATTTTCTCTAAAATTGTACTGTCTAAACTACAAGAGCATATTAAAACACTGGGCAACCTGTCTGAGTATCAAGCTGGTTTTTGTGCCAGACATTGTACCACAGATATTTGTTTTATCTTGCTGCATCTTTTCGAAAAATATCTTAAACTGTGTAAACAGAAGCTGTTTCTTGCATTTATTGACTTTTCTTCAGCCTTTGATTCTATTTCACGTTGTACATTATGGGCTATAATGAAGGATTGGGGTATAGCTGAATAACTTTATAGCTGTCATAAGAGAACTATGTCATAACACTTGGGCCAAAATTAAAATTGGGACTACTGGCCAACTTTCACTTCCAATTGCAACAAACCGTGGGGTCAGACAGGGCAGAGTGTTGGCTCCTGCCTTGTTTTGCATCTATATAACTAATCTTTTATTACTGTTAGAAAACTCACTAACTGACTCACCTAGAATACTTTAAAAATATTGCCCCATATTGGTATATGCAGACAATCATGTCTTATGGTCACTAACACAGGGTGGACTACAGGGCAAACTTGACCTCTTGACGGAATATGCTACTAAACATAATCTTACCATTAATGAAAAGAAGAGTCAGGTTATGGTCATGGGCTCAAACGAAACAATTAAAAAGTGGAGGCTTGGCAATAAAAAAACTCAATACTGTAAAATCCTATGTTTACTTAGGCCTCCATCTCTCTAATGATGGTAAATGGGTTAAACATTTCAATACTATCCTACCTAAATTAAAACAAACTGCTAATTCCCTCAGATCCTTTAATCATAAATATGGGGGGAACTCTGTTAAGCCATTAATTACTGAACTCAAGACAAAGTATTATGCTCAAGCCTTAAATCATGCAGAGGTCTGGGATTATGATAACCATCAAGCAGTTGAAATTCCCTTAAATAAATTGATGAGATCCTGACTTGGCCTAAACAGCTCAAATCCTGCTGCACTGCTGTGAGCAGAAATTGGTCTAGTTAGTCCTTTAGCAGATGCTCAAGCTAGGAAAGTAAATTACTGGTTAAATTACTGTCCTTGGAACAACATAGATTACCAGTTCTCTCACTGAAAGAGAAGTATCACTGGCAAAGTATGGGTTGTACAAAGTCAAATGGCTATTGGGGTTATATTCCATTTTGGAAACTGTAGGCTTAACTTTTTAAGATGCTATCTGGATCAAAACATTACTATAAACTTAAAATATAAGCCATATATCACAAGAAAGATTGCTAATCATTTCAAATTTTCTGATCTTGCAATTATATCTAAGCTAAAAATAGCACCCTGGGTACGCGCCGATGATATTTTCTTTCAATACAGAGAATACTTGGATGTGTTAATGGACCCAAAACAAAGACATTTATTTACTAAATTCAGACTGGAGATGTTTCCAAACAATGTGCTGCTGGCCAAACAGAATAAAGATAGGGCCTAGCCTGATATTAGCAGTTTTGGAGATGTCATTGATGTGTTCTTGATGGGAGAGAATACTGTCTAGGGTGATGCCCAGGTACTTAAAACTAGTTACCTGCTCAAGCTGTGTACCAATATTGTTGGAGATGGGTAGTTGGACTCTTTAAAACTTGTTATGAGTCCCAACAAAGACCATTGCCTTGGTCTTTTTATAGTTCATAATTAATCTATGCTCAGAAAACCAGGCTTCAACAAAGGTAAAGCTACATTGCAAGTCACTGGTAAGGGGTGTAGGGTCAGGCTGGCTGGTGTAAATCACAGCGGCATCTGAATACAGGAGAAGGTTACAGGGGCAAGCTAGGGGAAGGGTATTGAGGTAGATGCTAAATAGTAGGGGACCAAGGATTGATCCCTGTGGAACACTGGATTGCACAAGGTGGCTACTTGAGAGTGAGTCTAAGATTTTTTCGTGATAACTTCTGAACCAGGAGGTAACATCATTGGAGAGTCCTAGGGAGGGTAGAGTCAGGAGCAGATTGACAGTATCAAAAGCCTTTGAAAGATCTATATATAGACCCGATAAGGTAACCACAGTCGAGTGCTTTATGGATATAGTCTGTGTAGGTGAGGAGGGCAGTGACAGTGCTATGATCTTTCCTAAACCCATGTTGCTAAGGGCATTGAATGCCATGGGTGGATAGATATTCAGTTAGCTGTTTGGCCACTAAACATTCAAAGGATTTTGAGAGGGGTGGTAAAATTGAAATGGGACGGTAGTTGGCATGGTTTGCTCTGTCACCACTCTTGTGGATTGGAGCCACAACTGCAGCTTTCCAGACAGAAGGAAATTGACCAAGGCATAAGGACAGATTTAGGATCCGGGTTAGTCGGGCCAGGACTACATCTATGGAGAGGAGAAGCAATTTGAGGTCAAGGGTGTCAGAAATGTGCCTTGACTTATCAAGCACCTCCACAAGATGTTTCCTGGCAGCAGAAGTGGAGACTGACCTGAAGTAGAACTGGGGAGCGTTTAGAGGGGAGGTACTATTATGGACAATATCCTCAGAAGATGGCTCATCAAAGAAATTATGGGGAGAACTCCATTCAGGTCAGTGAATGAAGTATTGAAAATGTTAGCAATTTCACCCAAGTCTTGAACGGTGACTCCATTAGAGTTGAGTAAGGTGGGAGAGGACTGATTGGGCTTATCCATGAGGTTTTTAATATTGTCCCAACATTTTTTACTATTATCCCAGAAGCTAGCAAATATGCCTTGGTAGTATGTGGCCTTTGCCCACTGGATGGCCAAGGTGCAATTATTTCTGGCAGCCTGAGTACACCCCATACTAGCCCCTGCTGTGATAGTCTGAATCCCTTTTTAATCTATTCTAAATTGCTATATTTTTATTTAAGCATTGTTACTGTATTATTTATTGATGCAGTCTCTTATTATGTTTTGCTTTAAATATTGTTAGGTGCTCAGAGCCTCTGGGATTGGATGCCCTATAAATAAAACTGCCTTGCCTTGTCCTTGCCTTATAGCATTGCCAGTCTCTAGGTTTGCCAGTGGCTTGCACCACTTGCCAAAGGTGGTCACGAGCGGCCATAAGGTACAGGAGTCCATGAGTTTGAGATGCCTTTAACCTTCCATTTTCTGAAAGGGGCAAATAAGTCACAGGCTGTGTTGAATAGGGTGACCAAGAGGTTTAGTGCCTCATAAACACTTTTGGCGAGGAAGACTGGGAATCAATCAAAATTGAGGAGATATTCTTAGAACTGTTCCTGATGCCCTTTCCTGAGAAACTGCTGGTAAGATGTTTTGCATGGATGTTTAGGAGCCTTATTGGTCCAGAGACATGTGATCAGTCACTCAGGACATTGGATAACACTGTGGTATCTGTGTTCTACTCAGGGTGGTTATAAAATATAAGGTCGATCAGTGTGCTAGCTAGCACTGGCCTTATCATTTGTTCTAGTAGGAGTAGAGACCAACTGGGTGAAGTTGATGGCTATGGCTTCATCCTTACAGGGGTTAAAGGCAGGAGACAACCAGTTGATGTTAAAATCCCCTAGTGCAATGACCTCCAAGCCTTTAGGTAGATTGGCAATGAAGTAAAGGAATGAGTGGAAGCATTTGTGAGTCTCCTTAGGTGGAATGTAGACTGAGAGGATATTAACTGACTTCTCTTTTTTTACCTAACATACTTTTAACCCCTAATGACTGAGCACCAGCCCTGGGGGGCAGTGTAGGTAGAGCCTGGCCTTGTGGAGAGTCCGAGAGGTATAGGGCGCAGCCACCACCATGTTTACCAATCCTATCAGTCTTGTATAAAGTGTAACCACTGATGGAAACTGCTGAGTCTGGCACCTCAAGGGAGAGCCAGGTTTTGACTATGGTGAGGATGTCAGTACTGTATAAAGTGTAACCATCGAGAGAGACTGCTAAGGCTCATACCTCAGGGGAGAGACAGGTTTCAACTATGAAGAGGACGTCAGGCTTGTATAAAGTGTAACCAATGAGGGAGACTGCTGAGTCTGATACCTCAGGGGAGAGACAGGTATTGACTATGGAGAGGATGTCAGACCTTTATAAAGCTGATGGCACATTATGATTGCTATCAGCTTGAAATCACACATAAGAAGGCAGAGTTCCTGTCCAGGGAGATTTCTGCCATGCAGAATCGGCCAGCTCAGCTTTTCCGGACTGTCCACAGATTGTGCAATCCAATCTGTCTTCAGCCCAGAGAAGCTTTTTCTCAGCTGAACTGCAAGGAGTTTGCTAGATTTTTCGCAGATAAGGTTGCCAACATCAGGTCTAGCATCGGCATAGCCTCTCCTACGGGAAGTTGTGGTGATCAGCAGGATGTGGTGTGCACTTGGTCTCTCTGGTCAGATTTCTGCTAGCCAGAATTCACAGATATTGTGACAATCATCCAGATTATGCACCCAACCAGTTGTAGTTTGGATACGGGCCCGACACCCCTCTTATTGGGATGTGTTGATGTTATCTGCCCGATCCATGCTAAAATTGTCTGGAGGTCCTTGGAGATAGGGGTCTTTCCAGAACCCCTAAAGGAGGCGGTCATTTGATCACTCCTTAAGAAACCCTCCTTGGACCCGGACTGTTCAACTAACTACCGACCTATCGCTAACCTGCCATTTGTTGGTAACGTTATTGAAAAGGTGGCTGCGTTGCAACTGGATTATCATCTTTCGACTCACAACATCTATGATACTGTCCAGTCCAGATTTAGGAAGAAGCATAGCACGGAGACTGCACTTGTCTGAGTATTGAATGACCTCCTGATGGCTAGAGATTGAAAGGCGTGTACCATACTGGTCCTTCTTGATCTCTCCGCAGCATTTGACACTGTAGACCATAGTGTGCTGTTTGAGCACCTGCGGCTGCTTTGTGGTCTGTCTGGCACAGTCCTCAAATGGTTCCACTCTTTCCTCACAGACAGGCTTCAGAGAGTTACCACCAGAATTAATTCCTCTGGCACTTACTCCCTGTCTTGCGGGGTGCCACAGGGCTCCATCTTAGCTCCCATGTTGTTTGCAGTGTATATGCTGCCATTGGGAGATATCATCAGGTGATACAGTTTGAGTTTTCACTGCTATGAAGATGATACTCAACTGTATATGTCCTTTCTGTCCAGACAGGATGCTGTTTTCTCTGTGCAAAACAACTGCCTTACCTAGATCAGAACCTGGATGAGTACTAGTTGGCTGAGACTGAATCTGGATAAGACTGAAGTGCTGATTGTGGACCCTGGTCATCCGGGGGCAGGTATGCGATCTGGCCAGGCATCAGGTGTTTTGATTGATGGCATACAGCTCGCTACTTCAGACCGAGTGTGTAACCTCGGCGTTATTTTTGACTACAGTCTGACACTACGGTCTCAGGTGTCGGCTGTTGTCAAATCTTCCTTTTATCATCTGAGGAATATCACCTGGGTGAAACACTTGGTTCCTCCGGATGACCTTCCAACACTGGTCAATGCCTTCATTACTACCCGCCTTGATTACTGCAGTTCTCTCTACCTATGGCTTCCACGGGTTGATATCTGTCACTTGCAGCTAGTGCAGAACTTGTCATCCAGGCTTTTGACTGGGACTTCTAGGTCCAGTCATATTACTCCTGTGCTCTGTGAACTGCACTGGCTGCCTATTCAATGGTGGATCACCTTTAAGGTTGGTTTGCTAACCTTTAAAGCCCTACATGATCAGGGACCCAGTTACCTGCAAAACCTCTTGAAACCCTACTGCCCTTCCCGTCTTCTCCGATCCACCAATGAGGAATTGCTAGAGATTCCCAGGGTATGATTAAAAACATCAGGTGCTCGTGCTTTTGCTTTTTCAGGCCCAACCCTGTGGAATTCTCTACCTCGTCATTTAAGAGAATGCCGAACCGTTGATAGATTTAAGACTGAGCTAAAAACGTATTTATTTAATTTTGCCTTCCCTAATGACTAATGTGCTTTATCTTCCTGTTTTAATGTTATATTTTGTAATTGATTTTATGTGCAGTGCCTTGGTTCTTGAAAGGTGCTAGAAAAATAAAGTTTGATTTGATTTGATTAAAGTGTTACCATCGAGGGAGACTGCTGAGTCTGGTACCTCAGGGGAGAGTGATGTTTCGACTATGGAGAGAACGTCAAGCCTGTATAAAGTGTAACCATCGAGGGAGACTGCAAAGTCTGGTACCTCAGGGGAGAGACAGGTTTTGACTATGGAGAGGATGTCAGTTCTGTATACAGTGTAACCATCGAGGGAGACTGCTGAGTCTGGTACCGCAGGGGACAGACAGGTTTTGACTATGGAGAGGACGTCAGGCCTGTATAAAGTGTAACCATCGAGGAAGGCTGCTGAGTCAGGTACCTCAGGGGAGAGACAGGTTTCGACTATGGAGAGGATGTCAGGCCTGTGCTGTAGCATCCAGACCTGCAGTTGATCTAGTTTGGGCAGGAGGCTTCAAATGGTAATGGAGGTAAGTTTAAGATGCCTGGGGCTACTGTTGCTACCAAATGGTTCTTGCAGGGACCCTGGGTTAGGGTGCACATTACCTGACAACAGCAGTAATAGCAGGAGCTGTCTAACCGAGATATATTTGAGGAGTTTACATTTGGGCTTGGGCAGGTGTTTGGTGATAATTGTAGTGGTCATTGGAGAGGAGACATGGAGGAACAGATAGATTGCCTGGTGTGACAGCCTGCAATTAAAGTGAGAAATAAACTTTACTGGCTTGAGGGACAAGACAGGTAGACGGATCACAGTGCCAGATGCTCCAGAAACTGGGAATGTGGAGACAGGTCTATAGTGGGTATAGAAGTGTTGTCTGAGGAGAGTGGCAGAATTAGTGTTAGGAGAGCACTAAGGAGAAAGTAGCTATAACGTGCCATAATTTGTCCGTGGTCTGTTCCAGATGTGGGGTAGGCACCGACTATGTATCTTATTATGTGGAGGGGGGATGGCTATATCAGAAGGCAGCAAAGGTGTTATATGGTACCAGAACTAGGATAAGGATTGCAGGAACCTAGCATACAATTGTACCCCCAAGATAGTGTAGTGGTCAGGGTACTTGCCCTTGGTGCAAAGGGTCACAGGTTCAAATCCAGGCAGGACAGAATGTGAAAGTATCAATGGATACTACCAGAAAATGGAGTAGCCAGGAAGGTGAAATGGCCATACAAGAGGCAAGAAGAGGATAGTGGATGATTCAGAGAGAGCAGGAGCACTAGCAATATGCTCAGTAGCAACTCCTAGTGGTGATGTAGTATAACAAACTAATGGGAAAGTGGGGACTTAGGTTCTGCTCGGCACATGGTCTTGTGACTAGTCACATGACCCCTATAAGGTATAACCCAAAGGCTGACCCAGAGAGGGTAAGGCAGTTGACATGAAGCATTGATGGTATAACACAGTAAGATGGTGTGCACAAGCTTCAACAGTGCTGAGGGGCTCTGTTTTCCAATACCTTGTTTCTATGTGTTGCAGGCTGCTCTGTGGGATGTACACTCTATTGGGAGTGCTGAAGTAAAATTAAGCAAGAGCCATATGGAATCCAGAGGTGCTCAGGATCTGAGGCAACACAGATTCACAGCAGGAAGGTCATGTCAAATGAATCTAATAGATTTTTTTGATTGGGTGACTAGAGAAATAAATCAGAGAGGGGCAATAGATGTCACCTACCTAGATTTCAGCAAAGCCTTCGACCCCATCCCACATAGAAGACTGATTAACAAGATTGGTAGTTTGGGCATGGGAGACAAAATGGTGAACTGGGTTAGGAATTGGTTAACAGACAGGAGACAGAGGGTGGTGGTAAATGTGGTACAATCTGAGGAGAGGAAGGTGACCAGTGGGGTACCACAGGGATTAGTACCAGGACCAGTCCTGTTTAATATCTTCATTAGTGACATTGCAGAAGGGTTAGAAGGAAAGGTCTGTCTGTTTGCAGATGATACCAAGATCTGCAATAGGGTGGATACTCCAGAAGGTGTGCTGAGAATTAAGAAGGACCTGGAGAAGCTTGAAAGATGGTCAGAGATGTGGCAACTGAGGTTTGGTACAAAGAAGTGAAAATAATGCACCTGGGTAAAGGGAACCCTGGGAAGAGCTACAGGTTGGGGGAGGAGCTGACTGTCACCATAAAGAAAAGGGACTTAGGGGTTATTATCATCTCTGATTACCTTAAGGTATCAAAGCAGTGCACAAAGGTAACAGGGAGGGCCAGTGGCTTGCTGGGGTGCATAGGCAGGGGTAACACTAGCAGGAGGTGCGAGGTGGTGATGCTGTTGTACAAAATATTGGTAAGGTCTCACCTGGAGTACTGTGTGCAGTTCTGGAGGCCATACATGTGCAAGGACATAGATAAAGTGGAGCCTATCCAGAAAAGGGCAACAAAGATGGTACAGGGCTTGTACCACAAAACATATGAGGAGAGACTAAGGGACCTCAATATGTACTCACTGGAGGAGAAGAGACAGCAGGGGGACATGATTGAAACTTTCAAGTACCTCAAGGGCATAAACAAGGTGCAGGTGGGGGACCTTTTCCAATCTAGGAAAAGTACTAGAACAAGGGGACAAAATATGAAGTTGGAATGGGGTAGATTAAGAGGAAATGTGAAGAAGTATTTCTACACAGAAAGAGTAATCAACACTTGGAATAGTCTGCCACAGTGGGTGGTGGTGGCAAGCACAGTGGAAGGATTTAAGCATGCCTGGGACAGGCACAAGGTTTGGTTGAGAGGGGAGGGAGTGATGAAAAGCCATTGATCACATACAGTTAGTGGCCACATACAATGTATAGGGCCTATGGGCAGACTGGATGGGTCTAGCGGTCCTTATCTGCTGGCAATTTCTATGTTTTCATTTTTCAGAGGCTGCATTGAGTGCAGTCTTCTAAAGAGAGAGTTACAGAGAAGGCTGTCCCTGCTTGTAAGAGAAAGAAACCTTTAAAATAAATCCAAAACCAGAGCCTTTTGAAACAAAATTATTTACAAAAGATCTAGGTGGCCTTGTGCACCTAGATTACTGTTGTTTGTTTCTTGCTTTGCTCATTTGTTTAGTTCTCTTCTCTGGTGGATGCAGGAGGGCCTCTCTCGATGTCTTGGATGTGGGTGCTGAGTCATGTTACTTTGTAGTAGTAGTAGTAGTAGTAATAGTAGATTTTATTTATTTAAGGCACCCTTTTGAGAAGGCTTAGGGCACCCTTACAACACAAAACATCATAAATATTGTGATAAAATCAAATAGTGCATGGAGAGGAGCACCTAGCGAAAGGAGCAACAAGATGGCAGCAAGACCGCTGTGCTGTGCTACACAGCTCTCTTGAACTTTATCTTTTATCATTTATTTTTTATCTTAATACATAGCTTTCCATTCTGACGTTATCTTTTGCCTGCCTATAGTTTTTACTTGCAGAGGGAATCTCTCTCTAGCTGAGGCACTAACTGAGGTACTGTTTTTTGTGGGTTACTTTCATGTCTCTGGTCTGAGAAGGAGAATGAAGGTTTTGAGCTGCGAGTGAGATGCAATTGTGATGCATGGCCAGCAGTGTGTTTGCTTGCTGCCAACATGATTTGTTAAATACTGTACAAAAAAAGAGACTCAGTGAGTGTATGCTGGAAATAACAAGCATTTGCCAATGCCGAATGTTTGCTTGCTGGCATTGGCAGTGGTAGTGTAGAAGTTACAGAGCTGCGTAATAGGAATGGCAGTGAAGTATTGAACTGAAGCCAACCTCACCACCACCCTGCAGAGAATGACAGGCATTGGGATGTGCCTTTGGGTCGTCAGGCATAACGGCCACGCCATTTCACCACACCCTACCCTGTAGACACTGACAAGTATCACGGTGTTCCTTGGGGTCTTTGGCCCTTATGCACACCCCATTCCATTAGGAAATACGTGAGATGGATGCGATATAGGAGAATGGAGGAACATTGGGTCAAGAGCCCAAGGCATACCTCGATGCCTCTCACTGGCTGCAGGGTGTGGAATGGCATGAGCATTACAGGCAAGAACCAAGTCACACCCTGTTGCCTGTCATTCTCTCATAGGGTTGGGCATTATGGTTGGAAACCCTAATACCTCAGGACTCTGGTATTTTCACCCAAATGTTCAACATTTTTTTTGTTACCCCACCTCATGAACAGGGGAATATCAGTTTGTTAGCCGAAGCTGCTTATGCACAGCGACTGCGGCATTTAGCACCACAGGTGCAAAACATTTCAAACAGGATGTAAAAATGACAGCTGTACTGTTCATGGGAGGTGTAAAAATGGCAATGTTGCAAATCTAGAAAAATATTTAAAAAAATGGAGAAGTCACGAGCATACATAGAAACTGTGCAAAGCACACCCGTAATACAATTAGGTTGGGTTTTTTTTTTACAGCAGATTGTCAACTCAGGCATTTTGGTGCCTCCGATCATGAACAGTGTCACTGTGGTTTTCTTTATCTGTCCCGAACAATGATTTCCCACAGCGACCATGCATCTCTGCACTGAAAGTGTCAAAACACACTTCGGCCATGTTGTGAAAAATGACAGCTGTACTGTAAATAAGGAAGTGTGGAAAAATGCCACTGGTGAAAATCTGGACTTAAAATATTACAAAGTCACGAACTTACGAGGGTGCGTGGAAACTGCGCAATGCTCACTTGTAACACAGTCATTTTATGGACTTTTGTCACCAAATTTTCAACATAGCCATTTTAAGACCTCTGCTCATGAACAGTGTAACTGATTTTCTTAATCTGTCCCAAACATTGCTTTCTACACACCAACAGCACCATTGCGCGCTAAGTGTGCGAAAACACATTTTAGGCGGCATATGAAAAATGGCAGCTGTGCTGTTCATAAGGAAGTGTAATAAAATGGCAATGTTGAAAATTTGGAGTGAAAATATTAAATTCGCAAACTTAAGAACATGCATAGGAACTGCGCAACGCACGCTTTTAAAACAGTAATTTTTTGGAATTTTTTCACCAGATTTTCAACATAGCCATTTTAAGACCTGTGCTCATGAACAGTGTCACTGTGATTTTCTTAATTTGTCCCGTACATTGATTTTGCACACCAACTGCGCCATTGTGCACTACATGAGCAGAAACACATTTTGGGTGAGATGTGAAAAATGACAGCTGTACTACTCATAAGAAGGCATGGTAAAATGGCAATGTTGAAAATCTGGAGTGAAAATATTGAAAATTTGTGAACTTAAGAGCGTGCGTAGGAACTGCGCAATGCACGCTCGTAAAACAGTCATTTTTAGGAATTTTTTCACCAAATTTTCAACATAGTCATTCTAAGAACTCTGCTCATGAACAGTGTCACTGTGGTTTTCTTAATTTGTCCCGTACATTGGTTTTGCACACCAGCTGCGCCATTGTGCGTTACATGGGTGGAAACACATTTTGGGTGAGATGTGAAAAATGACAGCTGTACTGCTCATAAGAAGGCATGGTAAAATGGCAATGTTGTAAATCTGGAGTGAAAATATTGAAAATTCGCGAACTTACGAGCATGCATAGGAACTGCACAACGCACGCTCATAAAACAGTCGTTTTTTGAATTTTTCCACCAAATTTTCAAAATAGGCTTCTTGAGATCCCACCTTATGAGCACTGGCAGTGTCATTTTTAATCTTCAAAGGTGATTTCGCAGAAGATCATGAAATCACCCTTCGGCCCTAATAGCACTTTGACAGTGACAGCATTCATGAGAAGGGTCCCAAAACCCATGTTGAAAATTTGGTGCAAAAATTCCAAAAATGCCTGAGATATGTAACAAAGTTGAAAAACCCTATCTAGCCCATTATACAGCTTACCGCATTTCCTCAGTTCGTGGTCGGCTTTGAAGAGTGCAGACGAGATCCCCGGTCCACCCAAGATCATCGCGCTGGACTCCGGAGGCATGGGGGTGAGAGGGGTGGGGAGGCAGGGTGCGAGGGTGGGTGCGGGTTGTGGGGGGCAGGAAGACTGCGTGGGACCGTTTTTGCTTTACAGGTTAAAAAAAAAAAAGACGATGGGGACATTGGCCACACTGGGGTGGGCTCCCAGCATGGCAGAAGGACAGCTGGGGGTGCATGGAGCCAACGGGGATTGGGCACCCTGTCGGCTATAGCATATTGTTGCCACACTGGGGTGAGGCTCCCAGCGTGGCACCTTGTCCTCAGGGGAGAGTGAAGCCGGCGGGGTTGGGCACCCGTGGCGGAGTAGCATGGGGAGACACAGTGAAGCCGACGGGGATTGGGCACCCCATCGCATATATTTCGAGTTGCCATGCTGGGGTGGGACCCCAGCATGGCATTTGGAAGGGTTTGAGGGGGAGCGCAGCACAGCTGACGGGATTTGGGCACCCCTGCTGGCTATAGAGAGTGGTGCGTGGGGGCAGCATGCAGTATGCGTGTGCTTTGTGTGGGAGTGTAGGGGAGCGGCATGAGCAGGCAATATCTTATCGCTGCTCACTGAAACGTAGCTCCCCCTTTCAACTGTATGCCACTGCATTTTGGAGTTTGTCAAAGACAGCTCCAGCATGCATTGGCTTACAGGGGCCGCGCCTGCCAACATACTGACTGAATTGAAGAGGGGGTGACACACCTCCAAAATCTCGGATGATGGCACTATGTTTCTTGCACATGCGTGCAAGCAAACATAAAAATGGACTGGAGAGTTTCCCTGAGAGGCTCTCTCACCTACTGTAGGTCCTGCTACCTCCTAAAGTACTGATACTTAGGGAATTAGGTTTGAGATCGGAGTCGGCATGTTTTCATGCAGGCAACCATTAGCTCAGCAATCAATGGCTACTTACGTTGAACAAAGATGGTTCTACCTAATAATTAAATGGAGATTCATTAAATTGGATGGCCAAATGGTAAGAGTAGAATTTAGAGAATGGCACTGGAGGGTGTAGGAAGGTGTCGTAAAATTGAGCTGGAAGAAGATAAAAGGCACTATCAATGCTGACATATTCAATTTTAAATTTAAACATGTATGCCATCATTGCCGCAGGGTTGGAAATTTCTGATTTATGCCACTGCACCATGAAATCACTATGCTCAATGCAGTGATTTTTTTCCTTTTATTTTACAGATTAATCACATGGAAAAGATTACCTGGAAAGAGACAGAAAAAGAAGTATCTAATTATAAAGATACCTGTTTGAAGTGGATTGAAAAAGTGAAATCAGAACTCTTGAAAGTAAGTCTGTATGGCACACCAATATGGGCTGCTAGTTTTCTTGAGCGGGACAAGGCAGCTGCTTTACAATCTGGGCTGGGAGTGTTTGTCCAGAACTCATTTGAACTTTGAGAATGTTCTTTATTTTTGGTGCATCCTTAAGGCTGGCAGCTTG